>OX578214.1:2400000-3600000 GCA_951216915.1 Tetheella fluctuosa
CATGACTCTATCCATAATAAGTATAAAATTTATATTTCCGAGTCATAGACTATATAGTAAAAAATAGCCGAAGTGTTTCTTGTCTTCTTCGGACAGTATTTATGGATGCTAATGATGCCAAGAACTCGTAAACAGGCATACTTCGTAAGCAAATTATCTGGTTAAAAAAACATAAATGACTACTGGTAATTTTTCATAGCATTTGGAGAACTGCGTGAGTTTCGTATATAATAATTATTTATTTATTTATTATCATTATGCTAATAGATATTTAAATAATATTTTTTAATAAATACCAGAATAGCTCAAGATCTGTCAATTTGCATTCCATCTGGATTCCAACAGGATTTCATATATTACCTTATTTAACGACCATGTTTACAACATTTAATTTTAATCAATTTATGCCCAATAGACAGTATACAGTATTTACAGACGAAGGTGAACGTCTGGGACCACTGCATGCTGACACGTTGCAAGTGGCATTGTTGCTGGCTGCTCTCCAGTTCACCTGTTGCGTCAACTTTATCGCTAACTGAACGATACCGACTGAAGTTTCAGGAAATCGTATAATGATGATCGATTTTATGTAAGTATTATTAATTTTATCCATCGTATATCCTACTAGTGACATTATAAATGCGAAAGTTTGTGTGTGTTTGTTACTATTCAGCTTCGTAACGGTTGAGTAGATTTGGACGAATATTGGAACATAGATAGATCATACCTTGGAATAACATATACGATTACTATCCCGCGAAAAGGTAAGAATCCTCGGGAACGTGGATGAAACCGCGGGGATGAAGCTAATCTTACATAATTGTTTCATGTCATTTTGCTTTTATTCAGAGTGAATACCGTTTTCAAAAAATAAATAATAATTTTATATTGTGGTCATCTAGATGTTACTGCTCTGTCATTCTAAATGGAGGAAAATTCAATATCAACTTTTGGAACACTCAACTTTTTCCAAAAAGACGCTATACAAGTAGAAATTATAATAATGTATATTATGGATGTTCTATCAAATACACAAGAATCTGCTAAACATACGTGTATTGCAATTTAAGCAGTAATGTAAAAATGCTTTGGCATACAACCAAAAAGTGAGATATTGAATGTGGGGCCTTGAAGTGGTTATGAAAATATCATTCTGTTTTATATTTTTCTAGCTTTCCCCGAGGTTATATGTTTATACCATGTTTTCGGTTCTCTCCACGCCATAAGCTACGTACGTGCGATTTCGTCACAATTGGTTGGACTGTTGAGACATCAAGAGGTAAAGACAAACAAACTTACTTTCAGATTTATAATAAAAGTATGATATGATACCGAAGCTAGCTGGCAGGGCGCAGAGGAAAACATATAAGGCTAATCTACAGATACTCACGGGTTTATTTGTAATAATAGGTAGTACCACAGGTAAACACAGGATTTAATACTGAAAATAGATCTAATTTGGTCATACCGAAGTCACAAGATTCTTCCTACTAGATTTTTTCAACGAATGCCACACTAATGTAAGTTTGTACTTTACAATTCTGATAAAGGGCGTGTGTACAGTCGGAATAATTAAACATAATACTTGATGGTCTGAAACTAGGCTCTGCACAAATACTGCGTGCCAGAGACAACGTTTCACAAACAAACTGAGACCCCAAAACAAATACCAACCGACGTATACAAATATTTGTTAATGTTGGAGTCGAAGGTTCGACTTTTGTTTTAACATTCTGTGTGAATACTACTGTTAATCTGTATTCATTGTATTTCGTTTGGTTTTATAAAAGGGTCTTTGGAGTTTTTTGCCTGAGTTATTGGGCTGTTTGCTGTAGAAATCTACGGGATTTTTTCACCCCTGAACAAGTGTTTACCGTATTTTTTAAAGTTACATAAAGTACAATAACGTTACCCATGGTAACTTTTTCTTACGTGTTTAAAATACAAGTATTTTGGAAGTATAGCACCGACACTTTACAATAGAAAAGATATGCAGCTTTTAGAGTTTTAATGGCTGAAGTATTGTGTAATTCTTTAAATCTCTTTTACTATTATTAATGCATTTGTTTGTTTGCCTTTTCGTTTTCACGCAGCAATGGAGTACGGATCAACGTGAATCTTTGCATAGAGAGAGGTAGTTTATAAATTGGAGGAAGACATCGGCTAATTTATACCCTAGGAACGCTGGTGGAGCCGCGAAGCGAGAGCTAGTAGTTAATATTCTCACCCAACATTATCCAAGAAAAACAATAACTATTCTGAATAAACAGAAATAAGCACACACATTTCCAGTTTAGGACTTCCAGTAAGAGCATTAAGTGAGCTTAAAATCTAGTACAATATTATATTGGCAAGCCCACGATATATATATGCTTCGGAGAAATCTTTCCAGGTAATACCGAGCACTATGTACAAATACGTAATACTTAGAAAAGTTTTTAGAAATTAAACTGTACATGTTAAAGAAATAGAGACTTGAAAAGTAGTAAAAGCATAGGAATCTCAAAAAGTTGAACTGACAAAAAATCTTAAAAAAAATTAATTCGCATAAGATAAGATAAGTTTAATTACCATAGGTTAATGGAGAGTGACAACAAAGAATTTGAATACATAATTAATAATAGATAACTTTTGAATGATCAATAAAATTAATAGAAATTTTCTAATTACTTATTTTCTGATGTTAACATCTCACTTTTCATAAAGGTACAAAGGCTTTTATATATGTTGAATTGAAGTAACAGGAAACAGGTGACATATACTGAGTGAAGTATCCGAGAGTTGAGAGCTAAGACTCCCTGCTGGGATGTGTGGACATTGTTCGCAGAGTTCGCAGGGCGATTGTCGGGGGTCTTCTAAAATTCTAACACGTATCGCATAAATCTAACAAAGCCCGTTGCTAGAGGGACGTGAGGCGGTGCCACGAAGGAAAACATATAGTGTTGACAAAGATGATACGGTTGAGTGAAATAAAAAATGACGTACGCACTAGTGTTTAAATATTAGTGTGGTGTGCTGGAATAAGCTATTCACACACTAGAAAACTTGAATAAAGTTCTTTTTAACCGAAATCAAAAATCGTATATACAAGACTAGCCCCGGCGTACATATATTGCACTGCACTTCGTTTTCTCGATCAGAAACCATTGCCGCCGTGGGCGCAATATCTCACCAAAGTTTCATTGCAATCGAGTGAATGGTATAGGAACGCATACCTTAAAAACAAACAGACAGATAAATATTGATCTTTATGTAATATATACTTAGATTGTTAAACAGATTAAAACACAAGATAATTGAAAAGCAACATAAAATTCAAGTGCAATATAATAGCTTCATTTATAAATGTACAATTCTCTTACACCTTCCTACCTCCTTGACCCGTATCTTGTAGCCAGCGTTTTCTGAGCCACACGGGTCGTCCTTTCAATTTCTATTATTCAGTGTTCTAGAAAGGTTTCTCTGCAACATATACCGATTAAGATCACTGTCTTGTTTCTGAGGTGTGCCACTTTAAAAGACTTAGCGAGAATTTAAACATTTTCAGGTTCAACATTTTTGAGTAGAAATTTAATGAAAAATTTAAGACCTTTGAAAGATTCAAATCCTTAATAAAACAGTATTTTCATAAAGTTATTGTTAGTAATACAAATAAACTACACTTTATTTTATCAAATTTAGCGATCACGTTTCAACAGAACGATGCCATGAAAACGAGCACAAAGGAAATCACTGTGATATTATAAAAATCCAGCCAAGTTGGGACGGAAACGTGAGTGTCCACGAGAATGAGGGAGAAGGGACCTTTTAAATTATCCCGGATGAGTCTCGATAAGCAGTGTGTGATATAATGGTAGTTACAGGTGTTGTAAATAAAAACCGGTCACGTGTGTCTCCGTTCGTATATCACGCGTAGTACCGGACGAGTGGGTAAAATATATAGAACACAAATTCAATTATCAATTACTTATTGTAAATCAGATACATACTCAGAATGAAAAGAGTTAATTTTCATCATTTTACACTTTTGAGTTAGAGATTATTATGATAAACAAGTTTGTTTGGCTATTACAGTTGTAGAAACATAAACTAACGTATCTGTGTATGCTGTTTAGCAATACAGTTACGACGATCTGAAATAACCTTTATGTTATACGTCCAGGATTCCAATTCAATTGTTTTAATACCGACTTAAAACAATGTAAGGATAAAGGAGTTTGTTAGATAGAATATGGAAACCGATGAGATATGCTACCTTCGGAATGATTCGAGTTTAACAAATATAATTTGCATCTAACTATGAAGCTACTCGTGTATTAAGTGTAAATGTAAATGAAATTGAAGAGTTTGTAAAAACATCTCGATGGGATAAAAGCAAAAAAGGGATGGTGTAATTAGAAGGAGACAGCATTAAATTGAATATGAGTATAACGAGTGGGATTAATGTACAGTCGACGTCAAAGATATATTTACAATTGAAAGTTACAAAAAGATCTTTACATTAAAATAAGTTGCCATGTAATGTGACAAGTACTTGTTTACGTGATATATTACAGTTTTATATTTTCACTCAATGTGCCCAAAATATGTTTACACTATTTAATCCATGGAATTTGCCACTTTTTCTGACTTATATTCGTTTACATAACAAGTTACAGAATAATATTTACACTCAATGTGTCAAACGTGATACACGTCAAGAGCAACATTTCTGTTTTTACGTTTCATGATACATAAAAACTTTAACGCATTCTGCTACAAAAACATTTTTACATACATATTTACAAATTTCTTTATAATTCATCTATTTCGTTCTGGCCTACCTTTTATTTAAGAAACCTCCTTGCTATAATTTTCTTTAGCTTCTTAGGTACTTATTTTTAATAGAATATTCCATTCTATTTATGATATTTCTAGAAGTGTTTTATCTTTTCGAGCGTCATTGATGCATTGCGAGTGTCATTGTAAAGATAAATTTCATAAACAATATTAAATAAAATGTTTCGCATAGACGACCATACAAAGCACAAAATAATTACCATGCGTGAATATGGAGCTACGGTTACGGATATATCGGAAGAACTGGGGATTTCGGTAAGTAAACCTTCAAATGACGGTAATAAATATGGCCTTACGTCATAACATATTAAATTTTATGAGAAATATTAAATAGTGAATCTCATCACTCTCATCTTGTTTCAGCGACCAACGGTGTATCTGTGGATCAACAGATGGGGCAACGAGGGAACAGTGAAATGTCACTCATCTAAGGGCCGAAATAAAAAAACCTCTGAATACACTGACAGGGCTTTATAGAAAGTGTGATGGTCCAGCGATTCATAAGCGTACCTACATATGCACAACAATTAAATGTTAGTGCTAATACAATCAGAAGACGATTAAAGAGTGCAGGACTTCGTCGTAGAATCCCTGCGAGGAAACCGCAACTAACTGACCGGCACAAAGGTTTGCGGTTGAATTTTGCCAATAAATATCAATATTTCGACTTTGAAGACGCGGTTTTTATCGACGAAAAGGTCTTCACAACACGCCAAGATGGACGCGTGTCCCTATATCGCTAAACACGCGTTACGACGAACAAAATGTCTTGGTCGATAGAAGAAGTGGACGTCTGTCAATTGGTTTTTGGGGGTGGATTTCGAGTTCGGGTCCAGGTGAACTTGTGGAAATCACAACACGAATGAATGCCAACAATTATTTAGAAATCCTCAGAGATGTCTTACTACCAACACTTAAAGCTTCATTTGGTGATAAAAAATATATTTGGTACAGGACAACTCATCGGTCCATATTTCCCGTATAGTCCAAGCATGGATCAATGAACAAGATAGCATAGAACTGATAAAGTTGTCACCAAAATCCCCGGACATGAATGTTATTGAAAACATGTGGGGTCTTATGGTCCAAAACTGGGACTCTTCGAAGGTAAAGACCAAACAAAATTTAAGAGAACATGTACACGAGCTGTGGGAATACTATCGCGGTATTGACTACTGCGAAAATTTAGTCCGCTCTATGGGCCAACGCTTACAAGACGTGCAGGATGCTTTTGGCGGCTACACACGATTTTAAAATGTTTAAACATTAAGATATTCACACGTTGTATGATTATTTATATAAGAAGTATTTTTTTTAATAGAACTAGTATAGCACTTTTTTTAAAATTAAAACACCTAACTGTACTCATAAGTCTTTTAATCAAAAGGTATAGTAGAAACGAAAGTAGGTATGTCAGCTTTTGATCAACATAACAATAAAGCCACGTTCAAGAATAAAAGCCCCCTAAAGCTAAAAAGCACAACTTTAGGGCCAATTTTTATTCCTCAGATAGACATTTATCCAACAGATACCCATGACCATGACAATCCATACAGTTAGTCATCGAATCGCGCTTATCTTATGTAAGGAAGTTCGGCCTTAAATTCACTTTTATTTAAACTTAGTATTCTTCAGTATCTATGCATTTACAAAATAACCGGCCAAGGGCGAGTCGGATTCGTACATTAAGGGTTCCGTACAATTTTCAAAAAATCACATTTGTTGTACAAATAAACAGCTCGACTTAAATATTTATTTTATTCTGATTTTAGTATTTGTTATTGAACTTAGGGGCACAGAAATACATCGCCTGAAAGTTTTAATAGCCTAGTTATAACTGTTCGTGAGATAGGTACAGCCTGGTGAGAGACAGACAGACGAACGGACACTAGAGGTTTAGTAATTGGGTCTGTTTTAACCTCTGGGTACGGAACTCTGAAAATCAAAAATACTGAAAATGGTTTAAATGTAAACATCGGAATTAAAGACTCGACATAGCATTGATAGCGTCATCTAAACGAACGAGACCACGAAAACGAGACAAACAGACCATTTGACAGTATGGTACTCTTTTCGACGATTGTCAATATTTTAGACTGCTGCTTTCAATTGTTTGTAAAGGTATTTATTTACCAGGAAATATAAAACTGTTTATGTATGGTTGATTGTAAATATTAAAATTGAGCTTTACATGCAATTTAATTTGGTACATTAAGAGTAAATATTATTATGTAACTTGTCATGTAAACGAATATAAGTCAGAAAAAGTGGCAAATTCCATGGATTAAATAGTGTATATATGTTTTGGGCACATTGAGTGAAAATATAAAACTGTAATATATCATGTAAACAAGCACTTGTCACATTACATGGCAACTTATTTTAATGTAAAGATCTTTTTGTAACTTTCAATTGTAAATATATCTTTGACGTCGACTGTACATAATATTCAGAAGGGTATATAAATGATAACTATGAAGTAATTCATGACGTCATATCAAGAAGTCACGTATATTTATTGTTTATTTAAGATATTGGTAACATTAATAAAGCAAGAATAACATTGATTCAATTAGGACATGTGGGTCGCAAAGGTTGTTGAATGTAAATATTTTGTCCATAATATGATATTGATATGGGGTAATACATAAATACCAATATGATTAATGAAGGAGAAGATACCACCTACGTTATAGCTATATTTGTATCTGTTTTTGGTATTATAGAGTAGAAAACTAATACGGTCTCATCACGCGAGCTTAAAGCAAACTTTGTAAAACGCAGTTTTTAAGATTTCCCCGTCTCTTTTTGTTATATGATATTAGAAAGTGACGGATATATTTAAATGGATTTTACTATACTTACTTTAAACCATCTTACGAAATATGGGGGATAGTTGACGATAATTTAATCTTTTTTTAAAGTATTTAAGTAATCAAAACTCGGAATCAAGATTCAGGAGTTCCTCGTGAGTTGAAAATATTTAATATTCATGAAACTTCTTAAAGTTATGCGCTTCGGTAATCTTCGTATATCGAAACGAAAATACGGTTTAAAGCGAGAGCGAGCGTGATAGACAGAACATACCAAGACGTATAATTTTAATCTCGTAGTACTTTAGGTTAAGTTTCATTCACAAAAACAAGTACTAACTCATTAAAATTGTAATCAAGCAATGGAAATTCTACGTTCTAAACCCTAATTCAACTATCATGTTACGTAATTTTCTCTCGTTTATGTAATTATTCAAACCAATATTGGAACATATTCAGACATGTAAAGTTATATTTGAACGATTAACAATGGAAACTTATCCGTATAAGATCATATTTAGGGCATTGTATGTTTACCACCTTCGGCCACATCATCACTTACCTTGGATGGATTGGAATAAAACATAGTAAAAAATATAAACTTACGACCATCCCAATTAAAACGCAAGTTGGGTCAGTAGATCTCAAAGGAAACCCATTTGTATTCATAAACGCAGTATAGCTAAATCAGTGTAATTTAATAACGTCTTCCGTCTCGTTTTTTCGTTCACGAAAAAGGTCAATAAGTGTTTTAAAACTTTTTTATAAACGCGGAGGAGAAATACACCTTTCAATCGCTAAAACTCACATACATCGTTCTAAATTCAAAATAATGCACACTAATAAAAACTAAACCTATTACTATGCATGCGTACATTGATTTTCAACACTACTTTTATGTATTGCCACGCACACATTCAAATCAATATGTATAATCATGTAGATATTATAATAGTAGACATGAAACAGTATTGACACGGACTAATGCTCATAAAGGCTAATAAGGGTGTCTAGACAAGATGGATGTCGATTATTGTCATCAATACTAGACGATCCACTTTAGTTTGGGATTGACATTTGAAAACGAATTGTAACGTGGCTTTTATCGTTCAAAAAAACTTATGTTCATAGTCTAATATCGATGATAATTGTCGATATCTTATGTCTAGAAAGAAGAAACTTTTTTTTTCTTTCATCCGAGACCAAAAAATTAATAATAAAATGGTTTCGTAACATACCAAAGGGAAATCTTAAAATGTCGACATTACACGACCCGAAACAAGCCGCAAGCAACACAGATCGGTCGCAGCCTCTCCAATTTTACCCCATAACTACTACCGAAATTACTACCTTACACTACACAAGCAAAAATGACATCTCAATCTCTGCAATAAGGAGTAAATTCTTTTGAAATAGAAAGCATATTTTTAGAGATCCTCGGTGTAGGTGAATCATAATCAAGTTAATGAGATGGCTGCGCGCTGAATATCTTCGCGGCGTCTCATCTATTATGTCAACAGGGTCTTGGCGTAGTGACGTGGTGATGACGTCACGTAAGGTTCGGAGCTAATAAAAATTGGATTTTCTGTCAAGTTTGTATGAAGAGTTGTCGATATTATTGTTTGTTTTGAGGTTGAAGTTCTTATATTGTATTCTTAAACATGGCTGCCTACCCTTTCAGTCAGTTCTCCATCTACTTAAAACTGTATTTTTTTATCTATTTATTGTACAAAATTATTAAATTATAACTTAACATTGGCAAATATGCAAGCCATTTGATGCTATAAAAAAAACCGGCCAAGTGCATACTTACATACTTCGTCCATCGTTCGTCCATCACGGGAAATGCACAATTTTATTTATTTACCTTATTTGAGATTGGTGCCAATTAAGCTAGACCTCTAAATTGTATCAGCACCCATACAGCTCAGAGGTCTTTATTAATTTGCGTAACTATGTATGTATGGACACCCTTTAATTTTCAACTTTTTTATATTTTTGAATTTTTCCTTTATTTGTGTTATAAGACCTTGCTTTTTGCCAAATTTCTTGATTCTAGGTCAACGGGAACTACCACAAAACAAATAAAAGGGCAAAAAATCGCTTTTGTTGTATGGGAGCCCCCCTTAAATATATTTTATTTTGTTTTTAGTATTTGTTGTTATAGCGGCAACAAAAATACATAATTTGTGAAAATTTCAACTCTCTAGCTATAGCGGTTCTTGAGATACAGCCTGGAGACAGACAGACGGACGGACGGACGGACGGACGGACAGACAGCGAAGTCTTAGTAATAGGGTCCCGTTTTTACCCTTTGGGTACGGAAACCTAAAAAACAATATTTGTAGACATGGTGATTTTTGACAAAACCAGCTGATTCATAGACACATTTTTGCATTCCATTCCATTCCATTCCATTCATTATTAACTAACTCACTATTTTTATTTCATAAAATTTCTGTATACGGTTTGAATTTGGAATGAAAACAATGAAATAAAATTTAATTCAAATACAGAAATATAAAGCTTTACTTCACGAATATTAAGGACGCAAAATAGTCTAAGAGACGCGAAAGAAAATATATTTCTAGAGGGGAGATTCTTTCACGTTCGCAATTTCTTGCGACAACACACTGGCGTGAATCTTCTCCTAATTACGTTCCTAAAGTAAACGTAGAGCGTGTACGGACTTTATTTATAGGTAAATATCATTCAGGAACACACTTGAGAAGTCACATGTTATGTGTTGAACCTATTTTTATGTTTGAGAAAAGGCACGTGTTAAGTGTAAGTAGACACTCTTAAGTGTCACTGGTGTCTTATTTTTAATTATGTACGCGCTACATTATGATTATGTCGCATATTTCTTTTTAATGTTGACGTCACATCTAGTTTTACTTACTAAAGAATATTAAAACTATGAAAATATTTTCAAAAGGTACATAAAATTGCAACCATCCGTTCTACAGCAATCGTGTTAAAGCGCGACGACAAACGACGTCCGGCCGGTGTCATGAAGCGTTGCTCAATAGTGACGTGACGTAAGTAGAGCTGCATCCGTGAGACACAATCATTGTAGGTAAATATTGATTGTTTCTTTGTAAATCCCTATCTACAGGACCCGAGTACATGGGGTGCGCAGTCGGAACTACGGGTCCGGCTGTTAGGACTAGGGTACCACGGGCGCCGGGGATGCCCTCTACCTAAAGGAAACTTTTGGTGGACCCCGGCTTGGAGTCGGATTCGTGGTGGCTAGTGGTGAGTTGCAGAGGAGGGGCATGTTCGTCTGCTCGGTACCTGTGATAGCGCGTCCCTCTTCGCGCGCAACGAGTATTTGAATTCACTGGTCTAAGGCGTAGGGCCGCTTAGTGTTCAGATAAGGGGTCGGTGAGCAACCCTTCTAAGTGGCAAGCTGACCCATGGTTAGTCTGTTGGGTATTCCTCGGCTCGGCTGCCGCAGCTCCGGAACTTCCCTGGATAGTAAGTAGACGACTACCCGCTAGATTAGTTGTCCGGCAACCCAGCTGTAGATATGGGTAGATGCATGGATTTGTGTTGTGGCTTTACAGCTCCGGTACCATTCAGGAAAAATAGGGCTTCTCTGACGTCTTCAGCTAGGATTGAGTAGCCCGCATTCTTTTGAATGCGCGTAGTGAGCTACTTTTAACAGCTCCGGCACCATTCTGGGGAAATGGTAGTGGGGCAACTTACGAGGCCACTCGTCACAGTACCATAATATATATTGTGGCGGCATGACCTACCGCAGATGGTCCCATTGGTGACCTTAGGGTTACTAGGTATAGTGTGCTATGTTGTTATGACCGAGAGTTTGGTATGCGTGGCCACTGTGACAAATCTTTTAGTCAAAGAAGAAGGGTCTGTTTCTTTGTAATGTATTATTCATTGACTGTATTAATTGTACTGTCATTTTCTGAGAGAATTTGCAGTAAGCTTACGTTTTTGTTTTTACCCTTGAAAAGCATAAAGTTTTCGCAGCTGATGAACTTTGCCCAGAAGCACGTGGCGTTATTTAGAACTCCTTAGCGTGTGCATAATAGAGTAGTATAATGTTGGTTGTATGGACGTTAAACAAAATCTCATTTATCTCAGCAGCGAATAGTTCTGAATTTAGTCTATCGGTCTGTGCCAAATGTGTTAGGATGGCTGGGATGATCTTATGCTAATGGACGAATGGCGAAATTTCAGTGGGTGTATGTTACCAAAATCTAACAAGCAAAGGTTTTTGTTCGAAGCGGAGCTCAAACTCCTCAAAATCTGCGAACCAACTCAGTCGACGCAATGATAAAGTAAGACATCACTGTTGAAGACTGTCAGGTGGTAAAATGAGATCTCAATTACGGAATTCTCATAGCGCGAGAATACATAGGGCTCTTCAAAAAAGCGTAAACTGTCATATAAGTTGGCAATCCCCTTGGTGTTGCTAAAGTCTAGCCTGCTTGCCAAATTTTGATGAGGAAACTTTAAAAATGTTTAATTTTCTAGAAAAATCGTGTCTTAGCATAACGTAGCACGCTTCTCTTGTTATTATATTCTCACCCAAAAACGCTCTTGTCATGTCACAATGTTCCCATTACGCTAGTTGACACTTGCGCAAGAGTTTAGTATTCAGAGATTTATCGCGAACCTGCGAAAACGTTTCGGTTCATTCTAACTCGTAAATAGAAATCATATTATAATATGTCTTATTCTTCAGCTGATTTAAGAATATCATTTAGTTTCATATCGTATTCGAAATTTAATGCAGAAAACTTCAGATTCAAGATTAGTTTTATGATTAGATCTTATGTTTGCCCGGGATAAAAAGTAGCCTAGTAGCCTATAGCCTTCCTCGATAAATGGGCTATCCAACACTAAAATAATTTTTGAATTCGAACCAGTAGTTCCTGAGATTAACGCGTTCAAACAAACAAACTCTTCAGCTATATAATATTAGTATAGTATAGATAAAGTTATCTTGTGGTAATTAATTTTTTAATATTTTTTCTTAAAAGTATGACATGTTCAACTAAATCATAGTCATTTACGACATTACTCATAACCCTAAATGCAAGTGACATTATAAGCGGTTAGGGAAGGGAATAATAACATAATAACAGAGCTTTCCATAAATTAGTATCATGCGACTAACTACAGGAAAATTCGTTTGTTTTCTACTAATTGGAGTTTACATTGTAAATACCAAACTGAACAATTTCATTTATTTGTTTTAATAATGGCAGACGACAAATATATAGACCTTTTGTAGGTATTTATAAGCTTTTTTTGAATAAAGAAATAAAGAAGTAATATTTGAATATTTATGTGTTAAAGTTTAAGTTGTTATTAAGAAAACATATTTAAAAACAGCAAAGCTTTTGTTCGAGCACCACCAAATTATTTCTAACCTATGCCAAGTTATAGCTCTTTAAAATTGGTATGGCCGCCATCTTGTTCTCCATCATCACAAGATCAAGTCTTTGTCGTTAGATTTGTAATAAAAAATCATAAAAAGCTCCCACTGGAACTTTAAAATCGTGTTATTATGTAAAATAAGCTTTCGCGATAAAAGCCGGTGAAAATTCCTCACTGGCCAATGTTATACGGTAGGTATTTCCCCCATGAACTGATATACGTCAAAAAATATATTTTGTTATTGAATTTTGCGGTGAAAACTGAATGTGAGCGTATCAGGTATAATTGCAGAAGGATCGGTCAACGGTTGGGAATGAAACGGTTTTGATTCGTTTCACAATATTGGAGTACTTATTTTAAAACGTATGAATACATTTTAAAGTCCCTACGTACTACATTTTAGATATACTTACCTACTATTTAAATTTAAGATTAATCGATAAAGTATATAAAAACCAAAAATTCAAATCTCTAACTAAAATATAAATGTTATCAAATAATGTTAAAAGAACGAAAACAAAATCCGTTATTAGGTACTACGTAGTATTCTTTATGATCATTACAAGATGGAGTCAGCATTTTCATTTTAAAAATAGTAATTGAGTCGCAAAAAATGGATATCTATTTATTAAAGATAAAGCTTTTCGAATTTAAACCTAAACATGACAAAAACATTAGTTTTATAAATATACCATAACTAAATAAACCTTAGGAAATAAAAAAATCCCAAAAGCAACTACTGAATTAAGTAGACTGAGTGTAACATAGCACATGGTGTTGCCAAAAACATTACTCTTGACCTTTACATGTAGGAGGCAGCATAAATACTACACCCTGTATAGACTAAGTTTGGTGTAAGTTAGCGGCGAAAATCTGGCGGTATATTTTTAAACTGATACATTTTACACTGAGCTTGAGCTTTCGATGAACATCGTGAGGAAACCATAGCGGGTGGGTACTTTGGCTACCACCCTCAAGTTGAAAATCTGTCGCCTTGCGCTTACTGGTGTTCTGGCATTACATTTAACACTTTAGAACAAGATGCTTTCTAGGCTTCATAAAGGTCGGCAACACATTGGAAATCTCTCTCCAACTGATGTCCATAGGCGACGGTAGCCAGTTACTATCAGGTGGACCACCTGCCCGCTGGTCAACCTTCAGAAAAAATACTTTTAACTCGTTATTTATAGTCAAACATGCTTTTTCTCTTTCACATCCCTCATTACGTTTCTATACTAGTATTATCCGTAGTTACCTGGCCTATTGGACACGTGACCATTTAAAGAATATAAAAACACATCTACATCAAAAGTTGTTAACATGGACCATAAGGAAGAGCCTTGAAGAGTTAAGTCCGCCCCTGGGGGCAAGGATTTGTGGTAGAAAAAACTTTGTCCATTAAGACTTTTGTGGTCCTCGGCTACTGGATGCGGGCCGTTTGTTTACCTTCGCTTCAGCGCTTACACGTGTTTTTGATAAGCCTTAAACTAACTGTCGACAAGATATGACAGATTTATTTACGAGTAAATCACTACGTTATGTTTCTGGTAGATAGGCAAACAAAAAATATTAACATGATAATATGTAATAATACTAGCTTTTCCGCGCGGTTTCACCCGCGTACCCGGGATAAAATATAGCCCATGTTAAACAGTGATAATGTAGCATTCAAATGGTGAAAGAATTTTTAAAATCAGTCCAGTACTTTTTGAGCCGATTCCTTACAAACATACTTACATACAAATCTTTCCTCTTTATAGTATATTAGTATAGATAATGGGTTTAGACCGGTTATTTATTTTATTCATTTCCATTAGACGGCATAGAAACATGTATCCTGTAAAATTATATATTAAATGTATTTCTTTCATTCTTCTTCTTTATATTATACTGTAAAAATAATATACTGTCCACCTATCACAAAAATAGTAACTCTGTGACAGACTATAATACGGACGGCCCTATTGGGTATAGAACCCTAATAAAAAGCAAAGCAGGTGAAAAATTACACAGATAAGCGTAACATTCACGGTCAGTTTTAGCGGCTTATCGACATCACTTTAATCTTGACATGCATCAACATGTTTGAAATAGGCTTAAGAGATAAGTGACGGAAATTTGTAACAAAAACCCATTATAGGCTGGCCTTATGTTCGCAAAGATATGATGAATTCGATTCTATGTCTACAATTTTCAGTACTATTGTAACCGTACCTTAATTGGAACGTTTTCATGTAAGAACGGCAAGAAAATATGAGTAGTATGCATGCTTAATGTAAAGAGGTAGGTTCGAGTTAATGAGCTTGAGCTTTCAGTAAAGGAAAACATCGTGAAGAAACCATAGTACACGCCTGGCTGGCTGCTATTCTCATGTTGTAAATCTGTCGCCAAAAACCTACTGGTGTGTTCCGGCGGTTTTATATGAGAGCCAGGTGCATTGTAAGCTTTATAAAGGTCGGCAACACATTAGCAATCCCCTTGGTATTGCTATTGTCCATAGGCGACTGTAGCCATTTACTACCAGGGGGGCTAAAAAGGAAGCTCGAGCAATATTGCTAATGCAATTCATTTTTCCGAATTTACGGCAGATTCATCAATACCAAATCTTTTAATGAATTAAATTGTATATAATACTAGCTGTCCCCCGCGGTTAAACTCGCGTAGCGGTTTAAAAAATACATAGTAGCCGATTCTCAGACCTACCCGATATGTACACAAAATTTCATAAAAATCGGTCGAGCCGTTTCGGAGGAGTATGGTAACTAACATTGTGACACGAGAATTTTATATATAAGACTAGCTGTCCCCCGCGGTTTCACTCGCGTAGCGGTTTAAAAAATAGATAGTAGCCGATTCTCAGACCTACCCGATATGTACACAAAATTTCATAAAAATCGGTCGAGCCGTTTCGGAGGAGTATGGTAACTAACATTGTGACACGAGAATGTTATATATAAGACTAGCTGTCCCCCGCGGTTTCACTCACGTAGCGGTTTAAAAAATAGATAGTAGCCGATTCTCAGACCTACCCGATATGTACACAAAATTTCATAAAAATCGGTCGAGCCGTTTCGGAGGAGTATGGTAACTAACATTTTGACACGAGAATTTTATATATAAGATAACTATTTGTAGTGAATATTTGATATAAAACATAAGTAGGAATGAATATGTATGAAATAAGTAGGTCCTGCCGAGAATTCGAAAAATGAATTGCATTAACAATATTGCTCGAGCGGCCTTTTTAGAGGGCCAGGTGGCCTGTCTGAAAAAATAGTCTACAGAGCTTACTGAATCAAATTTAATTTGAATTACAATTATAAAATAGGACTTCATTTAGAAAACATGTAGGACTTGTGAAAATGCTTGTAATTAATTCATTAAATAGTTAGCTAAAGTGCTTATTAACGCCGTTTAAATATTCTATGTAGACATTGGAATTTTATGATAGAATTTGACCTTTTCAAAATCTAATCAAGCCTAATAGAAAGGCCTGTGAATTTGTAGCAATCAAAACTTCAAAAACGTATAATATTTTACGACTAATAAAATACACCGACCCCTTTTAATTATTTATATTTATAGAGTAGGTACCTACACGTAATTTTCATTCAAAAATTTATAAACTGAAAACCGTCTTGTTTAGGGTTGCTATCTCATAATATCAAATCGTACAGTGATCGTACAGGAAAACAGCCTTTAAAAATCAAGGCTTTATATCTGTGTTATTAGGATGTAAATAGAAAAAAAAACAATTATTTCTATTACAAAAAGAACCAACATTTTTCCCAAAAGATTATCGAGAAATGGATATGTGTCAACCCTATATTCAACTTATTACGCTCACAATTTTACGTAAAGTTATAATTTAAGCCTAAGAGATAGGCCGGGATTAAGGTATCCAACCTTTACTAAATAAAAAGAGGGGAAATTTGATATTTATACTACTGCTATGAAGTGATTTTTTGTCGGTCGAATTTTTAGAGAAAAGTATTTTACTTCCTTCTTTTCATTTGACACAAAAACTATTCATTTCAGGCTTAGTTAAATCGCAATAAAAATTGGTGGCAGAACTCAATACCGTCAAAATATACAATTCAATCCAATCTAGAAATAAGTCTACCAAATTAGTCACGTACATATTTGATAGAAGATACCCGAAATACGTCTCACATTTCAATGCATACAGATATTAATAGCGTGGCACTATTAGCTATTTAAATCAAATTAAGTAACTTGAATACCTTCATTATGGGTACCTGAAGACAACCCACCCACTTCAGTCCTTTAATAGACATCATCCTATATAGGTACATACCAAACTCAAAAGGTTTATATAGGTAGGAGTTGCATCATAGTAATTTGTGTAAATGAATTAATTATAACTTACCGACGTTCCGATTTCACATAGCTCTGTCTCACTCCTTCTATGTAAGCTAAACAAAGACCACACGAACACAAACTGATACTTGGTATCAAGTCCCAAGTGCCCACTTATATTAGTAGCAGACTAAAAGTTAACATAGTTAATTGAGACTCGGTGTGTATACAACGTCCCCCAGTAGAATACAAAACAGTTTTTACGGAAAGAAAATCCGGAAGTGGGAACTTGTATAGTGTAGGTACGCGGTGCGGTGTGGAATTCGGTTGGGCTAAAAAAGTCCGGATAAACGGATTGGATTGTTGATGTTTGTTTTTTGGATGAGGACATCAAATTACTATAATCAGATAGTTTGCCTCAATTATAGATTAAATAGATTTAATTGCTATAAAATAATATCAATATATTTGCGACCCTTTACCCTTTTACCTTCTATTAATCATTTTTATACATGGGATTAAAATTCTGTTCCTGAAATATTGTTGCAAGCAAATAAATTTGATTTCAGGTTAAAATATTTCAAATAGCTTATTTTACCTTTTTAAGCAAAATAAAAATCACATTTTAAAATAAACTACGACGCTATTTTGGCAGAACAATTACATTAAAAAAAATTGCTAAGGCATTAAACAATTTTTCATAAAAAAAAACGCGAAATAAAACCTATTCCGAAAGACGATGAACATTATTATTCACGATAAAACTTCAAGTTAATTCAAGCAAACTGAGGAATACAACATGAAAACATTAATCATTTTAAACAATGTCCCAAAGTTTCCCCAACAAGACTTTACAGCCGTCACACTCAAGTACACGGCAAACTTTCCCGTCCTTATATAAATGAGTTATATTTGCCGAACAGACTGACGCACTTCCGGATAATATATTAGAATAATTTTATATACTCGTACATTTGTATTGAAATAGGACAAACTAAACGTGAGCCTTTTAAATTACTTACGGGCAGTATACTTTTTTCTTGTATTGATGAATGTGTCTAGGAAGGAAAATGGTAACTAGTTTAGTACTAGTACTAGTTTAGCACTAAGCAGTGACAATATGAAAGGATTTAGTCTAGATAACTAGAGTACCTAGGATAGGATACTATAAAGACATAGGGTGGTGCTAGTAAATTTTAAGATATTGAAACCATTATTTTTAGCTTTTTTAAAAGTCAACTTCATCATCTTATTAAAAAATAGAGGTATTTTCTAACAGAAATATACCTAACTAAGACATCTTAATAGCCGTCAATGAGCAAAATTTTTAAGTAAGTAAATTAAAAGAATAGTAGGTACGGCCGATTTTTTTTTTTTTCTCGACTTGGCGGGGGCACTGCCGTGCCCAGATTTGTATTCTAAGTATTCAATAGATATATCGCGGACAGCAAAAATCATCAAAGTAATTACTTTTATGATGGTGAATTTGCCACCATATATTTTGTTACGCCTCCGTTCAATAACAATTTCATTCCTCACCGTGTGACGTCACACCATGCTCGTTAAATGTAAGGGTACTTTTTCACATGACAACAATACTATAGCCCATAGTTAGGTAACGTTCATAAGGTCAATAAAGACGTCCAATTTCACAACACTGTATCTTATAAGACAGGATATTATTTATAACTGCAGTTATATTTTATATGAATTTCGAAGATGGAGTGGATCAGTATATGATATTGTTGGTATTAGCCCTAACGCTAGATGGACTGATGATTTTCATAAAGGCGATGAGTAAATGCAGAAAGCAGCAGAGTCCGTGTAAGGCATTATTAGGAAATGAAGGAAGGCTGAGCCTATTTAAGACTAGATATTCTATGATCGTTGATTGATGGCGCTTATTTTTGCCAAGACAATGATCAAGTAAATATAACAAAATACAATAGGGTGTATGCTAAATTTTAGTCAAAACAACCATGAATTTCAAGGACTTAATAATAATAATTCAATTTATTTCATATTACAAGATCCATATTGTGTTAATCAAACCAGACAATAAATAAAGTAAATATTATTGTTTATATTTTGTATGGAGCGATTCATCTCGTGATGTCAAAGTTTATGCCACTATAGTAATTTTATTGTTATGCAGTGAGATCGTCAATTCAACATAGACTATGACGTCAAGCAATTTAAAATCGCTATATCTTTGTAAATATTACAATATTTCGCAAAATACAAGTTATATTTGCTATAAAAATAACATGCATTCCCTATTGCTCAATACCCCAGATTATTTAAAAACTTCCTTAAAGATTCAGATGTCTTAATTCTAAGGGTAACCAACTTTCAACTCTGTGCAAACAACTTTTGATATATGGCACTACATTTTTTTTTTGAAACTGGTAGCTGAGAGCTACATAAATCGCTTCTAACATGTGATATTGCGAGAGTATTTCCACAATTTCCCGTTGCTTTGCTTTTAATAAACCCCCAGTTGGTTACCGTTTGTATTTCTGCTTTGCTTGGGAACTTTAAAGTTTTGTTTTTATTATTCTTTTGTTTAATATAATAATAAATATAATACTTGTTTAATGCAATAACGCCTTTCTACTGAATGAAAGCAATATCCTAAAATCAGACTTTCTTCCCAGCAAAAGGTACGCAACCTGACACTTAATTAATTAACAGGGTACTACTATAAAAAAGTAGTAATTAAAGGTTACACCGACCAACTGTTCGTTCACAAATGACATTTGCACCGAGCGCACTTTCCCCTTTTTGCGTCTTTAACGGTTGTGCACTAGTAATACATCTGCTAGACTCATTAAATGTATAAAGTACTCAAAATATTCTAAAAAATATAATCTACATTTACTTCACTTACTTGGTACTTTCTTTGCCAATTTCAAACTATATAAATCGATATGAAAAGACTGTTTATATTATTTAAGAACCTAAACTACAAAACTGCGTATTGTTACCTCTGTAAGCACTGACAGAAAAGCAAAACTACTTATGTATCTAAATACAAAAAAAAAAACATGCGAGTAAAAGAGATTCCGCTCCATTGGATCAAATATATAAAGTCGAATAGAAAACAAAACCTATAGATACAAAACAAAGTTTTGTAGACAAAGGAACTAAACTCTTGACACGACAGACATAGTAAAAGCTAACAAAGACACAAATGGTTTCTATATCAAAGAACAACCGAATTCGGGGAAGTACCTACCTATATGGCGGAAATTGGAATAGACAAGCAGCCAAAATGCGATAAAAAGGGGAAGTATATTTTTTAAATGCTTTTAAAGGATGGAAATCAGCCGATACACAACATATAAACAACTTATATTTCAATGACCTAGAAATAAGCCTTTCTTATGTTATCCTCGTACCTACTATGTATAGACTTTTGTTTGACCACAATCTCACCATGGTAAGTGGTGATATGGTCAAAGTTAATAGGCACACAAAGCCACCCTTACCACCAAATCTTACTGTTATATTAATCAAGAAAGTTATAAACCAAATTTAATTATATTATACGTTCACACATTGACTTATATAAAATATTGGTAGTTCATATTAACGTAAACATAGCGTCAAATCTACATAATGATAACAGTAGCTTGTTTCATGTAGATCAAAGTTTAAATTCGCGTAAAAAAGCCGGCTAAAACCGGCAATTTCGAATCACAACACAATAAACAATTCAACAAGTTGCATTAAACTTGTCTTATCAACGAACATACAATACCACAGTCATGATATGAAGACCAACTGTATAAACCTTTGAAAACCGCAAAAAAATAATGTTACTCACTCACCGTATCACGTTAGCACGTCAAAATACACACGTATCACAGAAACACGCGGTCGATACGCCGAAAGCTGTCTACCCGGCGTGCGTCCGACACGGCCCCGTATTTGTAACTGGTTATGGTAGGCTAGGCGGGCGGGCGGCGCGTAAATCGAGGGATGGCCCACGTAGGTTTTACAGGACAAGATAGAGAAAAGATTTCCGTGCGCGTGTGAAATCCGCGGATTGTCTGTGTGGGGCTTAAATACATTTTGTTATTATAAGTTGGGCTATTCTTGCGGAGGTTTCTTATTGGCGAAGTTTTTACGAGTTAACTTTATTTAGAGTATGCTAAGGTTGATTTGTTTTTAGTATAAATGTAATATTTCCAAACCGGCACTTATTTTTGACGGAGTAACAAGGGCGATATAAGTGGCTTTGACATGACTTAACGATAACGTACGCCAAGGGGTTTATAAATGTACTAGTAAAAGGCAATTAGTTACCAATATTAAACCAAAATAGTATTTTTGATTGCAAGTTAACAATACATTAAAATTACTCCTCTCATATCCTACTAATATTATCAACACGAATGTATATTTCTATGTTTATGTGAGTGTTTTTAGTCAACCATATTGCTGAAATTTGGCTTATAGGTAGATCATCAAGATTTGTCCCTGGAATAAAACATAGGATACTTTAATTCCGGAAAAAAATATGTCTCACGGAAAAATGGGTCAGACCGCGGGGCAGAATTTAAATAATTTAACCTAATATCCTACTACTACTACTACTACTTCTCATCAAAAAAATCGAAACACCTCTGAAGTTTGATTTTGAACGAGTTTTATGTTTTTTTTTACATTAAATAAAAAAGTAAAAATGTCAGTCAATTGCGGATATACTTATCGTTAAACGAATATGATGTTTCAAATTAAAAAAACATGGTAGCATGTTTTTTTCAACAGGTATGTTTTTCCCTTTAAGAAAATCTCTTAAAATGTTAGAAACAGAAATATAACATTTTTTTTAAATAAAATGTGTATTCAGTATCTCGTATTTCCTCCCCGGGCTCTAATGATTGCTTCTTTGCGGTTCGGTTTCTAACATTTTACAAATTCAAGGGCATCCGGAATTCGAATAATATCCGCAGTTAACTGGCATTTTTTTTGTTTAGTGTAAAAAAAAACTCATTCAAAATCAAACTTCAGAGGTGTTATTGCAGTACCGTTTCTTTCTTTTTTATGAGAAGTGTATTATGACCACAACTGCACAAGCTGCCAATATCCTAATCAGAACTATGAAAATATATCGGACTAGCTAGCTCGCGGCTTCACTCGCGAAATTTCGTATAACTTTTTTTACCGCAGCCAATTTCATAGTTAATCCTCTAGAAACCCATATGACACTGTACAGCAATTTCAGAGATTAGCGTATTCAAAAAGACAGACAAAAAGTGGTGTCTTTGCATTTTATTACATTTTCTAATATATGTATTCAATGTACAAACACGTTGCGTCTACAGTTACATTATATTTCCAATATAAATTAGGATCAACATTTCAGGAAATCCAATATTTATTCAGATAAATGCTCCATACAAAGTACCTACCTACCTACGTTTCATCTTTGTTATTGTCTCTTAGTTTTCTACAAAGAAACGCGTATTTTCAATACTTATAAAATAAATTTCGCCTAAGGTGAGATTACTTATACCATAAACAGGTAAACGATCAAACTTTTTATTATTACTCAATCGTTGGCCTATGTTTACTTAGCTTAGGACGCGAAGGAACTTTGTCGCGATGGTATCGCAACACGCAAGGTGGTAATAAAAATTGATGAATGGACACAATTACAACGCTTGAGGTTTTATGATCGCCTGGTACCTATGAAGTGTGAATCATATTACTGTGGAACAACATTTTTACTGGAAAACTCTTGAGAAATGTCTTCTTTGTTCAAGTCGGATGATCTAACCTAATTCAGCGTTGTTTTCAACGTTAAGGCTTTAGTAGTTTAGTGGTAGTGACGTCACATACTGTGGCAAAGGTCGTGGATTCTAATCCTAAAATGAAATTGGGATTTCGGTAAAGGAAAACTTTATGAAGAAATGGCTGGCTACCACCCTCAAGTTCTAAATCGGTCGTCAAGCGCAGGCTTTGAGAGCTTAAATTCTTCAGCCACATCATCTCTTATTATGGTGCAAATTCGGTCAAAAAAAGGCTGTGGCAGTAAATAAAGACAACTGTAACATTAGTTTTTAGTCCCTTTACTGCAAAAGAAAGGGCTTTATTTTTTACTGAAAAGCAAAGAACTTACAGATATCTTATATGTATAATAAATAATATTCTAGGACATTCAGATTCTTTCAAACTAAGCAGAGCTTGTACTAGGGAACCAGATAACTGATTTAGTTTTTTTTTTGCTAAATTATTTATATGTAGATAATTATAACCAAGACTAAGGACAAACAGACAAATGCCTGTCCTGGGTGGAAACCAAACCCACGACCCGTGGTGTGATAGGTATCTTACTAACAATGCCAACCAGTCCATCAAAATTTAATTTAAATTAATGTAAATATAACCAAATAGAAATAACATTAAGCTTACAAGAATTCCACAACAGAAAACTGTATAGAAGTACTGGTACTAAAGCATTAACATGTTCCTATACTATTCTAGGTCACATAGCAAATCTAGACTGCGGACGTCCCAGGGGGGTCGTAAGGCAGGAAACCTAGATTACCTTAGTAAGGGCGAGTTTACACCGTTCACCTTGATTCAACTTGATTTGTGCAAGCGTCTGTTCAGTCACTAGTAAAGCAGTTAGACTGAGTTTTGAGTCTTCAGTGAGGTAATTTCATTTTGAGTTGAGAAACTAATTAGTGACAATGCACGTACGTTTAATTTTAGTTGATTGCCTTGTCGTAAGTGTGGTAAATAAATAGTAATAAGCAGTAAATAAAATTACTTGTAAGAGTTATAAGAATTAAAATAAAAATAAACATTAGAAAAAAATGTTGTGGCTTTAGTAGCGTCAATAGTGCAGCATCACCCTAATGATACAGGGGGATTTTTAATATTGAACTAGATTTGTGTAAAAGCGAACAGCTCTGTATATTTCTTATATCATACGAGAATATTTTTACAACTGTAAAGCTTGCATCACAAAATTATAGTAGTTTTTGCTATACTTATATTTGTTTAATTATTTTCATAGACATATACAACTCATGTTTTGGGATTATATAGATTTGTTCTTAATCGATATCCAGGGACATATTACGGACAGTATGACAAACTGAACGCACAATGGAATCAAAATAATGTATTAAAATAAAACATTTCGAACACATAAGTATCAAATTTTTAAATAATTGCAATTGGAATTCCAAAAACTAAATTAAAATAAAAACCATCAAGCTCATAATCAAGAATAAAATGTAATATCACAACAATTTTAAAATAAGGGTCCATTTTTAATACAATCACAAACTTTGCAATGGCATTTCTTGTTCATTGTTGAAGTCGGCACGCGAGCTCGCCGCTGCGCGTTAAGAACTTCTTGCAATAAGGTCCGACGAGAGATGAGCATTCAGATTACTTTTGAAGATGAGACGTTATATTTTGTTTGTGAGATGACTAGATGTAACAACGAGGTATTGTGATTAGATTTTTGTTCACAATCTCACTATGGGTGGCGATGTTGTTATTGAAATTGGTAAACACACAAGACTTTCATATCACTAGTAGTCTCCGGGTAAATTACCATGACAGACAAACAGACGGTTATGACGAAACAATAATGGATATTGACTACGGAACTCTAAAAAGTAATCAAATTCATGCTACATAAAACCTACTTGGAAAACAAAATATAACTAACACTACAACTAACATGCAATAAAAACAAAATATAAAAACTCTACATTGTCTGTCTATGATACTCGCAGACAATGTAGAGTTTAACATAGATGTCAAAATTAACATGTCACATCAACTTTATTATTACCTAGTCTCGAAGTTAGGAGATGAAAAACTAATAAGAGGGCAAGCCGATTCTTTCAAAACATTCTTTTGTTGAGCACTCGAGAATTTGAAATGAAGGAAAAAAAAGAAACATTGAAGTTGTTCGAGAAGTTCGAGATGGAGGAATTATACGAATAAAATTTCAAATCGATTTGTTCAATGTTTTTTAAAGAGTCTCAGGTTGAGCATTATAAAAGAGGATTTTAGTTTCATGTTATTTTTTCTAAGTCTCAAAATATTAATGGCTGCAGACTTGGTACTGCAGTTACAGTTATGATCTGCCTGTTTGTTCGTAAGCAGTGGAACAATTGAAACCTGAATTGATCGATAAGCCTTTTTATTTCGCAGTTTCGCACGCTCTTATCAGAGTGATCACTTACCGTGGTGAGATTGTCGTCAAATACAAAGTTATCCATAATTTAATAATGAGAGAAAAATTGTATAATAGTGTATGAATATCAAATCTGCGGATAGGAAGCGATGAGATGTAATATCTTTTGGGTCCAGTAGTGCGTCAGGCCTTGTCAGAATCTGTTCTGTTATTGACAGGTTCATAATATTACACAAGAGTTGATCATATCAACATTTCAACTGAAAACTTTGAGGTACGAGTAATATAGGTTGGAAAGTAAGGGCTTATTGGGAGAGTTTGAAGTATGTAAAAAAACTAGAGAGTGCTATTAATATCTATGACTGCGTCAGTAGCATATGACAAACGCTAGAGAAATATTTTGGGCAATCCCTAAGCTTGTATCATATAAGAAACAAGTAATTTAAATGATATTTCATACCTCAAAATAATACAAAATACTATCACCAAATTCTAAACGTCCTTCTTCATCCAAATCGAATGCTAATATTGGAAGATTAAAAGTTCACGCAAACACTCAAATTCCACCTGACCTTTAAAATTTTGATTGGCTACAAATCCACCGCTCTGGGATTTACAGCCGAGTTATTGTCATAACCGAAACTCATATTCTAGAATATTGTTCTATTTAAAGCTATAAATTTTACGTCGATTCTAACCTAATTTTAGTGAAATAAGCCACGGTAAGTCATTTTATGCCGGAGCGAAATGCGTAGCTTAAATGGACTGCCGCAATGAGCTTCCTTACAAGTCCGTAATAATGTTATTTGTCTTTATTTACATCATTTGCACGAAGTATGTCCTTTATGTCTAAATTAAGACAGTCAACTAGTTTACTTGTTTAACCATGATTTTATTGTGGCTTATGATTGACCACTATCACACCATGGCAGGTGATGATGTGACCGAAGGTGGTAAGGACATAAAGCATGATGGGTATACTTAACTACATGATACTTAACTCAATGTTGATTGTCAGCCAGCCGGGTACTATAAAGTATCCTACCATCGTACTATGGTTTCCTCACAAAGTTTTCCTTCATTAAAAGCTCAAGCTAAACTCTATTTTTCAATAAAGAGAATAACGATGATCATTTTAACATCGATAATGCTTATTATTCTTACAGAATAACCTATCTTTAGGTTTACTTGTAAAATGCTTATTTTGTTATGCCTTAGAATTGAATTTTCTATCCTAAAGGCGTAATTTAAAATATTTTAAATTTTAGTAAATTGTTTAAACTTGTAAGATGTCGCGCAAAGTAATCAGTAGGTATTTGTAATTAGGCAATGACATAGCTTAATTCCACGTCACAAATATTTCAAGGTCCAGCAATAAAATTAAGGCTTATATTTTTGAGTATACCGAAGGGAATTTCGGTATCATCCAATCCTTCGAAACTTTCCTTTTATTCTCGCCTTATAATCTCAATTAGAAAGTTCTCGCTTACGTTAAGCTCAGATACTTAAATTAATCCGCTACTTTAAGTTTCTATATAGCAACTTAGCCGGCACTTCTTTTGTAAAGTTCCCCTGTTTTCGTAATTTATATAGGCATTAATTTTATTGTGGTGTAAAGTTTACTGGATTTTATTGATGCATTAATTTAAATGAGGTCAAAATCTTAAAGCACAAGTTGATCAACCAGTTGGCAGATAGCATCAGATTTTGTGCAGATATCTACTAAAATGCGTTACGGCAAATTTATCCAAGGAATTGTCGAAATATAACAACAATGAGTCGAAAGGCAATATTTCTCAATTTGCGAAATGTAAATATAAATTGGAACAGCTGCTCTCAATAAAATGAATCACAACCGCTGAAATTGTAGACTACAAACTCAATCTACCGAAAGCCGTTAGGTCCAAGATGATCCCAAAATAATATACGCGTCTTTGAACCTCAAATAAGCTCATCTGATACCGGGAGAACTGAAATGGTTTTTGGGCGAGTGCAATAGGCATTTATTGAAATTATGGCGTCGTATCGCGGAATGGATCTTGAGTGGACCCTTTTTCGGATGAAATTTAATGAGCCGACAGGGATTCTCGTATCTTACGCATCTGAAGGTTTGATACGTTTTTTCGATAACACCATTTTATGGACATTACTTTACACTTGTAGCCTTTGTTCTTGGAGGGGTATTTTTCCTTTCAACGCTTGTTAATATTGTTTTCATGGTAATATTGAAATGTTTTTGTTTTATTATACAGGGTGTCGCTGGAAATATGGATCAAATGGAACCATAGCACGGAGGGGAGGTAATAACTAAACATTTTACCTTCCATGTTCCATTTTTGACGGTTCAAAGTTAGGATTTATTTTGTGAAATTATTTTGGTATTCAAGCGATGGTCCCGGAATAATGTAGGATGAACAAAATCGGACTAGTAGTTTTGGAGAAAAGTGGTAACATTGATTTGCACAAACAATGTTTGCTGCAGCGCCCCCTGATGAGTTGTCACCGTAACATTTATCTAAGAATATGCACCAATCAAACCCGAACCCATAACTGAAAACTGCATCAAAATCGGACTAGTAGTTTTGGAGAAAAATGGCAACATGTATTTGCACAAACAAACAAACATACTCTCACCCCAAACGCATATACGGTCTCCGTTCCGTCGCGGGTAAAAATCAAAAATGGAATAAGCTAGTTTGATAAAAATGTTTTGTAATGACCGCCTCGTGCAAATAAATGCTTGATTTGATCTACATTTCCAGGGACACATGTATAAATAACAATGTAAGACTTCAATGTAACTTATGGGCTAAGAACAAGAAAATCGCAAGATCCATTAGGAGCGCGATAAAATGATGGGCTTTTGTCTCGTTGGTTGAATACGTTTTGGCTCTAGGTTCAGGCAAAGATGAACTAAATTATTAATTCATTTATTACGGGGACGCCAACAAGTATTACACAAGCTTAATAATCCCCCTTATTCAGACCTGCTCGGTTGTGGTCCCGATCGGGTAGACAAACCGATTGAGTAGTCTAATGAATAGGATGGCTCCTATTTTCTCATTTCAGTTTTTTTTTGGAACGAGGCAGTCGATCGCTACACAATTGTGGCAAATGAATGCCACAATTGTGTACAAAGCATCAGCTTAAATTTAACGAAATAAAATCGTCCTTTCCGTTCGTAATGGCAACCGAATTGGTCTGAATAAGAGGGATTAATAGATATTCATAATGCTAGCATGATCCGTGACTACTTTTAAAAAGCAACCACAGCTTTAATTATTATTAAATATCACAATGTAATTATTTTAGATTATCTAAAAAATAGGTAGGTAAGTGCTTATTAAAATTATGATAAAAAAATAAATAGCTGGTTATTGAAATTAAGATGATTATAAAAAAAACCTTTAAGATAGTTAGCACACTCAGTTAAACACTGTTAGCATTTTGTTTTAGCTCTTACAGCAAATTAATGGATCTATAGACTTTTAGGCTTAGAGACCGAGCTAAATACAATTTTTAAATCCCTCATCGAAGTTTTGTCTAAAAGGCTTTCCTTGTATCTGTCTAAAACCTTTCATTTGTACATTACGGTAAAAAGATATCTAAAATAATGTAAATTAGATTTATCCCCAAAATTATAACTCAAGGTTTGCTTTTAGACTTCATTTTTATTCATATTTTAATTTTTCAGCTAAAGTCTCTTGTATTTGGGCTGGTTGAATTTGACAGCTTTATGATTTCTCCTTCAATGTCTAAAAAAAGTGGAGGATTTTAGTTTCAACTTTTATAGTTTTTTTTTTTTTCATTTTCAATTCATTAACGTTATATATAGATTTTTTTTGTTGTAATAAATTATTATTATTCTGATTTTTCAATATCGTAGAAAAGATGAATTTCCTTTCTAAAAATAACTTAAATAGGCCCATATATGTTTACAGTTGTAGAGTTACTTTATCTCGTGCGTTCTCATTCATTTAAAGAGTTGTGGACCTTTACGGAAAGGGTCCAGATGGGATCGCATGATACGCCCCTGGTAATTTCAATGAATGAATAATACGCTTGGAACCGGGGTGGGTCAGATTTTTCAGGACGCGTACGGAATTTACAATAGCATGACTGATTGTCGGATACGAAATTAGGGCTGCTGTGTCGCATCATGTTTTATTTGGTCGAGAAATCTTGATTAACGAAAGCTTTGCAGTTTCATCCGCGTTCCAAAAAAATCTTTCCAAAACTACGTGGCAAAGCTGATGATGTGTAATAATTAATGTCAAAGAATTAAATTTTTCAAAACCATAATAATTTTTGTAAACAGCCACAAGATTCCGATCTGTTCTTTGAACTTCAATATCCATGAGACAATCTAAGATATAGTGTTTTATATGTAAATCAAAAAGAAACAATGCGCCTGACAGCACGACAAATGGCCGCCATGCCACACAACAAGTCTAAATGTAGAACACGTTACTAATCGTATCGCAAACACGAGTATCGTACTACGACAAGACTTCCTGATGCTATTTCAGTTCAGACTACACATCGACACTGTCTGGCTATTAATTTGGCTCAGCAATTATGAGAAGATGACGTGAACAGTATAAGCAGTAGAATGACAACCTGCTTTCAAGCTTTAAGCTTTCTAACCACATGAGATTTTGAAATCTGACTTTCTAGTTAGTGATAAAAATAATCTTTTGATAAGCATAATTATTCCATATGACTAGAACCGCGCTATGGTATGTGATGATGTGGCCGAAGGTGGTAGACAAACAAAGCTAGAAGAGAACTAGCCGTCAAATGCAGCTGTCGGATCACACCAGTAGTTGCTTGGCTACAGCTTTTCAACTTATAATAATAATAAATTTATTTTTTTGAAGGTGGTAGCCACGGTTAATCTGAACCAATTTGTATACTTGACATAAGTCTATGGATAGTATAAAACCGTAATTTTAAGACTTTAGAATTCAATATTTAATCAGGATTATTCAGAACTTGCGAACCTCACAACTTCAGAAATGACGAACCGATTGGGTTGTCCACCAAATCGAATTACTCTTATTTTTCAATTTCAGACTTCAATTCGGAATACGGCAGTCGATCTTTACCTACATGATTGCGGTAAATGAAGACTGAGTCTAATATAGCATCAGCATAAATTTTATGAAATAAAATCGTTCTTATTGATCGGAATAAGGGAGACTATCTTCTGATTGAAAAGCTCTCTTAAAAATCTTTTTACTTTAAGTGCTTCTGTAGGCTATAGATTTGCTCCTTAAGCTTTGGCCAACGACGCGTTATAGCGTGGCGTCATAGCGTCAAAAAATTAATGCTAGAGCAAAAAAGGTTTTTTTTTGCGTAGACCTATTACACCGTCGGTTTCGTCATTGCTCTTAACGCCTAAAGCCTTGGTTGAACACAGTTGTTTGTTGGTTGAATATATACTGCTTAAAATCTTAGCGCGGCGTCATAAAAGGCGCTGTGACGCTTTACGCCACGCTAGGATTTTATGAGACAAACGTTCCATTAGTGAGCCTAGATTATAAGAGTCAGGAAACATAGACAATGTCAGTAAATTTCACTAATTTGCTTCGCCCAAGTATCAGAACAAAGTACCATCGAAGCAGAATAATTTCTAACGATGCTACTTAATTAAGGTAAACATTGCTAACAATATTGAAGGTATCGGATATAGACTACGCAAATATTTCTCCAGTACCTACATGCCAATTTTACACACGAGTTCAAACGACTAATGCATTCCGTTGCTGAGGTATGCAATGTGTAGTTCAATTCTTTGACATTATCCGCTTGTAGCTCTAAATTAAATTTAATATAGTTTTTCGCTCGCTAGGCAGACTACAAAAAAATTCTATAACGTAATTAATCCTTCCCAAGCTAAACATAATGTACTTGTGAAACCCCATTAAAATCTGATTGGTGGTTACGGAGACTATCAATGCTCCTACAGGATAGTTTTAGATGTTTTTGATTCCCATATAAAGATTGCTTAGTAGGACGGACGCAACAATTTTTTTGACAAGATTTAATTTGAAAAACGCACCCAGTATATCAATATCCTCTTTGAAGTTAAAAATTATTCTCGCGATTTTTTTTTCAATGGAAGAGAATACCCACCAACGAACCGACAATTTTTATGATGAATATTTTTATAACTTTACTTTTAACACTTTTCTAATTTTAAGTACCTACCAAAACTATAAAAAAAACCGGCCAAGTGCGAGTTGGACTCGCGTACCGAGGGTTCCGTACAAACTTCGTCCATCGTTCATCCATCACGGGAAATGCACAATTTTATTTATTTACCTTATTTGAGGTTGGTGCCAATTAAGCTAGACCTCTAAATTGTTTGAGCGCCCATACAACTCAGAGGTCTTTATTAATTGGCGTAACTATGTATGTATGGGGGTGTCCCTTTAATTTTCAATTTTTTTTATTTTTTGGAATTTATATACCTTTATTTGTGCTGTAAGACCTTGCTTTTTGCCATTTTTTTTTATATTTGAGTTGATTGAATGAAAGGTAAATTGCGGTTTACGATTTATGACGTATTAAAGAAACTACTTACTAGATCTCGTTCAGACCAATTTCCGGTGGAAGTTTGCATGGTAATGTACATCATATATTTTTATCATTCTCTTATTTTAGAAGTTACAGGGGGGGGATACACATTTTACCACTTTTGAAGTGTCTCTCGCGCAAACTATTCAGTTTAGAAAAAAAAAATATAAAAAACCTCAATATTATTTTTGAAGACCTATCCATAGATACCCCACACGTATAGGTTTGATGAAAAAAAAATGTTTTGAGTTTCAGTTCTTAATGAAAATGAAAATGAAAATATTTTTTATTCAAATAGGCCTTCACAAGCACTTATGAATAGTCTGACTCTAACGCTCGGTTCGGAAGGTTGCTTTTACTGAGAAGAACCGGCAAGAAACTCAGCAATTACTCTTTTCAAAACCAACTCAGATTTATTACATTAAATTATTTATCTAGTCTCACTGACAATATATGTGTGTTATAACAAAAAAAAGAAAAGAAACAAAATGATGAGTGACTTAGTTAATAAATAGATAGCAAATTTAAGCAGACCAGCCCTCACAAGCAGCACCTGTTCACAAGTATGACGCATGTGGCACATATTGTAGGGAAGTGAGCGACCCGCCACACGACGCCGCCGCAAGCAAAGGCCTCAAAGTGAGCATGACTACCTTAAGCTTGCTATAAAGAAAAACAATTTCACGGAATATGAATAAAAACACACAAGTATGGGGAACCCCCAAAAAAATTTTTTTTTCTATTTTTGTGTGACATGCGGTTCACAGAATACATCTACTCACCAAGTTTCAACAGTATAGCTCTTATAGTTTCGGAAAAAGTGGCTGTGACATACGGACGGACAGACAGACAGACATGACGAATCTATAAGGGTTCCGTTTTTTGCCATTTGGCTACGGAACCCTAAAAAACTAAATCGTTTCTTGTTCGATTTGACAGTGGGACGAGTTGCTCAAAGCGAAAAACGCCTGGGGCAACTAGACCCATGGGACTAGATAAATTTGGTCTTTGATATGGGTCTAGATGCCTAAAGACCTGAATATAAATACTTGTACACAGCGTTTGTAAAAACAGACTATCAATCGGTTATATTTCAGTATCTTTACAAAATAGACTGTATTTGCCAATTTTCCACACGAATTCACCCGACGAATGCTCCAATACATTCCGTCACTGCGCTGGAACATCATTTATCTAAAATAAAGTACCTACATCAAACCAATTTATATTCTTTTTAGAACTACAGACACCAAAATGGAGAGTGGATTTATGTTACGTCAAGTATTCATGAATTATAGTTTGTGTTAATGCTTGAAAAAGGATTGAATCTAAGAATACACAAGTCATCGTAAATTTCAACCTAAAGGCTTAGATCTATAGAGCGCTAATATGCTCTATTACATTGCTTAGACTACTTTCAGATTATGACAAAGTCAATATTAATAATGCAATCTTAGAATCTCTCTAAGTGTGTGCTAAGGGTGCACCAAACAATTACTTACTTAAAACATGGCTAAAACGTCTTGATCACCGGACAGCTGTCAACACAATGTCAAAGTCAAAGTCAAAGCCATTAATTCAGTTTGGGCCCTAGGAGGGCACTTATGAAGGTCGAATTTACTGAAGTTCAGCAAGGTTACATTTTTTTTTTTAGTTATCTGACTATTGGCTATATATATTTTTTCGAAAACAGCAAAATGTACAATACAATATGCAATTAAAACAAAACGAAAAATACCAATATAAAGTAAATAATAAAATGTAACGCACACAAGTTCTTATTAAATAATAGCGAATACGCTAAAACTAATATATATAGGATATATATATATTATAATTTATTATATATATATATATATAACAAAGAAATATTATGCTCCGTTTCTCTCAATCACTAAAAATATTTTTACGTATCATCCAGACAGAGTATTATGCAACTTTTACAAAGAAACATGGAGAAGTTATTGCATTGAATGAATCATCAATTTGTTAATTGACTTCGCATAATCTCAACACGACATGTCTATAAAATCCAAATCTAAGTAAATTCCAAATTTACTACCCTGTTCTCGGCCTCTATTCTATCAGGGTTAATACTCCACCCGCCATCGACTTTAAATATATATCAATGTTTTGAAACATACAACTGACCATTTCTAAATGCAATAAAGAAGTGTCAAAGTTTGACTGTCTATATTACTTTCATCAAAAACTTTCTAATTATCACTATCAAAACTACAAAAACACGATCGTTTTTTGTTACATTTGACATTAAGACGAGATGTCCAATGCAAAAAACGACTGGGGCAACTAGTCCCATGGGACTAGATTACATTTGGGACGAGTTGCCTAAACACCCGCAGAAACTACTTATCTGATCTTAGAAATAGATTATCATAATTGAAAAATGATTGATATTTAAATTGTAAAACAATTATTGAATTCTACGACTCTTGTTGCGGTCCCATCATTCAACCGATTTTATTGCAGTCGTCGATAGACGTTCGCAATACAAAGGGTAATACATATAATTAGATCTTGGCAGTCCTCTCCTGTCCGATAAAATTTATTATCGAACTAGCATCCAGACATTATCTACCTACCTACCTACTTCAAAGGTATGAGATAATATGTCAATACTTCTAAAATTACGTCAATCATCTGAGATAAATGATTTACAAACGTTATTGCGGTACCTATGCAGGGTGACTTTTTAGTCAGTGGCAATACTTGCAGGGGTGTTAGTACTCATCAATATGAACAACTTTTATTATGGGACCAACTATGAGATCGCGTAAAATAAAATGGTTGCTTCATACATTTTGGTCGAGTAGGTATTGAATTTTTGTATGGAACAGCTGATATTTTTTTTGTGCTTTCACACTTAGTCTAATAATAAAAGTTGTTTATATTGATGAGAACTTCCACCCCTGCAAGTATTGCCAGTGACTAAAAAGTCACCCAGTATAATAAACAGCCAAATCCCTATTCAAATCATTTGCAATAAGTATACCTAACTAAATAATTAAAATTTACAATTCAATTGATCTCCACAAACTCAAAAAAAAAACAAGAACAAATAAAATAAAACTACCAAAATTAAAAACAATTACGTAAAAGTTAATAAAAAAGCACTGCGAAAAATTACTTCATCTCAGCTTGGCACTAATATCGAATACGATAACAGCAACGGGAGTGTCAAACAACAATTTGTTATTTAAACTATTTCGAACTAACGTTTGTAGTTTACGGTTGAGGAACAATAATTCTCTTTGGTAGTTATGATTTACGCGTTTGACGAAGTCTTGCAGACATTATTTCAGTTGTCTATTTTATTAATGAACGTAAATATCTCTTTTGAAACAGTATGTACAATGTTGGGCTTTAGCGTGTTAAGAACATAGTTTAGTTTCGTTTGTTTAATTGAGCTGAGATGATCATTGGAACCAAGGTATCAGACGCTGTCGTCTATAGTGCATGTTATAAAAATCGCCCACCTGACGCGGAGTCGAACCCGCGAAATGTAAAAAAAATACATTTTGTTTATGATAGCGATCGAAAGTGTCATTCATAAGGATCAGTTTTTTTCTAAATAGCATAGCATCTCAATTTAAAGTAAGACAGTGAAAATTAACATAGTAATTATGACGTTTCCGTTTCAATTTTAATGCAAAACTATGAATGCAATTTTACTTATTTTTTTTAACTTTTTTTAACTTTCCCTCCGTGTGGCATAGCCGTATGACGCCCTTAAAACAAATCTACGTAAGTGAATTAATTTCCTAGTAAAAACACATCTTATAATAGCTGTATAAGGCTATTAATCACGCAATCAGTCACGTACACATACGTAACACAAGTACCTAATCCTAACAAAAAAGGTAGGTAGGTGGAGTGGAAGAAAATTAAAGCCTTCCATTCACGTTACGGCCGCTTATTAATTTCCCGATAGCCGCATTGTGCCGAAATGTTGGATTTATCGTACTTTGTTGTTACAGTACCGTGCCGTGTATGGACCGCGACTTAGATTGTGGCGATCGTGGATGGGAAATAATACTAGGAAAACTTGATATCAAATGAGAAAATACCGGTTAATATAATGTTTAGAATGTTCTGTAAATATGGTGGAAATACAAAACCACACTTATATTATTATCTTTTCAATTTAGACAATATCACAACTGTTTTATTTAGTGCCTAAGAGCCACATAATTTAATCATTCCAATCAGTCCTATCCTGTATTGGAGTAATCTATGAACACATTCAGAAACATAATAAAACTGCAAACATAGCGTTTCTCCAAATAATGGCGAAGGAAAATAAGGAAAACGATTCGTCATTACATACCTATTATTAGAAATAAGTAATATTTTTATACACTTCATGGAAAACTATCTTTAACACATGGATTCTCCTGCGTTAGTTATAATAAATTATTATGGTAAAGTACCATAAAATTATGTAATGTACCTATCTAAGTAATAAAACATCGACGTAACATATTTCATAAATAACTTACGTTTGGCGTAAGTTGTCCTCCATTAATATTTTTATCCGTAACTTAGGTTTACTGACATAGATTAGGGCCGCCCTTACACTTGTAAGTTGCTTTCGTAAAATTTATGTAGGTGAGTAACTTACGGCTGCACTGCACTAAGTATTACGATAAGCGACTTACAAAGAGTGTTTACATTTGCAAATTTATCGTAAGTTACTTACGTGAGTAAAATTTACAAGTGTTAGGCCGCCCTATTATCTATAGCGATTTTGAATGTCGTGACGTCATTGTATACGTTCAAATAGTATACTTACACTGAAACGGTTGAGCTCAACTGATACAAAGTAATACAAACTGTAACAAGCCGTCATCAAAACTGTGAATTTGGTTAATTAATCAAATTCACAGAATAGATAATCTTCTATTTCGATAACACTGAAATGGAGATTGTACCTTACATACTGATCTAGATATCAGTGTTTTTTATTTACCAAAAATGGAATGTGGTTGTTGTTTAAGGCGATGATAGCTCAGTGGTAGTGACGTCGAATGCCGCGGCGTAGGTCGTGGGTTCGAATCCTACAATGAGCTTGAGCTTTCGGTGAAGGAAAGCTCAAACATCGTGAGGAAACCATAGCACGGTGGTAGGGTACTTTGTAGTACCCGCCTGGCTGGCTACCACCCTCAAGTTGAAAAATCTGTCGCCAAACACCTATTGGTGTGTTCCGACAGCTGCACTTGAGAGCCAGTTCCTTCTAGGCTTTGTGTGCTTACCACCTTCGGCCACATCATCACTTACAATAGTGAGATTGTAGTCAAACACAAGCCTATACAAAGTAAAAAACAAAAAAAATAATAACTGAATACACAGAGGCCGTTTTTGTTTTTTTTTTTATCAATCTGTCTGCCTGTTTGAACACGCTAATTTCAGAAACCAGTAAACGGATTTTCAAAAGTTAATTAGGTTTAGCCTGGCGCTTCGAATAGGGTTTTATCGAAATTGACTAACGGAAATAAAGTTATAGTCTGCGCAAGCGAAGCCACGGGCGAAAAGCTAGTACTAAATAATGTCAGAAATAGAAAGTAAGAGGTTTTATCAAGCTGTCTCATGTCTGAAGCTTTTCCACTAGTTATTTGAGAGTAAAATTAATGCATAAATCAGATTAACACACGCGTACATTTACACAAGATATGTTTTGTTATCATAGATCAAAAGGCTTCTCCGCGTACACCTAAGACCATTGTCTAGACCTACCTAAGTGAATGATGTATTGTCTAGGTCCATATTATGTGGTTTGTCTTAAATAATCCTCTTATTCTGAGCTTAGATAACAAAGGATAATACGTCAAATTATGAAATTATAAGCGAAGAGCATTTTCATTAGAAATTGAGTCAGTAAGTAGATGTAATGCTAATAAATATAGAATAATTATTTGTTATTTTATACTGAGACTAGCTTACCGCCCCACGGTTTCACCCGCGAACCCCTATTTTACCTCCTTAGGGATGGAATTTTCAAAAATCCTTTCGTAGCGAATGCCTACATCATAATAGCTATCTGTATGCCAAATTTTAGCCCGATCCGTCCAGTGGTTTGAGCTGTGCGTTGATAGATCAGTCAGTCAGTCACGTGTTCCTTTTATATATACACAAAAGATAGAGAGATAGATTCTGTAGATAGGCTTGTAATATATTTGGTGTAGTAAGCACACGAAGTCTAAAAATTAACTGGCGTACTTACAATTTCCACTATCGGAACACACTTGCTGACATTATATTTAACTTGAGGTTGGTTGTGTGTTGTCATGAATAAATGTTTTTCTTTCTTTCTTACTACCGCGCAAAAGTGTGCTTTGTATTTGGATTTCATTTACTTTTTTTTCTGGCCTATATAGTTTTAATTTCTCTCTATGATATGTTACCATATGGCTATCATGATAAAGCCGGCTTTCAAGTGCAAGATACAAATCATTGCAGAAACCCAGAAACACAAAGGTCGGAACAAAATGGAGCAAAATGTAGAAGTCTCACTAAGAAATGGGTTAATACAGACTGTAGTAAATTTTCTAAATTTTAATTAAACGTGAAGTAATTTTGTATTATAGACCCAAGTGGTCTTGTTAAAATGTATCAAATTCAATTTTGAATCTTAATGGTACAGATATATAGACTGAAACGTCTTCACCAAATCATATTACGTTTATTACTGCAATATACAACTTACTTAGCTATCGATTTAACCACTATTTAATCAAGGCATAATTTTGACATTACCATCGATGTTCACGGCATACCTACTCTATATTTGCTAAGCAATTTAGAACTTTAATACATTCGCAATAAGGCGTCTGAAATACTAAAACGTACGAGCTGATTCCACAAATTAATTGCGTCTAATGAAACGCACGGAGCTGTAGTTAAACACATGTTAATTGCATGTAATTGAAACTGATGGTACATATTTGCATGATGTTAAAGTTCAAAATCGTATGTGAAATATTTCTCGCCACACAAACAGTGTTCGAAGCTGTTCGATGTGTACAGAATTCACGCGCATATAGCGACAGGCGTTCTTTTTTTTACTACTTTTTCAATCGCTTTTTTATAATTATTAGTAGAAAAATAAACACCTGTACCCAAGTGACGGAGCCAAAATAAGGTGTCAGATCTCAGTATAATAATAAACACTTGCGCCATGAGAATCTAATTTAGGATTTTTAAAAATTCAAATTCCTAATTCCTGCATCGAAATGATTCGAAAAGTCATCCCTAATTCCCCAATCAACCCTTAATCAATATTATATAAAACAATAATAAGATATTGACCGTAATATATTTTAACTAGGCTACCTATTAATAAAGCTCCGGTAACTTAACTAATCTCACAAGCGTATATGCTGTTTGGGAAGCAATTAAGGATACCAATACTATATTACGTCATAGCCACAGGTGGTCAAGCTTCCATTTCACGCCATTTACGATCCAATTTGAATCTGTGTTAATTTTGAGACCTATAGAGAATATTATGCTAATACCAAGAATCTGGGAATTACCAGTTTCCAAGAATACAAAGCTAATTTAATGAAATGCATGTGGTCAAGTTTTGTTTATTAGTTCAATTGAATAGAAATGACATCAGCTTCGGGGTCAGTGGCGTCAACGACAATATTTGCGTCTCTTCACGGAGATCGGTCCATGGAGGGAGGGTTTAAGGCTGCAGTATGCCAAGTCAGTGCAGTGCAGATATGCGGATTTCATGCCTTTGAATTTTCACTTCGCTGGCATGCAAATTTTCTTGCAACATATGCCTTTTTGAAAGATAATTGTCAATCTGCACGTTCTTTAAAATTTTGAAGTATGAGCTTGTGAGTAGAGGGATACGAACTATTTACAAGTAGTAGGCTGATTACTATAGTAAAAGCTCTGCTTAGTATGAGATCAGATGGCCGTATATGTGGAATGTTCCAGAACGTCTAAACATATATTTTTAGAATCAGTGCTACAAGATTCTTACTAAATGTTCATAGAAAATACAATCTCCACTGAAAAGTTGAGTTTTTGGGACATCAAGTTTCTAATGACCTAAAACTTAATACCCATAAGCTCAATACAAATCATGATTGTTTGTTGCGACTTAAAGTTCATCGGATGCACGTGGCAGCCATATGTTACGACGTCCCACTAAATATTAACATGATGCATTCTCTGCCAATAGTCAATTTGTTTATGCAACATAACATTTATGTTACTCAGAACTCATAAAATAATGTCAAGATAATTACAAAGACTTGATGTCTGCATATAATATCATGATGTGCTGTTTATTTAAAATAATATGTAACTACTAAGTCATGTATAAAGTACATAATCTGATTTATAATGGTATTTTTGATGGTGTAATTAAGCATAAAAATCTAAGAGGTAACAATGATTCTTACCACAATGTACTTAAGGACCTGTTGGAAATTACAGCACAGCTCCTGTGTGTGAAGCTCCCTGATCGCGTAACGACACCGAGAAGACAATATTTGTGTTATTTACGTCCGTCATTCCGTCCGCCATGCGCCAGTCCGTCTATCAATACCTGGTTTTCAGTAACGCGTAGATTAATCAAATTGAGATTAATATAAAATACCATAAAGTCTACGGTCACTTGGTGGGGTAAAAAATACAAACTTTTGTGACATATAATTTTTGATACTCACAAAATTACTCATCAAAACCTATAGGGTACTTCCCGTTGACCTAGGATTATGAAATTTGGCAGGAAGCAAGGACTCACAGCACAAGTAAAGGAGAAAAACTTGAAACTGAATTTGTAGTTATATATCACATAAAAATATTTTTTTCAACAAACTTATATTTGCAGTTAGATCATCGATTATAATGTAGTTTTTTTCCTCTGCAAAGTTAGTTATTCGCACTTGTCTGGCTTTCACTATGGATAGGCGAGTTTTTGACTACAATCTTACCATGGTAAGTGATGATGAACTGAAGATGGTAAGCACACAAAGACTACGAAGGGAACCTTGGCTTTCAAGCGTTTGTACTCAGTCAAAGGCTAAATCAAAATGTCACTTTTGCAGAAGATTTTTTTTCTGCAGCTATCATTATTAGAAATATTTTTATTACATGACTTGTGAGTGACCTTTAGTTATTTATAAACACTACATTTCAAAATACAATTTAAATTAACCAAAAATGTTGCCATATTTACTTATTTTACGAAGTGATGACAATACAATGTTTATAACACCGTTATCTGTGTGCACAGCATTACTCAGTAAATAAACATTATAGAAATTACCGTATGTCGTAAACAAACCGGATTATTTCATTCTAATAAATAATGTTGCCAGATATTTAGCTTTTGTATAATATAGTGGTAAGGATTTAAAGGGATTGTGTAATATTTTATAAATGTCTTTAAGAAATACGTAATTTTGTCCCCTTTTACCATTTTATATAGGAACTGAAATGTATTATAATCTAATTAGTCAACCAAGTCTCTGATCTGAAATTATTGTTTGGACATTATTATTTAGTAAAATCAAAGTATGAAATATTTTCTTCTTTATTGATACTAAAATATAATAAAACTGTCAAGTTTGTATGTTTGATCTCAGGAACTATGAAAGGAAAAATATTTTATCCTTATTTTGTTCATAGGGGAAGGTTTTAGGCTACTTTTTATCCGGGGAACGCGTGTGAAACCGCGGTTAATACATTATACGAGCGAACCATTTATAATTTTCGTTACATGTACCTTTGTAAATATAACACTATCAACTTAAACTATAGCTTCAATACATCAGCACACACGTCACGAAATGTCCGAACCTCTGACGAATAGACGGACAATTGCACGCTCGTCAACATTTACGCAATCCCGATTGAATGACATATTAATTACAGTGTGTCTTAGGATACAGATTACTAGTGATGCTATAGTTTTGATGGAAGGCGAACTATCTATAGTTCAAGATGAAACTTTTTTGATACTTGAACGGATTGAATTTATTCTATATAGATATTTATATAAGTTTTCAATTTTATTCTCAATAACGCCATGGTAAACGAACAACTGCCATTTCATATTAATCATGATCACTAGATCCCCAAACAGAACACCGAAACAAAACCAATATCACAGTTTCTATACAAAGTTTTATAATATACAAGTATTAACACAAAGAGGAATCCGACAAAGCCGCCGCCGCTTTTAATCTGTAAACATTAGAAATGAATTCATCAAAATGGAAACTGACGCTACAGAAATTTAATACGGCATAGGCAGTGTAACGAAATTTTAATTGAATAAATTCCGAGCAACCAAAACGTAAAACAATGACGATTTATATGATGACTGCCGCGGCACTGGATGGATATTTAAATATTTGTTGTGTAAATTTTATACTGTGGAGATATTAAACTAAATAAATAGTATATTTTGAAAAGCGACGGCTTATGAGTAAAAAAAAATTTATTGTGACAAGAAAATTACCCAAAACATAGGACATTTGGATTTTTTAACACACTGTACCTATAATATACTTTCTATGTGTCGTGCACCATTTATTGTACCAATTTTTATACTCCTTTGCTTAAAATATTAAATAAGATTTTAAATCACAAGAAAACATTCACATAAAGGCGTACCTAGAAAGCTTACTCCAAATATGTCTAAACCACCCCCTCCCTAAGATCTCAATTCCATTTCGTGCAGATTGAAATGAGGGCCGGATGCCGCGCCACATGCAGCCACCGTACTGAGAGACGCACTCGCTTAATTAAGACAGGCATACAAACAGATCCCCTAGTTAGATTGTATAAAATAATTGCATTTACGACTGTCTATCGGGTTGCTTTCAGGGTGTCAGGTTTGGAAAGACATTTGTCGAATTATTTGTGAATGTGAATACAAGGGCTGCTATTTATGTATCCGGAACTGGCCAGTTACAGAACAATATTAAAAAAGTAATCATAACATTTAAGAAAGGAACTCTTTGCCTGAAGAATACAAATTGTTTCATGTAGCTGTCATTTGTTTTTCTTTGTGGCATCATTTTGAAAATTGCGTCTTTCTGCGATTTGGTCACCATGGATTTAACTCGTGAAAATTTTCGTGCTATGATTTATTAAGATTCGGCGAGGATTAACTCAAAAATAGTGCATCGATCAACTCACTTCGACTTTTGGGGACGAAGCACCATCAAAAACTACTGTGTATCACTGGTTTAACAAAGTTAAACATGGGCGGTCTGCTCACGGACGAATATATACGAAATAAGAAAGAACAACCGACAACGCAGAATCCTTCTTCATCATGACAATGCTAGCTGCCACACATCGGCCGAAACAACTCGGTATTTGGAAGGTCAAAAGATCGAATTAACGGATCATCCACTGTACAGCCCCGACTTGGCTCCCAACGACTTCTATTTATTCCCAAAAGCAATAAAACCATAATAAATGCTATATGTTTGGTTTACTCTGTTTTTCCGGATACATAAATAGCAGCCTTCGTATCAGCGTTGATAAAGGTATTGTTAGCTGGCTGCCAATATTTGAAAACAAATCTATCTTGATTGGTTAACTGATTGGAAATGTACTCGTACAGCCAACAACAATTAGTCGCTAACTAGAGAAGTTCTTTTGTTCGACGCATTTTTAGACGTCATCCCAATATTTGCATCGCTGTATTTGGCAACGCGTATCGTCAACGGCCTATCGTATACTTTGCTGCTGTTAGTTAAATAGTTCATGGGATGGCAGCACTTCTCGATATGCTTAGACTTATCGTAATCAGCCTGTGGTATGATAGGCCTGGGATATAAAACAATTCGCATATTGTAGCGTTTTGTTGTTGGACGATTCTCTTAAAACCACATGATTCCAAAATCACAATCATATTACACCGCAAGCTTGTTCGCAAAGTCGTCAAAGACCGCTGGCAACTTGTACTGATGGAATTTCGCGAGGAAATGCCACCGACGGATGGTAGAGCATTAATTAATCAAACGTTGCCGTCAAACTCCAGGCTTTGATGTACATCTGCGCTCATCCGAGATATGTATCCACTATTGGTCGGTATGCTCGGCTAAATTAATTCTGCCTGTTTGCGGCTAGAGAAGTTAAAAACAAACCAGTAAAACTTGGGGTTATTGTAGGTTTCATATTGGCGTGGGGAAATAAATTCCAGGTGATGTATCTAGACAGGAATTTAGATACGCAAGGGTACAATATGAGGAATCTGACCGGGGGTAATAAAATACTGGGAGGAAATGAATTTATGTGGAATCGTGATCTTGCTGAGAAGCTTTTTTGTTGTTGCTTTATATACAGACTTTATTTGTGTTGAGATAGTTTTATGGTTTCTAAAAAATTTTTATTACGTAGGTATATATTTTTAGGTCACAAAATATATGCCAAAAATTGAGAATAACTTTAATAGGAATTTCCTTCCTTTTGAAGAATTTTAGTCATACTGTCATTGTTCTAGCAGCTGGTTACTGTGAAATTATTGTGTCAAAATTGCTGTAATAAATCTCGCTTAGCTAGCCGGCCTGTCTAGAAATGTAACTATATGGCAGACTGAACTATTTCTTACTGAAAGTTGAGACCAGTCGACAACTGAGTTTGAGTTAGGCGTAGAGTGACCATGAAATTTAATTTTACTTATATTATTATAGACTAGCTAGAGTATAGAAACGCACATAGTGATATTTTTTATATACCCAATGTTAATATCTTAGAATAATCTGGTAATATTGATAAACCTCGAAATAGCTGAACAAATCAAAGAATTACTTAATCCACAGGGGAATGATAAATTGATACAACACAGAATTCGACAGATTGCTAAATCGAAATTGCTTAAACACAACAAATATTGCAATCAAATGATGGATGCAAATAAAATTTCAAGTTTTTTGTTAAAATTCATTCAATTTTGAATAAAAAGAAAATAAACGTACTTTTTTCGAAACATTATCAAGGATATGAGCTTGTACATCACTGCGGAAGTTTCATTAATTCAAAAGGTTGTTTGTGTATTTATAATAAAGCCTTTATTTTTATATTCCGTATTGAAACAAATAAATAAACCTAATTTACGAAGCAATACAGAACTCCAAATACACATAAAACCATATGTGGTGAACGTTAAAAACTACTTTTAACATCGTTATCACCTAAATTGATTTGTTTTCCTGACAAATATATTGTTTATGGTCACTATACATACATGTTCTCATTTCCATGGTACTCCATATCGTTCTGAAAGTTTTGATTTATGCTCAGTTTCTTAAGGCTTTAGTGTCAATCTAAGGGTGAACTTGCGAACTACAGCTACAGTAATTTTATGTGTTTGGTAATGATGCCTTCTAGGTTTTATAAAGGTCGGCAACACATTGGCAATCCCCTTGGCTTTGCTAATGTCCATAGGCGACGGTAGCCACTTACCATCAGCTGGACCGCCTGCCTGCTTCTCAAGCTTCTGACGAAAAAAAAGCAGCGCAGGTTACATTCGCGACACCATTGCGTTCAGTATTTTACCTGTAACAAAAACATACCTTAAATTTATACATAATTTACACGATTTATCTGGTACATAATGAACTCATTATTTTTCTATGGTACTTAAAAGTTACGTAACCCTTTTATAAACCGTTATTTTTACAAGAAGTAAATCTGTGTATATTCCCCTTCCACAAAATAACATAATAATATTGTAAGTAACGTAATATTTCTTACTTAAGTAGAGAAATCGAAAGGTCCATTAAAGGCTCAACGGGGAGCTTATGTCGACCAACTTCGTATGGACTTACATCCCCTTGAAGTTGTATAGAAATATAGTCTTTTTATATTGTACGGGTTATAGCCAGAACTAGTTGGATGCTGAAAATGCTTTGAGCGTATGGTTAATGTACTTATGCTTGTGCGTCATAAGTGTACCACGTACGTAGTTTGGAGTAGAATGATTGATGTAGTTTTGAACCTTATGGTGTGAAAATAGGAGTGTTACTCGACTGTACAATATAAAAATGGCGAAAAATTTCTGCATGGCTTTTTGCAAGAACTTTAATGTTTTTTTTTATATTTTCAGTGCAGTTTTTATATTCTTTCTTGTAAATGGAGAAATTTTCTCGATATCCATGAAAAATATTTACAGCGACTGAATAAAATGCAGACATAAAATCATCGAACTTTACTATCTTTTGGATCAGCCACAAACATGACATACTGAGGTTGAATCACGCTTAGAAGCTAACATATTGTCTGTTTATATTTAATTTCCAAATCTGCCTAAGCCATCTCAATCAACATAATGGCTGGACAATAAAACAAAAGCTCGTATCATTCAACATTCAACATGATCCCTGGTTGCGGCATCAGTAAATCTAGATTTTGTTGACCAAAATCTGTAAGTTCTCGACAAATCGAGACATGTCTGTTGTCCGAGCCGTAACGGCCTCTCTACTGAATTATAAACGATAAAACTATTGGCGGTTTATTTTCATTTCTCGTCTTGACTTTTGGATATAAGTTGCTATGACTTGATATGTGACACATGGCAGGTAAGTGACGTGTCTATTTCTGCCTTTTTAACCGACGAAAAAACGGAGGAGGTTCTCAAGTCGACGCGTATACAGGGTGATTTTGTTATCACTGGCAATACTTGCAGGGGTGGAAGTACTCATCAATGTGAACAACTTTTATTATAGGGCTAACTCTGATATCGCGTAAAATAATACGGTTGCTTCATACATTTTGGTCGAGTAGGTATTGAACTTTTGTATGGAACAGCTGATAATTTTTTCATGATTTCACAGTTAGTCCTATAATAAAAGTTGTTCACATTGATGAGTACTTCCACCCCTGCAAGTATTGCCAGTGATAACAAAATCACCCAGTATATATTTTTTTGTTTATTTATTTGTACCACTTTTCTTTTTATGCGGGTACGAGATTACTTAAGCGACATATTTTGGTATGATCAGCAACATAAGTAGATGAACAAATTATAATATAATTAATAATAATAAAACGAATGTGAAAATATAAAATAAATGTATTAGGTACTATAAAAGCCTAGTCACATGAAATGTTTACATCATGGATAATTTTAGTGTACAGGTATTTTGTAAATGTATATATCTTTTCAGCTACTTATATTGCTGATCGTACAACCTGTTAATGGCTCAGTCTGACATTACGAAAGTAAATTGCCATTCTGACTTCACACAGACAGTCAGTTCAGCTTTGTATTGTTATAATATTGTAGCTCAGGTTATAAAAAGAGTTCAATGTAGGTATCTATAAGCAAGAATTCTTTACTAAAATCTGTTTTTATAAGAAAGAAAGTCTTAACAAAATAAAATATGAGATTGCTTTCAAAACTAAGTAGGTACTTAATATAAGTATATCCATGAGAAGTTCTGAAAAGAAAAATGGGCGATAACAAAATTGTAAGAAACATAAAGATTTATATAGATAGTACAGTTTCATGGACTTTTATTATCTTGAGATTTGGTTGTATATACAAATAAATAAATAAAATTTAAATGATGTCTGTCTGTGATTTCGAAATAATGGCTTTTTCATTAACTCATAATATGAATATTTGCGCATTACCAAAAACTAAACACGGGTATTTTTATAAATTTTCTCTGTAGTTTATTTCTCCGGGCCTCAGGCTAAATCTGCGAAAGTGCTAAACCGATTTTGGTAGGTATGGTGGAGTTTTTAAGGTGTAATATTGGTTGCTTTTCTATTGCGGAAATTAATGTCTGCGCAAAAATTTATAAAATCAACATTTAAATTATTTGTTTGCTGTTGGTTCTATAATAGGACATTCGTTAGGTTATACCTACCATTCATCCCAGGGAATCGTGTGAGTGAAACAGGGGGTGAAATCTCGTATCACAATATGAACATTAATAATGATTTGTTGAGATTTATTCAACAAATTCAGTTCAATGTTTTCAGACTTGTTGAAGGCAATCTCGAGTCTCTTCCTTGTGATTGGATTCATATTTGTCTTTGAATATTAATCAATATCTCAGGCTCTAATTTCCTTCATGTCAAAGGCCTTCCATATATTTTTACATTTCCTTATTATCATTAGAGAACCTCGAGAAAGTCTGTTTTGCATTCAGACTTACCTTTTATACATGGAAAAGATGAAGTCGTCGCTAGCGATTCAGCGCAGACATATCTGCGTATATCACGCAGATTATATTATGGAGCCCCATATTTTTCCAATCGAATAATTTACGTAACCGACGCGTCTCGAGCCAATATCGGCGGGTCCCAGGTGCAATAACTTTGTGCGATATGATATCCAATAATGTTGGGACACGTTTCCGCTCATGTGCATTCACAACAATGCACTCCAAGATCTATTTGGCACACGCTTGAAATACGCTTTTGTGTTTCTCGGTAGCGATCATCGCATATATAGTAGGTTGTCAAAAGATAAATCGTTTAATTAAACAAATATAGTTTTCGTAAAGTCGAACGCCTGTTTTTTGATGCTTTTAAAATAGTGATTTAATCATCTTTATGCTTTCTAATTTATTGTCATAAAATTTCATGATGGGATAACACAGTAACAATATACTTGGTTCAACATTAGATACAATCTAGCTTAGGCACTAATTTGATTAGGGCTTAAACCATCCTAAATTCAACATCAGCACGTCTGACCCGAAAATTCTAAATTCATTTCCAACCATTACCAGAGGCCCAGTTTTAAGGTGTAACGAAATTAATTCAAACATTTACTTAATGTACAATATCATCAGCGAAACAAAGGGCGACTGATCTCACATTCTCCGGAGTAACACGCAATATTGTGTTGAATGTTTAATAATTAAAGGTAGTATTGTCTTACTGCGGGTTAATGGCAGAAGTATGCGGCAAGTAGGTCTCTCGAGGTCATTAACGATGGGATATGTGACTTGCCTCTGTAATTGTCGTCTAGTACTTTGAGCAGAACGGCCTGAGTACTCCCTCTTTGTTTGAGAGTAAAATTGTCGTTATTATATAAGCCTTTATTTCAGACTAGCTTCCGCCTAGCGATTACACCTGTTTTCTTGGGACAAAAATATGCCAGGTTTCATCCAATTTCATTCAGCCACTACAGAGCTGTGTGGTTACAAACATAAAACTTTCGCATTTATAATACTAGTAGAATAAAGATTTGATGAGGGAAGGCCTTTTGGAAAACATGTTTCTACTATAGGTACAGTCAGCGTCAAAAGTAGATTGGCACTTTAATACTGTGTCACATTACACAATTCATAATTTTCATACAAACTGTCAAGAAAATGTCAATAGATTATTATGAAAGGGTACTAAAGTGCCAATCTACTTTTGACGCTCACTGTACTAATGTATGTGTCCAACAATATACTTTAAAGAAGTCTACTCTTGCCTGACACATTTGATACTGATATAAATCCATACTAACATCCACATCACATCATAACCAATCTAATTAAAGTATCGATAAATATCGATCTCCGAAGATCTCCTAATAAAAGCCTATGTTAATATAATTACCTGGCGAAAAACGATGAACGTTTCATTTCACCCACCAAGTAGTCAAATAAATCTCCGATAACGACCACTTTGCAGCGTCAAAGCTTTGCTAAATGACCCCTCCAAGTTTGAGATGAAACGGGGGCCTGCGTGTATCGCGATCATAAAATTAGGCCTTTAAATTTGAGTTGAGTGGGTCTAAAGAGTGCCGGGTTGTTAAGCCCCGAATGGGCGCTCCAAACTGGCCTTTGTTCCACTATTCTTGTTTGAGACAATTATCTCAATGATAAGTGATTCTAATTTAGAGAATTTTAAAGTTTATAGTTGGTCATTAGTGAGACGAGCATTTCTAGAACTTAAATTGTATTAGTTCTAAACCAAAGATCAGACAATTCATATAATGTAAAACTATAAGGATACTAGCGGGCCCGACAGACGTTGTCCTGTCCAAACTCGATTACGACGCCATCTACCGGGTCCAATTGTATTTTCAAACCATCCAGGGACCCGCTCAAATATACACACAAAATTTCATCCAAATTGGTCCAGTCGTTTAGGAGGAGTTCAGTCACATACACACGCACACAAGAAATATATATATTAACCGGGTCCAATTGTATTTTCAAACCATCCAGGGACCCGCTCAAATATACACACAAAATTTCATCCAAATTGGTCCAGTCGTTTAGGAGGAGTTCAGTCACATACACACGCACACAAGAAATATATATATTAAGATTAACTGTTTACTCGTTTTTTTTAAATTATAAACCTGTGTTCAACCACAATCTCATCATGATAAGTGCTGATGTGACCCAAGGTGGTAAACAGACAAAGCCTAGAAGGAACTGGCGCGCAAATGCAGCTGCCGGGACTCACCGGTAGATGCTTGACAGATTTTAAACATGAGGGTGGAAGCCGATCGCCAACTGCCACTGTTACAAGTGCGGTAATAAGTAGTGCTGACAATTTAAAATATAATGACCTATCCAATGAGATTTAGCTCCCCATTGACAAAATGATAGTCCTTTAAATATATCCAAGCAAAATTAAATACAAAAGATCAAAGACGAGTGCTAGCTCAATAGAAAAAGTCTACAAAAGAGATAATTATGATAATTAAATTCTAACAAGTTGATTAGTTGAGTAAATCCTCAAAGGTGATTTTAAACCATTATTGCAACACAAGAGACTCTCTATTCAAAGAGGCCAACCACTGGGAAGCCACTCGACATGCCGGTTCGATTTGAAATGGTAATGGATCAGGTATGCCAACTGCGGCCACTGTCGCAAGTGCTATGTAAATGCCTTTCATGTTATGTCAGTGGTTTTGGAGTGGAAATATTATGAAAAATGTCTTTTAATTCAGAGCCTCGTTTAGTGTGTCGTATTAGATTATTAAGGTTACAACTACAAATAAAGGCTGTATATATATTATAAGTCATTCAAATATTACATTTAGAAGTAATTCATATGTTCAGTTTCTATTTAAAACCCGACTTTATTAAACGCAGAAGGTCTATAAGATAAAACAACGATAAATCTTTCGACCTGACACATCTATTTCGAGCCTCGTAAAGCTAAGCTAATTTTAAGCCGCAGTAAAGTTGACCTAATTTCCATGAACAATCTCATGATTCACCTCCTTAATTCTTAGATATGTAAATAAATAGGTATAGAAGTGGTATACTCATATTGACTGCTTAACACAATGCGTGGGCTACCAATTCGAGCCCTGTTTTAATTACTGCTCAGTGGTCATTTTGTGCGTATATTTAAATAAGGATTTAACTTCAAAAGCATTGCGTAAATGATTTTTAGCTGTGTGTTATGTCATCTAGACAAAAGATTTCAGTGTGATGATAGTTCAGTGGTAGTGACGTCGGATGCCACGGCAAAGGTTGTTAGAATCCTACAATCAGCTTCAGCTTTCAGTGAAGGAAAACATCGTGAAGAAACCATAGCATGGTGGTAGGTACTTTATATTCCCTGCCTGACTGGTTACCACCCTCATGTTTAAAATCTGACGCAAAACACCTACCAGTGTGTTCCGGCAGCTGAACCAAAAACATACTCGCAAAAAATTGTAGAACTCAGTTCTGAATAATGTTTTAAGATTTCTATGCGTCATCCAATCCAAGTTTCGGTTAAATTCGTGTTGGTAGCATCTGTGTCGGACATCAAAGGGACATTGGCAAGGCAGTAAAGAAACACGGCTATCGACTCTGCGTATTATCAAGGGATCAGTTGTCGATACTGACATGGGTCAAGATGGAGAGACTAATTTGAATTTGTTGTGATGAGGTAGTTTGTGACGAATCTAATTATACTGTTCGGTGACAGTTGTTGACTTGAGCAGGAGCTGAATTACAGGTACAATTTATAATATGTGCTTTTGGCCGCATCATCACTTACCATGGTGAGATTGTGGTCAAACACAGGCATAGTGGACAGGATAAGATACCTTGACCGCCACGCCACAGTTTGTGGGTTCAATTCCTATCAGGATGAACATGGTCTGACTTTTTTTGGGCTTCGGTATCAATATCTATTTCAAAGTTGTAATTCAGGTTACATTGTTATCATAGACAATCTTTTTTAGTTTGATCTGTGTGAAGTAATGTGTCAAGATTTTATTTTATATATTAGTGTTCTTTACTAGTCGAAACAAATTCTAAAATTATAATTTTTAGGGCATTCAATGACTGTCAGTTATTGTTGAGGATAACGATGATTGTGGTGTTTGTGGTAATAATGATATGATGAGATTGAGTTCATAATATAACGTATTTAAGCTATCACTTATAAAAATCAACCATAATCATTGCCACAAAAAATACCAATAAAATTTCTTCCCATTGAGTATCCAGCCTTAAAATATTCCCGTTAAAGTACAAAATGAACATACGAAATATTTTAATTATCTTAGCACAACAAGGAACGAGATTTACATAAGAAATTCACACAACATTTTAAAATTGCTGCTGAAGTAAAATTTTACACAACGATCGCCAAGTTTGGCCGACATCTTCACCCCTACTATTTGCGTTTAATGTTGATTATCACAAAGCTATAATTTAATCACCGTAGTGATGAAGGGGTTCGGGAAGTTCCCTACTCAGTCATGGTACAATTGAAGATTTTTGTTTAGAAATTTACATTAGATACTTGTAGTCCGGACTTGATTATGTACCAAAATAGCAACATTTTACTAAATGCTTATGAAAGTATGTACGGTAGGTAGGTATCTACTTATAACAATTTTTTTTTTTTTTTTGTCTATCTGTACGCTCGTTCCGGCCAATCTCCGAAACGGCTGGACTGATTTTGACGGGACTTTCACTGGCAAATGATGTTATAAGGAGTAATTTAAGCTACTTTTATTATACCAGTAACGCGAGTGAAACCGCGGGCAACAGCCAGTCATCAATATAATGAAGAATTTTGTAAACTCATGTTAATATTATTTTTTAATCGAAAACGTATAGTATACAGCCACAAGTCACCGCCAAGTTTCAAGACGGAATGGTTGAAGTTTAATTTCAAGAACTGAAACGAGCGCTCTCGAGTGCATTTCCTATAGAGGCTCTATTTATAACTGCGATGGAGAGAACGGATTGATGAACTCATAACTATCGATCTAACTTTGATCGACACCATTATGTTGTTTATTTATTTATATTTGTCAATTTGCAAGAACTAATAATAGGCGATAGGACTGGGTAAAAAAAAAGTAATTTTAATTAATCCGTCAGTTAGTTTATCAAAAAATATTAGACACGTATTTTTTCGCTTATCAAATCAATAAAAAATTACGAAGTTATGTTGTTCCAAAGTTCAGGGGGCTTGTGACACCTCTTCTATGTACAATTTTTACATACAAGTGACGTCACGCGAAATTTCAACGCACTGTATCGTCGTCATTTTTTGTATTCGGAACTAAAGAAAAAAATACGTGTCCAATATTTTTTGGTAATCTAACTGATGGACTAAATAGATTTTTTTAGTCTCATCCCCTATTAGTCTAAGTGACAATTTTAAATCCCTATAAGCTTCGCCAAAAATAAAATAATACAATGATTTTTTGAGATGCAACTGATATCTAAACCCGAATTTTGGAGGCGAGTAACAGGATGCAAAAAGACCATTTTATCATTTCTTTGTCTGTTTATTTGAATACGCTAACATCGAAGGAATTCCTTAGTTTGACGCTTCGATTAAGTCATGTTTCATCGAAATTGGCTTATAGAAAAAGAAGCAGTTACACACATTTTAAAGTCTGCACGAGTGAAGCCTCGGGCGAATAGCTAGCTACTAATTAATAAGTTTATAGGGTTAAAATAATAATCAACCAAAAATTATGATAATTTTCAAGTCCTAAACATAAGTCTGTCGAAAGAGCCAATAACAATAGAAAACAAACAAACAACTCTTTCAATTGTAAATCAGATACTCTTGAATTCATGAAAGGTAAGGGGTGTCTTTGGGTCGCAGCAGGGCGAAGTCCGTGATGTGATTTCCTGGAGGGTTTCTAATAGGGGGAAGTGGGGAGCCCTTTAAGTATTTATACCACCCTGTATTTGGAATTGGTGCATCTTCAAAATGTGTTGAATTTACAATGTTCTAAGATCAAAGAAGTAATATTAAGTACTCAAGTCAATTTCATGCTAAGCAGTTGTTATGTTAATCTATAATTTTAATATTAATATCTGGTTGAATTTATAATAATTTTAGATACTTGGGTTGTCCCTTGATATAGGGCCAGATGATATTGTATTACACTAGGATAAGTACGATCAGTAACATAAGTAAGTAGCTGAATAAATAAAAAAAAAACTGCTTTATGCTAAAAAAATAAAGCAGGTAGGTTTTTGTAGAACACACATTTACAAAACACCTATTTACTTTATTTTGTGTTTTAGAAATGTGGATTTTTTACCTACTTACATTGCTGACCGTAATTTGTAGTAGGTTCAACATTAGCAAAAATAAAAAATAAAAAAAATTACGAAATTAATTATATATTAGTAATTCCAACAAATATTAAATTCACAGTATGTAAATTAGCAAAATTTAAATATTTTCATGACATGACTCAATCTGCGAAACTCCAATTTGAAATTCACTGAAAACTAATATTCGTACAACCAATATTTCAACAACCTTACGAAATGCCGTCAATAGACATAAATATCTGACACACGTTTGAAATAACCGATTCATAGAACCGATATTCAAATAAGCTAGACCGAACCAAATTTTCATCAAAGAGTCACCGCAAGCTCGTACCTGAAACAACACTACATAGAACATAATATAATCTGACACACACGTAGCATTTTAACTACACACACAGCTGCAGGACTATGTAAACGAGGTGCAACTATGATTACAAAGGTGTAGAGATACGAGAAGTGTCATTGGCACGGTTCGTTTGGTGACATAACAGGAAATCTCTATCCTGCAGTTGGAGATTGCAGCAATACGTTGGTGTTTCGAAACATGCGTAGGGATTTGTATTTTAAGTTAGGATACACAGCTATGGTACTATCTTGCTAAATTCTAGCTTCAGTAGAGTTGGGCGTTTAATTTTTTTACTGCATAAGCAGGCGAAGTTCCCGTTGAATTTTTGAGTCTTAAGTAATCAGGAATACTGTCGACTCAATTTATTTAATGATCTAACATAATCATTTTAACATCACTCACATTTTTGATTATGTTTCAAATATATAAAATTGTTTTTGAGAGTAACATTTCTAAGTAGGTATTAATTACGTAATTTCACTAGGAATATTGTAATTGGCTTATTTTAAGGAATAATTACTATTGCATTTCATAACAATTTTAATAAAGCTGAATTTTACAGATTATTCAATAAAAAATAAATTAAATTGTTAGTGTAAATAAATAAAATATTACATTGGGTTATGCAAATTCAATATATTTAGTTTACTTAAAATGAAAGCAACGCAATGCATAAGGTACAAATTGAGTGACTAGCTTCCGCCCAGCGGTTTCACCCTCGGCCTCACCCTCTCAAATCCGTTTACCCGTTCTGCCGTGAGCCACTCTACAGAGTAGGGAAAGTCGGGGCAGCGAAACAGTTTGCGTATTGCATTATTATAATCGTGATAACTTCGAAATTAAATGTCCGATTCGAATGAACTAAAAAGTATTTTACTGCTACATAAATACCCTTCTTCGATAAATGGCTATCCAATACTATTTTTTTTTTCAATTCGAACCAGTAGTTCCTGAGATTAGCACGTTCAACCAATCAAATAAACAAACTCTTCAGCTTTATAATATTAGCATAGATATGAAAGTGAATGAATAATAATATACTCAAAGTCCAATGCAAGAACAATTAATAAAATAGGTACAATAAGACACCAGACATAATGAGTGGACCAAAAGAAAATATAATTTATTAAATTTATAGCCCCAGGCTAAAGTACCTTAAAGGGACTTTTAAATAAGTAAAGCCCCGAAATTTAATTAGGAAACAACAAACGCAACGATCTGAAATATCTCGTTTAGGAAAACAGTATTTTTTGCTGAATTCCAGTTATTATTTTCATTGTCAATTAAAGTTTACGAGAAATTATTGAAAGAACGATAAAATAATGGCAATAATGCTGTAGTTAAGTACAGGATTACAAAGGGCTCAAATATGACGTATGACAAGAAAAATTAAGCATATCGAGAGCATAATATCTATTAAATAAAAATAATGAATAGTGTCCAAGCAATATAAGTTGGTACCTTTTTTGAGGATCATAGATTAATTCTTAAGTAAGGAGAATGAATCCACAGCACTAGTAACTGGCACCGAATAGGATAAAATTGAAATAAATTAAAGAAGAAAAACCGTTCTATATTCAAAAGTGTCACATCCAGTAAAGCCGTATATCCACCGCAGCAGCGACTCGGCGATGCGTGTCGGCTATCTCTGCGGCCCACGCCGAGCGAGTCCTTGTGACGAAATGCACTGAAATTACAGTCTGCTTTGAGTCCTCACCAAAATTAATTAACGTCGTAATTCTTTCCACAGCCTATTCACAATTCGTTCTATTTTTGGTTTATTTTCTGCTAGGAAATTAGAGCAATTGTAGAGTGGAATGGTAATTGTCTAGCGACTTTTGTTTCTACAGTGAAATGAAGTTTTTACATGGAAAAGTCGTAATTCAGCGATGTAATGTAACATAGGTTTGCTGTTGAAAACAGACAAACAACATGGAAGGTTAAGATAATTATTTTTCTATTCGACTCCAGTTAAGTCATATAACTTTGTTTTGAAATATTAAAATAGCATCAAAACACCAATATCACACGTACAATTAGGTCAAACAACGATGACCACTAACAGTTAATAGCTTTCAACTGCTAAGCGGCGAACAGCGAGATTCATCTCTAAACTATGACGTCACGAGCACGATTATGTAAAGTGTTGGTAGTTTGTCCGTTTATTGCTGCACTCGCGTCGGCGGCAACAACTTATTGCCGTGTAATGTGAATTTATAGCGTAGCTATTACACTGCTACATGCTTGATAGTGTGTTTTAATAAAGCGGGAAACTGCTGGGGATTTTTCAAAATTAGAATCCATCCTTCTATAAAATCTTATATAAAATCGTGAATAAAATAGGATTAGTTTTACTGTCGTAACGAAGGCAGATATGGAAATTGATGATAGTTAAAATGTTATTAGTAACTTGTTGTATTCTGTATTCTATCTATCTATCTGAAGTTTAAAGATAGACAGCCAGCTAGCTAAAAGAACATTAACAGAATTAAAATACACCATCGACTTTTTCTTGTTCTATGATATCCTTGGTACAAAGTTAAAATCATTTGCTTGTTTCACATGCTCCTTCGTATTTAAGCTCATTACTATCCCTAAAACAGCAGAAAGATAACTTAACCATGTAAAACAGTAATTCTTATGTCAAAATAAAGAAAAAGGCTACATGTTACCAATGATAAAACGGCGATGTATGTATGCTTATACAGAATGATTTTTAAGTCACTGGTCATACTTGCAGGGGTTGAAGTACTCGTCAATATGAACAACTTTTATTATGGGACCAATACGTTGCTATTTTGTTATCTGAAGTGTTCAGGTAGACCTTCTAAATAACACGTTTAGTTTAATATGTTTTAGTATATAAGATAGGAATTATAAGAAGTGATTCATTCATCAAACATGTGATCAGCATCGCTAGTTGTTTCTCTACATCACCACCACCCACATATATTAAATAGCGACCGTGACGTACATATATTGGAGCTATAAGTGTTTTGATGTATGCCCATTGTGCACAGGGTAATAGTATAACCTATCACAAAGCATCGTACCACTGAAGTTATAGCTACCTAAACAATTGACCTCTCTAGTTAAACATATTAACTCAATGTTGGCATTTGGCAGCTGTAGAAACAAAAACCACTAATAAAATCACTATCAGAGATTCCAAAAACTATCAAAAAACATCTGTAAATTGTTGTAGTACCAAGTCAATCTACAAGATGACGAAAGACCTATTGTTTTAGTAATGAATAGATATCGGCTCTCTTGTCTTAGAATATTTAATGTACCTTGAGCTTTTTCATGGGAAATTCACGAAATATTTATTTAATAAACAAAAGACGACGAGAGTTGTAAAATAAATTTAATTAGGTACGTCGGTAAGCACACTGTTTTAGTTTGGAAATTAATTAATCGTTGTTTGGACAAGACGGTCGGAATTCCAGACACCATTCTTTTAGAGCTTTATAATACTACTAGCTACTGCCCTGCGATTTCAGCCGTGTTCCCGAGGGATATTATGTATTCCCGGGATAAAAAGTAGTGTTGAGTAGGACATACAAGAGGCGGTACATTTGTCCCGTACATGACAAAATAATGTAAGAGCGGTACGAGATTTTGACATGTACTACTTCAAATTTAATTTCGCGGTACTCTTTACTCTTTCATATGACGTGAACTGTGAGTGAGAGACAGAGAAGCATTACATGCTTCATTTCAATAGCACGTCTTTTTATGCAACGACGGACATTTACGCGACCGTCCGAGCGAGAGCAACAACATGACGCGTCGAGTTGGCGCCACCAAAGAAGTCCCGTGGAATTAAAGAAAACCGATCTTATTTGTTATGCAATAGAGGTGGACTGTCAGGACTTTTTTTAACTCTATTATATTTTTGTATGTATTGCATTAGTGACTCGCACAGGTGACTAGTGTGTGTGTGTTATTGCCGAGTTTATTTATCAAACGGTTTGATGGAAGTAATAAACGAACTTATTAGTTAAGTCATTGTACCTAATAACTTTGCAATTAGGCTTCATTTAATTAATGTCTCTTATTATATATAAATAAACTACTTTAAGTAAGTCATTGTAGATAGGAAGAACAGGCTCAGTGGCAAAAAAGTGTCACAGATTTTATTTTTAAATTTTAATTTGTAGTCACGTCATAAAATCGTACAGTTTCTATTATCATTCACTTCTTATTACTTTGAGATAAGTATTACGTATTACTTTGTAAGGTACGGCATTGGGCAGTACAAATACAAAGACAGCAACACTAAATGTCATACATACTCTTTACTTCAAATGTACTACAGAGCTTCACGACACCTCGCCTCATTTGAAGTGGGACATTGTACTGGTTCAGTACAAAAAAGAGGCTACTCTTACAATCTCATTTTAAAACCGTGTCCTACTCAACACTAATAAAAAGTACTCTATATATTATTCCAGGGTATGACCTATCTTCATATATACCATGTTTCATCCTAATCATTGAGCCGTATATGCGAGTTACTTGCCGGTTCTTCACAGTTGAAGGTTGACTTCCGAATCGGTGGTAACTTCAGTAGCTTCGATGTTCATAAGTGGGCACTTAACCTAGGAGGGCTCCTAGGGCCTAAATTGAATATAATGATAGTAATCGCTTTTACTTTGAATGCAATTCCAAGAGATATAATGAAGATATGTTTTTATTATATTTAGTAATTATTAGTATTTTTACTATCTATTTACGAAGAGCAGGTCACATAAACTCCTTTTAAACTATCGTTCTGACATTAAAAAAAGCTGATTCAGTCACAAACACCTCTTACTTGGAAATCAACCTTCAGAAGTAGGAAACAAACTTTAGTACGATATCCTTAACAAATTACTAAACATTTAGATATAAATTAAGGGATTGAATGTGCATAAATAGATACCTGTACCACGCGCCCTTGTAACTCCTAAACTTCAAACTTTGTACCAACTTGGCAGATTATAATTTAATCAAAACTAACTTAACAGAGATTGATATGTATTGGTTAAGTGACGCCTTGATGTTGATTTTACTTATAAAGTTGCATGTAATATTCATATAGTAGGCACGTGTAAAGTTACTTGCTAATATTGGTCGTTTTAACACCAAGTTGGGACGTTGGAAACGATTATGGGAAAGTGTGTCAGCAAAAACTTTTTTTGCACATTTAATGGAGCTAAAAATATTTAAAATATTTTAGAACCCCGCAATAGAAATAGAAAATCACTAGCTGTCCACTGCGGTTTCGACCGCATTTTTGTGATAAAAAGTAGCCTATATAACCTTCCCCAAGAATTGGACTATCAAATGCTAAAACCAAAAGTCTAAACAAATAATTACACGAACAAACAAATGTGCGATTAATGAATAACTATTGTTTTAGATTCGCGCCGTGAAGGCGCTTGATCGCTAACTTTCCAATCTGTATGCAAATGCCAGTTATAAACCTAAGGGGATGGTGCCCTAGGTGTGAGGCAGGAAAGGGAGGGCGAGAACTAATTCATTGGAAAGATAGTTTCTCCCGGTATTATTGAAAGAAGGTGGGATTTGTGAAAGTAACGAGGTGAATGGCAAAGCCCTGCTTAGTTTGTAATAATTAACTTTTAAATTAAATCTTATGGAAAACAAGATGGCGCCCATCTGACTGGCTACCTATATTTAAATGAAAGGAGAACGATATAATATACAAATGTTTACTATTTATAGGCCTGTGTTTGACCAGAATCTAACTATGGTAAGTAATAATGTGGCCGAAGGTGGTGGAAGTGGAAGGTATGGAAGCCAGCCAGGTGACTACATAGCAACCAGCAAAATGCTCTTATGCGAGAGATTTTCTATGGATCTTTAGGCCTATTACTATCAATCATAAAGCTGTTTGAGTTCTGAATGTATAAATTAAAATAAATCGCATGACCATGTCGCAAAAAATAACTTCACAACAGAAGGTTGATTTCACTGGAGTTGAAGTCCAATAATTTGTAAAATTGACCCAGACATTATACATTTATTATTTTATACTCATAATATTTTGTGAAGTGGGAAGGAAGTTCATGGAAAACGAATATCCAAACTAAGGTGAAATTCCTTGTTACATATTTATTTAAATAGAATGAATATAAATGAGGCATTTATTTTCTAAAATTTAGTTTTCCTGAAGACTTGTAGGTAGACATTGTACAGATTAAAAAAATATTTTTCTTTTGTTAATGAAACGAGGTATTTTTACAACGCCATCTATTAGGTAATAGTTTATGTTTTATCCAAGAGTCTGTATTTCCAGAGACCTGACTTAAACCAAAGTATATTTATTGTTAAAGGCATTAAATACATTTTAAATGCAAGCTTTTAAACTGATATAACTAAAAGGCATCAAACAAACATTCCAAGAAGCCAAGATAAAGTCTTAGGACAGAATCCTGCGCATGTTTTGTTTCAGGACCACCGTAGTGAATCTACGATCTAATGCAGTAGTAATAAAACTGGCTACGTAAGTGTCGGGTAAGTTTTAATATAAGGTTCCGTATTATACATAAAAATTATATAAAACTATTTACACGTGTAATATGGGTCTATGATATTTTTTTTATCAAGTAACAATTTATTTATTTATTTATTAGAAAAACGAATAGTGATTCCAATGAATTAGATTGTTGTAGACAAAGAACATAATTTTTAAAATAAGCTATAATATTTTTCTACAAAAAAAACCTCGAAGGATAGAATGATGCCTAAATTAAGCCTGAACTGATCAAATTTCATGAGCAAAATATGGATATCTCTAATATCCTATTAATTATTGTCTTATTCACATACATATATCTAGTAAAGAAAAGTTCGATGTAAGATTAATTGATAAGTACTTATTGAACATTTTGCAGTGCCTTCTAGTTACAAATTTTTCAACATAACAGTTAAGCTGGCATTATTTGGCAACCTAATATGGCAACGAATAAGAGAAAAGCAAAAGGTTTTTCACGGTCAATAAAAGCAACCCTAAAAAGTATAATTGCGTATCAGTATAACAGAACTATATTGGTCGACATCACTGCGATGCAGCCATTCGTCTATGCAACCTTGCGTGTGTCACGCCATATAAAACACCTCCACACATTTACCTTAACCACCACTAGCATCATAATCCAAATTTGAACTTTAAACTGTAGTTTATAGAGTTAAAAATCCAGAGTTACTCAGTCTGATATTAACTTTCAGATAAAGGATAGGTAGGTCTTATCAAGTTAATGGTACAATTCGCGAGTCGTGAAGGTGAATTAAAATCCAAAGGTGACTCATGAGATATCGAATAATTTCTATTTCGTATTGTTGGTTTTAAAATTATTGCAATATATTTTTTAAAATAGAATACATTCTAGTGTCCAGAGAATATATTTTGTAAAATATCTAGGGTTCAGACATAGATCTACGTCTGCCTATAATTAAGTTTATTTGCATAATTTTAGGAATGCGTAAGACTTAGAAAGAGATTTAGAAGTGGACCATTTTTCGAGATAAACTCACTTATAATATAATATTTTATTAATTCGACACAATCACACTATTATAGATACAATACTATATGATATACTATACTATAAATATACTAGCGAACCGCCCGGCTTCGCACGGGTGCAATAATGTAGACGCAAAAAAAATATGTTTGTTACGAAATCAGATTACAAATCATTGAATTACTCAGCTTTTCTGTCCCTTAATATGCATGTATCATAAATATAAACCTTCCTCTATCTATAGCTGAAAACTGAAAAGATCTAAACGTACAGACAGCGGGAGCGAGTTTGTTTTATACTATGTAAAGATAAAGAAGATAAACTATTCTATATTATTATTTTTCATGGTTAAGGCTCCAGTCTCCCTAAAATCAGTGTTCTTGCGGAATTTATCAGAAAAGAAATATTGTTTTTTAGTCATCAGAAAAGCAATAAATGAAATATATTTTACGTTATTTTAAAGTGTGTGATTTGAAGTTTCCAATACATATTTTATTTTTTAATTTGACGCCACTTTTATTAGCTTTGTGAGGCTTTAAACATACCTCTATTTACGTTCCACGCGTAGAGGGTCTCATTCATTAACACGCCACGAAAAAAATATAACAATAACAAGAAATGTATTCAGATTACATTTGTCGGCAAATCCTCTACAACAATCTTATTTAGTTACTTTTTTTCAAAATCGTCTCAATTTCTTATTTAAACTGCTTTAAATAGTTATAAATTTCTGAATTTGACCCTTGCAACATATATTTTTTTCAATTACAAAGTAATGGTTTAGAGAAATCACACTTTAACCACTCCGAAAGCAACTACTTATCTGTCGAATAAAAAAAATATATGTTGCAAGGGTCAAATTCAGAAATTTATAACTTTTTAAAGCAATTTAAATAAGAAATTGAGACGATTTTGAAAAAAGTAACTAGATAAGATTGTTGTAGAGGATTTGCCGACAAATGTAATCTGAATACATTTCTTGTTTTTGTTATATATTTTTCGTGGCGTGTGCATGAACGAGACCTTCTACGCGTGGAACGTAAATAGAGGTATGTTTAAAGCCTCACAAAGCTAATAAAAGTGGCGGTAAATTAAAAAATAAAATATGTATTGGAAACTTCAAATCACACACTTTAAAATAACGTAAAATATATTTCATTTATTGCTTTTATAATAACTAAAAAACAATATTTCTTTTCTGATAAATTCCGGAAGAACACTGATTTTAGGGAGACTGGAACCTTAAATGGGGGCTTTAGTCGTTTCGGTCCGCTCGTCATTCGGTCCGCGGACCGAAACTCCCCCTACTATTTTTGAAGTGGTCGATTCGGTCCGGTGTGAATAGAATGAATATAAAACGATAGTGTTTTTATATAGTTTTGGTACTGATGTATGAAATATTTAAATAATCAAGAAATAACTGAACTCAAATTTGCACCTTTCCGTATGTAAATTGTACATTTAATTATATATACAAGTAACTTAACTGATTAGCCTAATTGTATATATTAATATAATATAATAGTGAACATATCAACTGTCAAGTGTCAACCTCACTGTCATATCGTCATTTACAGTGAGACGCCTGGTAAATTAATATGAATGATATATTTCAGATTAATTGGATTTGGTGCCCTTGATAAAATTGAAATCATTGAATATTTGAGAAATTATCAAGTACTTACCTAGTATTTAAAAAGCTACACCAAAACACCATAAAAATAGCTGCAAATATTTTAAGTAATTGCATTCGTACTAGGGCTGTACCATTTAACCGGCCAAGCCGGCTAAAAAAGTTAGCTAAATTAATTAGCTAGCTAACCGATAGGCTTAGCTAGTTTAACCGGTTAACTTAATTAGCTCAGCTAATTAGCCAACGGTTAACTGGCTAATTCTTTTTTTCAGCTATTCACTGATTCCTTACCTACAGACAGGTTCAAAAAATAATATTAAGGCGCTTTTTTTTTGTTTAAAGAAAAGATAGTAGCGAAATTTACTTATTTAATATTTTATCAATAATTTAAATAATTATGTAAATATAAATATTAGCTTTTCGAAAATAATATAATTGAAAATGATAGTCTTTGATAAATACTAAAGCAAATTATTAGCTTAAAATTTGTTTTAATAAAAGATTTAAATTGCGCGCGTTTTTTTATTTTTTAATGGTGACGTTAATTTGTAAAGTAGTAATTTAAGAGCCATTTTCATAAATAAAATATTGTTGTGTTAATTAATTAAATAAATTACTTTTGTTATTTTGATATTTACGTTATTTTTGTCATAAAAAATCAATAATATAATTTTTTGAACCTTTTTTTTTTTTACTTCGTATAGACTTGTGTTTGACCACAATCTCACTATGGTAGGTGATGATGTGGCCGAAGGTGGTAAGCACACAAAGCCTAGAAGGATCTGGCTCTCAAGTGCAGCTGCCGGAACACACCAATAGGTGTTTGGCGACAGATTTTCAACTTGAGGGTGGTAACCAGCCAGGCGGGTACTACAAAGTACCCTACCACCGTGCTATGGTTTCCTCACGATGTTTTCCTTCACCGAAAGCTCAAGCTCATTGTAGGATTCGAACCCACGACCTTCGCCGCGGCGTCCGACGTCACTACCACTGAGCTATTATCGCCTTACCTGTCTGCAGGTAAGTAATCAGTGAATAGGTGAAAAAAAGAATTAGCCGGTTAAGGTAACCGGTTAAATTAGCTAAGCCTATCGGTTAGCTAGCTAATTAATTTAGCTAACTTTTTAAGCCGGCTTGGCCGGTTAAATGGTACAGCCCTAATTCGTACACAACTTATTATATTTTTTAAACAGAACTAAACATTGGTCCTCTTTGTTGTAAACGCGAAACCAACGGGTTAAATGAATTTCATAATATATTTAAATAAGATTGTGTTTGACCACAATTTCAACATGGTAGGTTAAATATTTTGATTATTTTATGTAAATAATTTTATAGTCATTCGTAATATTGTCACCAGCGCTTTAGTCCTTTTTGTCATCGTTTTTTTACCAAATAATTCAAAAGAATCAGGTGGAAACCGATAGCTACTAATCAAACATCAATGAACTTTGTCAAGATGACCACAGTCATCAACATAATTAAACTATCAGATTTAAGGCGATGATAGCTCAATTGTAGTGACTTCGGATGCCGCGGCGAAGGTCGTGGGTTCGGATAAATTCTAATCCTAACTTCCTTCCTAACTAATATCCTAATCCTATCCTAACTAATATTAGAAATAATTACAACAGTTTTTAATTCGTCTTTGTGTTCGAATCCTACAATGAGCTTGAGCTTCCGGTAAAGGAAAACATCGAGAGGAAACCATAGCATGGTTGTAGGGTACTTTGTAGTACCCGCCTAGCTGGCTACCACCCACGAGTTGAAAATCTGTCGCCAAACACCTACCGGTGTAATCCAGCAGCTACACTCGAGAACCAGTTACTTCCAGGGTTTATGTGCTTAGCATCATCGACCCCATCATTACAATAGTGTGATTGTGGTCAAACACAAGCCTTTACAAAGTAAAAAAATATATAATAGAGAGTAGTAAATGAACACTTTTAAATTATCGACATAATATAGAATTGGGGCACGTAACAACACTAAATCATGAGAAATGATTGAATTGAAAGCATTGTCTGACTCAATCGCGATAATAATGTGGTCCCTTTTGACGTTAATGAATGCAATGCCTTCGGCTATCTTCGGTGAAATTCGTATCATTCCTATTGATGTTTATCAAGTTATAAGCGTCAGGAAAAGCAATATCATATAAAAAAAACCTAAAATATACCAGTTTGACTGTCACATGGCTGTATCTTTTTAACCATAATAGGCAATGTTCACAGAAAACGTCAAATTATAGCTTCTGTTATGGTCAATAATAAAAAAAAAACAACAAATCACGGAACCGTCCATGTGCGTCCACGTGCCTTCCATTTGGCTAGTGTTCATTTGTTTGAATTTGTGCATCACTTTATTGGTTACAATCTAGGACATAGGCTTTTAAGTATATATCTCTATATTCTATTCACAGTTGACTCATAAGACATTATGCTACGACATATATCTCATGGTGTTAATGAATCGCAACACGTTATAGAAGTGGCTCCTGTTACTTGTCCCATTTACTTACGCTAATACGCTAAAATACGAACCAATTTCCTTGGATCCATTTAATAAATTAGTTTCGGATTAATGGAACGACCAAATTGAGCTGAAGGAATAATGATAACTTCTCCTTCAGAGAATTCCTGTACTTCTTCCCATTAACAGAAGACAACGGTTGAACCAAAATTTTTATATGGAATTCGGAACTGCGGAAGAAAATTAAATTTGGTTTTTAACACGGTGAATATGCAGGTTAACGCAAAACCAAAGTCATGACTTTCTCGTCATCAAAGAAAATGTATAAAAAGGATAAAAGGTTTAAATAAAAGTCTAATAGCTGTTTTCACCGCAAATGAAACCGAACAAATATCTTTATTTTTTTATGTCAGAAGTCTAGCAAGCAGGCAGGCGGTCCACCTGATGGTAAGTGACAACCGTCGACTATTGACATTAGCAATACCAGTGTGATGGCCAATGTGTTGCCGACCTTTATAAAGTCTAGGAAGTGTAACTGCCGCAACACACCAATAGGTGTTTGGCGACAGATTTTCAACTTGAGGATGGTAACCAACCAGGCAGGTACTAAAAAGTTCCCAACCACCGTGCTATGGTTTCCTCACGATATTTTCCTTCACCGAAAGCTCAAACTCATTGTAAGATTCAAACCCACGACCTTCGTCCATCCTTCGACCCTCCGCGGCATCCGACGTCCCTACCACTGAGCTATCATCGCCTTAGGTACATTATAATAGTTCCTTACAGTATCTTCAGTCCTTGCATCTTCCAGCCCTGTTCCTAATAATTTGGAGTCGGTGGAATTCCTACTCTTCATCCATTCCAGCCTTCTATCTGTCATACCTGCATTCACTCCTTCCTTAGTCAAAATCTTTTGCACATTCTATCCATCTGTTTGTCGAACTTTTTTCTTCCCGTATATGCATCCACCTTCGGTCGTTCTTGAAGAACATTTATAAATAAAATTTCTCCAAGTTCGTTAAATCGCCCTCAATAGGCCTCAAGTAATATAGGGCCACTTGAGTAAACAATCTCTCCACATTCAAATATATCCCTTTGACACTGGAATTTCACACCAAAACCGAATTGGAAATTCCAAGTGGACTTTTAACTTTTTGTCTCTCTGCATATTGTAAAAGAGAAAATATGAAACGTTTTAAAAACATCGTGATTTGTAATTCAAATTTCAATTATGTATACAGATTAGGGACGCGGGACGTTTGAAGGAAAAGCCTATTATTTAAACCGGATGACTGCGCCGCGCCGATTCCCCGAGGTTTTAAACCATTGATTCCCAAAGTGGTCCAGGTGGACCCCCAGGGGACCACGGGAGCTCGACGTTTGCGTGGAAAAAAATGGGGGTCCACAATTCGTAAACGGGGGTCCATAAACATTTATTTGGTGCCTTGACTTCACTTCTCTTGTAAATATAGGCAGACAATATTTTAAGAAGTTTAGCGACTATTTTTGTAAGAACTTGCATATTCCATATTCAGTAGAAAGAGCGTGTCAAGGCTTGCCGTCGCTGCGTCGCCGCCGGCCGCCCGCCCAGTCCTGTCCGCAACGCTTGTTTAGACGTGCATTAATTAATACGACTTGCGCTTGCAATCTTGCATGAACTTGTTTGATTCTTCACCAATATAAATACGAATGTGAATGAGACATTGCGTATTTGACAGATTTGTTCAAAAAATTCAATGACCTCAAAACCTACAGTTACAAGGGGACAGCCTCAATTTGATAAAAACAAAGAGTGTAATTTCAGCTTTTCTTGGTAAATTGAAATTTATGAAGCAAAATATTGGTCGGCGTGAAATTTCTCAGTTTCCAAATTTGTCGCAGGTAGAATGCCTCGACGAAGATATTCAGACATATGTTCAACATTTGATTGCCCTGCATGATGATTTTAAAATCAGATTTCAAGATATTCTGTCCATGGATATACCACCATGGATAATAAATCCATTTGATGAAATGGAAGTGGAAAATGTGGTATTACAAGAGGAGGTACTCGAGCTTAGCAATAACAAGGAGCTCAAAGTGACATTTAAAAGAGGGTATCAAACATTTTGGCTGCAGGCACAAATACCCGAAAAATATCCTGGACTGTGGGGAATTGTGGAAAAAATTCTGATAGCGTTTCCCTCGTCATATCTTGTCGAACGAAGTTTTAGTGCCGTTACAAACTTGTTAACCAAAAAACGGAGCAAATTGAATATTACAGAGCGAGGAGATTTGCGATTATACCTAACAAAACTCAAGCCAAATATTGATAATTTACTGTCAATTCACGAAGTACATCCCTCCCATTAAAATTATAACTTTTTGTGGTTACAATTTGTAGAAATTACATAATTAATGTTAAATTGTGATTATATTGCAAGTTTGCAACTGTTATAACAATAACAAATATTATTTGGCTTAATGTTTTTTGATTATATTAAGACTATTATAACAATAATAATTAAAAGTGTATTTTTTTGTATTTTAATAAATACTTACAACTCATTTATTTTTTTGACTGAACTTAGCTTAATGACATCCACTCACAGCTTAATCAAAGCAATAAAATCTCACCTTTTTTTCGAAAACTGTTATCACGTAGTCGATTGAAAAACAGCCACAACAACGCAGATTTCCATAGGTATATAAAATATATACTTTTTCGAGTTTTGGAAATAAGGTAGTAATGTAGTAGCTGCAGGGGGTCCACCGGATCCAGGAAAATTTTTAAAGTGGTCTATGAGAAAAAAAAGTTTGGGAACCTATGTTTTAAACGATAAAATACCGAGGATAAACTGCTTTGTTCGTCCGTGTTCCTGGGTTAAAAAGTACCTACTCTAAGTCCTATTCCAGGAATTAGAGCAACTATATACTTGTTTAGCCGTTACGTAGCTTAGTGGTAACAAACTTTGCCATTATTATATTTGTAGGATAGGATTAGGATAAGTTTGACCACAATTTCAATGTAAAGTAACGATGAAGCCAAAGGTGGTAAGGATACAAAGGGAACTGACTCATAAGTGCCGCTGTATGTTATATACTTTCGTCGACTAGCCATTGCCATGTAAGTTTACTTGCGTACTTTTTTTTTTACTAAGTATAGGCATGTATTTGACTTCAGTCTCACTTTTTATTTTGTTCGTAAAGTGTTTGAAAAAATAATATACCACAATAATTAGACAAAAAAAAAACATCTACAGTCGAATTGAGAACCTCTTCCTTTTTTTGAAGTCGGTTAAAAATAATAAGAAATGTGACAGTTTCTTGCTGGTTCTTTTCAGTTGAAGACTGATTTCCGAATCGGTGGTTACTTCAGTAAATTCGACCTCCATAAGTAGGGACAATTTTAAGTGAAAATACTTTGTTTTTTTTTTCGATTTACAATAGGATAGGTTGTAGCATAGTGATAAAAAAAATGATGATATGGCCTATGGTGATCAGCTCTCAAGTGTAACTGCGCAAATACATTGGTACAAAGTTAATATAATATTAGATTAATCTTCAAAATTCTAGGTTAAATACATCGTTCAGAATCACGAAAACAACCGAAACAAAAAGTTATCTTCGCTTTGTAATGAGTTTAACACACACACATAACTGTTGCACACATGTATACAAGTGTATGTGGCTATAGTAGTCTATTTTAAGAGGCTGTAAAAAAACGTCTAAAACTTGAATCAAAATCCAAACTCTAAACGTTGTTGGGTCATTGTCACCGAGATAAAAAAAAATTTGAAAGCCGAAACGTATGTAGTTAGTGGACTCGTACAGTATGTAATTAGTTTCATATAGGATTAAGGTGACGCCGCGTTAAGCTTAAAAATCTGAAATTCAACGAGCTGCGTCCCGCTCCCTACTATAGCGACCTCTCATAGAAAACCCGCGTAAACGGAACGGGCGTATGCGACAAAATGGTTTTTATTGTTTAATTTAAAAACTACAAATATATTTCATAAAACCTAAGTACAATTTATAGTATCAGTTTCAATTAATATATGTAGAAATTTTTGAACCTCAAATCGATCCTCAACGCCGGTAAAATTGGAATATCTTATTTTAAAGAGGTCTTTTTGATTAATTATTTTGTGTTATAAAAGATAACCAATCGTGTTATGCAACGTACAAAATAAAGTCAAAGACATGATGAATTCTTACAATAAATTTCAATTCGTTCGCTTCAGTCATTGTTGAGGAAAATCGGAATCCTTGCAACCAAAATCTTCAAGGTGTCGCCTTAAAAATTAAAATGTTTATTTCACTTTAAGTATAGAGAGGTAAAATATGTTTAATTTATAATATACCCACTAGCTTCCGCCCCGCGGTTTCACCCGCGTTCCCCAGGGACCTTATATTTTCCCGGGATAATAAGTAGCCTATGTCCTTCTCCATACCATAGGCTATCTGTATACCAAATTTAATCGCGATCGGTTCAACAGTTTAATCATGAAAAGGTAACAAAGACACAAACAAACCACCAATGCGCCAGCGCAATCAACTTATTTCTATCTTGCACCATCCATGAGCATGTTGAGTAAACACCCATACAAATACATATAAACTTTCCCATTAACAAAATACTAATATTCCGCCACGCGGTTTCACGCGCGATCCCCTATTTTACCCCTTAGGGGTTAAATAAAAAGACCTTAGTGGATACCTATGTTATATTAGGAAAATTTCAAGTTCCAAGACTCTGCGGTATGAGCTGTGCCTTGAATTACTTAGGATCTCTATTTATATATACAGTTAAGTAGGTTAATTTTGCATGATTACTGAGAAACATCAAGAATTACCAGAAACAATCTCGGAGACAATAACCGGAGGAGGTCCGCGGTACTTATCTAAGGACAAGCGGGGCGTTTGTGCGACAAATGTAAACCTCGTAAAACCGTTTTATACGCGACCACAAACATCTACGCTTACAAACAGACATACTCAATTGTTTTTGTTATGTCTTTTAACATTGTACTATGCTTTAATGAAATGAATAAGTTTCAGACAATTTATTGAAGGATGTCGACATTATGAATTAAGTTAATTTATTGAATTGAGAAGAAACAATAATTTGAAAACTGTTAAAGGTTAATTTTTGTTATTCTCATACAAAAAATATGAAGTTAATTTAATAATAGTGTCGATGCTACCAGAGAGAAAGAACAGGCCTGTCACTCTGCGACTTGAGACGTCGGTGTTAATTAAAAAAAGTTTAGTTTGGTACCTCTTCGGATATACCCCGGTAATCCGGCAAACATTATGCAGGGCAGTGTCGGACTATCGAATTTGTCGGATTATAGAGCACTGCCTAAGACCCCTATAGTCCGGATTTTTTTACGAAAGAGTACCTTGTAATCCGACAAATTACATATCTAATGACGAGAGTCAATATATTATACGTACACACTTACTAAACTACTGAAAGTTTCATTGCGATTTAAGCGATCTAAAATATCACATTTTTCTTTAATTGTCAACGTTTTGTGCTTTCGCTTCTGGGTTTGTGACGACATTACTAGGTACTACATATACCTAATACACAATGAATAAATATGTAGTAAACAATGAACGTACGCTAGGCCGTACCGCTATCACTAGTAGTCAAATTCAAACTAAGTAAAACAATGCATACGCGTCGAGCACAATAGCGGTGGCGCGTACGAGTTGTGACCTGTTCAAACTTGCGTGATCTATACATACATATGTATTAGCAAAGATTGTCAAACATAATTCTGTCATGTCGGATTACAGGGGGCGCCGGATTAGACAGGGGCCGGATTACCGCTGGGTCCACTGTAATAACATAAATCCAGCCATTTATGTTTTTACTCATATAAAAGATACAGTAAGTAAGTATAACGATTAAGGTGATGTGCCCCAGCATGCTCTGTTTATCAGACTTGCTCTCACTTCCAACTATATTTTTGTTGTTGTCAAAATACGAAGGCCTTTTGGCGTGAAGTTTACGGTTAGACGAGGAGTTTGAGTTAGTGAGTTATATCAGTATATAATAATTAGGTGCAAGTAGCATTATGTAGTTTATCAATTATCTGGATTCAATAGTAGATATAAGCTTAGTTGCGATCAGAATTTTTGCTCGTAGTATTGTCAACCTCAACTCAAACTCAGAAGGCCTTATTAGGTACTTTATGAACATTCAAATAGACTCTACCATACCGGTTCGGAATACACTTAAACTGAGAAGATTCCGGCCAAACACTGCATGGCATAGAATTCTGACCCAAATCATCGGCGCATATGTCGCGCGCGTACTCGGTATCTATAGGTAAAAATTCTATGCCATGTAATTTCAATTTACGGTTCAAATATACAATACAATTGTAACTCAGTCAGGGGCACGCAAGTGCACAGAGAAACTCAATCAAATATATCATTAAAATATAGCATTGGACCTTTAAATTGCATAAAGAAGATATATATAAAGAATATAGAGATAGATAGACCTACACAATAACATACTCCCGGTACATGTCAGTAGTCATTCACGTTACTATCCAACAAAGTGCCAATATCTCTAAAAGTAACAAATTCACTCAACTTGTCTGACAGACACACTATAATACAATTCCAACAAAATTGAATTCACTGAAAAGCCTTACAGTGTCAAGCCATTTTTGATGATAAGTCACTGTATACTTATTGCTACCTATATTGGTAAACTTGTATTTTTTTGTAATTTTTATTTCACCGAATTCAATAAGTATTTCAACAATTTATAGGCTCTGGAAACTTCTGAAAGCGTTAAGTTTCCAACAGAGAGAAGTCCACTCCGACCTTTGTGGTCCCATAACGTTAGGGTTGTCAGAATATCAATATAACTGGCGATAAATAAAGAGTTTACAGCGTAACTCATTAATCTATACATTAATCTAGGTTCAATTAAAGATTTTATTTATGAATTTAAGTTACTTTTGCGAATAGATAAATATAGTTTAATTATCGCCATAATTCCAGGGCTCTCGAGTAAGTGTAATGCAATCGACGACTCGAATACGCCGTAGCCGCTTTCATAAAAAAATTATTCGTTGACAACCCTTACATGAGTTGAACGACCGCAGACGACTAGACCGCGACAAGTCACTCGCTGCATTGAATTCCTAATACTTTTAGCTAATGTTAGTGATTTACTTTAATAGTTCTATTCCATATCATACATCAAAATTTGCCGCCAGTTACCCATTTATCTGTCAGCAATTTTAGATCTACGCATTTATCACTCTTAAATGGTCATGTAATATGGTCTAGAGCGGCGTGAAAGGTTGCAATAAATCATACAATTAATTTAATGGAAAAATTTCCTCGTAGGAAATAGCGTTTAGTCAATCTATTACTAATATTATAAAGCAGAAGAGTTTGTTTGTTTGGTTGAACACACAAATTTCAGGAGCTATAGGCTACTTTTTATCCCGGGAAAACATAAAATCCCTCGGGAATGCGGGTGAAACTGAGGAGCGGAAGCTAGTAACTTATAAAATGGAAAACCAAGCCAAGAAGAAGCATAAAACAGTGTGATTTTTATTTTCAAATTTTTAGATTAAGGTTAAATATCGTTTAAAAATCCAATTTGAACTTAGCCTCAAAATCACAATGATACTGTGATGATACGGTAGCATTTTTCCAGAAGATCACATAAGACCACTAACCTACTAAACTCGATATTCTAGGCACCAAACGTGATCCCGAACAGAGCTCTTTCTGAGTATTTTACGGTAAAAGAAACAGTATTAAGCCTTGAAGTCGGAACTCAAGAGCACAGTCTGTAACACCCACCATTTTACAACGTTTTTACTGCTAACTGAAAAGCAGGCTTCGAGGTCTGAACCACAAGGAGACGTGTTAAACTCGTGCTCTAAATTCAAATTTAAACATCCGAAAGCCGTACCATTCGTTATAGGTTGATCTTTGAAATATAGTAGTTCTTTAGGAGTACCAAAATTTATTTATATGTAACGTTGTACATATAAATACAAATTGGTTTATAAAAGTGGTTAAAGCAACCGTTATGTAATATGAGATATTATAATGCACAAGTTTTGAAAGAGGCGTCAAAAGTCAAAAATAAAAATGGTTTAATACTTTCTAAAACTTTAGCAATATAATGGAACGAATTTTGCTATGTACTCTCATATTTCGTATTAAATAAAGCTATTGCCAACGCTTCTTAATATTTAATAACGTATTAAGACGTGTCTTGTAGAAAATTAATACATTAACGTGGTCTTATTTCTCGTTACTTGTGAGTTATCTCGACACATTAAGATGGCTTGCTATTAATGTCAAACATTAGTCATTTAGAGCAAATTAATGATTTAGAAATTCACTCATGTGTCATATAAATTACATGAAATCATTTTGTTTCAATTTTGGAAGAACGTGTTTATGTATAGCTAATTAAGTAATAATAAGAAAGTCCTTTCTACAAATTGTCCTATGGTAGTAACTTATCGAAAATATTGAGGCTTCATACTGAAATGACTTACTAGGAACCAGATATGTAATATAATGATCAAATACTTAGGCGACAGAGCTCTGCTCGGATGAAAATAGAGAAAAAGAATTTTCCCAGATATTAATCCTAGCTAGATCGATTTTTCGCCTCCATAAACCCCATATTTCAACTTTCATCGAAATCGTTAGAGACCTTTTCAAGAACGTGAATATAAATATACAAATATTGCTCATTTAATAGAGTGGCCTCATGAGAGACGATGGTAAGAGGCCCGACGGAATGACTCTCATGCCCTGGAAGTGGGGACGACCCTTGGTTTGGGATGCCACCTGCGTTGATACCTTGGCGCCGTCTCATCTTCAAGCAACGTCAGCGGAGTGCCTCAGTGGTAGAAACTCTCGGCCCGTGGGGGCCAGGGGCACACAGTATATATAAGGACTTGGCGGAGCGGTTACAGGAACACACGCGTGACCAGAACGCTGGCTTTTACTTCGGTCAACGGATAAGCTTAGCTATCCAACGTGGAAATGCAGCCAGGATTCTGGGCACGCACCCATTTGGTGACAGTCTTCCTTTTTATTTGTAATTGTTTATATTTTTATAATGTGTAATTAGTTTAGATCATATTCAGTAATAATAGAATGGTATATATATAATCAATTTGTATGTACAGCAAAGAGAGTATATCTATAAATGAAATACACAAATCTATTAAAAAGCAAAAAAAGTAGTAAAGTACCATACATAGTAAAGTTACACTACAAAACAGTTTATAATATCTCGTACGATGATTGTGTGGACAACAGGTGGACTTTATGGCCCCTGGAGTTGCGGAATAAATTCACTTTTCTTGTTTTGAAGTAAGTAATAATGTCAGATGCGGTCAAAATAAATAGCTTATCGAGAGCGGGTCGCAAGATATTGCTGGAATATACTGTGAGACTATGTTGCTAGTTTTTATAGATGGTAAAGCAAATTATGCGATGTCGGTGAACAAATTGAAGATGCTATGACAATGACGTCAATTAATACTGTCGAATAGAAAAAAAACAGGACACAAAACCATTGTCTCTAGAATAAGTATGATAGTACATCTGTAGAAGGTGGTCCGTAAGGTAGAGAAACTTTACGAGGACTTGAGAAGAATCAGTGAGCAACTTTTGTAACAAACACCCTTTTTATTTTCGAGAAAAATGGTATATATTCACATATTCAAATAGACACATGATTTATGTTTGATGTAAGCGGTCACCGCCATCAATGGACATTTGCAATACCATATGATTTTTTTCACATTTTATGTGATTATCTTTGAGTTTAGTATTTTGCCATTTCATAGAAAGAAATCAACAAATACAACAGAGAATGAACTTATAAGAAGAACAGTTATTTTTCTCAAAATAAAGACTACGAGACAACTGAAAACCATTCATAATTTTTCGCAGCGCTCGAGACACCGAATAAAAAAAGTAAACGTACTTATACCTACTTAAGAGCTTACTTCCTGGCCGTTTTAAATGTTGTCAGTTGAAGGATTTTATTTACCTGAAACAAAAAAGAGAACCTGTATTTAACATTGTTAGATACAAAAAAACAGAAGCTTATAATATAAGCTCTAATATACTTTATGCTTTTTTTGAAGTCTCCATGAACTAAGGCTCATAGTAAGAGATGTCGGCACCAGTTTTCTCTTGTTTGAACTCTAATTTTTCGAATACGAACATTAGTCTCAATTATACACTATTGGACTAGCTTACCGCCCCGCGGTTTCACCCGCAAACCCCTATTTTACCTCAGGGGTGGAATTTTCAAAAGTTTTTTCGGAAGTCAACCTTCAACTGAGAAGTGCTTTTTAATTTACGTGAAATTTAAATTTTTAATACGGTTAGACACTAGCCATGAGCTTCATTTGCTACATTCCTATCAACTGAAACTACAGTTTTCATGACAAACTCGAAACAATTTCCTTTAGCTTCACCAAAAATCCAACTCAATCAATAACACAATTATTTTAATTACGTAATAATTCCGACCGACTCACTACAATATCAATTTCACCGAAAATTAAACGTTACAGTTACCACTGGCATTATATTTCCCGTAGTAAATTAATTTACAAGTTATTAGGTTTTACCCCAGTATAAGTTACAGCTCCTTCATTTACTAATAAGATCAGAGCCAACTTACTAACTAGTTTTAATTTTGTTCCGGAAAGTGGCTGAGACATTAGTAGAACTATGGTAAGTATCTTCTTCATCTAACACATACAAGGCATGAGATTAACAAGAACCATTCCTATTTAAATGTTCAATTTACCTAAAGAATAGAATAGATTTTATTGGATAGTATAACAAAGTAGTCTAGGTGACGCCGCGCTAAGCTTAAAAATCTGAAATTCAACGTGCTGCGTCCCGCTCCCTACTATAGCGACCTCTCATAGAAAACCCGCGTAAACGGAAAGGGCGTATGTGACAAAATGGTTTTTATTGTTTAATTTAAAAAATACACATATATTTCATAAAATATAAATATACAAATGTACCAATTATAGTAGCAGTTAAGCAAATTATAGTAAAAGTTAACCAATCGTGTTATGCAATGGTCAAAATATTAAAGTCAAATACACGATGAATTCTTACAATAAATTTCATTTCGTTCGCTTTAGTCATTGTTGAGAAAAATCGGTAGGTGAAGTTTGTAAGTTATATAGGAGATAATCACCGAAACTAGTGACCCAATTAAAAAAATCTTTTTGAGCTAGAAAGCCCTTTTATTGAAGGTTTATTGAAGGCAATTTATCCAGGGAACAGCTAGTAATATAAGAAAAGGTATAAAGAGAACGCGGTGAAACCGAGAGAAACAGCTAGTAATATAAGAAAAGGTAACCGCTCACCAATAAGTATACGTCGGTATATTATACCTACATTATATTATGCAGATTTTTTTACTATGCATGTGTTTGAACACAATCTTACCATGGTAAGTGATGATATAGCCAAAGGTGATAAGCGCACAAAGCCTAGAAGGAGCTGGCTTTCTAGTGCAGCTACCGGCCGGAACACACCGTAGCTTGGCGACAGACTATCAACTTGAGGGCGGTAGCCAGCCAGTACAACAAAGTACCATACCAACGTGCAAACAAATGCTTAAATTGTTTAATCCCAGTAAACGTTAATCCACTGCTATTAAAAAAAAAAAACTATTATTTCTTAAATCAATTATAAAAATATAGATTTTTTTTTCAGGGACTTAGTACCTACTTAAAATGCGTCGTGCGTGTGAAGAAGCTGCAATAAAGTTGTGGTCACAATTCGTGACGCGTTTACAACGCAAGACGCTATTCTCGCTAATTGAACCCTATTGCCACAACGTTAATTTACTTTTTATCGTCTATAATGTTTTTTATCGTTGTTTCAGAGAGCACATGAAAATTTCGTGAGTAATTTGATATTTGTCGCTGAACAGCACTTCTTTTCCTTTTGTGGAAATTTTTTGTATGAATTTTCGTGGCGTGTAAATGTTTAACGTAAAGCTTGAGTAACATACGCATTGGCTTTGTGATTGTATGCTTCAATTTTATTGGTTATTATCCTTCGCGGTTTCACCCGCGTTTCCGATATAAAAATAAATCCGATGATTCGATAGTTATTCTGCTATTCGGGGCAGAAACAAATCCAGAAAATCAATGACCATAAAAATTGATTCAGCTGTTCTTAAGTTATAAATGGTGTAACTAGCACGACTTTGTTTTATATACATATATATAAGTAGATTTGTCACCACAAAATATTCAAGATTGAGGGAAGAGCAACTGTGCGCACTACTTACGCGATTATTTTTTAATCGCTATCTCCTCTCTGGTTACCGTTTTTCATCGGACGATTGGAACACTTAGAGATATAGAGACTTAGTTTACTTTGACAGTAAACTGTAAAATTGCTTTACTTGTAGTCCCTTGCTAAAAGTATAATAAAAAAAAACAAGTAAAAACTACAAGCGCAATACATTTTCGTGTGTTGCCATCAGGATTTTAATGAGTACTGACGTAAGGCATTTGCTAACATTACACTCACGTCGAGAAAATATGTTCACTAATAAAAAAAAAGAAATATAGCGAGTATGAGGAGGTGGAACTAGGAACATTATTTTTTTTATTAATTCAATTCACGCATAGTGCTCAGGTTATCTCCTAATAATGCTATATGATATGATATATTCGTTATTAGTGATTTTGCAATTAGCTATTTTTGCACTTTCCAGTAATGTCCGAATAATGTTTTTTAATTCAGAACTTCATATAGTAACGGTTCCCCGCAATTTTCGAAAATTTTATATCTTCAATCGTTATACCTTAGTTTCATTACGGTATGAAGTCAATCGTAACAATTATGTCTCATTTAATCAGCTATGTATCTGCATTTTGAGTAATCACTTAGCAAGACAATTCAAAGTTTTGTGAGGTTTGTTTTGGGCAACATTTGTATGTGTAAAAAGATTTGCAGTTGATTTCTTTGTCTATTTTTCGAACGTGATCAGCAAATAAGATGGGCTACCTTAGATTAAAGCAACATTGAAGATTCGGTACGTTTTTAGATTGCGTAATTACAACTGGACCGAAAATTTTGGGCATATTCGAAAAGTAACAGACGCACTCTACAATTTTTTTTTTTTTAGTTTATTGTTCACCGTTTTTACAAAAATAATAAAGTTGCACCACAGATGCCACACAAACCATCGCGGGTTTAACCGTGGCATATAGGCACAGCTCGTTGCAAACTGTGTTTACAATTATAAACGTTTAATTCATTTTGGATTTCGATAGGTAGGTCATTTAGTATATCGGGCATCATGTATTCCCACGTCCTCGTCCCTTAAATATTAGTACATTTAGGTAAGACATAGGTAGGTAAATAAGACAATTTACGCAGTTGTTTCGGTCTTTCTGTAGGTATATTTCCTATTTATTTATTTATTTATTTATTTTTATTACAAAATCCACAGCTCTTACAAGTTTAAACTTAGGTATATACTTATATAAACAATATTTACAGCCAATAACGGATTTACAATTTTTAAATACTATTTTATAGGTATGAGATTGGTTTAGTGAGGTAGCTACTCCTTTGCAGTACGTGCTAATCTATGTTTTAATAAAATAATGAAATTACGAGATAAAAATAGGAGCAGTTAGTAGTAATAGTGTGTGTGTGCGTGTGTGTGTGCATGTGTGTGTATGTGTGAGAATCAATTGTTATTTATAGACGTTTATAAATAAATATAGGTATATATATTATATTATCAAAAACAACTAATTCAAGCCAGAGTTCAAAATTTTGGTTACTTCTTTTTTAAAACTGTAGCCGGTAGTGTTAAAAATGTCTATGCCATTAAACTTCTTATTAAAAGTTTTATGTATCCTGTTAGCTAAACAGTTACTACCATAATTCGTTCGGGAAAGTTGTGTTTGGAAGAGGCGAGTGTGTCTAGTTCGTGTTGTAGGTACTTGAAAATGAAGAAATAGTGCACACAGATCCATACAATCAATCCCACCATTGCAAGCCTTATGAAGGAGTAGTGCATCAAGGAGCATGCGTCGCTTCTCGAGCGACATCAAACTGTGCCGTCTACATGAATCCTCATAATCTTTACCTATATGATGGACATGGTAGTTCAAATGTTTTATAAATGTTTTCTGTATATTTTCTATTTTTTGTATATAAGTAATATTGTGCGGAGTCCAAATGTAACTACAATATTCTAGTGTACTCCGAATATAAGCAAAGTAAAGTAGTTTAAGACAGTCTAAGTCAGTAAATGATTTTCCTACCCGCAGAATGAACCCCAGGTTTTTATAAGCTTTATTAACCACGTAATCAATATGCTCAGAGAATGTCAATTTGGAGTCAAGCAAGATACCAAGATCTCTTACAAGCTTTGTCTGCGAAATTTTAGGTCCATCAAAACTATACTCAAATGCAATAGTATTCTTTTTTCGTGTGAAAGAGATGTGTGAGCACTTTTTTATATTTAAATTAATACGGTTATTTATATAATACTCGTGAAGGCGATCTAGGTCCTTCTGTAGGCTGATGCAGTCGTTGAGAGATTTAATGTTATGATAAATTTTGGTATCATCTGCATACATGAGGAATTTTGAATGATGAAAACACTTCTGAATATCATAGAGATAAACTGCATATAGCAAGGGTCCTAATATTGACCCCTGTGGAACTCCCGACGTTATGTGAATAAAATTAGAGCGATATCCATTGATCACCGTAGCTTGACTTCGATTATTAAGGTAGGATTCCAGCCATTTCAAAAGGTTACCTCTTATGCCAAGCTCTTGGAGTTTGCGGAGCAGGATGATGTGGTCCACACGGTCAAAGGCTTTTTCAAAATCCGTGTACACCACATCAACCTGGTACCCTTCTTCCATGCCATGCAATACATCATTCATGAAGACAGCGAGATTTGTACCAGTAGATCGGTCTTTCATAAAGCCATGCTGCTGTGGAGGTATAAGCCGAGATAAATGTGGATATAAAGTATTATGTACGACTCTTTCCATCGTTTTACTTAAGACATTAAGGATCGATATTGGTCGGTAGTTCTCAATTAATATTTTGAGTTCTTTTTTATGTACTGGAACTATTAGGGCTGTCTTCCAGAGTAAAGGAAAGTAACCCTCAAGAAAAAGTCGGTTAAAAATAAGAGTTATAGGCAGTGATAACGAGTCAGCACATTTTACGAAAAATATGGGGGGTATGCCGTCATGTCCCGCTCCTTTGTCAATGTCAAGAGTATTCAATAACTTATGGATCTGATTTCTTGTAACACTTATATTGTTAATCGTGCAGTTAGTTTCCGGATGGTCAGCCAGTCTCGCATTGTCATACGTGTTCGCGGGCTTATTAAAATTCCTAAAGAAAAAATCATTAAAAGCTTCTGATATTGAATCACCGTCACACAGTTCACGATCTCCATATTTCATTAGCTTAGGATAATTGGAAGTTTTGCTACGTTTTGATTTCACGTACGACCAAAATAGCTTAGGAGAATGTTTTATATTCTCTTGTGCACGTGCATTGTATTCCTCATAACATTTATCCTGAAGTTTTTTTTGCCTGGATCTTAAAAGAGAAAATGCGTCATAGTCAGTTCGGTTTTGGAATTTTTTCCACCGCTTGTGTAGCTTATCCTTTTCTTTAATTAAGCTAATGTTAATGCTATGTTATGGAATTCCTCACATAATATACACATACCGATTTTGTCAAAAATATTCAAAACATTACAGTGTTTGAATAAACCTTTATTGTTAATTAAGCTATTGTATAACTTATATCGCGGGCTTCGGGGTTTGAGACCGAATCAAGAAATTTTGATAAAAAAACCGTAACGAAAAACCTAACACCTCCCACACACACATACATACACGTTAAGCGAACGCTTGTATGCTGTTTGTTAGAAGGTATATAGGTGTATAGGTATCTATTAATATCAAAGAAAAAAAATACTGCCTAAATAAATAAATTATTATAATTGCATAAGATGATAAAAAAAATGCTATGCAATAGCTTTACCGCGGCAGTGCCACACCGAGAGTATATAGGCCTGTGTTTAACCACAATCTCCCTATGATAAGTGACGATTTGGCCGAAGGTGGTAGACACACAATGCCTAAAAGAAACTACCTCTCAGATGCAGCCGGAAAAAAACCTATCGTTGCTTGGCGACAGATTTTCAACTTGAGGGTGGCAGCCATTGGGTACTACAAAGTACCCTACCCTATACTGTGAAAAAGTTCAAACGAGAGCACGTCCGAAAATACGAACCGTATCTTCATATTTTGGTTTACCAATTATGCAGTATCCATTATGCAAGTAGAATTTGAATATAAACTATCAAAGTTCATCCGCTCAATATACAGGAAGTTTTTTGTCGTTGGCAATACTTGCAGGGGTGGCAGTACTCGTCAATATGAACAACTTTCACTATGGGACCAACTGATAACGCGTAACAAAAACAGTTGCTTAATACATTTTGATCGAGTAGGTATTGAGCTTTTGTATGAAACAGCTGATATTCTCGTGATTTCACAGTACAGTACTTCCACCTCTGCAAGTAATGTCGACTAAAAGACCCAGTATGTCGATCCATCCTCATCGCAAAAAGCTCGTCTGATAACCGGCTAAATGTGATATTTTTGCATGCAAAAATCACTTTTGCATTCTAGAGTTAACTTAGCCACGTCTAACTTTCAGGCTGGAAGTAAATATGGCTTGTTGGAATTTCTAAGATGTAGTTTACATGACTTAGCTCGTGTAAAGACGGTTAATATAATGTTGGTCACGCGATACGGTTTTCAGTTTACAATTTGCCTAATAGCATATTTATGTTTTGCTGTGTGTGACGTGATTGTGGTATTAATAAAGGGATATTTTAGGAGTGACCTGATTTTTATCGTGTTGGTATTTAACTATAAGTAGTTCTAAAAGCGGCATATGTGCTACTACTAACTAAACATTATTTGATATGCATTTTTTCATACTTTTACAAGGATTTATTATTCATAAATAATTTATATCAGAACAAAATAATAGCGACGAATGCGAGACAAGATGCAAAATAGCAGCGTCTTGAAAAGGAATACAGAATGAAGCGAAATCAAACGTAAAATATCAGTCACGTGTACCTACTCCTTTCAAAAGTAAATTCTATATATAAGAAAACTAAACATGAGCAAAAACTTTTAATTAACACGCCATAATATTTCAACGATATTAATTTTTCCCATAATGACGTCACGCTGCTCGTCGGTAGAAGGCGACGACGCGACGTGAATGACGCTTTATTTAATTACCCGAGACCGCCTCTCGACATGTCGACGTATACATTACCTATTTAGATTTTCGAATTATAAGAAACAAATGAAGTTAGTTTATTTTCATCTTGAAACTCATTGCCTTCGGGAATAAGTAGCAAACTTCACAGTAACGACTGAAACCAAAAATATTTACTATCCAAAGTAATTTCACCAGTATTTGTAAATCTATCGTCATGATTACAAAGTTCAAGTGTATCATTCTGAAACACTAAACATAGTTACAAAAAGGCTTTAGGCAATGCCTACTTCATTAATATTCTGCTTTTGTTCTTCCAGAAAGTTACTTGCACCAAGATTACACCAACCCAATCAAGCCTTATCGCAAAGATCAATTAAAACAACCAGATAATCTCCATTCTCCGTACAACTTTGTCCAAAGTTGACCATCAAACTAGGAGGTAGGTATGTGTTTGTTACCTTATACCAACAATGTTGGAGTGATCTAAGTTTGTTCATAGTCTCTAAAGTTTGCAGGTAAAACCGCATCAGCAGACTGAGGCAGACGCTAAACACACCGCCAAATCGAGCTTAGTTTCTGTTGACAACATCCCATCTTAAGGAGTTACGGATATTAACTCTTAGATAGGTAAGCTACTTTTGGGTAATAGTAGGATTTCGCTAGGTAGTCAAATATTTAATGAGTAGTAGAAAAGATGGGAAAAGAATGCCCAAAGAATAAAGACATGAACCTTTTTTTATGTAAGGCTTGTGTTTTACCACAAATTCACATTATTGCTGATGTAGTCAAAGATGACATTTATAATGTTAAATGATTCTTTATATTATTTGTTCAGTACTTAGAGTAGATATGTGTTTTTCAATAGAAGATAGAAGAAAAGATCGACGTGTTTGGAAATATTTACTTACTTACATAAAGTCTTCTCAAAACATGAAGCCTTATAGACAAGCATAAGTTCGAAGCCACAGATACACCGGCTGTCGAAGTTTTATCGTGAGCAAAGCCTTAACTTTCACTGGTAATAAAGTTTTTGATAAGCAAACTGAACATAATGTAAAGGTACACGTGAGCTGTTTCGCCATTTTACAATTTTGAAATTATTAGCTAAATTATAACAATGCCCATATTATTGAGGAGAGACGATTTAGAGAACATTTGATACTGCGTAAAATTTATAAGATTTGCAGTTTTTGACAAGTTTTTGCCTGCTAAAGGCCAGTAAGTTTGTATTATATTTGATAAGAGACGTTGACAAATAAAAACATTTTCTTTCTTTTGAAGTGGTAGTCCTCCAACAAGGAAATAAAATTAAGCTCTCTTGTCCTCATTAAGGATAGAGCTTCTTCCTCCTCTTCTCTGGTCTTTGGGACGAGTCAGCAACGTCAATCCTGGCAGCGACGGTGTCACTAGAGTTGCTGGGATAAAGACAAAGGAAGGCACCATTCGGAGAGCATTTAATAATATCTGTCCCCTTCCAGATTTTTGAAGTCTTCATTGTCCAAACTTCAACCCGGGGAGCATGTTAAGAACCGGCTTAACATATACGCACGGGAGGAGACGTGCGGGCGGGGGACACAACCACTACCACTCCTACGCCACGCAGCCCCACCAGCACCGGGCGGCCGGCGACGCAACCGCGAGCCGCCAACGCGTCACTCGCGATTTTGGAACCCCTAGGCGACGGACGATTTTTGTTTTGTATTGGCTGGCAAATAAACCACCCTATTTTAATACAGTCCACTTATTATTTTAACGTTCACCGGACCCTAACAGGCCAACTATTTAATTATAACAAAATTCGTTAAAGTAACTTCAACATATAACATTTAAACAATTGCACAATATCGCAATATTATTCTACTCGTACAACTTTAATTAAATACGAAACACGGCACTTGGCGTTGAAGCTAGTTGCGAAGTTATTTCAAGTTCAGATATTTTTTCAGGTGGTGCAAGTTAAATAAGTTTGCAAAATTACGTGTAGCCAGACATTTGAAATTGCAAAATCATTCAGTTCGAACGACAGTGACATGTCACAAGACTTGAAACTTTGATCCCATTTTGACACATAAGTCTCGCGTGGAAAGGCTGAATTCTCCATACATAATTGCAAAGAAATCCTCCAAGCGTTTTCGAGCGTGAGCTATAAAGGTGTATCAAAGACGAGTTTGTCCCATATATTTAGCTTATGGTCATCAAGAGTGCAGCTTTGAGCGTTCTGGAAAACCTAATAGCTTCCTAACTTTCATAATAAGCGTTTATTTCGCGTCGTTTTGTTAATAGCCTGTAATAACGATGATTTTTTATTTGGTTAATGTCGTTTAGAAGCAATATTATTGAGTTTTTTTTATTTAGTGGAATTGGACATATATTTGAATAGCTTTCAGATTTTTACAATGAAATAGATACCTGATCTTTTACGTCCTTCAAATACTTTCGTCAGGTCATCGGACCATCAAGATAGCGACGATCCTTTCCTTTACAAGTACGCAGTCACCACTTGAACACTCTACCTTAAGGGCTGTCAGCTACAGGGTATAAGAGTTGGTATTTTCCATTAAAATTAATTTCTAATACAAAAACTTTGGAGTCATTATTTTGACATAGAATGTTGGCTTTGCACGAAGGTTGTATTAAAATAAAGGCTTTTATTAATTTATATTGACTTCGGAATGGTCAAGCAATATGTCAGCCTAATGGACCATTACTGTTATTTAAATGCCTTCAAATTGGTGTGGTATTGCCAGCACATAGTTTAATGATCGATTACTGTAAGGCACGAAATTATTTCCCCACTAGCTGTCCCCGCGGTTTTACACGCGCTCACGGGATAAAAAGCAGCCTATATTTCTATGTATGTTATCGTCTACTAAATCTATGCGTATCAAACACGTACACGATTAGTTGTGAAGATGAAGGGTCACATCACAAACAAGCAAACAAATTCACTTTCGCATTTATATTATTATACCATTTATTATTATTATAAAAATACTATTTTTGATATTTTGTAACAAAGTTTAATCATGCAACTGTAGAGCTAGGTTTTAACAAGGCTGTATTTCGAAGCAAACTTATGTATTCTATTCTATTCTATTCTATTCTATTCTATTCTATTCTATTCTATTCTATTCTATTCTATTCTATTCTATTCTATTCTATTCTATTCTATTCTATTCTATTCTATTCTATTCTATTCTATTCTATTCTATTCTATTCTATTCTATTCTATTCTATTCTATTCTATTCTATTCTATTCTATTCTATTCTATTCTATTCTATTCTATTCTATTCTATTCTATTCTATTCTATTCTATTCTATTCTATTCTATTCTATTCTATTCTATTCTATTCTATTCTATTCTATTCTATTCTATTCTATTCTATTCTATTCTATTCTATTCTATTCTATTCTATTCTATTCTATTCTATTCTATTCTATTCTATTCTATTCTATTCTATTCTATTCTATTCTATTCTATTCTATTCTATTCTATTCTATTCTATTCTATTCTATTCTATTCTATTCTATTCTATTCTATTCTATTCTATTCTATTCTATTCTATTCTATTCTATTCTATTCTATTCTATTCTATTCTATTCTATTCTATTCTATTCTATTCTATTCTATTCTATTCTATTCTATTCTATTCTATTCTATTCTATTCTATTCTATTCTATTCTATTCTATTCTATTCTATTCTATTCTATTCTATTCTATTCTATTCTATTCTATTCTATTCTATTCTATTCTATTCTATTCTATTCTATTCTATTCTGTTCTATTCTATTCTATTTTATGTTTATTTATATGTGTGTAAATGAGGGATTAAGTATTTTAACTTGATTAATACGATAGATAGTTCATAATTACATTCATGACATATCTGACATATTTATTTTTGTAAATTTATGTAATACTAGTTTCTAACCCTCGGTTTCACCCCAGTTTTCCCAGGATAAAAACTACCCTATATGTTATTCCAATGAATTAGGAAGGTATGTGCCAAGATTCATCCAAACCCATTCGCCATTTATACGTGATTGAATCATAAACATTCAAACATACAACTGACACATTTATAATCTGACATTTATAATAATTTTAAAACAAAAATACCAAAAACAGTGCCTTAAACACCAAGACAAGAAAACTACAACTCTATTTCCTTCATATCCTATAGAATTATGCATGCAAACATATAACGCATAGGCGGAACACCTAAAGTGGGGTTTTACGAGCGAACCGACGGCTGATAGAGGGTTGTCACGGAAACACGGGACTACGTTTCATTTCCTCAACCATTGTTATGGTGGCCACTCGTGTTGCAGTAATCATTTTATTGGCGACGCTTGTAGACAAGACGTGGAGTCTATTTTCATATATAGGGTAAAATAGTTGATGGAATTGAGTAGACAAAAATATAGCCCATATTCTTTATCTTTATTAACTGTCATTTCAACATTTACCCTTTTTCCATTAGGATGTAGAATGTTGTCGACAACACATCGGTAATTCCCCTAGCAAATGTCTATAGGTGGCGGTGACCACTTACCATCAGGTGGATTATCTGTTTGCTTGTCAATCTATTGACATAAAAAAATCACAATCCATTCTCGCTTCAGTCAGTCATCTTCTACTTTCACAAATATATCTGCTTTTGTAATTAACTCTCGAATATGTCTCTTGGGAATATGTTTATCTGGATGTAATTTAACCAGGCTGTAAAGACTTTAAGGATTTAGGTGAAATTTGGCAGTAAGTAATACTAAGTCATACTATACTTTCTTCTAGGTGATGCTCTTTTCAAACTGCCATTCATAATAAACCTAGCGTCATTCCTATAATATCTGTTTATATGAAAAGCTAATAAGTTTCACATGTCGGAATAGTAATTCAACACTAGTATTTTGAAAGCTAATGGAAATATCTAATAATAAACTATTATTTGGCAACAGAATGAATAGACACACGGATTGACAGGTTTCTTTGTTACCGACACCAGCGTTCGGCGACACGATTTTCTAAATTGAGCGACATTTAGAACTGAGCTGTAACTGACTTAATAAGTTTAGCGTCGACGCTGCGTTTGTGTTTTGTTCATGAAGTATATTACCCTAGTGCAGTGGTCAAACGCATGCGTCATAAACAACGTAAAAAAAACTATACATTACTATACATCCCATATATTACCTGATTACCCTAATCAGTAGAAAAATGGATTCAAGATGCTATTGGGGCTGCCTCGCTTTTGCAGTGCATCAGGAAAGTAGTAGAAAGGTATTTTAGATATAAATAAATAATATCTAATTTCAAGATAAATATTCATATATATCTTTATCATGTATTTCACTATCTACTAACACTCCCTTGGTGTTTGTTTCAAGGCATTAAATAAAATAAAAGAATTAAAATCACTACCATCAATGGGTAGAATTTCAAGCGGTATACTTACGTAGAGCGACTCGCGACGTGGCGGCAATAGATCAAACGTTTTACTATTGTATTACTTAATAATAGTAATAATATAGGTACGTATCTTTATTCGAATAATCTATTTTTGTTCTTAACTTTTTTTAAATGAGATTTTTTGTGCCTATGATTGAGACCATCATTTTTCAGATATAGCCTTCAAGAAAATGTTACCTTCGCGCTCTCTGCAAAAGTGAGACCAATTTTTTAATACACTATCTCTAAATAGGTATTGTGCTAATATTTAATCACATGTAAGGAAATAAGTCCTTAAATAAAATAAAAACCAATTTAATTAAAATTGAAGTCTCAAAATCCAATTACCAAACAACACTACGATTAAGCTATAAAATATCAAAACGCGACGTCCGTATTGTAATTGGTGAATAACTAACGATGCAATTAATTACTACTTTACACGCTGTTCGTAACGATAATTGGATGGAACTTCATTTATACTTGAATGGCCGGTTTAAATTAAAATTGTTTAATGGCCTCAAAATGGAGATTAAGGGCGACACGCCAGTAACAATGCAAATATGACAAAGCGAGCACAATGCGATTTTAAAAACGCAATCACGATTCTTGGACTGAAAAATAAAAGCAAGATTAAGTAGGAACTCTCACTGAACTAGTGTAAAAGTAATAAAACAGCTTTAGTCCTTAAAAAAAAGAAGCAGTCGGATGCTACCAATCCCTACCACAGATTAGGGAATAATTACTCATACTTACTCACGATATAATCAATCAAAGACTATAAAGTCATTCTTGGAAATTCTAGTTTTACTCATCTGCCAATAGAGAACTTTACTGCCAATTTCTCCCGCGAGATACGCCACAGTGTTATAACGTAAACAAATGACGCGAATGGTTACAATGACAAGACGAAACTAATATCATATACATCTTGGCATTATTTACGGCCACCTTTGCGTAAGACAATAGGGTGTCATCCAAAACGGTTCGGTACACTACTGGTTTAGAAAATGTTGGAAACAGACATACTCGCCTTCGCATTAATAATATTAGTAGAGATTTTTATTCCTCGTCACATTTTATCGCACTGGTTTATTAGGAGTTTACAGTTCAATTGTCGCCAGTCATCTGTCATTTCATTCATAATTTTAATACTTACAATAAATAAAAGTAATCACATTCTATTATATTAAATATCTGCATGTTTAATTTTTAAAACAGTTATTGTGGTAAGTTACGTGGTGTCCTCGCTCATCTCATTCATTATTTTGATCGTCTATTGATGATGTGGTCAAAAGTGATACACAGCAGTTTTGGGTAACAGAACAAGCTAGGTCTACCGTACCACCATCCTATAGTTTCCCAACGATAAATTCTTATCACTGAGATATATTTTTTACAAGCTTCCGCCCCGCGGTTTCTTCCCGAGGGATCTTATGTTTTACCGGGATAAAAAGTACCCTATTGCCTTCGTAAATAAATGGGCTATCAAACACAAAAATATTTTTTAAGTTCGAACCAGTTAGTTCCTGAGATTAGCGCATGCAACCAAACAAACAAACTCTTCAGCTTTATAATAATCTTTTTAACTCGATAAAAATGAATTAGCGAAAATAGTTCTCCAATTACGTAGCTTCGAATAATTAGTACATAATAATCGAATTTACGTACAATCAACAATCTTTAAGCATGATCAGTTTCGAAACCTTTTCGCTTGCAAGCAGTATTCATAGCTTGCCCCGCCCATTATGATGTTGTCCAATGAGAAGAAAACTATTTGTAGAAACAATGGACCTTTTTTGTAAAACCATTTGTTATTATTGCTTTAGTCAGTTTGTCTGAATCTTACGCATCATTCAGTTAGTTGCATCTTACGCACTATCTGCGACGTTTGTATCTAGTGATTTGTGTTTACTTGATAGCCATGAGTTCGCGTAGGAACCTGAACAGTTTAGAACGCACCTGCATTATTCACATGCGAGATGAAGGAGCTAATATAAGCCAAATAGCTCAAGAGCTGAATATGTCGGTGAGTGATAATAATTAAGGTTTTCTTATAAATGCTCATTAAACTTAGGTATTTTAACGAGTCAGTCCCTAACTCGGTATAAACTTTTAGTATTCAACATGAAAATATAATGTAGAGCATTATCTTTAATAAACTGAATAATTTAAATATTCTACAACTTTAGATTTTTTTACCGAACATGTGTTCTGTTTTTTTTTAGTTTATGAAAGCACTCTCCCATTGTTTGTTTGCTCTTTTTTTTACAGAGAAATACTGTCCGGCTGTGGCTTAACCGCTTTGACAGCGAGGGACACGTTGAAGCTAGAGCACGTGTCTCGCGACCACGGATCATCACGCAAGAGCGCTTGGAGCGAATGGTAACGACCTATGAACAGGAGCCATTTACTCCTACCCGAATGTTTGCAAACGAATACGATTGCAGCTTACAAGCCATTCGAATGGCGTTACGTCGGGCAGGCATTCGACATAGGAAACCGGCCAGAAAAATTATATTAACAGATGCTCACAAAGCGGCTAGAGTCCGTTTTGCTCGAGATTACAGGGATTTCGATTTTTCACACGCTATATTTTCTGACGAAAAAACATTTAGATCCAGCCAGATCGGTCGTCGGCACTTATGGCGTGTGAACAATACACGCTACGAGTCAAAGAATGTAGTCCCTAACAGTGAGTCCGGCAGAGTAGTGGCCAACATGTGGGCCTGGATGAGTGCAGGGGGGCCTGGAGAGCTCGTCTATATTCCTGACAGAGCAAACGGCGCAAATTATTTGGAATTGCTACAGGATGTAATGGTTCCGACAGTGAGAGTGGTGTATCCGGAGCAAGAAGTTCCAGAAATTGTTTTTATTCAAGATAATTGCCCGATACACCGCTGTCGCTTGGTTGAAAATTGGATCCAGCAGCAACCTAATTTGCGCACGGTTCCGTGGCCGTCTCGATCTCCGGACCTAAACCCCATTGAAAATTTATGGGCAATAATGGTTCAGAGATGGGACGTTAGGGCCGAGAGAACAAAAGCAGCTCTTGTCGCACATGTTGACCAGGTGTGGGATTCACTTAGGGACTCCAATCTTTGCGAAATACTTGTAAGATCGATGCGAAGCAGGTGTGACGCCGTTATAGACTCAGGCGGGGCACTCACTAAATATTGATTGTTTTTTAATTATTTTATTTTATGTAGCAGTAAGATAGTTGGTAAGGATTTTTATTTATTTTGTTTCTGGTTGATTTAAGGTAGATATATCTTATTATAATGTATAGTTCATTGTAATGTGTGGTGTCCCTCCGCTTATTAGAGCCATCAATAAGATTTTCTGCCGGTTTCCTTTGGTAAATTTTGTATGATTTTGGTTTCTTTTAAATATTATTTTATTTTATGTAGCAGTAAAATTGTAGTAAGGTTTTTTATATTGCTTCTTTAATTTGCCGGTTTCCTTTGATAAGATAATATAAATTTTCTGTGTATAGTATTTACTAATATTAGGCTAAAGCATAGGGTTAATTTTGTATTATTTTGTTTTTTTTTTTAAATATTAATTTATTTTATGTAGCAGTAAAATTGCAGTAAGGTTTTTTATATTGTTTCTATTTAATTTAAACTAATAGGTAGATATATCTTTTTATAATGTATAGTTTATTGTGTTATAGTGCGGTTAGTTGTTTGTCTTTTAAATTTAAGTATTGTAGATTTTTTTATATTATATCGGGAATGAGTAGGTTGATGTAATAGTTCAATCTTATTTGCGGGTTTTCCTTCAGCTACTACATAAGACAAAATAGTTCCGTTAAGTTTTTGCTTCACGTAGTAATATTATTATTATTATGATGAATTATCTGTGTTAATAAAATGTGTAATTTAACATTGACTAAAGTAGGTATAGTTAGTATTATTTTCGAATGTTTAAAAAGTATTTACAATAATTGTATAAAATAAACAAAATAGAAAATATCCTATTGATTAAAAATGTAAATAAATAAATTATTACGATTTGTCTCAAATGAATAAATGATTGATAAATGAACCACTTGTAGTTTTCCATACTTAGCTTAAGTTTCCCCATGCATTCCGAGACCACTCGACTTTTTTGTATTATGAGTAGGTAAATCAGCACAAGAGAGGTTTTTAAGTCACCTACTTCAAGGTGATATTTATGTTATTGTTGAAATATGTAATAGGTTTTAGTGATAAGTTTTAAGAATGTGGAATACTTGAAAAAAGTTACCCTTATAACTTTTTCGAATAGCATATCTTCAGTTACCTACAGTCTGTTGTGTTGTGTTGTGTTGCGTTGTAGAAAATAATTAATTGAATAAAATGGTCGTTGTAATAGACGTCGACAATTTTTTAACCAAAAGCGACTTCCAGCTAATAGCTGCTGGAGAAGCTGTGTGGCCCTGGAGCAGCGTTACACATTTCATTAGAAATGATGCATGTGACCAGTGTGGGCGCCTTGCAGCAAGTGGAGCAAACCCAATAAATCATATTGTCATTGATTGCCATGACGTATTAAGAATTGTCACGCTTATAAATATTAATTCTTTCTGGTGCGTGTGTGGTGGTTGCCTTTACGACCACTATCCGCCAGATGAGTGTTGGATTTGCCCATCACCTTAATTTACAAAGGTGAGTTATTATTGCATGCTATATTTTGATGAAAATTGGCAAATGGTTAGCTAGACGCGTGTAAAACCAAGGGGCTCAACTAGGCTATTATAAAAAATATGCAGTTTAAACCTGCATAATAAATTGAATACATTTTCTCGTGTTGGAACGGTATCTGACGCCAAAATATAGTATTGTTTTGCTTGTCTACCCTTAGTCCTTTATCTTGTTAAAAAAAATGAAAGTTGCATAAAATGAAATTAACATTAGCCAGTAGTGAAAAACTAATGTAGTTTAGGGATTACAGCTGCATACTTAGTTGTTAATAGCTGTTATAGATTTTGAGTTCTCTATTAGATAGTAAAGTGGGTTTGGTTGGGATTGACATGCACATTTCATTTTAGAACTAGTAAATATTTTGTTTAGAGTTATTTTAGACGGCGATAATTATGTTTTTTTCATTTCACCGATAAATTATCATCAAAATAGTAGACTATCAGGTTTTTACCAGGACAGTTAGCATTAATGTAAATACAATTAAAACATTGACTTGAGCTGAAACAAGTCTTATACGAAAATATTTTTTTTCTTTATTTCCAACCATTTTAAAAGAATAATAAAATCTGGCATAAAACATTAAAATCTCAGCGCTTTACCTTTCAAAACTTAAATCTTTTAGGCGTAAAATTTCTGAGCTAGATTTATTATCCATGTACAAGAGGTGTAGATGTGGGCGAAAAACTTACGAATCCCGAGGATTTGAGGATTATATTATTCATTCTCTTCACCGGTTCACCCCTACTTATGTTGATGAAAAACTATGAACTTGAGTTACTTCTATACTCGTACGAATAATGCAGTTGAAATCTTTCATAACAGGGCTATCGGAAATAAGTTTAATTATAAACATAGAGTTTATTATCTTCAGTCTGTAGCGATCAATTTTATGTTTCGAGCAATAAAATTTCACTCCATTAAGTTCCATATTAAAATAACTATGTAACTAACTTCACTTACAACGCAAATGTAATAACCTACATATATAAACAACTATAGTTGCTCATGATGCAAAGATATAACATGGCCACAAGCTAGAACCTCACTCATTTGTCACTCGTCCCTCCTGAAACAAATGGTAGCGGTTTGGTTCAAGTACACCCCTTGATGGATAGTGTAAATATATAAACTGTTGGAACAAGGTCCTTCACTTTAAGGGTGAATGCTTCTTGGCAATACATCTTTTGTATGGGTAAAATTTCTAGAATTCAAAGAGGAAATTCTGGGCTTGAATATTTACCTTGTAAAATTTAGAAACAAGTATTTAGCGAATTGATTTTGATATCATATCTTACGAAACGAAAAATATTTATTAATGATACTAATTACAAAATAAACTTTGATTCCGGTCTCTGCTGATTTTTTCAATCGTATCACTTGTTATTCATTTCATTTTATTTTATCTTTATCTGGGACAGTAACAGTCTTAAACTAGAAAATTTATACTAACTTTTGAGACCAATTACAGCTATCCACGTACTAAAATAGAAAATATAACATTACTAGCTGTCCCCCGCGGTTTCACTCGCGTAGCGGTATAAAAAAAAATAGACTACGACCGATTCTCAAACCTACCGAATTAAAAACAAAAAAAATCATAAGAATCGGTGGAGCCATTTCGGAGGAGTTTGCAGACAAACACTATGACACGAGAATGTTATATATTAATTTATAATTTATAACTATTGTTATCCTGTGTCCATCTACAGCCTGCTGGGTGTAAGACTTCTCCGTCTAGCATCAGTCATCCCTGTCTAGCAGACTCAGTATTCCCACACTTCTACATCGTCAACCCGCAACTCTACGTCTACTTACGCTAGTCTTGCTTACACTAGAAAAGTTTTTTTTTTATTATTATGGTAAGCATACAAAGAAGGTAACTAACTGGCTCTCAGGCGAAGCTGCTAGAACAGACTGATAGAAGCTTGGCGACAAAGTAAAGTAAAGTTTTCCTCACGATGTTCTCCTCCACCGAGAGCTCGCTATCTTTATAGGATTTTGCCGATACTTTCGGCACGATATTTGACGTCACTGCCATTGACCCATTGCCGCATTAATATAGTATTTGACTAAATTTTTCAACTTATAGACTTTTACAACTATTTTGACTTATAAAGTAACTACTAACAAACAAACATTAACCAAAACATTCATCAAACGTATTCAGAACACCACAAATCACGTTCAAATGTCCGACCACACCAAAAACGTATCGCGTGACTACTTCCTGTATATTTTTTTCACGTTTCCAAGTTCGTACGTTGTACGTCATTCATCATGAATGAAATATATTAATAACTTGCGGTGGTTAATATGATGGATGACCGAAAAGTGCTGCATTTATGTTTTTATAAAATTTTCGGAACATGCCTTCAAATAAATGGTTTGACTGACTTTATTTGGATGATGTAATTCATCATGTTTAATTTTATGAGATATACTATGATTATTCTAATCCCCAAAGAAATACGTCATAAGTATCTCGCATACAATCACGATCACAAATATATGTAGGTACACCTAGTAAAATTTTAAAAGGATTTTCTCGTGAAATAACAATTGCAACGAAATTTTTATAAATATTTATGCACATATGCAATTTTTTTTAGACTAACAAGCAGACAGACAGCACCTGATGGTAAGCACCAAGTACCACAGTTACGAATATTGGGATAAACTGAAATATGACATGTGTTGACTCGATAGATTAATTATTCAATCCTATAAATTACTTTTAATAACAATAACATGACATTGAATGCATTCAGCATGCAATACAATGTCATCCATATATACTACTTCATGTAGCTCATATTGCATTAACAGAACAGCCTAGACTAGACTATATTTCATTAAACTTTCAGTCACTCCGAACGTATGCCTCCACATAGAAGATTGTACCCACTACGTATGGCGGGGGTAATAAAACAGTCTTCCTACATCATATTATGCAGCTCTATCTATATACATTCCTTTAATATTATAAACACTAAATGTGTTTGTTGGTTTGTCCTGCTTTCACGCAGCAACGGGATTATTATGATTATTTTGCGTAGAGGTAGTTTATGGACCGGAGGAGTGACTTAGGCAATTTTTTATCACGGGAATGCGGATGATCCCGCGGGCCACAGCTAGTATCCTATACATGTGACTATATATTTCTTGGATAGTAATTATATTAATGTAATGTATTATTTAAATATACACCAAAATACACACACTTACAAGTTTAAACGTAGAGGGAATGAAATGTGATTCTATAAGCTTTGTTTGCTTTTTATTTATATATTTTTATAAACGTTGCCAAACATTGTGCCTTCTGTTTTGTACCAATGTTAATGTCGGTTTTTTATTTATTTAAATATGATAAAATTTAGAAGATTTATGCCAAAACTAATCCATCAATCCACAGAAGAACTACGGCCTCAAACATTTTCGTTTCGTTGTTAGGGTATTCCCTCATGCAGCAAAGACATGTAGGAGCTGTAGAATTACAGATGATAAGTTTCACATGTAATCGATTTTATAATTTCTGCACGTGGACATAAACTTCAAAATCGCGGTCAACTAGTTTACTAAGTATAGTAATTTTCTGTGAAAGTCCGGACGCTATGCAAATTCTATAACGTGGCATGCACGGTGAAGAAAAAAATACCCAACATTTTGGGTTAAATTTATTACTGACAGTTGCGTCACAACCTACGGTTTTTTGTCTACAACATAAAATATATAAACCAAATAATGTTACATTAAAACTCATTACACGATAAAGATACTATAAATAAATAGGCCATTGCCTTTTTATGGGCAATCCAATTCGTTTTTTTATCATTGAGAAATCAAAAGCATAACAAAAATAATTAAAACTAAATTCTAATATATCTAACACTATGCTAATAACAAATTTCCATTTATTTAAATAAACTACATTTTTCTTTATATCGGCATCTCATACTGCAGCAGAAGCTGAAATATATCCTTCTCTGATCTCGTACAGCACTAAATCGTAACTTAATTTACGTTGCTAACGTTTAGTCAAAATAAGTCTTTCATTTTTCATTATATAATCATGAGGGAGTTTACACATCAGCTCTGTAACAAGTTATAAGTATGTAAATACTTAAATACAGAGTGTTCAACTTACTTAATGTAAGTAATATCATTCGTCTGGCAGATGTTTCAGCAGATGGTGTTGAGGCTTGCTTTACGATTGAATTATACACCTAGTAATTTAATTTAATAAGACATTAGAAATTAACTAACTGAGCTCCATGTACGATGAGTTTAATTATTAAATTAGTAATTGAAGACATTTTACTCTCAAATCATCCATACTTAATATTATAATTGCGAAAGTCTGTCTGTTACCTTTTCACGCCTAAACTGCTGACCGACCGCAATGAAATTTAGTACGCAGATAGCCTATGGTATGGAAAAGAACATAGGGTATTTTTTTCTGGGGAACGCGGGTGAATCCGCGGGAGACATCTAGTAATTACTATGATGCTTTAACTACCGTACTTAATGTTATAAATACGAAAGTTTGTGTGTATAGAATAACATAATAAGATTACTTTTATACCGGAAAAACATAAGATCCCTAGGAAAAGCAGGTAATACCGCGGGGGGGTAGCTAGTAGTTTATGGTATTGTACAATTTCTATGCCCATTAAAACAAAATATTGCTATAGAAAAACTATCTTATTGCATTAACTTACCAAATAAAACTGTAATTAGGCTTTCTATCGATTGATTTATCAAACTCGGTATTACTATCATCAAACCGATTTATTGGTGAACCTAAAATCAACCAACATCCAATCAGTTGGTTTCAAACTAGAGCACCAACTCTCAAAGAAAGAAATTCTAACAGCTCTTGTGGGACTAAAAGAAAATGGCGCTGCACTTGAAAAATGTACAAAGTCCATTAAATTAAACAGAACGGCCAAGTTGCAGTAAGCGGCCGCCGTGAAAAATAGTCAAGTGCGTTGGTTTTTTTTTTTGTTTTATCAAAAGAATGTAAACATAATTAAATTTCTCCCGTCTGCATCTCACTGGAAGGCTGTTTATTTTCTTGGGTTGAAATTCTTATTAAAATAAATTTCCACGGCTGCGTTTGCATCCACAGGTGTATGCATTTTTCAAACAGCGCATAGCTTAAATATGCTCCAGGTAAGCTGAATAGGAAGTCTGAGAGGAAATCTGCAATTTAAAATAAAGTGCCTGGAGGTTTAGACTTATTTCGTGACATTTTGTTTCAAATATAGGTACAGATCGACAAAGTGATACCACAGTTAAATACATTTTTTTCCTAAAGAACCAATACTACCTAATGCCCAATTAATCAATGCCCATTACAGCAGTAGATAAGACCACGTTTAGACCTAAATATTTTCAATGAAACAACAATTGTTCCGCAAATATCCGGCTGAAACTACCAAAAGTAACAAACAAACCGAGTATCAGCGACAAGTAACAGCCTGCCAAAGCATAAAGATTTATAACACGTATTAATAATGATCACGTAATACTCTCACGTAGATTCTTACTGTTAATACTGAGTCACTAACACGAGAACATTGTGTACCGTGCCAACTGAGGCAAAAATCGTGCTTTTTCGTGTATTTATCGCGTAGAGCTCACTTGAGAGTAGTTGGGTTAAATATTCAGTCAAAAATTAGTAAGTTATTTTTTTGTTGTTGAATCTATATATAAAGTATATATGTATGTATGTTCCTTATAGACTCCGAAACCGCTGAACAGATCGCGATGAAATTTTCAGACAATCTTCATATTAGCCCCGCGGATAATCCTGTAAGGTTTTGTGGCGATCGGAGCACTCGGGACTCGGGTGAAACCGCGGGGCGAAAACTATTTTTACCATAATGTCGCGGGTCTTTAGGCAACTCGTCCCAAATTGATCTATTTACCATCGCGTATTGCCGACTGAAAGCAATTTCACTACTAGTAGAAGATCACTAGCATTAAGTATTTTGATAACACAACGCTCAATTAGCGAGCGGGCTGTGCGGTGCGCATAATATAGCAATTAATTAAATATGTAATTAATTAATTAAACATAATATGTTCCTATTATTATAAATAAAATATGTCTAAGGCCGGTATTATACTATCATTATATGAATACGGATAATTATATTCCTTTAAAATAGCATGCACTGATTTTATAATCTGCAATGTATGACATCTAATAAATATGTGTATATACCTAACATACGTAATAAATAAGACTATATTCACAAATCGCACTCATACTAAATTCTAGTTTAATTTTTATTTTACTTTAAGTCATTGCGTATCAAGAGTGATATGGGAAAACTAGCTTACCGCCCCGCGGTTTCACCCGCGAACCCCTATTTTATCTCCTTAGGGGTAGAATTTTCAAAAATCCTTTCTTAGCGGATGCCTACATCATAATAGCTATCTGTATGCCAAATTTTAGCCCGATCCGTCCAGTGGTTTGAGCTGTGCGTTGATAGACCAGTCAGTCAGTCACCCTTTCCTTTTATATATACAGACATATCACAAGCTCATGCTAGCCTCAACTTTTGATTATTATTGGTCATGTCTTCCACCTTAAAGTTGAAAATCAGTCGCCAAACACAAACCGGCGTATTCCCGCAGCTGCGTTTTTTATTAGGCTTTGTGTACTTACCGCTTTTCGAGCACATCATCACTTACCGTGGTGAGATTGAGGTCAAACACAAGTCTATTCACAGTAAAGAAAATTAAGTCAACGCGTATCATACAAAAAGTTAATACAGCTTAATTAAACTTACACTAAGACGCACATTTTTTGCCCCAGTAAAAAGTAAGTCACGAATCAAAATGTTCATACGTTATAGCTTGATATAACATTTACGCCCAGACGCACATTTCTTGCCCAGAAAAAAAATTAAGTCAACGCGTATCAAAAAGTTGATACGTCACAGCTTAAATGTAACATATACGCACATTCCTTGCCCCAATTCTCACGGAAATTCAATAACAGCGATGTGTTGCGTACAGTAGCTTTATATTAATGTATATTAATGTCATAAAACCCAGTCGACCTATCATATAATTTCATTACGTTAAACGTACGTACGTAAGTTATGTATTGCATTTGTTTCGTACACAGCGTAATTATTCTGTATGAGCAATGAGTTATTGACGGTGCATTATTTTATAAAATACTCGCTTCCGTTCTGCGGTTTCACTTGCGTTACCTGGAACCTTATCATTTTCTGTGACACAAAAATTACCTATGTTTATCCAGGGTAATATTTACCTAAGTATCGATTGTCATTTAAATCCGTTAAGCCAGCGCGGCTTGCTTGAGTTACAAGCATGCATACAAACAAACGCATTCATATTATGAAGATGTAGTGCTATACAATGTGAAGTAACCTTTTTTTCTATTATTATTATGTTATAGGTATTACTATGCAGTTACAGAAACATGTTTTTAAATAAATAAAGAATTAATCGCTATCGCCTCTCACTTGTACCACACAACAAAACGAACTGCGCTAAAATACAGAGTTTCAGTAATAACCAGTTTCACAAACTCAAATAAAGTGCGTTCATAATGACGTCCGACTGTACAGAGCGGAGGTTTTCAACGATTTTCACGGCAATTAAACAGCCCCGGGGCTGACATCTTTCACGTTTTAATTTACGCAAAGGAAACGGATATTCCGTTTGATTGGTCAGAATTAATATTGGAGATTGATTGATAAAAGAAAAGGCGCCATTTAAATGGAACTTAATTAATCAGGCTTGTTTTAGGAAACCCGTAGTTAGTTCTACGACGACAGCTACGGCGTAGCGGCCGTAGCAGCTACGAAGCTAGTTCTAAGTTCGTTTGTTGATAAATTGCTCGTTTTGCTGATTTAGACAAATGTAGTTTTAATGTAAATTTGATCAATATATTTTCTTTCATGAGTGATTGAGTGTTGAATGAATGAATCAATAGGAATCTTGAAAGTACCTAAAGTAAAGAAAGAAAGAAAACATTTATTTGGACAATCACACAACATTACAGAGGCAAAAAAAATAAAAATAAAGAAGTTTATTAAGATAAATAAAAATTATAACCAATTGATAGGTTACACGTCGGACTTGACTACAAAACAAGTGTATTTATGTAAAGATGGAAAACTACGCCTTTGTCGACAAAAAATGAACTAAAACTAATTACTGATAGAATAGCGTGACGCGTAAAAATACAGACATAAAAAAATATGGTTGCACCGTACAATAGTTGAAAAAAATAACAATATATCAGGAGCTTAATTTCTAACATACTAGCTTCGGCCCCGCGGATTCACCTGCATTTAGGACTCTTTTTCCATGAAATATTCTATCTGTGTGAGAAGTTTTATCCAAATCCGTTAAGCCTTTACTGTAGTAATAACAAATATACATACACACTCAAATTTTCCCATTTATCTAAGCAATATAAATATAAGTAAGAAGTTAAATCATACTTTTGTTATATAATACGACTTATGGTAAGACATTAATTTCAAGAATAATCATCAAAGTATTTACCGTTACTTACTCGTACATCTAATATATAAATTCTCGTGTCACAGTGTTTATCTGCAAACTCCTCCGAAACGGCTTGACCGATTCTTATGATTTTTTAATGTATACTTGGTAGGTATGGGAATAGGTCGTAAAGTAAGTATATTTCATACCGCTACGCGGGTGAAACCGCGGGGGACAGCTAGTAATATATAAACTTTACTTTATCAAACCAACACAAAATAGTTCCTATATAAAACATTTATTTTAACTGCTAAGCACCCTCGCATAGATACTGTTGACATTATATCCCGGAAACATAGTCAGCCCCTTTACAAGTTCGGCACTCCATTAACAACCCGGCCAAAGTGATCTTACTGAGATATCGTGATCACTTACAGAATTTAATGGGTAGCAGCAGCATTAGAGTACTTGAAATTCTGTCAAATATTATGATAAATATTCTGGGACATTTTTCACACACAGCCATCTGATACCAAATTAAGCAGAGTTTCAGAGAGAAACTAAATAATTTATATACTAATCAACTTTTTTTTTCTAAATATTGCCATTTGAAATTAATTAATATAGCTTACGAGTCGATAGGCGTGGAGGTCAGATACCCCGACTGACATGCAATTGGTCGTGGGTTCGATTTCCACATAGGACACACATTAAACATGAGCGAGATATTTTTATCAGTTATTGCTACATGATAACTCTTAACGTTATTGAAAGAGAGCTGTAGTGATTATTTATTTAATATTAATAGATTAGTTCAAGCAGAAATAAGGAATAATAAAAAACAAGGTGTCTCCATATTTTAAAGGTTGAAAGAAATCTATAAACTCTGGTATTTTATGCAAAAGATTGTGCACTATCACACCATATCAATTCGTAGAACTGTATCCGTAGTAGGTTTATAGATATATTTATCCAAGTCCTCCAAAATCAATTACTTTACATGCGACCATTTGACGCAAACATACTCAACATCGCAACACAACAAAATTAAAAAAAGCAATCAAAGTTTCCCATAGCACGAACTCCACTCGTAGATAAAGCAATTTCACGTGTCTACCTCCAATAGCTGCATCGTACGTCGAACACGAAACGAAAACTTCCAGTAAATGGTAACAGAGTTGAAAAATAATCGGGTATCGCTCATAAAGTTTGTGAAACTTTCTGGCATAGATATTGGAAGTGTGCAGAGTGGTGCAGTGTCTATATAGTGTCGATTTAGCTATCTACTTATTTTAAGTATAGTTTATGTGTAATTGGATAAAAGCTAAATTTTAAATGGCAAAAAAATATACTATTTAATATTAGCCAATTTTTTTAAAAATAATATATTCAGTAATTTACTTAAATAACTTGACTCGCGATTCCTGGAATTCATTTTTTTTGTAGGTAGTTTTGGGACGCATACATTCGCGAGCCATTAAATTACAAATAATATAATTAATTTTGAATATAAATCTAATATTACAATTTTTTATAGGCGGTAGTGACCGTATGCCATCAGATGGACCCTCAAGACTTATCACCAAAAATATGATATAAAAAAATTACAAAGCAAAAAATTCTTTGACACCAGAATTGAAAAGAGTATCAACTTTTAAACGTTATCTCGGTGAAGTAAACTATTGGCTGGAAAGTTTAACATGGAAACACATAAATTTATATCAAGTAAGAGCCACGAAAAATATAATAGTCACGCAAATGTTACAAATCATCGTTATCAGAGACAGGAAAGCGTGTGACTCCTATATAGTGTCTATAAATATTCTGGACAATATAAAGTTGTGTTAGGGAACTGTAGGACACGTGTAGAACTAACTGTGATCGTAAATAACTGGTCGTTCAATTTGAGCATAATATAAATGTAAAAAACAAGTTATTAAAAATAGCTTTATAAAAAGAAACTATTGATTAAATTTAAAAACAAGAAGCATTTAAAAAAAAACACCCTCAATTTTTTACTTTAATTTTAAAAATATGCATAACCAAGGAGTGTCAACGTTAGCAAGTCTTTTTCATCTAATAAGTACTTAATTCATAAATTTTATCCGCACTGAAAAAATCCCTATTTTTCTAAATAAGATATACAACAATTAAAACATTCAAACAATTAAAAAGCAAATTATGATCTTGCTGTAAAATAATAATGGCAATATATTTTTAATCTATGGCCCTAGTAAATCGACCACGATACTGATACACTGGCACCATTGAAGTGGATTCCGTGACAACAGATTATAAAACTATAGTCAAAACTAATTTCAAATGCGGCTTTCGTAAATAAAGGTGCAAAGTACGAGCAAGAGCTTTGAATAATAACTTTGTACAAGTTAATGTTAGAAGTTTGTCGTTGGAAACAAATAAATGCTTGGACACGATAACACGATAAGTTTAGAAATAGAAATGCCTACATTTTTATGTCGTCCTTTTTAAATAACTATAATAATAAATTTCACCTGTTATGTATCTAGTTGTATTGTATAACAGTGCCATAAGAGGCTTTGTTTGCTTGTCACCTTCGGCCACATCATCACTTATCACCATAAGATTGTGTTCAAACCCAAACCTATTCAATATTCACATACCTAAAATAAAATCAAAATGAATCCAGGATTTCAGTACATCTATCAAACTCAGTATTTTCAATCGCCATTCGACACGATCTTCCCTCAAAATGTCAGAATTGAATTGAAATAACAGACTTTATTTTTCAAAGTCACAAAGGTATCGTGCTTATATGCAGTTGGGGTAAAGACTCAACATATTTATGGGCTGTATATCTCGCCTTTACACAAGTTTTATATATTCTTGAATGCTAAATACGTGCCTTTGCACAAATCTTTTGATATTTTTTCGCATCGAAATGTTTGTGTGAAGTTCATTACCTTTCGGTCGTTCAAAATTTAATCAGAAATATTACAGCCTGAGTTTGAACACAAATCGTGCCATAACTAATTAGTTTAAAAATTCAAATTTTGTGTAAGCTTATCTACAGCAAATAAAAAAAAAGTACCTACCTAAATATAAATATTTTTTGGGACATTGCAAATAACCACTGCAGCTCTCATTTACCAGATAAAATTAAGTAAATAGTAGGCAATGTCGTTCAATTCGATACGCATTTTGCAATTTTAAATTACTCTTTACTATGTAACAGCTGCTCTTAGGCATCGCTCTCAAATTGCATTAGGTACAACTGCAATATGCTCTAAGTATAAACACCAATGATATTATAGTAAGTTAAAAGGTGTAGATAGGTTACATACATACATTCGATCTTCAAAAACGGCACACTACACACACATAAATAACTAAATAATTCGGTACGAGACGTGCACCCGCTGACGCCGGCAACGCTAGTCTAGCTAATTAGCCACATTTTAACGTGCCACTTGCTGAGCGCTTATAACCTATCTACACCTTTTTACTCATAATAACATTGATAAACACAGCATAAAAATTGGCGTAGGTAATAACAATTCTGAAAGCGTAACAGTGGTACAGTGGTAAATAAAACCTAATAGAATATGTATGTCACCAGCGCAGTTTATGGGCTTGGCTCCATACCAGGAGATTGCGATCTGAGTTGTAAACTGTAAACCACGTAGGTATATTATTTTGGTTTTGGATAAAAACAGGGTATTGAGACAATGCGTGGAATTAATTTATGTGGAACGTGTTTGGAGCAGTTGGCGTCGAGAGGCGCCAAATGCATTTTTAATAGTAAATTTATATGGCATTCGAAGTGGACATTGTTGACTGAGCTTCGTTGACTGTATTCATTTAAAATTGGCCATTGTGTGGAGAATAGTTCAAGAGCTCATCAATCAAGGTGTTTGAATCGTCAATTGCCTATTCTAGTAGATAAATTGTTTCTTTTCGTAAAGCGTGTGGAAAAATATTTTGTTACCCTTATTTTAGAAATAGAATTTATTTTTACAATCACCAATAGGTACATATTTGCAAATGAAATTAACAAGGCAAGGCAATGCTTATAATATTATAAATGTTTTTTCAAATAAATTAACTATTTGAAGTTGATAAAAATTGGCAGAAGAGTATCTTGGACCACGGAGACAAACGTATTTTTTTTAATTTTCGAAACGCCAGTAATACCTCGGGGAATAGCGACTAATTACCAAAAATAACTTTAAGATAAAACCATTTCTTGTAAATCTCCACGATCACCATCACATTATTTTTAATAATCATTTTTGTTAATCAAGTCCATTCATACCGTCTTTTGACTAACAATCACAAAGGCTTTCTCTTGAACTTTGATTAAAACATGTAAATATTAATATTTATGCTGTAAGGTATCGTTACCTTAGTTTGAAATTTTCCAAGAATTGATTTTTACTATTAATATATTGTTCTAAACTAACAAGTTTATTTATTGCGTAAAAAATTGCACAAAATCGAAAAAAAGAGGACAGAGGGACTGCTTATTTGTAACAGAAATTTCTTCCGCTGCTACATAGTAGTTTTTTTTTCTATCAGTAGGCAAAGGCCATCGCCGACTGACAAGATTTTAAGCAAATTTACAAGTGGATGTAGAGACGTGATTAAACACTTCCTTGAAACATACTTTGAAGGAATCGATAGAGGTACGATTAGCATTTAAATGAGACAATGATGCCACATTCCTATTTTACACCAAAACTATTCGTTTGATATGCTACTAAAATATTCCTGAATATTAAGTAAAACCACAACTGAACGATAAAGTCCAAAGGTGGCATTACCATCCGTTTTGGGGATTCAATTTGTTACTGTTAGCCGTCATATCAGCGGACGGTTTTACGAACTGTACGCAATCAAATTAGTCACTGCAACGTTACATATTACCAGTGTTGCCAGGACACGGAAAGTCTTCTATTTGGGTAGGTTATATGTTTGTATATTTTGCTTGTTTTCAATATATGTATATGGTAAAATTTCACGTATTATTAAAGTATTAACGATTTATGATTGACACAAGTGATGATAAAGTTTGCAAAATTGTGAATTACGCTTTACGCTTAGTAAAGCACTTTCAAATTATGCAACTTTTTAATACTAAATTTGTATACGTACAAATAAGATAAAAGTACTTAGGTGATGCTATGAAAGGGCTGTCAATTGTTAAGTGATATAAAAGCAAATATGGCAACACTGCATAATTCGACTGACGAGCGGTAACTGGCATAGCGGGAAGCATGTTAATATCACAAGGGAAATTATGTCTACATAATGACTGAATAGCGGAATATACGAATGATATTTTAAACTAAATGTTATCGATGTGTAGGTATAATGTATTCAATTATTAACTTAATTTTATGTTTGTATACTTATAGATAAATATACAAGAGGTCGATTGTAGCATGATAGTAAAACATAATTCAATAGTAGACCTGATGAAACGTCATTTTACTCTGTAAAAAAATACTTATTCATTTTATGAGTTATTTTCTTAAAATCGTAAATCACAAAATATATTCAGTCATTTATTTGGGAACTTATTAAGAAATGCATGCAAAACGGAATTGCAACAATAAAAACTTTACCCGCACAGTTTAAAAACAAGAAAATAAAATGGACGATCATAATAAATGAGTAATAAATGTGAAAGATACATTACATTATGTCTGAAAGCTACGCAGACAGATTTGTAAATACAATTCAGATATTATGTCTCAACTTTGATAATATTGATCAAGATGTTTTTATGAGAAATTGTATTAACAGATACCTACATTGACTGAGCGTACGAACAAGATGAATAGCGAATGAAAAGTAGAAAACTTATATACCGTCTTATTTAAAAGGAGATTGTTACTCATAGATATTCAACCTTCTCGGGTCACCGACCACAGAAAGAAATACTTTAAAACAATTTTAAAATTTGGCCCATTAGGATGTGTAATGGTCTCAATTAAGGTTTGCCCTCAGCGCAACGATATGGGGTTCTTCAAAAAGGGCGTAAAAAACCTTTCCAAGGTCGGCAACACATCGGCACAGTCCCCCTGGTATTGCATGAAGTACACTTTTAATTTTGTACTGTATATGAAATTTGTTTAGATGAATAAATAAATAAATAAATATTCTGGGACATTATTCCTCACACACGGCCACCATCTGACCCCAAACTAAGCAGAGCTTGTGCTATGGAAGCCAAATAGCTGTTATACTTTTATTTTGTAAATACATAATATATAGATAATTACAAGCAGACACAGGACAAACAGACATGTTCATGCACACAAATGTTTGTCCTGAGTGGGAATCGCACCCACGACCTGTGGCGTGATAGATAGGGTATCTTACTAACTTAGGTTATATATATATATATATATATATTTATATATTGGTACTTAAATACCTACCTTCGGTGAAATGTAGGTATTACAAAGTACCCTACCGCCAAACTATGTTTTGCTCATGATGTTTTCCTTCACCAAAAGCTCAATATAGCTCATAGTAGGAGATCCTTTATTTATATATATTTTTAGTTTCTTTATTTCATACTTTATATTTATTATTGTTAAAAGACATTGATCTTCTAAACAAATTGAGACTGAGTTAAATTGATTGTCTTTCTAATAGAAAATAGATTCCATTAGGAGGTTCATCTATTTTTAATTAATGTCAGACAGAGGAAGGTCTTCAACCCCTGTGACGTAAAGTCAGAGAACGGGTTTATTAATTACTGGCAAGTATAGAATGATTTATAAAGATTAAGCATCGAAAAGTAGGTAGTAGGTCGGTACAGTTACGAGCATCAATGTAAATATGATCTTATATATAAAATTCTCGTGTCATAGTGTTTGTTTGCAAACTCCTCCCAAACGGCTCGACCGATTCTTATGTTTTTTTTGTGTAGATTCGGTAGCTCTGAGAATCGGTCGTAGACTATTTTTTTATACTGCTACGCGGGTGATACCGCGGGGGACAGCTAGTAATATATGAGATTGTGCAAAATTTAATAGGGATATTCTCTTAAAATATTGATTGAAATTGTATGGTCTTATGAACATAGTATTTTCGAATCATTATGATTTAGGTGTTATCACAAAATTGTAATATCCACATCACAAAATTGAGTTATTTCACGAGAAAATATACTTAACAAAAGAAAGCGTCTTTTTTTATTATTAAGTATATATTACTAGCATCCGCCCCGCGGTTCCACCCGCATTCCCGTGGGATCTTATGTTTTCCCGGGATAAAAAGTAGCTTATGTGTTATTCTAGACTATAATCTATCTCTGTGCCAAATTTCATCCAAATCCGTTCAGAAGTTTTTGCGTGAAAGAGTAACAAACATACATCCAGACATCCATACTCACAAACTTTCACATTTATAATATTATAAGTAGCGTATTGATATGCCACGAGTATACTTTAAGTACATAATCTTTATTAGTCAAGTCAACATTATATTTGGAAGCCAAATTAGGAAAAAACAAAAAAATAATCCACAAAAAGATAGTAAAAACTTTAGAACTAGATACGCCATGAAGATACGTGTTATGGATATTAGTGATTTATGAGAACATACAAAAACTATTATTTATGTGGACGAAAACAAAGAAACCGAGAGATATTCACATTAATATGAATTACTCTTGAAATATTTGAGGATTTAGTCAAGGGCGACATTGTAATAAAATTCAAAAAATATTTAAGTTTTTTATACAATCTCTAAGATTAAGACGTGACGAATGCTATAACGTTTAATATAGAAAGACAACGTCTTTAGCTTTTGCATGATAATATCTGGTCATTGACCTCCTTTAGCCCAACCACGATCTGGAGCACACTTTTACCAGTTCCGCCTTATCTCTTGAGTGGTCTACCTTGCGTTCAAGTGTGCTCTTGACTCGAGATATTTTCTTACACCATCAACCATCATACAAACTCATTTCTTTCAAGCAATTACTACACTATTATACTACTATTCTACTTCTACTGATATTATAAATGCGAAAATGTCTGTGTGTGTTATGGCTCCGTAACGACTGAACGGATTTTGGATAAAATTTGGCACACAGATAGAATATGTTCTGGAGGAAACCGCGGGGCGGAAGCTAGTAATATATATACAAAGCTTTTAGTAGTGGGTAGATGTAGACTGATTACTAAATCGAAATACATAGGTACTCTACTACCTAATTTGAATTAACTACAAAGCGAAGATTAAATGAAATAAACAATAAATGTATTCAGATTCCTATCCAGTTCATTTTAAAACATTAAAATGCCGTTCAGAAATCGAGAAAGGTCAAACGAGAATCATTCACAAAGATCCGACACGGCAAGACTCAAAGGATTCCCGATTGATGACGCCAAAGGAATTCCGGATTACGTGCGCAATCGTCAAGCATGCGAGTACGATTACCCAACAATCCATAAGAGAATTGGCAACGGAAATACGTATACGAAAACGTCACAAGTGGTTCTGGCAATCCGTCGACATTTCCAATCGAATTATTTGCAATTGTTTCATGCAGTCCATTCGTTGATGCAAAATCGTTGAGGCGGTCTGTGATTTAGATATTATCCTATCCACGGAAATGCGTTTTCGACAAACACACTTTTAGTGACTTTTATTATTAATCAAAACTGATTTTTTAAATAAAAAAAAATATTGCCAATAACCTTCCTCAATAAACGAGCGTTTGAACTCCAATAGATTTTTTCAAATCGGATCAGTAGTTTCAAAGATTACCTACATCCAAACTTCACCTCTTAATATTAGTGTAGACTAACAATGATTGAAAATGAAATGCAAAAAATCCACAATTTGCTTATGAAGTTTCATATACAGCGCTGAGTTATTAAATATTTACAAACTAACACGATCAATATACCGACGTTTCCAGACACAAAACCCTGACTGAGTTTCTATTTCCTATTTGCTTTGCTTTGCTTCCATTTCATTTTATCTTGTTTGCACGAAGACAGTTAGCGGTTTTGATGTGGTGTTTTGAATCGGCAGGTTTATTTAGGCATTTGGATGACTGCCAATTTCATCTCTAAGTATTGAAATATAGCTTTTAATATTAAATGATATGTATATCGTCACATTTATTATAAAATATTGAGTATGTAATTAGGAGCTATTGGAAGGTTATTAATTATAGTTGTATGACTGAGTATTACTGATGGTATATAAATTAGATGGTATACTAATTTTACTTAGGTACTCGGAATGCTAAGGAGACTAACATTAGGGCCATGTTAAGATCACAAATATATTTTTTGAAATATGGGTCTCGGTACTGCCTACCTCTGCGAGGTGACTGAATGGAAGATAGTTATTTAGAAAAGTTCCCAATAGTCCTCATCACTAATAGCTTTTAAATTTAATTGAGTTCCGAATGTAGCTCGAAATAGATCAAGCATCTGTTGCGGGGACAACTGTCCCAGAAACCGAAATATACCAGTTTGTTCCGGTTCAGCATTTTACACTCTTCAAAGTGCGCGTACGTTTTGTTACGTTGTGAAATGAACGACAGATTGATTTAATGCCTCGCGTAGAGCCAGTCTTTTTTGTGCCATTGTTCGAGTTTCCTTAACCGAGACTTCTATTAATGAATGTAGATGAATCTTAGATTACTAAACTAAAAAGGAGAGACTTTTCCAATAAGCTTTACGATGATGAAAATCAAATATTCGAATTTAGTTTTGACGAATTGAGATACCTACAAACGTATGCTAACGTATGCCATGCTAGTGAAGAACTCTACAACTACTCGTGAGCTTAAAAATACTTTGATGGATAATTTCACTTCAGATCTTTATAGTGCTTGAAAGGCATGGCGATGGCGTATTAAAGATTATCGAATACCTATTTTTTACAATTATTTAAAGCATGATTTGAATTAATAGGTACCTACTGAATTAATGATTCAAGCCTTGTTTTGACTTTGGTATTCAAATTAATTGCATTATTACGTAACGAAAGAATGCACTCAAAAATTGGTCGAGTTTGGACAAAAGAAGAAATATATAGCAATATAACTTACTTCTCGCTCCCAAATCCATGCAAGATTAACTGCTTTCATTCACAAAATATAATTCCTAATATCGTTAAAGGCTCGCCACGATAACACGTCTGTGAATGACAAAGCTTATCTGATTAAAGGATAATATTCAGACACGATTTATGAGATTTATATACCTACACACGCACATATTCTAAAGAAATTGTTCTCATAATCGGATTGCAACACATCAAATTCTGGAAGAGAATTTAAATCAGCTTAGAACAATGTAATCCTATTAATTTAATTTGGGAAGATAATTTCATTTTATTTTGTTTTTTATTTCGCCAAGTTCATTTCAATGGCAAGTCAGGTCAGACCTTTAACGTGAATATTTTTATTACTTTCATCGAAGACTTTCTAATCATCCCGTTTTCTAATTTTACAAAGGCCCGTCTTATGGTGGGTTCTATCGACTCACATGGACGTACGGGTAAATGTTAAAGCTAACGCATTTTTTTGTTGTTTTTTTCAGTTTAAGGTTTTGTCAGTAATGAAATGGTTTTATTGATGCGTGAAAATTACTTTTAAGTAAATTCGACAACTGGTTCTATAGACTGTATTCATAAGATTACGAAGGCCTTCCCAAACTAGTACGAAGGTATTATAGGTAGATACAGCATGTGCACTTTCAGTACAGTGCAGATATTATGGCATATGATCTCGGTTCGTCTAAACACCAGGGACACATATATGACGTCATCCATTACCGATCTGTCTGCCCCGGTAATGGATAGGGAATATGTTGATAATGATGTAATGGGAGGGATGTTCTTACATCACATGACATTTAATAGAAACATAATATGTATTTGAATTTAATTCCAGAACACAGTTCAGTTGGAACAAAAAACAGTGAATTTCAGTGGAAAATTTAAGCTATGAGCCATTTTCACGTTATTGGTAGATAGATATTTCGATGTAAAAGAAACATCATGCTGTCATCGATCACAATTTCCTGCCAGAACTAATTCAGCCGACCATGTTACTATCCATCGAAGCGGTAAAGTCGTCAGCACATTTACACCGGTAGAACACTAACGCACAACGTTTTAGGAGCGGTAACGACACAGTTATACGCATGAGTTTCTCGAGGGTAGATAAACTAAAATATATTTTTATACGATGATAATAGGGTATTTGACTGACATTCAAATCAGCAACTTTTTATGAAATGTCAAAACAATAGGTTTATATGGAGTTTTGTATGAAATACAAGCATGTGACGTCATAATGATATAGCATACCCTTTATGGTTAGATTGGTCATTAAAAATCATAATAAGGATAAATTTAATAAAATAATCGTGGTTTCCCCTTTTTTATTAGATGTTTTATACGTTGGTTAGTGTTGGATAATTTATTTTGAATACAGCCAAATACCCTATTATGTAATAACAAAAATATATTTGCTACAAGAACCTATATTTACTAGAGTAAACCGGCTACGCTTTTCTGTGGCTATAAAATTGTTTTTGTTTTTTAATTGATAACACGTCGTCAATAGTTACTAAACAACAAAAAACTAAAAAAACTATTCACAAACAGAAGAGGAAATGCTACCAAACTATTTTGTCTTTGCCTACCATTTAAATATATAGTATAGATGAGTTAATTATAAATTGTATGATGATTAATACTTTTACTTTTTACTTGTACTGCACACAATTTACCTCCATAATGTACCAATAAAAATAGTTTTATTAAATTAATTCAATATATTTTTCGAAATTCTGTAAAATACTTATCTAGACAGCATTATTGAAAACGTAAAAGGTACCTTCAAGGTGTTCATCGTTAAATTTAAATAAAAGACAAGCCCAGCGGTAACGATTCATCTATCGCTTCTATGGTATTCTACCGTTTCATTCATCCCTTTTGCATCCGAACGAATCACTCTAAGCCGTAAAACCTTCACAATAAGAGCTACAATGTCATGTGATAGGTGTAACGATAATGCATCAAGCTGTAAATATTCCGATGGGACTGTCTATGCAGTGTGTTAACGTGGAATTACCTAGTGTATGTATTATACAGGAGTCCCTCGACTGATATGTATGTGGGGGATATAGGATGTTGGATATATAATGCATGAGGTTTTGCACTACAGTTCTATATTTTGGACACGCGTCAATTTATAAGTATGTATATTTCGATCATGAGGTAAGATGATCTAATTTCTATCTAATAGGTACTGAACTTGTTTTTTTTTATATAATGATATTGTTGAGTTCATCTAAGCCTGCCAGTTTATCGACTCAACACAAAAGTACTTCAGTATACAGTATGATATTCATATCTATTTGAAATAAATATTTTTTAAGCTCCGCTACTGTATAACAATATTCTTTTTACACAATAAAATATTTTTAAGCTCAGCTTAACAATCTCCATAGCAACGTCGCAATTGGTCGCAACTGTAAAAGAATTCATATTTTATTTTCACAACTATAATATACTTTAGCTGGCAGTTTTTAAATTACCACCGCACGTAGAACATAAAGGGAATTCAAAGTGGAATTACTAACTTCGTCCAACGTTTTATTCACTCACTGTAAAAACGAAGAAATGTGGTGATTAAATTCCCCCTAAAATTGGTGGAGCACAATTAAAATTCAAGAATCGACACGTAGGCGTGGCATATTTTTTGAGTGAGCTACCGAGCTTGGATGGTTTTTTTTTATTATTATTTTTATGATTATACCTTAGACCAGATTATACCGACTAGGTAAGTGCCTTATAAATTGTGAAAATTATACCATTTTATTATTATTTTTTTATGCCAAAAGGTTGACAAGCAGACAGTCGGTCCACCTGAGAGTAAGTGGTCACCGCCGACTATACTTATTTGGATACCTATCATACTGTTTCATACGCAACACATTTCTGTACTATTTACATTACCTATAATTAAAAAAATAAAAATATTAACTTGAATAAAACTTTACAAATAGGTATATTTCCAAAACTAAACAAACTTAAAGAGCTTTAAATTTACATGCGCAATTGACTTTTAAAGGGGACCTCACCGCAAGCGGCGGTTTAAGTGAAATATGGAGGAAAAACGTTCATGTCCTCAGAGTAATGCAAATATTAAGTATACCAGTTAGTAGGAACACAGTTATATTACCCCCTTAGGGGTTGAATTGGGGAACTCCTTAGGCGATGATAGCACAGTGATGGTAGTAACCAAAAATTCTTTAGCTTTCGGTCAAGGTAAAAAAACATCTTGAGGAAACCTTAGCACAGTGTTAAGGTTACAAAGTACTCTTCTAGCTGTTTATCACCCTTAATTTGAAAATCTGTCACCAAACACCAATCGGTTTGTTCTGGCAGCTGTACTTGAAAGTCAGTTCCTTCTAGAATTTGGCCACGTCTTCACTTATCATAATTGATTGGCGGAGATTGTGGTCAAACACAAGCCTTATACTATAAGAAGTTATCCTTCAAATGGTTTGACTCATAATGGTTAGTAAACTAGCTCAACTTATAACTTCAATATTATTTACAAGTACCAAGGCAAAATAACGATTAATTATGTGATTGAATTGACACCTCAATCAGATATACTTTTTAAATTTGTCAAGAAAACTCTGTATCTGTTCGTTACTCTGTGCACATACTTCCGCGTGATATATTTCATGCATTACCTCATAGCCTAGCGCCACTAACACGTTTAAAGAAATTGTTGGCGCGTGGGCAAGCTCACATGTAGGCCCATACAGGCCGGGTGGTTGGGGAGGCAAAGAGCTTAATCTTTGGTCTTCGAGAGAACGTAGAGTAATGGAAATGAGAGTTTAAAAAAAATCTTGGATTTCTGTTAAAATTTTAAACTCAGATAAGTACAGAGAAACATAATAATTATTATTTTAGCTATCGCTAGATAATATTTATTCACCTATGACTCGCCACACCGCGGCACCGTTCAGAATTCTGGTCTCTAATTCTACCTTTCATTGGGCGAGATTTTGAAAAAACAAAAAGCCTTTTTATAGTTAAAAAAATAAATTGTTTAGTAGTTAACAGGGTCTTACCAGTTCTTCAGTATGAAACACTTTATCTACAACAGCAATAATTAAGCTTTACGATAATATCCAACTCCATTTAAAAGAAACTACAAAACAATCCGATATAGGCATCGAATGGGAAAGTTTAAGGCCTTATCTTGGAGCAGAAAAAGAAAAGAATTAAAAAGTTAGCCGCTATCTTTACAACCACCGCATACAGACATCGACAAGGCGAAAATCTTCGCTACCTTATCTTTAATGGTGAGTACTAGTTTAGGAGCCTTCCAATAAACATATGTCGATTCAATAGTCTGTTTTACAGTGTGTATTTGGAATTTTGCCTCGCACGAAGTGAACTGGCCCCTGTTCTATCAATTTATTTTGTGAAGTTTTCTTTTCCCACTGAAAATATTTCGATCTTGTTCTATCTACATATATAAAAATCAATGTTTGTTTATCCTCTATCTATGCATTCCTAAACCATTCATCCGATTGTAATGAAACTTTGGTGAGTTGTTCTGCGTACGGTCGCAATGGTTTCAAACAAAAAAAAAAAAAATATGCATTGCAACGAACGCTGGTGATTAGCTAGTTTCTAATAAAAATGCCAATGTTTGTGGATTAGGTTCAAAAGCGTCATAATTCCCATAGAAACTTCCTACTCTTTTTTTCCCAATCATATCAGTTTTTATTATTTTAGTTATATAGATTACTTTTTAACTAAACTTTTGGCAGAAAAAGGAGAGGGAAAAAGACCGTGAAGCGTAGATAGTAACAAAAGAATGACAGGTATCCCTATCACTGCAGCCTTGAGACCAGACAAAGTCACCTATACATTTAAAACAGCAGTTTTACTATGTGTTAAAAGACTATTAAAAAATACCATAGTATAAAATATATCTCAGAAGAATGTCTTGACTGATGCAACATGCAACTATACTATACTCCATTCCATGATTTTGGAGTCAACCAAAATTAAAATTTACAAAACTTCAAAACTCTAGGATAAAATAGAATATGAATAGTTTTTCAACTAGGCGTGTAGGGATACAGTCTCTCATACCTCTCACAGCTCTTGTCATATACAGGGGCGTTAGGCAAAGCTCCCTCTCGATCCTTCAGCAAACAAGATTTTAATGACACGATGCTTGCGGCACGCAGCGTCGGTTACAAATTGGAAAAAAATAGCTCACCTAGCGAAGCGATGTCATCAGGGTGTTCAATATTCTTTATAATAACAATCTAGCTTATTGTCGTTTGGTAAGCACGTAAAAATATAAAAACCACGTCCTTTTGATAAGATTTTCAGTTTGCCAATAAAACCCTGATATCTTATATGGTAGATATCTATCTTTAAAGACCGTTAGGATAACAGGATAGAAGCTATCTGGAACATATCGGCAACCTGTCTGAAACTAGCCCTCAAAGTTTAAAATTGGTTCGTGATAAAAGATTTTTTTTTAACTTTCGTCTTAATTCGGTTTGACAAAAATCTCGCGGTAAATGATGATTATGGTAAAAACGCAATGCTTAAAAGAAAACCGACTCTCAATTACAGTTGCCAAAATTCTTGAAAAAATATCAACAAAATTCATTATAATTTATGCTAAAACAATATCGTAAAACAGCGCAGTCCGTTTTTTCGTACCTCAAAGCGATCCGTCCATCCGGCACTAAAATACATCTCATTAAAATTTTACAAGTTGCGCCATGTTTTTATTGATATGACGGAGAGTTTACATAAAATAAATCGTCGAGCGCCTGTTGAACGCCACGTCGATGCTGGCCAGCGGTCCGTGTAATTGTGAACAACGGCGGCAAAGCCCCGATTGTTGCCAAGTCACGCCGAAGATATCTGACAAAATAAACTTGCACATTTCTGAGTAATGACTAGCTGGAACAACAAGAGAAGCTGTACTTTCGCAATATACGTCAAAAACGTGTGATTTTTAAATTCGTTGGATGTTTTAGGTGAGCGCTCAGCCAGCTGAGGGCAATTAGCTGATGAAGTTACATAATTACACAGTATGATTTTCTTTGAGCAAATGCAAACGTAGAACTACCTTTTAGTCTTCAATCAGCAAATGTGTTGTTCGATATCAAGATTTCGTACGTGTCTTGAACAGTGAATATAGTTCCGTTGTCGTTTTGTGATATATTCATATTGTATACATTGTTTGAACAGTCTCCATCAAAATCAATTTATTATTTCACATTTAAGTCAGCTTGAAAGGTGTGAAAATCGTCTACAGAACGGCGAGAACTTTTTAATAAAACGTCTTTGCTCTCAAGATTTCATACGTCGATGTTACAATTTGCCTTACCATCTTCCTGTCAAAATTCTGCAACGTCGCGGACTTATTAAAAGCGCGGCGTAGCGTCGTTAATAAGCTGCTTCTTGTCACGTGTTATATTAAAACACGTAAAACTTGAAGTCTCATCTGGGAAATGTGTGTTGATTTATAGGTGGAGAGGAATTTGGCGTAGATGACTTTAATTTTCGTCGCTGGGACAGTAAAAACCTTTCTATAAATTTTCAGTAATTTTAAAAACAGACGGATCAGAAAATAAAAATTCATCATGTAGCAGTGTTCAGCAATGGACATCCTCGGGCTGAGTATGATAATGATTTATAGTTTAAGACACGTTGGTAGTGTTATATATTTTTCTGTATATGTAATATAATGTATCATATTATACACAAGCTAATAAATCATTAAATTTTTTGATAATGTATCATACTTAAAAATGATCATTTTGTATTTTTATGTAGGTATTAATTAATAGCTTATATAGGGACAATGAAATTAGCTTTCTTTGATAATAGGTCGAAGTTGGTAAGCACACAAAGCCTAGCAGGGAACTGGCTCTCAAGTGCAGCTGCCGCAACACATTGATAGGTGCTTGTCGTCAGATTTTCAACTTGAAGGGGCCAGCTAGGCGGATATTACAAATTACCCTACAACTGTACTATGGTTTCCACACGAAGTTATCTGCTTGTCACGTCTTTAAATTTACATGTGGTATAAATTAAAGAGTCCTACAAATGCTATTTTTTACTCGTGTTTCATCCATCACTTCAGATTTTAAATAGATTCTTTTCCATTTCAATTTTATCTTCATTACACTTAACTTTATCTTGGTACCCAAAAATTAATATTTCAAACATTTTTATACCCTCGAGACAGTCTTAACTCAGTTCCACAAAACTCCATAACAGCATTGCGAATGAAAATTGCGTACGGAAAACAGCTTAAGGCAAGATATTAATTTCAAGCGCGAAATTTAAAGTGTTCATTATGTACCAGATTCAGCTTAATTTTCATCTCGCCTAGGGCGCGCGCAGACAGTCCGTTTTTTTGTAATGTGATTAACTGCGACTGTCGCGATTCAAACGCAGAATGCGATCATTTACATATCACTATTAAGCTGGGCTGCGACACGACGCAAATCAAATTAGCAATTAGGACCGAATCTGAGACTTTTTGCTATGTTGTTTTTTTTCCTCGTACAATTTAAATCTCTTGTTACATACTAAAATAAAACTACGAATAAAATAAAAATACTATATATTCGTACTTTTATGAAAATATTATGAGTTAACTTTATCATTATTTGACTTTCTAAAGTAGTAGTAGTAGTAGAGCAGTTTAATTCGCACTGTTTATTTCAAACTAATATATATTTTCTAAGATAATTTTCGAATCTTTAATGTTTCGCACCATCAGTTAATCGTCATATTGAAACTATCAATGCGAACGAGTCCTAAGTAATCTTCAGTGAGAAGATTGAGCATGGCAGCTTTTTAATCAAAAACATAAACCCGACGATATCACGTAATTTTAGAATTAAAAGCTGTTTAATAAGGGACTAAGAGAGAATTCTTCCACACAGGTTTTCATGTCAAACGCAGACTACGATATCGTGAAAAAAATTGCTTGATAAGGACTGTTTTTGTTCGTGAACTTTTCATACTGTACTGAAAAATTTTCAATGATAAGTGATCATTATCATTATATATTTTGGCTCCTTGTTTTCGCTCTTTCACAACATTTTTATTACTTACTGTGCCATAAATGAAAAGAAAACAACATTAGACGAAATGCGTATCTTTTAGATTGCTATAAATCAACTTACTTAATACCGTTGTAACTGTTTAAGCTCTCCTAGTAATTGCAAACTTGTTATGCTGAAACGAATGAAATAATTAGCTTTATATTATTACTACATTATAATATGTACCTTTACCTTTATCACTACATATTATAGAACAAAGTCCCCTTGCCGCTTCTGTCTGTCTGCTTGAACGCGATAAACTCAAAAACTACTGAATGGATTATCATACGTGTGGTTTTCAGCAATGGTCGGAGTGAAACATGAGTTACATCATAATATGCGTATTAAAAAAATGTCGGCGTATGTGCTCTACTACCTGTGGGAAGCCGGGGCGTGTCGTTAGTATACGTTAAAAGGGGAAATTGCTTTAAAAACAAATCGTTCAGTATCAAAATTGTTTGGATAACAATTTGCATGATCACAAAAACTCATCAAAGCTAAAAAGAGATCGGTACACTGTAAAAGTTCAAACGTATCCTTTAAGGGAGCCCACGGGAGGTCGGAAAAGAATTTCAGGGTCCATTTCATCGGATTCCGCTCACGTGGCCACCAACTGATATTAATTCCTGAGCAATGCACGGGGAATAGCAAAACTTGAAATATGAGCTCGCTACGTGAGGAAGCGTTTGGTCGTGAATGAGTGTGACGAATTGAAGAAAATATGACGCATACATTCTATAACTTTGTTATTAAACTTTAGTTATAATTATAAAAAAATATCATTTTAGGATTTTAGAAGAAGTGGAAGAGTTCATAACTGAGTACAGTACACCCAATTCGTATCCACTCTAATAATTATAAATAAGGTCAGATGTCCACGCACATTAATCAACAGCTATAAAATCTAAAAGATAAATATTTACTTTTAACTAACAGCCTCAACCCCGGCTTATAACATGAAATTCGATCACAAAATACTTTCAGTTTATTTTATATTAAAACTGATAACAATACTTTAAGAACAACAAAATTTACTAGATTAACAAGGAACGTCTAAAATCTGTGTTAAAGGGTAACTTCAGGCCTGGAAACCGGTAAAACTTTACCCTGCTGAAGTTCTAACGAAATAAATGATCCTTCGGCCTTCAAACATGGATGTTTAAGGTGAGTCCTGCCTGATGCCTTATCACTGATGCATATAGAATTGCCAGGACGAATGCGATACGTGATAATTTAATACATTTTGATAGAGATAGCTTGGGTAAAAATGAGGATGACACGCGGTTTTCTGTTTTAGTAAAAGAAAAATCGATTCAAAATAGAACGACGTTGAGATCCATATTTTTTAATGATGAGGAGAAAATGGAGTATTCTTACACTTAATTTGATACGATACGCCAACATGACCCAAGTCAAAATCCACCTTTATCTAACTTTCGGGGTTAATGACGAAATACATTAGCAGACTAAAGGCCGCGTCTCGACCAATAAATTAATGTCATTTTCTCATAGTCGGGAATAAGAAATTAATTTGAACACGAATTTATTGGCGTAAACAAGTTATACAAACAAACACGTTATTACAACTGCGTGTACGTTAATTAAAAGCAATTTTAGATTAAAGAACTAACTTTCTGTAGGTTTTTATTATAAACTAGCTGTCCCCTGCGGTTTCACCTGCGTTTCCGAGAAAAAAAGTAGCCCATGCCCTTCTCCATACCATAGGCTATAGGCCATAGGTACTTTTCATCACGATCGGTTTAGGCGTGAAAAGGTAACAAACAAACAAACTCACTTTCGCATAAGTTTGGATAATGTATCACAAAAAGCATTATTTTTCAAAATGAATCGATTAATTGGAAAATATTTGTACGTCGCTGCTTCGTCGATTAACAGATATAATATAAGCTAAGAACGACTAGACTAGCGCTAAGTATAAAACGAGATAAAAGATATTAAAGAAAACACCAAGTCAAACCATAATTATTTTAGTGAATAAAGAAAATTACAAATAACCTATCGACTTGACTTGGCAAAAGAAAATGAATGTGCAGAAAAATAAGACATTGAATTTAGAAGGAGTCACGAACCATTTGGCAATCGCGTGGAAAACAAAGTTCACCTAAAACCTAAGTCGAAATCCATTTAACGAAAGCAAAAGTCATTCCAGTACAATTCAATCATCCGTTGAACAGAAGCGTGTCCAAATCTATCTGATCACGTCTTACGAGCTCGAATAACTGTCGATAGAATTAACATTTTAGCTATCGCGCATCTTCAGGGTTTGTCTTGGATACTATCACATGAACTTGAAATTGTTGAAGTTTCGAAGGTATTTTTACAGTACCTAATATTGCTTTATCGTGCTATGACTTACAAAATATAACAATTTAGTAAGAACCATCTTACTTTTAATTAGTATAAAGAAAGAGAGAGACATTATGGATTCCGAAGTCGTTATCGGAAGAAATAAAAGCTGCGAAGTGCAAGTTGGACTCAAGAGCAGAGGTTTCCGGACCAAGGCAGAAACTTGAAGTTCAGTAAAACTTCGTTGGAGGAAAATTAAACTTGATAAAATTATTAACTGAACGCAATAAAATCAACAAGAGTTTTTAAATTATTTTCATAGACTTATCTTTAGATATGTTAGAACGGAACGGATGTCGCTGAAATAAAGTTAAATTGATACTGTTAATAAGCATTATATAAAAATCTATAAAATATGCTTAGAAACACAAAATATAGTTTCCTGGATATAAAAAATAATATAAGGTGTACCGACAAGTGACAAATCTTCAGAAATATAAATACAAATAGACGGGAAACGAATAGATTGGAATCAATAATAGTTCAAAGTAAACAGGGTTTTATAGACTTTTGAGATGGAAGCTTTTCAAATGTCAGAATTTCACACCGATGTTGGCAGATCAGCTGATAGATTTGGTGTTTGGAAATAAGGTAAACAATGGAGGAAATAGATTATAAATTGTATTTGCGATGTGAGATCTTACATTGTATTAACTTGAAATGTCTGGTTTTGTTTCTCAGAATTATTGCGCCTAAGAATTTTATTATTTTTACATTCATCAGTCAAAAAAAATCGCCTAGAAGTTTGTTTTCACTTGAAAAAATATTTTTTTCCCAAAGAACAATATAACAATCCGAACTGAGATTCAAAATGTTAGACGCAATAGAAGGTCTAGAAAAGTCAAAATAATATGCCCAATAATGAAAAACCAATCTATAAGAAATAAATGGGACACCTAAAGGACATTTCTGCCAAACTAAATGGCTCTTTAATCACAACTTCTCGATACACTTTACCGAAAACTATTACGTACAGCTACAATCTCCACTAATGGAACTCCATTGTATCTCACGTTTGTACCTGACCTACCTACCTATGTCTACGTGGATTGAGAATTATTATGTGGGTTACTCATCAACGTACCTATGTGATGTCATAATATCAATGAATGCTGTGTAGAATATGTCTATAGCCAAGATGATTAAGGGCAGGGTAATTTACAGGTTATTTTTGGAGTACCAAGTTATATTATATATGCAAGAATAAGAGGTAGTATATAATTATATAAATGTAAGTCTTCCAATGGACTATAATTTTTATTTCACAAGCACCTTTATTCCGTTATAAGTCCTGTCTTAACTTATGGTTCGGAGTGTTGGGCATTAAAGGGGATGACTGAAAGACTATTGCATGCAGCTGAAATAAGATTTGTGTGACATAAAAAGAATGGATAAAATTAGGAATGTAAATGTTAATACAGGTGATTTTTTTGTCACTGGCAATACTTGCAGGGCTAGAAGTACTCATCAATATGAACAACTTTTATTGTAGAACCAACTCTGATATTGCGTAAAATAAAATGGTTGCTTTATACATTTTGTTCGAGTAGGTATTGAACGTTTGTATGGAACAACTGATATTTTTTTCGTGATTTCACAGTTACTCCAATAGTAAAAGTTGTTCATATTGATGAGTACTTCCACCCCTGCAAGTATTGCCAGTGACTAAAAAATCACCGAGTATATAAGAAGAAGTTAGAACGAAGTAAGCAGTAACTGAAAAGTTGAAATGGAACCGTTTGTTGTGTTATGGACATCAGGAGGGGTGAAAGCAATATAACTTAAAGAATTATGAATATGAATGAATTATTTACGGGACGAAATGTCCTCCCTTTCTCGGTCTCATGTGTGAATAAGATATACCTATGTATATGGTTTGAGCGAGAAATAATATGAGTAAGAATCGAGTGAATATCGATACGATGGATATAAGGGATGAATGAAAATAATTCAGCTATAGAAGCTGACCTATAACGGAATCAAAGTATTCTTCAAATTGAGAAAGATTAAAAAAGGTCAATTATTATCTCGGTAATCAAAAAACCTTCGCAAATGATTAACCAAATTAAATTGAAGCAAAATCATTACCGTCACGTGAAATAAAGGAAACGCAATCACCTCATTACCGGCTTGCCAGAATTCAATTTGCACAATTCAATATAGGACGATCTTCCCGAACGGTTTGAGTTAAGCGCTCCAATAAATATGCAATGAACCGAGCCTCTGCAGCGATCAATCTATGCCAACATGAAGTGCAAACTGTTTATCATAATCTTTTTTGAACATGAAAATTTTGTGCTCACTCTGCAGATTGATGGATAGTGTAAACATGAATATTTTGGCATCGATTTTCTATTTATGAATTTTTAAAATTCTAGGGAAGTTTTTCATGGAAATGACTCCATATAAGGAAGGAAGTTAGGCAAAGTCTGTATTCACATCTACAATAAGACACAATCCACAATTTTATTGACCTTATTTCAGAATAATTCTAGAAATTTTAAGCCCCATTTTATAGCACCATTCCCACACGACCGCATAAAAGAAGTGCGTACCATATTACAAATACCAGCACATTACTCAAATAATGATTTGACGGCAATAAATCCTGTGTTGCATTACCACGAATACCGAACATCACGTCCATGTGACCGGCGACCTAGTATTACCGACCAGCGACCTGGTCACATTTCATTTCACAGAGGCTTTATTCCCGTAATTAGAAGGGAGGGTGGAAAAAAATGACAGCAGAAAAAACTCCAATAGAGTTTAGACACATAAAAAAATTACAGTTTGAATACTCGATACACTTTGACATTGAGAATTTGATTCCAATCCTAATACAAAATAAATTACGAAGCTGTCTAGTTGGGGGATTAGGCTTATTTAGAATTACTTAAGGTCGTCTATTCTTTGAGAATAAATGAAATAAAGTTTAAACCCAGGCATAAGACCCTTAGATTGACGGGAGACGGATAATTAGCATGTAAAACTTGAATTCTTTTGTATTAAAGGGAGGCTTATATCTCTAAGAAATTATTTAATCATTTTGACTCAGCTTCTCATTATGTTTGCTTGACCTAGATTGAGTAAAAATAAACCATGAAATAAATTTTCGCCATGCTTAAGGGGGCGTTAAATACATTTCGCTGGACACCCCAACTGGCAACAAAGCATAAATTAGAATTGATATTCGTCGTAAACTCGTTCAATCACTATGAGAGCTTTTAGATGGCCATTGAATATTAATTTTATGTATGCAGTGCTCCTCTACTGGACTGTTTTAACTGGTTTCAGCTGTTTTAGAATTCATTACAACTGCTTTAAAGTTGAGCCCAGCTGTGTAGTTTTTATCTACTCTAGATTTTAAAAATCTGATATGAGGGGTTTGCTTCGCGTTTATTGTGTTTCGTAATAGTAGAAAACGAAATGTTTTCAATAGATCATTTTGATAATTTTAAGAATGCATTAGGCTTCGTTTAAATCACTTTTATTATTCTATCTTTTATCCATACATTGAAGTAACTCTTAAATGACTTAAATGTTTTTAGGCATAGAAACAAGACTAACGCTTTGACTGTTAGCAGTCACACAGAGCCAGAAGAGCCACTTAGCACTCTGCCACGAAAGTGTGGGATGCAACAGGCGTGAGGGTACTTCAGATTGCTACGAAACGGGTCTTAGATTAGGAGGACAAGTTTTATCGAGAGAAACATATACGTGTTTTCTATTAGAAGTATTTAAAAGCACTCGAGTCTTCAATGTATGAAAGACCAAGCAATTTTTATCTCTCTTTTGATAGGCTTGTATTTGATCATAATTGTGATTATGTGGCCGAAGGTGGTAAGCACCCAAAACCTAGAAGAGAACTGTCTTTTAGTACAACTGCCAGGTAAGTGCTTGATGATTGATTTTCAACTTGAGAGTGGCATGGTAGCCAGATAGGGGAGAACTACATTACCCTACTACCGTATAATTTTATTTATAATTTTAGCAGTAGCTTATTTTAAAAACCTTCGTTAAAATACTAGGAATCGATAATGGTTTCCATGAAGTAATAAAGTCGTTGAAAATCCCATTTATTCCTGGTAACTTTCAAGACGTTAATTGGCGTTCTAGAAAACTTGAACAGTTGAAAGCATCTGCCTCATCGGATATTGCAGTCCCCAAGATGGCACTTAGGGGCATTAATGCATTCTTTTAAGTTGATTGATGAAGTTTCCGCTTCTGTCCGTCCGTTAATATAAATCGACTGTTCCGATTTACCATTTGTCTCTGTCAACCAGAGTAGAGAGGTAGGTATATAGTTGAATTTAGTAGAGAAAAAAAAGGTTTCTTTTGTTTTCCAAGCGGCAATATAGAAGTGATTACGACACTATATCTAATAGGGTACACAGGATGTCAAGACGAAAGATCAGTTTTTCTAGGCCGCCGTGTTTACACAAAGGGTCTTGAGGAAAACTGAATTGACAGTTGACACTATTCTATCCGCCTATACCTATTTGCTTTCTTTTGTTGTAATTGGATAAATAATATATTGTTGGGAGTATACGCTGATGCTCTGAAGAGGTATAAATTGAATTTTCTTTGACCACGTATATGCCTGTGTTTGACCACAATCTCAACATGGTAGGTGACGATTAGGCCGAAGTTGGTAAGCATGTAAAGCCTAGAATGAACTGGCTCTCAAGTGCAGCTACCAGAATACACCGGTAGGTGCTTGGCGATAGATTTTCAACTTGAGGGTGGTAGCTAGCCAGGCGGGTACTACAAAGTACCATACTAACGTGATCTTACGAGTAAAATAAAGTAGGAATATTTAGAAATTTCAGTACCACCATATTTTACTTCTAGCTCTATACTGGTAAAATTATATGAATCTCATTTTACGGCCAAGTTTAAAATCGTACGCTGTTGAATACTGTATAATAATAATATTGCTCCCAATCATAGATTTACCTGTAACAACAACATAATGCAAGTATTGAACAGGACTAAATAAGGATGACGTAAATAGATGAACTCCATGTTAAGCTGGGTAATATCGACGATGTATTTTTTTTTGTATCGATGTATTGGTACAGAACTACCTACATAGAGGCAACTGAAAAACTGCTTTCTGATTTATAACTTTGACCATGCAACGGAAATTGCCTTCGACTACGACATGGTCACCGAATAATGTGACATGGTGCTGGAAGGTAGTAACGTGAACTCGAATATAAGATTTTATCAATATAAATTGACAACAATACGATATAAATATTATACTATCGATATTATTATCAATTTAGATTAACAAAATCATATAATTTGTTATCAATTGTGCAAAGAATAATTTTCTTGAATTTGAGACCATTTTTTAGCTCAGCAACCTATCACAAGGGAATTTTAATTATATTTGACATATATACAAAGTTCCAAGGGGAGATCTATCAATGTCAGGACGTGAATGCTAGTGGTGGTTTCACTGGTGGTTAATCTTTTCTTTTTTGTAGAACCAAGTTAGAATATGGATTTTATTAAAACCTAACCTAACCTCTTGGGTCAGAGAGTAATCTTATTGTAACTAAGGCTTGATTTCAGAAAAAATCTATGGTCAGGGGAGGCGTAATTTATTATTTATATGTGTCATATTAGAATTTTATCAAATTGTTAATATAAAATATCGCCTAAAGGCTAACAAAAATCAAATTCAAGGTCAAAAGTTAAAGAGCAGAAGCAAATTCGTGTACCTAATTAGGATTGCGGTATAGGTTTTGATACCCGGGGAGAATCGCCCACCTTTTAGTAAATTATGAGTTACAAAGTAGGGAAAGAAAGATGGAGGTTTTTCTATCTTTATCTTGCTCTTGGGAATTGAATATCTGGTTCCGGAACATCCATCTGCATTAATATTAATGTGGCATCTTAGTAGATGATAATAATTTCGAGATCTGATCGGGGACGTAGCTGATGTATCTAACAAGTCCCAAACGCATTAAATTTGGTTGAGACTCAGAATCAATTATATTTGACTACGCTGAATGCAATGTCGTCCAAGACCGGTCTTATTGGAAATCTTTAGGGGAGGCCTATGTCCAGGAGTGGATGTCTTACGGCTGAGATGATGATGATGATGCTACTACCTCGCTGCTTTACACGCCGAACCACGGTCCCTTATTGTTCCTTTCCTAGTAGATACACAACTACATTATAAAGCAGTATAACATCCTCAAAAATTCATGCTTCTATTACCAGTTTTTGCGTTGATCTCTTAGACAATAAATCAGCCTGGACGTGTTTTTATATACAGATATAAATGGAATTAAGTGAGTGACACATTTTCTAATTTATATAAAATGCTTTAGATATATGCGCTCAGGCATGAACTCCATGATATTCGTTTATTTGAGCGCGAAAAACGCGTTGTTATTATGGCAATTAAGCCGTAGCTCGACTTAAACTGCTTAACTGAGTACATTGGTAAATCACCTACTCCAATAAAAGACTACAAAAAATGAAAATATAAGTATCATTGCAACCTATTTAAAACACAGAAAATTACAAAAACTTGCGAAACCTATAATTCATTTCACGATCTTCTTACGAAATCAATATTGGCGTAGGATGCAGTGGAGTCGAGTTAGTGGCAAGTTCGCGAAGATGCCAGACCCACGGCGAGACAGCGATTGGCCCACAGGATCGGCCGGATGATTAATGTCTTTGCCAGGTTATTGTTACATCATATATTCATAGAAGCGATTGAAATGCTAGCGTCATTGACGATAGCGGTAACATGAATGAGTTGAGTGATCCGGCGTCATTCAATTTTGAGATATTGTTTCCATTTTAAAATTCTGTTACCTACTGATATATTACTTGGACGGAAAAGCACTACATTTCTTTGTGAAAATAATAATCTATAAAATTATTGATAAGATTTTTTGATTCCTCTCACCCTCAAAAAAATCTCTCGCCGAACACCTACCGATGTGGACCGGCAGCTGCATTTGAGAGTCAGTTCCTTCTAGGCTTTGTGTGCTTACCACCTTCGGCCAAATCATCATTTACTATAATGAAATTGTGGTTAAACACAACCTCGTAGAAAGTAAAAAAAATACATAAAATGTACCTATAGATACCAATATTTTTACAAATTCCAAATAACAATCAGTTATGCTCCCCATAAACTCCCCAGACACCTCCATCTATAATTCATCGTGGGATAACTAAAGCATCCTTTAATCTTCATACCGTTAAAGGATTCCGGACGATTGGCGAAAATATAGCAGGGTAGCAGCGGTGTTTACAAAAATAGAAAATTACAAGATCATAACAAAAATTAGGATGTAACTACAATTCTAACCAAGATTAAAATTATCAATGTTGTCTTAGCTCGTAGACACGATAATTATAATTTTGGACTCTCATGTATTGAATTCTTTATGAAAATCAAACCACCAATTTGCTTCCTCCAAGATATTACAACAAGTATCTTAAATCTTAAGATCTGGAAGAACAAACTGACTCAAATAAAACTAAAACTCAACAAATCAACCGACTCACCCTAGCTTACATAAAATTCTAAGCAAACAGAAATCTTATTAAGCTCGGTTAGTCTGAAAAAGTTCCTTCAATGGAATACTTGAAATCCTTTTAGACGTAAATTTTAGCACATAACACCTTATCGTGGCAAGCACACTCTTATTTCACGAAGGAGCATGTCGAGAGTCTTACGATACCTGTACCCAAAAAATCCTTAGCTGAAATTGCTAAGTGAAACTTTTCAACAAATATTAAATCAGGCAAAGGTTGTTTAAAATGTCGAACTTGAAATTTCGAGAGTTCGCTCCATCTTCCACGAAAACATTGAATTCTGAGAACTGAAGATTGGAACTTTTGGAAAGCTACTTTTGGAATTTGACTTATTGTTCAAATCCACAGAAATTATGTTAAATTGCTAATAGAATATAAATATAACTAGTTTTTATACTTATGAATTTTAAAAAAATATATATAAATAGTATATCAGTTATCTGGTTTCCATAAAGCTCTGCTTAGTTTGGGATCAGATGGCCGTATGTTTCAGGATATTATTGTTATTAATTTAATTAAACGCTTTTTCTAGACCAAACTACATATCATCTGCCACGATAAATCAAAAACAATCATAAATTATTTTTAATCTGTGACAATGTTATTAGTTTATATTGATGATGACTCTTAAACTAGAAATTAGTGAATAGATGGCGTCAAAGATCTGAATGAACTGAATGTAAAAAAAAACCTCTCATAATCCCATACCTTCGCTCTGCAATTTCATATAAATAAACTTCCGAGCAATTGCGAATAATTGTTCACATGTCATTCCCGTCTTATCAAATTGATGAAGCAACAGAAAAAAGGCCCAATGTTTTGGAATGTCAGTCTGTCACCTTTGAACAAACTTGGGTCAATATTAGGTTAGTTGGATATGATCGCAATGTAATCGAATTTCTATTACTAGTCGAAGCAATAAGTGGGTCCCTAAAGGGTGGGATGTAATTTCGGTTATCAGGCCGTGGAGGCATCGAGGGCAACAGTTTGTAAGGGGCCTAAACCCGGATTAACATGCTCATAATAAATGGAATCACGGAAGCCAGGCGAATCTGTGATTCGTTGAAATGCCATATTAATGAGGATTTTGGATCGACGTCTATATTTGAAGGGTCTCGTGATCTTTGAAGCAATATGTATTATATGAAACCCATATACCTAGTCTTGCCATAAATATTGTCACAAAGAAAAAACATTTTTTTTTTATTGCAAATAATATTTATTACTTTTACAGTATGTTAGTTTAATACATAAATAAAAAACAATTTAAAATATAAAAAGCTTATTCGAAGTGGTCTCCATTGGCTGCAATACTGTCCTTTAAACGTTGAGGCCAGTTATCAATAGAAGCACGCACTCTTTCCATGGAAAAATTCTTCACTGCCAATCGTATGGATTGTTTTAGGGACTCCAAATTATCATGGCGTTTAGAGCAAGCCGTACTCTCTAAAACTGACCATAAATCATAATCCAGCGGATTAAGATCGGGACTAGACGACGGCCAGTCTTCAGCTCTGATGAAGTCCGAAACGTTTACTTCCAACCAAGACTGCGTGGACCGAGCTTTATGACCCGGCGCCGAGTCTTGTTGGAAGGACCATACTTGGTTATTGAACATGGTGTTGTTAAGGGGCTTAACTACCTTCTCAAGAATGGTATCTTGATACACTTGTGCCGATGTTTTGATACCTTTTTCACAAAAATATGGCTCAGTCACTCCTTCATAGCTAACACCCCACCAAACCATCACTGAAGTCGGATAATGCCCACGTTGCACTCTGTCGACTAATTGGGAAGCTTCCTTAGAGCTTTGAGCATAAATACGATCATTTTGTTTGTTAAAATGTTGCTCAACTGTAAAAATTTTCTCATCCGTAAACAAAAATTTTCTGTGACCTCCCTTTGCGTACCGCTTCAGTAGTTGTTTCGATTTTACCATCCTATTCTTTTTTAATTATCAGTTAAAAAATGACCAATGCGTCTCTTATAGGCTGCAAGTCCTAAGTCATCTTTTAAAATACGCGACATGGTTCTGGGTGCTATCTTCATCGCCCGAGATAAAATCTTTTGCTTTCGGACAGGATTTCTTCGAATTCTTTCCCTTACTGCTTTAACCACCTTTTTCGTACGAACACTACGTGGACGGCCAGATCTTTTTCTGTCACAAGCCGAGGAGGTCTCATTGTACCTATTAATAGTCCGGTACCCAAACATTTGACTAATACCAAGCGTATGGAGAGTTTTAAAAATTGCATTTGGCTTCATACCAACTTTGTGTAATGCAATCACAGCGATTCGGTTCTCTTTATCACCCCACTCCATTTTAATATCGCAAAATATTGTCCAATGTATTGGCGCCAAAATTAGAAAACCCAATGAACAATCGTATGAAAATGACAGATTCCAAATTCAAATGTAATATCTTTCTTATTTTTAATTGTAACAGTATTTATGGCCAGACTATGTATATACGCTTATAGAGATTTTTCTATAGAATAAGGTTTCTTTGATTCCCAATAAATAAAACAAATCTACCCGACTCCCTGAATTTATTAGGTGTAGTATTTATAAATTTAAAAAAATACCCATTTATTCTACTACCCAAATAGTTAAGTACTTACATAAAATTATTATGCATCTAAACTTGTTATTTAATTGACAGTATTATTTATTTACATTTTTGTTCAAATTTACAATTATTATTATAACATTTAACAATATAATATAATTAACTTTTGTTTAGGTAGGTAGTGATCGCCTCTTTGGCGTAGGCCTCCCCCAAATCTTTCCATAAATCTCGACCTCTAGCTGCACGCATCCAGTGTGGTCCACAAATGTGGTTAAATATATCTCTCCTTTGACTACCGTCCTTTATTTCTCTTCCTATCCCTTGGAATCCACTCCGTCACTTTCTTTATCTATCTCTTATATCCATCCTACAAACTTGTAGTATGTACAATAAAAATAGATAAGAGCACTTACAAATCTGTCACAAGGCGGAAATCTTCGATGAAGGATAAAGAAAGGAATCTCTCAAAGCCTTCTATTGAAATTCATAAACCCGCGACACTTTTATATGAATCTACAGGCGAGGTTGGAGACGTGTCAATTTTTCTCCATCTAGAAACCTTTATAAGACGTCTGGTGAACAATTTCTGACAAAGCTTTCGAGAAAATAGGAGCAACGTTCAAACTCGTTTCGACTCGCCATGTTTTATCGACGCATAGAATTCGATTGCATTCAATTGCTACATTATTTTATTTATAAAATTTACGACTTTTCTATATACTTACTTTATAGGAACTGAGGTTCTATCGTTATTATGGTTCAGAAAATAACTATCGGAAATTTCCTTTTGATTGTTCTCTATTTTACTTAAAGTTGTGCATGCAATAAATTGAAATTTGTGGAAATGTAGGATAATTTTGGAGTTCAGAGAAATATAATGTTCTTTTACTAATTTTAAGCAATATAGGGATATTAATGGAGGATGCAATAAATACTTTAGTACAAAGATTAGATGCAATAAGCAAAGGGTAACAAATAATAAATATAATTGCATAAGTTTGTGTGGACATTGATACTCTAACCCTACGGAATCGCTAGACTGATTTGAATGAATGATAATGAACACATGAATGATTTGAATGTACGTACTGGTTACTTTTACTCCTTTATCCCATGCAAATTTGGGTAAAACCGCGGGGTGCTAGGATTATGAAATAATAAGCTCACATATTATTAAGTGAAAATCTAAGTTGTTTAACTCTTCATGATACTCTCGAGCATTTTTGCACTCACGACATTAAAAAAAGTAACTTTATAAAACGTCTTCATTTCTCTGACATTTCACTTTTATCGCACATTAAAAAGAAATATTCTAGTATAACGACGCGAGACATTGACGGTGTATACACGTAAAGGTTTCTCCGAAGACAATAACTGAATACCCACAAAGTTGTTTTAAAGAATTTACTCAAGTCACGAGGGTGGAATTTCGACAATTTTCACCGTCATTTTCCTCGAAGGGAACGCAAGAATTCACCTTTGTCATAACATTTTCGTCGACAACGTGTTTTAAATAGTATCAGTCTGTCTCCCTTTATGACACTCCCTCCATGTATAAATGGTAACATTTTGACAGAAGGTCAGCTCTTAAATGTAATTTATTTTCGGTGGTAATGTATATAACCACCAAATCAGTTTTTGATATATTTAGATCTCATTGGAGGAAATGCCAACTTAGACAAGGTTCCATCTAGTCTTTTTGTGAACAATGTCCTACAAGACATTCATGTAATAAATAAACTTCTTAACTCATTTATGTGTTACTACTAACACAGTATATTGTCTGTCTACATTAATAATTATATTAACAGTTACTTCGCTCCAACAAAATAAACGGTAAATTGTTTAAATACAACACAAAAGGAAGTTAGAACAAAGCCGTCCGAGATTTTCCGACCCTTATTTTTCCCTATTTCCTAGATAACTGTAGGAATTTGAATTTCAGACATTAATTTTGTTAACTTTTTAAATAATTGCTCAGTCAAGACTTTTCTACTATAATGAACGATTGGAGCGGTTAATTGGGCTCATTTGAGTCAATGATAAATATCACAGACTAGCTTTCCCGCGGAATGGATCGCCAAAATGTTTGTACGCGCATAACTTCCGAACGACTGCACCAAATTGCATAAATCTTTCTTTTATGTGTTCATTATTGTCAGGAGAAGGTTTGTATGAAAAAATAATTACACCGGGAACGTGGGTGAAACCGCAGGGATCAGCTAGTAAGTGATAAAGTAGATATTAATTACTATTTGTGTTCATTAGACACAGAGATGCACCAACATCAAGATTCCATGAATGTGAATTACCCAGAATAACCATACCAAAGCGCAGAATTACACGCCAGTCAGTGTGGAAAGGTAAAATGGTTACAGCGCGCAGCGGTAAAAAGCCTTATCTTTTTCACCCGCATTTCTGTGTTGAAAAATAGCTTATATTATTACTCAGGGATAGTGTAGCTTTTTTGTGTAGCAAACGATCGGTATACGATTGTGGCAAATTAATTCTGCGACTAACATAGCATAGGTTTAAATTTAACTAAATAAAATCGCCCCATCTGATCGGAATTGCTACCGCATGAGTCTGGGTAAGGGGGAATAAGTACAAGATTTGATTAAACTTAAAAAAACCGGCCAAGTGCGAGCCGGACTCGCGCACCGAGGGTTCCGTACAAACTTCGTCCATTGTTCGTCCATCAAGGGAAATGCACAATAGTTAGTTTTATCATTCTCTTATTTTAGAAGTTACAGGGGGGGGGGGGACACACATTTTACCACTTTGGATGTGTCTCTCGCGCAAACTATTCAGTTTAGAAAAAAAATATGTTAGAAACCTCAATATCATTTTTTAAGACCTATCCATATACACCCCAAACATATGGGTTGGATGAAAAAAAAATTTTTGAGTTTCAGTTCTAAGTATGGGGAACCCCCTAAATTTATTGTTTTTTTTTCTATTTTTGTGTGAAAATCTTAATACGGTTCACAGAATACATCTACTTACCAAGTTTCAACAGTATAGAACCCTAAAAAGGAGATGGCGAATACCATATTAGGCTAGAACGTTCGATTACACGTTCGTAGTGGGACTCCATGTAACATCATCTATCAATATGTAGGTACTTGTGTTTATATCTCTAAATTATTTTAGTTAAATACAATAATCTAAAATCTAAGGGATATCTATGAGAGAGAGGCGGCTTGGATCATGATTGGGTCATTTAAGGGACTCATTAACCAGGAGTATTACGGGTCAATGGTTCTTTAAAATGTTTCTTGACTCAGCTCAAACGATTCTCAAGCCGGTAATTTGGGTTGTTCGCTAATTGCGCTGACATTACGGTTTCAACTTTTTGTAAGAATAAAGTTAGATGGTATAACTTCAATATCAGTAGCCTATTTTGTTAAAAAGTATCTTTAAAAAAAAAGGAGGTTCCCATTTTGGTTGTTTTTTTTTATTATTAAGATATAGGTAATTAATGCAGAATATTTTGGTACCCACTGAATGGTAAGTATAAGATAAATTCAGGCAAATTCTGGACAGTGTTATAGTCTTATACATACAAATTGGATGTCAAAGACCACACTCCATTCACAGTTATTTTGGCCTGACACTTATCATTTTCTTGCGCTACTTTGTATTCCTTATGGCAGGGGTCGGCAACCTTTTGCAGTGAGAGGGCCACAAAATATAGTAGGAGATTCTGTGAGGGCCGCATACATATATAATTAAGGATTTTTTTAAAAACAAAACGCAATAGTTAATTTTAAATGTTCGTCTTATTTACGTAAACTGAGGCATTAATGTGATTTTGTGTAGCAAGTTTTTCATAAGGCTTATGGAATTATAAATTAGAAATATATTATTAAAAATAAATTAAATATATTACTTATCACAATTTAAACGCAGATTCAAGCCGATTCAAGACACACTTACACATACTTAGTTAAGCTATGCAGCATAGTAGCATAGTCGTGCTACCTACATGTTTTATTCCTGGAAAACGCATTGATACACATCCGCACGACAAGATAAGCAACCTGATATATTACAAGGTAAGAATTTATTTAAGCGCCATCTATACCTAATAACTAAAATGTCTAGTGATGGTTATGTTTACGAGCACACATTATTAATATAGTTTTGCTATTTAAATCATAGATGGCGCAATATTGTTTTTTCTAAAACCACGACATCTATTTTGTATTGCAGAACTAATATCATATTTTTGGACAAAGCGACATCTATTGTGAATATAATTAGTTACATAGACATGGAATATTTATCATGTTATTCGCTGACAACCTAGTTTCAATATAATGCAATAGATGGCGCTATTAGACACAAAACTAATAACTATATCTAGAAATAATTAGAAAATAATATTTTTGCTTTAAAAATCATTAATCTTACAGATTAAAGATATCAAGATATTTACTTACCAGATAATCTCAGTTTTCTAACTTATCAGTACCTTTGAGACTGGCCCTACCTAACTATGAGACTAGCACTAGACTAACAAATACAAAAATGCAACCATAAACATAAATCTTACCTGTATTTCACCGCTGCTATGCAAACTTGCTTCCCAGAAGTCTTCGATGTTCTCCGGGTAGTCACACTCTTTGGTTGGGTCAGGGCTGATGCACAATCTTCTTGTTTTAAAAACAAATACTAAGCCACCATCAACTTCTTCAGGCCTCCAAGCACCGCACATAGTCGCTACTGTTCTATGGTTTTCAATGAAACCTTCCTCACCACTGGCCAGTTTGATTTTTTTTGCTGGCAGTTCTAAATTGAAATCACTTTTCGAAGTTTCACCAGCCATAGCTAGTAATTTTCGAAAGTATAACCGGGATGAAATTATCAAATTCAACTTTTTATCACTATTCCTAAACTTATTCAAATTCCTAATAAATTTTATCATTTAACACTTAAAACTTTAGGAAATAAAACTAGGTTGATTAATAAATACGTAAACATAAGAAACACCTATAATTATGCTACTAAAAATAAATTACTATCTATTTACAATGTTGTTAATAAAAATAAAAAGTGTTTTCACAATCCACGTGCAAGTTTTAGGTCAATTATCTTGTTCACTGCAACTGGTGTTCTTAGAATTCTTAATTTTGTCACATTGAACACAGAATTTTAACTATTTTCACATTTACTTATAGAGATAAACAATATAAATGAAATATCGCCGAAACTTTGAGGTTATACCTGATCGTCAACCAACAGCTGTCAGAGTAATCAATGTCACTGTCATATGTCACTTCAATCAAACGTCTAGCTTGTTCCAGCACCTGGGAAGTGAATTTCACCATTTTAAACATTCTATTCTAAAAACATGAAATCGTACATATCTTATTATTATTGATGAATATAGATTGCCTTGGCGAAGCGCGACGTCATCATATTGGTGGCAAAAAAAAAACTCGGCCAAGTGCGAGTCGGACTCACGCACGAAGGGCTCCGTACCATTATCTATAAAAACGGTAAAAAAAAATATTTTGTTTTTAGTACTTGTTGTTATAGCGGCAACAGAAATACATAATTTGTGAAAATTTCAACTGTCTAGCTATCGCGGTTCTTGAGATACAGTCTGGTGACAGACAGACGGATGGACAGACAACGAAGTCTTAGTAATAGGGTCCCGTTTTTACCCTTTGGGTACGGCACCGTAAAAAGATTTTGAGTGACTTTGAATGCCGTGGCGAAGGTTGTGGGCTCAGACTCTTTTTAAATTTTGAACTTTCAGGAAAGGAAATCGTTAGGGGATCATAGCACTTTGATAGAGTACTGACTTTGTATGTAGCTAGTAGCCGTTGTTTAATTAATTTTAAGACTATTTTATGGCGAAAATGAAAATGTACGTGTTTCCAGTACGATGACTTTATTGCAAGAGCTAGATTGACATATCATAGACAATATGGTTGCTAGCCTCAAACATACTCCGGACACAGAAAAAATATCAATAATAGATATCCGTATCATTAAAATAGCATCTAATAGCTGACAGTGGACTGTATAATTTTAGGTTTTCAATTTTTTAAAAATCGCTAATGAATACTCATTAATATATAGTTCATTGTCAAAAGGTTCCATAATAATATAAATTAAAAATTAAAAGTTCACATAAGTATACTGAATACTACATAGTACGCTTATTCAAGTATAAACAACTAAATTAAACTTCCTTTACATTATTCTATATTCTTAACTTAAAGTAGTGAGTAATTATTATATTAATAATATACATATTTTAAATCTCACCTTAATTAGACAATGAACTTAATTTTCTATTGGCAAAATACATACTTTAGTTATAGAGGTTGTGTGACATCTGCCATTTGCCTTTTTTACTTCAAAGGCCCTAACCTTGCCATCACTTCCAGGAAAAACTCTCGTTACCCTGGCCATAGGCCATACCATAGGAGCTGTATTGAGCTCTTTTAAAATAACTAGAGATCCTACTTTAATATTTGGTAGTACATCTGTCCATTTAGGACGGTTTTGTAAAACATTTAGATATTGTTTTGACCAATATTTCCAAAATCTTTGTTGCAAGACAATACATTTATTCCAAAACTTAATGCGATTTTCAGGTGTTTTTGTAAGATCCTGATCTGGAATACAAGTAAAAGGAGCACCAGTCAAGAAGTGACCAGGTGTCAAAAATGAAAAATCTTCAATATCTGATGACATTGGAGTTATTGGTCGGGAATTTAAAATGCCCTCAATTTGCACCAATACTGTGTAAAGCTGTTCATAATTAAATATATTAGCACATAAAACCCTTTTGAGATGATACTTTACACTTTTTACGGCGGCTTCCCACAATCCAGCAAAAACTGGTGAATAACTCGGAATAAAATGAAAATTTATACCTAAATTGGCAGCCTTATTATGTACTTGTGATTGATGTTTTTTACAATTATTTAAATTGTACAGTTCAGTTAATTTTGACTTTGCTGACTTAAAGGTGCTAGCATTGTCACAGTAAACATCTGTGGGACAATTTCTTCTAGAAATAAAACGCTTAAATGAAGCCAAGAAAGCATCTGTAGTAAGATCCGAAACCAATTCTACATGGATAGCCTTTGTGACAAAACACACATAAACAGCAATATAACCTTTAGTTGTAATGACACTTCTAATTCTAGATTGTTTAATTAATATAGGTCCTGCAAAATCTATACCCACCTTTTCAAATGGCCTACTGGCATGAAGTCTGTCAGCAGGTAATGAACCCATTAACTGTTTTGATGTAATGCCCTTAAACCGAAAACATGTTACACATTTGTGAATATGCTTTTTTACGATTCTTAATCCATTAATTATCCAATAACGTTGGCTTAAGCTACTCAGTACATGTTTCTGTCCAGCATGAAGCAATTTCAAATGTTCATTTTCAATTATTAACTGTACAAGCCTTGATTCTTTAGGTAAAATTATTGGATGTTTTTGACTATATGGCAAAGATGAATTCTGTAATCTACCACCTACTCTTAGGATACCATAAGAATCAAGGAAAGGACTGAGTCCTTTTAAATGAGATGATTTTATTGACCTGCCTGATTTTAAACAAGCAATGTCTTGTTCGAGAAATATACCTTGTTCATTTTTAATCAGTATTTTCAAGGCATCGTTTTGTTCTGCAAATGTAATAAAATCTTTCTTTATCCTACATTGACAATTAAGCCTTGTGTTTCTACAAAATCGTAATATATAAGCAAGCACATTTGTTGCCTTTTTTATATTTGAATATTTATCTAAAAGTTTAGAAAATAGAGAAACCTGCTTATTTTGTGATGCTGCACAAACCACCTCACTGCATTTTGGGTTTGTTATCTTTTTTACCTCAGGTAAGTTCTTAATGACAACTTCAAGTCTACAATCCTCAAATTTGCAATTGGTATTAGACATAAACACAGGTCCTGTCCACCACAGATGATTGTTTTGTAATTCGCTAGGTTCAATTCCCCTACTTAAACAATCAGCTGGATTTTGATCTGTTTTTATATATAACCATTGAAAGGAAGATGTATATTGATTAATTAATTTGACTCTATTAGCTACATAATTATTTAATTTTAGTGGATCAGTTCTCAACCAAGCCAATACAATTTGTGAATCGCTAAACAGACATACATCTTGTATTTGTAGTTTTTTACTCAATGTATTATATATTCGAAAACTTAACTTTGAAATAAGTAAGGCAGAATTCAGTTCCAACCGCGGTATTGACAAATTATTGTCTTTCGGTGCTATCCTAGATTTAGAACAAAGAAGTGACATACATACATTGCCTTGACCATCTACAACTCTTAAATATATAGCACAGCCATATGCAATTATTGATGCATCTGCAAAACCAATCATTTGTATTTGCTTTTGATTATCAATGCAAACATTTCTTTTAACCTTAATTGGGGGCATATTGATTAAATTTTCATAAAATTTTTGCCATTCTTTGTCTAAAAGAGGCGGAGGAACTGAATCCCAATCGACTTTTGCTTGCCATAATTTTTGTATAATAACTTTAGCCTTGACAAAAACTGGCCCCGCAATACCTAATGGATCGTAAAATTGACTAATAAAACTCAAAATCTGTCTTTTTGTCTTAGGGATTTGATTAGGAACTGAACATGATAATATAAATGAGTCGATATCAATGTCAAATTTCAAACCCAAGGTTTTAATGTCCTTTATTAACTCCTTTTCTCCAGAAATTTGCTGTTCTATAGGTATATTTGCTAAAATATCCTTGTCATTACATGACCATTTATGTAATTCAAAACTTCCTTTTAAAAGTAATTGAATTAATTGAGTTTTTGTTTCAATAATATTACTCTTAATATCTTCAGTATGGAGGATATCGTCCACATATGTGGAATTTAGAAGAACAGATGCAGCTTTTGGATATTGATCCTGAAATCTAACTGCTAATTCATTCAAACATCTAGTTGCCAAATACGGTGAATTTTTTAACCCGTAAGTGACTGTATTTAATTGAATACACTGAATCGGTTTGTCTGGAGAGTCTCGCCAGAGGATATTTTGCAAAGATCTTTGATCTTTATCCAAAAGTATGTTCCGAAACATGCGTCTGATATCGCTGACAAAAAAGTATTTATATAATCTAAATAAAATCAAAATATCAATCAATTCAGGTTGTACCTTTGGACCATTTAATATTATGTCATTTAAAGAAATTTTGTTACTCGCCTTCATAGAGCCATCAAATACAGTTCTCAACTTCGTACTTAATGCCTCTTCTCTTATCACTGGGTGATGAGGCAAAAAATAGACTGCATCTTTAGAAAGATCATAGTTAGAAATATCAAAATAAGATGCATGCCCCAAGGCTATATACTCATTAATAAATTGTTGATATTTCTCAAATAATTGATAATCTTTCTGAAGTCGTTTTTCAAGATTTATAAATCTTTTCATTGCTAAACCAAGTGAATCTCCTAATAAATTGTTCACATCAGATATAGGTACTTTGAGAGGAATTGAAACTATAAACTTATTATTTATTATCTTGACAGTTTCCACAAAATATTTTTCACAATGCTGCTGTTCAGACGTATGTTCCGCAAATACCTCGGGTACCGATTCTGTTTGCCAAAACTTATTAACAGTTTCATTTATGTCAGATTGGCATTCATAACAAAATGCAGATACAGCAAACTTCTGAGGAGGGAAGTATGGGATGCTACCACCTACTATATACCCAAACCGCGTATGAATGAAGTAAGGTTGTGCAGCATCACCTTTTTGTAGCTCCTTAGGCTGTGGCAGCAGTGCCTGAAAAAATATATCGGCAGCAAGTAAAATATCTATTTCACTACTGATATGAAAGGAGTCATCGGCTAGTTTTATATTTTTTGGTATTAAAATACCTGCAGTGTCAAAAGAATTCTGTGGCAATTTCGTAGTAATTTTATCTACTACAAAGCAGTTTGGTTGAACCTTGTATGGGTAAACACATGAGAAAACATCCAATTGTAACGAATGCTTTATATTTTTCTCAGTATTGGCTATGCCAATGATATCAATAGGATTTGGCATAAGCTGTTTACCAATAATCTTTGCTAAATTGATAGTGATAAAGGAAGATTGGCTACCTGAATCTAATAAGGCTTTAACAATTATCTCTTTGCCATTTTTGCAAATTAATTTGACCTTTGCTGTCGGTAACAAAACAAGATTTTTGCTACTCCCAGACAAAAGTGAGACATTGATGCCTTCCTTTTTGATTGATTGATCACTATCGTTATGCAAAAGAGTGTTATGGCTCTGCTTACATTGCTGACACTTGAAATAAAATTTACATTTGTTTTTGTGTGAATTCAAACAAATCTTACAAAGCGTATTCTGATTTATAAAATTGAGTCTTTCATTTACTGAGGCCAGCATAAAACTAGGACAAGCATATATTTTGTGATTTAACTTACCGCAGAATAAACATTTTATGTCCTTGATTGTTTTGATATTGGAACTTTGATGAGATGTAGATGCGTTCAATGCTGTGGATGACTTATTACCATCTGTATTTTCTAATGCAAAGGCACGTTGTTCTAGAAATTTTAAAAAGTCACATAATGTAGGCTGTGCATTGTTATCACGCTCTAAATAATAGGCCTTAGTACTTGCAGAGTCTATTTTCCGTATGAGGAGGCAAATAAGCACACTATCCCACTGTCCTACGGGTTCATTTAAATTTCTCAACGCAGCGACATGCTGTTTTATTTGTGATATAAGTTGCCTCAAAGCCGTGACATTAGATTTGTTTCCCATGCTAGCCAAATCAAATAAACAAAAAATATGCTCAAAAATTATTCTATATTTATTGTCATAACGTGTTCGAAGAATATCCAAAGCTTCTGTGTAGCTGGATCCTACAACAGGTAAGTTCTTTACCAAATCATAGGCTTCACCCCGAAGAAAATTACGTAAATAAAATAATTTTTGAACATTATCAATACTTTTATCGTTATGAATAAGCGCAGTGAACATTTCAATGAAAGGAGGATAGTCTAAATATTTACCATCAAAAGGATTTATTTGTATATTTGGCAGCTTTAATTTTGATACTGAACTTACTGCTGAAGTGGTTAAATTACTATTCCTATTGGAGAGTTCGGATCTTATTAACTCAACACAACTAAAAAAAGTATTTTCGGTGTTAGTCAGGTCTGCACTTTCGCTATCATTTATCAGGAGATTTATAGCTTCGTACTCACTGAACTTTTTTGTTGCCCTTTCTTCCATTAACTTCAGCATTTCTATAGTTGCTCCATGTAAAAAATCCTTTGACAATTTATTAGATAATCGCGTGAGACTGGCTTTAAGTGCACCTCTCTTCGCGACGTTAATTTTCAATTCCTCTGCCATCGTTCACTGCGATTCTTAATATATAAACAAATTGAATTCACACAAAACGAATTATAAAAATAAAAATACAAACGTCAAGAACAATATAATGGTGATTTTTCTTCTTTTTTCTTAATTTTTTCGAACACTGTTGACTCAAGCCAGCCAGTGTCAATATTTTTCAATAAGATTTACTTGACATTGACGAATTTATTTTGTCATTTTTGACGCACCCCGGCACGCACGCGTATGAAACCACGAAGATGGCCGCGCCGAAGACTCAATAAATAAAATTATAAGATATTTCATCAATGTTTTCCCAGTAAACTTTACTTCACCAGTTATTCCCGACGAATGTTGAATGCTCCCAATAGCTTGAAGAACATCGTAGTTTCACGTAGCTCGAAGTCAGTAGAGCATATTCCGGGCTCAAAATATGATTTTGCACCGAACAACTTTAAAATGCCCTATAACACTTCTATTTCATCTTCTTGCCGCTAGTGGACCATGTTTAATTAATTTTAAGACTATTTTATGGCGAAAATGAAAATGTACGTGTTTCCAGTACGATGACTTTATTGCAAGAGCTAGATTGACATATCATAGACAATATGGTTGCTAGCCTCAAACAGCCGTCTGGCTGGCTAGCACACTCATGTTGAATATTTATTGTTCCTACTTGATTCGGCAGCTGTAGATGCTTTGGCTCTTTACATATTTGGCCGCATCATGACTTACCTACCATCGTACCTACACGCCACGCCGAGGACGCAGGTAACAAAGGAAAATCACTAGTGCACTTTTTGAAAGTCTTAGACTAAAAATTGCATTGGTAATTTGCATATTTTGCACCCCGTTTGAATGGCGTCTACGCTAGTAGGTATAATTATTCATCTATGATGGCGTCCAGAGCACGTGCCCTGCCTGCCCCACCCTAGATACGCCGCTGCCTACCTACAGGTCACATCGCTCCGTATTCTTATAAAGAAGACATCAAAATAGTTTATTTTTATTTTATTAAAGTGCACAACATCAGTGGATTAGGTAAGTAAAGAAATACCTAGTGAAACATTTAAGCAATTATTATTTCAAATGAAGATTAGAATATTGTGAAATGCTCACAGATGTGCCTTCAAAGGAATGATTTCAAAACACAATCATACAAAAAGTAAAACGTATACTTGTACAACAAAAACATCCCGTTCCTGCTGTGTTTTCTATAAAAACAGACGAAGAATCGCTCGATGACAACCTAACCCCATCGCATACACTTTATTTACATCTAAAAAGGGGTTAGAAAAAAGTGAACCTCTTATATAAACAGTCATTTGAATCGAAAAGGCTGGCTTTGGGCTGTGCAATTTATATTCGAAATGAGTTTTGTGAACGCTGATTATAAAAGCACATCAATAAGGTACTTTTTCATTATCATGATAATCATTGATGGCTCTGCATATTACAGAAGAAATAATATAAAATGATCTTGTGTAGATATGTACCAAGGTGTAGGTACCATAAACGTACTCTACTGCCACGTCTGCTCGGGTTTTTCATGTTTTACTTCAACAAAAGCTTTCTCTAGTACCTAGGTTAACATAATATTCAAAAAGAAAACTACATTACAAATTTTATGTTACATTTTCCTTTTCAATCAACTACCGGATTTTAACTGGTTCTGAAAATTTTTGATAAATATTTCCTTCCTATTTTTTTTAAACGTGACTCGAACTCGGGGAATAAACTGGTTTATTTTATTTTAGAGCCTTAAAAAAAATGAATTGTTATCAATTCATTGCTTAATTGTTCCTAATCTCCAAAAATATTCCTTCCTAATCCTTCGAACAGAAAGGATCCGATAGTATTTCACCAAAAACTATACAAATAAAACTATCAGGAAGCTCATCCCGCCTCGTCACTCCACCTGGAGCCGCTCCCACGCGAGTGAGATTCGTCTGAGACTGATTTATGGACAGAAAGTGTCCTGATGTTGATTGCCTATCATTGTTTCAGCGGGAATTGTTTTCTTAGCCAGCTTTATTATGGCTTTCGGGGGTGAACAATCGTCTGTATCATTAGGGGTATCATTAGTTTCAATTTAATTGTACCTAAGGCTTAGTCTTATAATGTAACCTCTGCACGTTAGTAAACGATTAGTATCGCTTTTGCGTAGTACTAAAAATATTGTATGAAGAAATTAGTTCTATGACTATTCCGCCAGAGGCGCTATGCTAATTGCCATTTCGAAATGTAAACATAGATGTCGCTACTTGTTTACTAACGTCAAATAATTCTTTGCGCTCAGAGAGGGTTGCATTGCATTTGTAATACAGAGAGAACATTATGGTACTTACCGTGTTATGTAAAAAAGGATATCATAATTTTTAAATAAGTAAATATACACTGACATCAAAACAGATATTATAAAAGAAAACATTTAAGTAACTCTACTATAATACCTATACTTAAGAAATTATTTGCAGTCCCGACCACTCACTCGATTGGTTCATCCAAAAGACCATCATAATCGCCCGGTGTCGGCGACATCTGTAAAATATCAAGTAAATGATGTGACGACGTGTGACAAATGAGATACAGTTTAATAGTTGCCTATTGTAGGACCTTCTTAGTGGCCACGAAGAGTGAGGAAAATAATAGGGGTTCAATAAATTGAAATTATAAATAACTAGCTGTACGCTGCAGATTCACCGGTGTTCCCGGGATAAAAAATAGCCTATAACGTTCGGGCTTACTAACGCATTTTTTTTTCAAATTGGATCAGTTTCGGGAATTATCTCCTACATCTAAACTTACAAACTTATAAACTTTACCTATTTGTATTACGATTATTACAGTAGTTTTTTTTTATTATTTATTTATAACAGTAGGTAGGTAGGTATATAGACAAAAACCAAAAATGTTATGAAAACAGAACAATGAACCAAGAACAAAAAAATCCAGTAATTAAATAAGTAGGTAGTGAGTATTAATTAATTGTGTTTCAAGTAGATAAATAAATTATTATTGTTTAGTCGCAAAATTTTATGTGTCGAAAATGTTTTGTGGCCTAAACACGATAAAGCAAGAAATTACACTATTCGCGAAAAATAGTGGTAAGACGTTAGCGTTCCTTTCATGTTCACATTTATTTATTTGTCATAAACAATCTTCGGAGAGTGTGCAGATCGTCATAATTATTATGATGTTATATGGCATCGTGATATAATAACGGCTATTATTATTTGGTTAACGGTAAGTTACTAAAACTCTTAAAAATTTGCTAATTTAGCCATTCTGGCCAAAAATTACAAACTTTGTTTTTGTACTTCAGTCAGTTATCCTACTACATTTATAATATGACTAGCCATTGCCCGCGGTTTCACCCGCATTCCCGGGATCAAAACCTATAACCTTACTCAAGAATTAAAAATGCAAAAATATTTTTTCAAATCCGACTGGTAGTTCCAGAGATCAGCGCCTTTAAACAAACAAACAAACACACCGTCCATTGGTGAAAACCGTATAGGTCCATATCTTGTATATCCGTACAATTATGGATATACGTTCAGTACTGATATCAATGCTACTGATAGGGTGTAACATAAACTAGTTTAGATTTTTACGAACACCATCGTTTCGTATCGGAAATTGTACCTACATTATTTAAGTACGAGCTTCGGCCCCACGGTTTCACCCGCGTTCCTCAGGATCTTATGTTTTCCCGGGATAAAAAGTAGCCTATATTTTTCTCCATTCCATAGGCTATCTGCATACAAAATATCATCGTGATCGGTTCATCGGTTTAGGCGTGAAAAGGTAACAAACAAACAAACTCACTTTCGCATTTATAATATTAGTTAGGAATTAGGAATGTTAGGATTAGGATATTAAAGTATTTCAACCGGTGCTGTAAAAAAAAAATGTTTTTTAAAGTATAGGCTACTTAAATATACGAAGATAATTCGTCGTTTTAAAATTGTCACAAAATGACATGGCATAAAATGGGGTTCTATTCTACTGGTGATACTTAACAAACTGATTTCTTTAATGATAATTATATTGAATAACCTGTAGGTTTAAGGCGATGATAGCTCAGTGGTCACTACCACTGAGCACGTCGGACGCCGCGGCGAAGGTCGTGGGTTCGAATCCTACAGTGAGCTTGAGCTTTCGGTGAAGGAAAACATCGTGAGGAAACCATAGCACGGTGGTAGGGTACTTTGTAGTACCCGCCAGGCTGGCTACCACCCTCAAGTTGAAAATCTGTCGCCAAACACCTATTGGTGTGTTCCGGCAGCTGCACTTGAGAGCCAGATCCATCTAGTCTTTGTGTGCTTACCACCTTCGGCCACATCATCACCTACCATTGTGGTCAAACACAAGCCTGTACAAAGTAAAAAAAAAAAAAAGGTATACTACTAGGTACATCTTGGGTACGGTGCATTTTTTTTCAATATATTTGTAATGTATTTGAACAGTCGAAGATAAATACAACAATTCCCTGAAGGTTTCAGTGGAAGCTAACATCAATAAATCATTTCACACAATCAGACGATTCCTAATTGAAAGCCTAACCCTTCAGCAATACCATAGATTAGATAAGACTAAATACACATCAAAGTACCTACATGCGGTACTTTTGTATTCATCTGAATTAGCGTCCGGCTGTAACTAGCGGGGCGAGAGCCCACCTCAACCATAAATTAGAAGCTGCTTGAGCGGTACATGGGTTGAGTATGTTCCCATTGTCATACGATACTTAAGCTTGATTTCTCCAATTTTAGGAAGTTATTTAGGAGTTTTTCACCTAATTAGCTGGTGGTTTAGAATTTTGAGTGACGATAATCTAGCCGAAGGTTTTTTTTTTTTTTACTGGGACGTTATTCCACACACACGGCCATCTGAGCCCAAACTAGTAAAGCTGGTGCTATGGAAGCCAGATAACTGATATAACTACATAATTTACTACTTTTCTTTTGTAAATATATACTTATACAAGTGTCAATGGTTTCCTATTGCGTCGTATTAATGATTCTTGCAGGAATTTCTTAAATAGTTCAAAGAATTGCTGATTTAAATCTGATGCACATTCATTAATATACGAATCGTATCGTCTCAAACAACGTACACAAGCTATAAAGCATGGACCATAGACTTTTAATCAATCTGCACGAGCGATGCGGGACTGCAAAAATGGCTGTAGGTCGGTTAGTGGCCGGCCAGAACGCGGCTTAATTAAAACCATAAGGAAAATTTGTACGGTCCGCTCCGTTTGTCTATGACGCTGTTTTTTTTTCAGCCATTTTGTGGTACTGACCAATCTCACTTTATTGTTATTGGTTACTGTTACTGAAGTCGATATGATAATCTAAAAACGTATTTGTTTTTGGACTGGTCAGCGTTAGGACGACTAATAAAATATGAAAACGAAAACATTATTTTTTCCTATGTAAAGGTCTGTGTTTGATCACAATGTGACCGAAGGTGGTAGGCACAAAGCCTAAAAAAAAATTGGCTCTCATATGCAGCTGCCGGAACACGCGCCGGTGGGTATTTAGCGACAGTTTATCACCATAAGGGTGGTAGTCAGCCAGGTGGGTACCACAAAGTACCCTAAATTCAAGCGGTGTTAGATGCTCGTCAGTTTTTCAGGTTATTTGCTACGCAAGCCCTACCTTCCTAGGTACTTCCTACTTATGCACGTCGAAGCTACTGACGTTACCACCGGACTCCGCTTCAGAAGTCAGCCTTCAACTGAGAAGAACCGGTAAGAAACTCAGTAGGGTTACTTTTTATATTATTATGTATATTGTAGCTATAAATGAATGAAAATGAAAATATTTTTTATTCAAATAGGCCTTCACAAGCACTTATGAATAGTCTGACTCTAACGCTCGGTTCGGAAGGTTGCTTTTACTGAGAAGAGCCGGCAAGAAACTCAGCAATTACTCTTTTCAAAACCAACTCAGATTTATTACATTAAATTATTTATCTACTCTCACTGACAATATATGTGTGTTATAACAAAAAAAAAAAAAAAAGAAACAAAATGATGAGTGACATAGTTAATAAATATATAGCAAATTTAAGCAGAATGAATCCTATACCACTCTACCAATCAATAACAGTATTGTATGTTTAATTCATTTTCCTAAAAATCTAATATCATACAGAGTATGAATAAAAACTGTAATCTCACACATTATCATATAATACACACAATGGGGGATTACTTCCTATATATGAATACTATTACCATAAAATGTCTGTCTGTACCCAAACCCAAACACATTGCAACGCGATTTGTTGCGAAGATTAAACCGGTACCGTATTAACATAATATTTATTTTATTTATTGCTTATTCCTGAGCCGTATTTACTTAAGTACCTAGTTTTTTTATCTTGATTACCTACCATGGTCGTTTTTTATTATAATATTTGTGACGCAACATTTTGAAATGTGACGGAAATATAAAAAATATCTATATAGGTATTATCAAGATTGACTTTTTGGCTATTGGATGGTATGCAATATGAAAATAAGTACTTGAGGGAATACTACAACTAACTGTCAAAGCTTAAATTATTGGTAATTATTTGATGGTTAAAAAAATATGTAAAATTCAACGAAGCATTACAAACCTATTAATTATTATTTTATTCTTTTTAACCACTTTCAGTCGGAGTAAAAATAAATAACTAATGCTCTAACATTCTTTTAACATACATTTAATGTAAAAGTGTAAATTATGGCATTAAGAAAAAATAGAGCGGCATAATCAACGCGTCAAGTCTAATCGAACAGGAAAAATGATTAAAAATACTTGCAATACTTACATTTAATAAAAAATGCTTTGAATTTGAATTTCAGTTACCTACTCAAAAATGCTCGAGCAATTTTCTGTTTTATTTCTTTTTCGATAATAAAAAGATATTTTCAATGAAGTCATGAGATTGTGGTCAAACATAATAAAACAAAGCAAAATATACATAGTAAAACAAAATAAAGCAAAGGTTCCACGCATATACAAGCCGGTACAAGTAAATGCAATGTGGCTACCATGTAGGTACGTTAGTGCGTGGTAGTTGTACCATGAATTAAATATGGCCACCCGGCGTGGAGTACGCCGATTGCGTGCGGTTTGGATACAAGAAAATATGGATAAGAACTTTTGGAAAACTTACTCATGTATAACTAAATACGTAAATAAATTTTTGGAAAGATTTTTAAATGCCAAAGTTATTTTGTAGATGTTAGGTATATCATAAAAAAAAGTAAATAAATATTCTGGGACATTATTCTTCACACATGGCCATCTGACCCCAAACTAAGCAGAGCTTGTATTATGGAAGCCAGATTACTGATATACTACATAAACTACTTTTTTTTCGTTATTACATACTTATATAGATACTGGTAGGTATGTAATAAATTCTTGTGAAAAAATTATTAATTTTAGTAAAACTTGATGCAAAAATTTTATATTGAGGTCTTCAGAAGAGGTAATAGTAAATAGTTAGCATTCATAAACTCATTCATCATGTCCAATACAATCACATTAGTTCTAGGCAACACCCGTATTCAAAACAATCCACGGGCAAATAACCGATTCCTTGCCCCGTGGGTGTCGTTCAGCGTCCGCTTTACTTTTTCACATTATTCCGTACCGCTACTGCGGAGCGCTCCGGTGGCTCCGGAGCGGTGCGTGGTATTCCCATTACCTAAGTGTTTATTTTTATGAAATGTGTACCATGTATGCCCCGCTTTATAATACACGCGAGATTTTACGCGGAGTAATAATGATTTTTCAAAAGAATATTTGAGTTTTATTTTTATGCTTCTTTATTTGGATATGTTGGTCTCATAAATGATTCAATTATTTACGCCCATGCCATATACCTAAATATAATAGGTTTCTTTTTCGAGGTGGCTTATATATTTTCAAAACCTATGTTAGGCAACTTTTACTATAGGAACACTCCGCATTCACGAAAAAAAAAAATCTTACATTTTGTTCAAGCAAGTTTGACCTTTAGTATGAAAAGTTTACATTTGTATTTGAGGAACCCCAAAGTATAGTTCTATAATATTTTGAATGCAAAATTAATACGTATTAGTACCTACATTCTATTTATTGCCATCACTATAAGCGCGATTCACAAAATTATATTTTCATAGGCGCTTGAAATTGACGTAATAAGCTAAAAACAAAAAATATTCGTCAAAAAATTAAAAATAGGAACAATATCAGAAGTACCAACAAACATGCACTGAACATAAGATGTTCCATTTTCAAATCCCACCGGCTGGCGTTTTAACAACGTTTGTGGCGATTTGAATCTCAAAGATTTCGAATTTAAGTTCCGCAGCGCTCCGGGCATCTCGATTTGCCCCAAGTTTTAAGCGAAAAGTATTTTTTTTGTTATTACCACGTAGGTGGCAAACAAGCAGATGGCCCGCTTGATGGTAAGCGGTTATCATAGACTATTGACACCTTCGAAAAACAAACATATTTTTCTTTAGATCCTTCCCTTTGACATGGCCAAAATCGGCGTGGCATTGGTTGGCTCACTCACTTCATTATATACTTTCGGGAGAAAAGAACCAGTGATTTTGTAGGTGCTGAATTTAATCATCAACATCATCATCTCAATATGGACTGATGTTATACCAACAAGACTGAAAAGGGCCCTTAGTGACTCTATTAAGTATATGACTACGTAAGTAGGTTATTCAGAGCATCATAACATGACATAGTTCAGGAATAGAAGAAGAAAACTTTTCCTGTGCCTTTAGAGTACTAGTCGTAAATGAAGTGCCTATTTTTCTGAATGGTTAATTTATTTATCGCCAAAACTGTTCAATGATAATATATTAACCCATTTTTTGTGTTTCCATATCAATTTTAAAAAGCTTTGTTATCTTAAACTACGCTTAATTCTTCTAACTTAAACCAAGACAGATCTCTTTATACGCAATATTCAATTCTGATACCCTTTGAAACATCATCTTTACGTATTACCAGTCAATCTGCCGCAGTATCGGAATACCAATTTGTTATGTTATAAAGTTGAAAAGTAAACCTTTACTTCATACTTTTCTTTATAATACAGGATGAAGACTTGAATATTTTTTAGACTCCTTAGAAGTATTATTGTCTTATCTTCAGATTGATAGAATTAAAACCTTTAGACACATTTTTAATAAAAGATATATTCAAATAATCATATTTGTTCTCCGAAATTATTACAGAAATAGATGACCTCAACCCCTGAAAAATAAAACACAATCGCAAAGCAGATTATTGCCGTACTAATTAAAATTAGCGTTCGTCGCCAACGATATGCGCTTGCGCAGTGACGTCATGCGTCCGATCGGGCACCCCGTTAATGAGGAAGGAACGAACCTCGACCGGGATGCTGACAATTAGCGCGGTCATAACAAATCCCCGGGAAGAGCTGATCAGGACGCGAGGACAACCGACAGCAATTATAATTGGCCGAGTGTTGTATCGAATTGTGACGTATTCACGCCACTGCGCAAAAAGTCAACCAACGAAGTCCGGAGCCAAAATTAAAATAGACAAATAGCAAGCAAAGGAGTACCTACTCGTAAATCTTGAATATACTAAAATAAATAAATACTTAAACATTGGTTTTATGTGAAGTAAGTACCGATTAATCTATTCAGAAACGTTTCCTTGATAAAAATTAGGAACTCTTAAAACGACAAAATATCAGGGTGCACCTGCCAACTTGATCCGATACTAAGAAATTGCTTTCTCAAGAGCTGTGCGATCACTTTATCCCAATCCATTGATTAGAGAAAATCACGAGATAACACCCAAAACGCACCTGATACCCAATTCTGTTGAAAACTCCACTGGATTCCACGTAGGGTTGTGATACCCTTTACACTTAATCTATTATTAGTCATATATTGTATGAATAATTTACACTGGGCTCGCAAGGTGCATAGCCTTTAACTCCCTTATTGTTAGAATAAGTTTGTGCTCCTGTAACATCTTGAGATTATATCATCTCAACGAAGTTCTTGACCATTTGCCTGTATTATGATACCCGAATTACATATTCGTTTGATTATTTTCAATCTATTTGTCGATAGTGTCAGTTTTCATTACACTACATTGTCTTCGCCTTAGCAGAAATTATTGACGAAGAAAGACTTGCATATCAATTGGTAGCGTAGCTTATGTGACTTTTTCCAGAGCAGGTCTACCTTCGGATGTTTCAAAATTGTACTTCCCTAGTAACTTGTATTGTTCAACCCTCATGCCTTTACATTTAGTGCCCAGTTCATCGTATCGTACATTACGATTTGCCAGTGCAACGACTTCAACGTTCCAAAGTTACGTTTGCGATGTTATACTTGAATTTAACAGCTGAGCTTAAGAGCTATATTTGTTGTTTAGTAACTGTACGTAATATTTATCTTTTTACCAGTACAGAGACCGCAACATGATCCAATTTTACTTTTTTTTTTAGATTCCATAAATTCATTCATTCCATAAATTAAAATTTCCATGATCGTAATCATGAGGGTGCGGAATCAAATTTTTGGTTATTACCAAGCTTTAAATGTATGGATCACCACTAGCTTTCCGGTGAAGGAACCTGCATGCCTGAAAAGTCAAATTTAAAGACATTGGAAGCTTTTCTACATTTTTAAGGAAGGCTCATACCGCTGAAGAAGTGTCGGGGATGGATGTCGATGATTGATTGGTGACGATTGTATTTGACCACAATCTTAAAGTTAAACACGTGATGATACGGTTAAAGAGTAAATGGTTGATGCCAGGCGTCATTCTTCTTGGTAGGTACTTAATAGCACCCTATCCCAAAATTCTTGTAGGATTCTAACCCATGAACTGTCGTGGTTGTACGAACAAAATACATTGGGTCCGCCTCAAAAATTTCAATTAACCGAATTATACTTTGAAGCTCAGTAAACTAGACTCGAAATGAGACAGAGCAGGGTTGCTGTTACAACAAATAAGCGTTTTACCCGAAATTGAATTACGTTCCGTCCGAATGGAGACATACGGTTGGGGTTCACGTACTTCGATACTGCGGTACCATACTGAAATTGTGGAGCTCTGAGATCGAAGACAGGTCGCAATGGGTATATTATATTATCCAGTCGATGGTCGTATGTACATTGAATATAGATAATTTTCTTAAAAGCAAAATGTAGCAACATGAAAATGTTGCATTTTTTGTAATATTTTCATTAATTTGACAATGATCATAACAATTTGATTGCATTATCGATGTATGATAAAAATGTAAAATCAAGAGGACGGTGGCAGAATGAGAGCTGTTCAGAATGATTTGAAGTCTGGTAGAGGCCGCGTTTCGAAGGCTTTTCACAAGGAACTTTATTAAACGCCTGGCCGCATCAATTAACAAGCCAAATGTTTCCAACCGCTGAGGCCAAACAAAAACACAGTGTGGCCAGTTTTAAAATAATGTTCAATTTAGCAGAAACTCCGGCGTGCATTGTGCAAGATGAACGAGACTTTTTTGGTTGCAGTTTCTCATATAGCTGGGGTATAAAGCTGCTAGTAAAATTAACTCATTTATAATTTTTCGTGATGTTATAATTTTATAATTAAAGGGAATTTTTAGTAGTTATGGACTGAACATTAATCCATTTGTTTTTTAAATAGCTATCATACCATTACTCCATACAAAATGTTTGTCTATCACCTTAATTTCTATAAAAAAAAACTTTTATCTTTTTTTCTTCGAATAGCAATGATACCTCAGTGGTAGTGCCGTGACGATGATTGTGGGTTCGAATCCTACAATGAGCTAGAGCTTTCGGTCAAGGAAAACATAGCACGGTGGAAACATACTCTGTGGTACCTACCTGGCTGGCTACCACCCTCAAGTTGAAAATCTGTCGCTAAACACCTAACGGTGTATTCCAACAGCTGCTCTTGAGTGCCAGTACCATCTAGGCTTCATGCGCTTACGTATGTATACAAAGTAAAAAAATATCAATTTTCTGTCAGAAGTCTTGATTATACCGTAAATATATCCCCTAAATAAGTAATTAGCAAAAGCATGGAGGAAATACAGTCTTTACAACACCACGCCTGACAGTAAACAAATAAAAATCCAACCTAACGCAACATAATACGTCACCCAACTGTAATCCAGTACTAACAACATTATAAAACTAGTAATCATTGCTTTCCAGTGCTATTTGCACATTAATGACACGTCTCGTTCGTCTAATTTGATACCTCCCTATTTAGGGGTCCTTGGTATTAAGTGACATTTATATTTTTTGACAGTATGTAATGTAAGTATAATAAAGATAAAAGGACGTGTATATAAATATAAATAGGTAAAGACAAAAAAGGTTGACAAAAAAATTTGAAGAGCTACAGCGAAGCGTAGCCGGGTTTACTCTTTTATGTAGGTATAAAAGAATTTTAGAAAAAAAAAAACAGTTTATCTAAATAACTCAATTTCATTGAAATTAATAGTTTAATCATTAATTGATTTATGGTTTAGGTTTTCAAGGAACTAACTCCTACATAAAAAACTAATAAAAGTCATCCTCAATCTACTACGGAACCGTTCATGAATGTACCAAACTCGCAGTCATTCAGTTTTTACTTCCAACATTACCAAATTAATTTTACATAATTAAAACGTACACTTCACTCTTATAGACATCAAAATAAGGCCCAAATTAAAATAACAGGGGTTCCCCATAACAGTAAAGTTAAATTTGTAAATAGTGAATGACGCGCTAGGTAACGACCGACGATACCCCAGAGGCACTTCCCAGTATTAAAATGATAAACGCAGGACGCTATCGAGTATGGAAATCTTCCAATTTATTATACGATAGGTCATTATTCTATTAGGTAAACAGAATTTAGGGGGTTAATAGAGACATTGGGGTTATTAAGTAATACAAGGGGTGGGGCCGCATGTTATAATTTTATGTCATTGGACATTTTTTACGTTAATTATTTGCTTATAGATCAATGGTCTGGTGATGAAGAACTTAATTGATTTGGTATTTATACGTATTTCTTTTTTCCTCATAGAAGGATGACTAAAGCCTAATCTCCTTTGATGTTATAGGAATAATACTAAGATATATTTATCGTATAGTAAACTACCTTAGATTTAGGCTACGGCGTAGTCGTGCCGTAAGCTATCGTAGGCACCGTAGCCGTAGCAATTTCGTAGCACATGATATTGACAAAATTTACAGGGTCCAGATAGGTACATATTGTTATCGACCATGTACCTTGTAGTATTTTGGAAGCTTGACTTGAGAGCCAGTTCTCTTCTAGGCTTTGTGTAACAACACATACTATGCTGTGAACGTGGTAAAAAAAAAAACAAAAAAGTATTAAAAATAAGTGCACTTACTTTTGGGTATTTTTGGGGTACTAAAGTTATTGAGAATTTAATTCATTATCTTTAATAATATAGAAGCTGAAGAGGTTTTTTGTTTGTTTGTTTGAAAGCACTAATCTCTGGAACTACCATCTGAATTTGAAAAAAATATTTTTGCATTTGATAGCCCAATTCTTGAGGAAGATTATAGGCCTCTTTATATATCGGGAGTGTGGGTGAAACCGCGGGGAGTAGCCAGTAAGGTATAACTTTGGAGCATAAATAAATAAATAAACTAATTTGCCCAATCGTGGATACAGTGCCCATAAAACGGTCGTGTGTCACAAAACTAAACAATCGTTTGTTACATTATTTATTATCTTTGGAAACAATGTGAACGGAACGCCTATCATTAAAAAATTTAAAGCTTAACCAGTGGTACTATATGTAACTCGTTCAAATACCGTACCTGTGAAATCCTTTGTAAGTATTTGTAGAAATAAAAGTGATAATTATTATTAAAAATAAAATTTAAATTAGGAACTTAATAATCATAATAGGTTTTAAGTAACGGCTTAACGGGCTTAGATGAAACTTGACACATTTATAGATCATGGAATAACAAAGGATAATTTTTACCCCGAGAAAATATAAGGTCCTTCAAGAACGCAGGAGGGTGTGTTCAATAAAAAATATCTAAAGGTATGTAGAATTTTCAACAAGTCACAATATTCGATTCATTCATTCATTCAATCACAAAATTCAAACGATTCGAGAACACTTGGTAGCTCCCATCATTGAAATGTATCTGTTATCGATCTTATACGGTAATTTTTATACAAAAGCAAACACATTTAGGTCCGATTTTGAAGTGTAACGCCGCCTGGACTCACCTGAGTTGCCTGTTATTACGAGCAATATATCAAAAATATTGTGAAAAACAAGGGTAATATCACCCTTGTTTACTCACCACTGTGCCGTGCTAGGGCTGTCAACTTTTGAATTAAACCTAATCTGGCCTAATTTTGAATAAAATTGGTGTTCTTTTTTCATTTCATTTCTTAAAAAAAAAAAATCTTATCATCGATGTATTTGTTGTACCTACTTCAGCATGACAACTGTTTACTTTTACTACTATGTATTAGCCTAGTGATCTTGGTCTCACTATGATAAGTGATGATGAGGCCGAAGGTGGTGCTTGGTGACACAAATTTAGAAAAAAAAAAGTATCTTTGTAACATAAAAATTTATTGCAAAACAAAAGAAAAATATTTCAATTTTAATCAATCAAACAAAATAAATCGTTTGACAGCCCTGACAGTCTATTATTTGCTCATCGTGGCGAGTGAAAGTTTTTTAATATGGTAACACAGTCACGCGCCTTTTAATGCTAAAGCTCACTCACAACACACGGTTGGTAATTATCTTTGCTAATAATTAAATCGTAAATGGTTTCCTTCTTTAGTTATATTTTGATGTTTATTTATATTAAACCTAGTATTTTTTTTTCCAAAAAGATGTAAAAACTAGCTTCCGTTATATTCCGGGATAAAAGAATCCTATATTTTAATCCAGAATATATTCTATCTGTGTGTCAAATTTCATCCAAATCTGTTCTATAGTTCTTGTGAAATAGTAACAAACATTTAGAATATTAGTTAGGAGTTAGGATAAGTAGGATAGTAGGAAGGAGGAAGGAGGATGTAACCATGCTGAGTTTCTTGCCGGTTCTTCTCAGTTGAAGGCTGACTTTCAAACCGATGGTAACCCACTGGGGTTATTTAGGTTAGCTTTAACCTTCATAAGTGACCTCCTTGGGCCTAATTTGAATAAATGGCTATGATTTTTTATGTAGGTATCACAGATCTCTATAGTAAGCAGGCTATTACCTGACATTCCTACTAATAAAATAAATGCTAAAGTTGTGTGTGTCTATTTTTGTTACTACTTAACTCCGTAACAGCTGAACGGATATTCATGAAATTTGGTATAAAACTACTTTAGGTTCTGGAATAACATACAGGATACTTTTTATCCAAAGAACGCAGGTGAAACAACGGGGCAGAAGCTCGTATAAGATTTTTACAACTTTAAATAATAATCTTGTACGTCATTAACATTAATTAACAAAATATATGTTATGTTTTCCCCAGAGTTTATGATAAATCAGGATTGGAACACGCAAAATTAACATCAGGTAGGGAAGGGTGATTTGATAGACATTAAGTGGGATACGACGAGTGAAATGACGTGATAATACGATTTATTATTAGATTACACTTTTAACTACAATTTGTGGACATAATACTGTTAACATTACAACTACAAAAAATACATTTTAAGGCGATGATAGCTCAGTGGTAGTGACGTTGAACACCGCGGCGAAGGTCGTGGGTCGAATCCTACAATGAGCTTGAGCTTTTAGTGAAGGAAAATATCGTGAGGAAACCATAGCACGGTGCTACTTTGTAGTACCCGCCTAACTGGCAACCACCCTCAAGTTGAAAGTCTGTCACAAGCACCTACCCGTGCATTCAGGTAACTGCACTTGAGAACCAGTTCCATCCAGGCTTTGTGTGTTTACCACATTCGGCCACAATCATCACTTATCACAGTGAGATTGTGGTAAAACACAAGTCTATACAAAGTAAAAAAATAAAAAACGTGTTTTACTTATAGAACAGTGCACTAGCGCTCTATATAATAAAATAAAAAAATAGGAACCAGTAGCAAATATATAACCAGTATAAAACAATTTAAAGTGATAGTATTTACAAATATATATCGTGCTGTTATGTTTGTAATTTACCAAGAAATATATATTCTTTGATATAGGCCCTCTTTTTGTGGCCGTAGATATCATTCACAGACTCTACTCCGTATACCAAAATCTGTATGCTGTTGAAAAGAATTGAACTGAATCCATTAAAACCACAAAAACAAATGTTGCTGTCAGTGGACAAAAAAAAATAAAGTTCATTAGTGTCCTCTAATGGGAATTGAAAAACGTGACGAAAATAATAATAAAAAAACAATATTGAGTAGGTAATATTAAAAGCGTAGTTTCAGGAGTGTTTGAGTGACAGACCCTGGGGAGGTGATGTCAAGTAGCTGTGTTGTGACATCAATTTTATTATATAACTAGCTTCCGTCCCGCGGTTTCACCCGCGTTCCCGAGGGATCTTATATTTTCCCGAGATAAAAGTAGCCTATAGCCTTCCTTGATAAATGGGCTATCCAGCACAAAAATATTTTTTCAATTTGAACCAGTAGTTCCTGAGATTAGCGCGTTCAAACAAACAAACTCTTCAGCTTTATAATATTTGCTGATTATTTAAAAGCTAGCATTTCATTTAATTCCGTAGTCAATGATTAGCATTATTTCCATTTTAATACCTACAGGGAGTAAGATTAAAAAAAACCCATGTAGTGGTTTGGGCAAAAGTTAATACAGGTTAACCCAGTCTAAATTTAATTTTAGTTACACTAGTTTTCCTCAATTCTACAAAATGTGATTCAATTTAGTATACCTACTATGTAATATTATTTTAATTTTCAAAGGGTTGCCATAAAATATTAATAGATACAATTAGTTAACAAAAAAATTACGACGAAACTCAATGTAACCGCAATAAAAAAAATAACGTCGAATGAGTATAAAACCGAATTAATACAACACAACAGGAGATTTTAGTGGATTTTTAGACTCAACCATTAACTTTAATAAAGAGGTTGTAAAATTAATTATCGGATCATGGACTTTTTAGTGAAAAAAGAAACAAGTCGCCAACGCCCGTAGCAATTGCTATGAAAACAATAAAAATCGTATGCCCCCGATGGTTTGTTGATTGAGAAAGATGAGTGCGGCTCTGTGAGAACATTTTCTACACCAGATTATGAGGGCGCTTTACACTTTACTACTTTTAAAATGTATTTACTTTTTAATTGAGGTTTTGTAGTGTTTTATAGCAACATTGTGGTTTATTGGATTGATTTTTAATTAGAAGTTGATAACTTTTTCCTTCGATTTTTTTATGAAATTTTGGAAAGCACAGTCGCACGACTCGTAGAATATTTGGCTGAGTTTATGAACTTTATGTCCATGATTTTATTTTTAGGGTTCCATACCCAAAGGGTTAAACGGGACCCTATTACTAAGACTCCGCTGTCCGTCCATCTGTCTGTCTGTCCGTCTGTCACCAGTCTGTATCTCATGAACCGTGATAGTTAGACAGTTGAAATTTTCACAGATGATGTATTTCTGTTGCCACTAAAACAACAAATACTAAAAAACAGAATAAAATAAATATTTAAAGAGGCTCCCATACAACAAAAATTTTTTTTTGCCGTTTTTATAGATAATGGTACAGAACCCTTCGTGCGCGAGTCCGACTCGCACTTGGCCGGTTTAATTATCTACATAAAAGTAGGCATTTTGTTTGTTTTGGTAAATGATGAAGTATTCGGTATTTCGTTGCCAATTGTAAAATACACTTGTCTTGTTAAAAAACAGGGCTTATAAAGCGAAAATGTTTTGTAATGTTCCTGATTGACGTTCAATTCGATTTTTAAACCTAGGCCGTCTGTGAAGGTCATTGAGCAAAATCGCATTTTGCTCACTGATTTCAGGCAGCAAAAGTGTTTGAGCTACTGAAGTGAAAAATTATTTTGACAATATTTTGACAGTTTGTGTGAAAACTGTGAGTAGTGTAATGTAACATGGCAATAAAGTGATCATCTACATTTGACGCTGACTGTATTTGATTTATTTTCGGCAAATAAACTCATATTATTACTATAAAAAAATTTCCACATGTCGTATTCTATAAATGCCCTTAAAAGCCGATCGTCATGTGACTCACTCATTAGACCCAAGCTGTGCTTTAATCAGTGAGAATAACATGTAATTAGTTGATCTAGAGCGGTGGAGTTCACTTTCTCGTCGGCTGGCCTTTGACTATTAACCGAGTAAATAAATAAGCGAATGAATGTCCGAGTCGGTTTGGTGACTGTTCTACGAGGAAGGATAATTGCCGTTTGAAATTCGAACTTGCGAAAGATTGGGAGGATGGTGTTTTTATTTGAATTGTTCTGTTTTCGAATTTAGAATTGTCTTTTTAATTCTTATTTTATTTTTGAATTAAACTATGTAGGTGGTTGGTTCAAAAGTGTCAAAGACTTTGACGCGTTCTACGATACCCAAATAGATAATGAGCAAACCTAATCACGAATTGTATGAAAATCAAATCTCTCAAATAGAGTTATAACTCAAAATAAACAGGGAAAGGCAATCTAGCTGATTTAATATCCATTAAAACTTAATTCACCAAAGACAAAAGGGTGCACACTCGTCAAAGTAAAAAACAAACATGGTGCCCGCATGTCTTTATTATTAGTTAAAAATGATTATAACGTTTAATTATTAGTAGATTGCTTATTAACTGAGCTGTTGATGAGCGATGACACAATCAATGTTGACACTGCTTATAATTATAACCCTGTGACTAAAGTCAACGTTAAAAGTAAAAAAATGAAGTCATTTTTTTTTCATCGCACCGCTCGCTGACGAAGCGGAGTTCATATCAGCGAGCCGAGTGGAGCGGAGCAGCTTCCATCGTCAGCGCAATTCAGCCGGACAATCCAAAAGCGCATTTAGATGAAGAAATAACTCCCTATTACAGTTCTTAGCAGCACTACGTCATGGGTTCTTCAAAAATTGACTAAAACTCTTCAAGGTCGGCAAAACATTAATTTTCCTAATGGTATTGTATCCTCCATAGGCAACGGTGACTACTTACCATCAGCTCCGTCCGCTTATTTCTTAACTTTTTAATTAAAAGTAAAGTAAAAACATATCCAAAAATAAAGCGGACGTTTTATATGAAACAAATTCGCAAGGTCATACTGATGATGAAACAGATCATGCATTTTTTGAAGAAAAAAAGAACACCATTCAAATCAGGTACTTGATTTTAACTGTGATATACATATAAGGCGATAATAGCTCAGTAGTAATGAAGTCAAATACCGAGACGAAAAATGTGGGTTCGACGCTACAAAGAGCTTGAGCGAACCAAACATCAATGAGGTAGCCATGACGCGTTGGTAGGGTACCTACTTTATAGTACCTCCTGACTGGTTATCATCTTCAAGTTTTGAATCAGTTTTAATGCCCGTGAGTAATTTGGGTTTTTAAGAGAGGTAGAACATAGCGATATATTCAAATTCAAAAATCATTTATTCAGTTTAGGCCCTAATAAGGCACTTATGAACGTTACAAATGATTCTACCACCGGTTCGGAATACACTTGGACTGAGAAGACTCCGGCAAGAAACTCAGCAAGGGACATTTTTTATAGATCTTTGTTCTTTTTTATTTATGTAAAAATTTAATTACTAATAACAAAGTTCATAAAATTTTAATGAAATAGTTTGTGTAGCGAACATTTCATTTAAATGCATTCTTGTCTTCTATAAAATCAGAAACTTTATAGTACCCTTTCTTACATAACTTTTGTTTAACTAATTTTTTAAATCTATACACAGATTGTTCTTGAATTTCTTTGGGTACTTTGTTATAGAAACGTATACATTGCCCCTTGAATGAGTCCCTCACTTTGCTGAGCCGAGTTACAGGTACAGCAAGTTTGTGCTTATTTCTACTGTTCAAGCTATGAGTATCGCTGTTCTTAGGAAAATTTTGTATATTTTTCCGAACATAAATTAAATTTTCATAAATGTACTGTGACGACACAGTCATAATATTTATGGATTTGAATTTATCTTTAAGAGAATCTCTAGGACATAATTTATAAATTGCGCGAATAGCCCTCTTCTGCAGAATAAAAATTCTATTGATGTCGGCACCACTGCCCCAAAGGATGTCGCTCAAAGAGCAGCTCGACTGGGGAAGTACCTCGACCTTACAGAATACCGCAGCCAAATAACTTATAGTTGTGTTCCTGCGCGTGAGTAATGTCGCCAGAGCTCATCGGGGAAGGGTAAAGGGTTGGCAACGCGCGAGTGATAAACCTGGTGTTGCGAGCGTTCATAGACTACGGTAACCGTCTACCACCAGGCGGGCCGTATGCTTGTTTGCAGACAATGTGGTGTAAAAATAATAATAATTCTAGCTTCTGACCCGCGTTCCTGAGTTATCTTATGTTTTTCCGTATTAAAAAGTATCCTATATGTTATTCCAGGGTATGATATATATATGTGCCAAGTTTCATTCCAATCTATTCAGCCGTTTATGCGTGATTGAATCACAAACATCCACACATAATAAGTAATAATATGTCGTTGTCAAAACTTGATCATCGTTTTTTCATCACTAGTACCCAACATCTGCCCACCATGATACAATCAATCATGATGCGTTACCCAATCACACTGTCAACTAATACCACCATGAAAACAATACCGATCCACTCCATGTTAACGATTTATTAATTACGATCTTGTGCGAGCATCCTGTGTGACGCAAAGAGTAAGTGAGAAACAGATGTGTCAGTTATTTGTATCTATTTTATGTTTTTATGTGATTCTTTCAATCGTAGAATATTTAATAGCTATTAAATATTTTTTGATGTAAGAATAAAAAGCAACAAATAGAGAAATCATTCCAAAAATAGCTTGCGTGTAGCCAGCGGCTTATTCAAAAGACTCTTCTACCTTTTGTACCTTAGTTGAAAAAGCAAACTACTATCAACTCTATAAATTGGTTGATCTTTGCGCAATGTTGCGTGCGCGCACATGCGGGCCCCGCCAACTTATCAGCACCGATCTGCTGCCGTCGGACAATTGGTAAAAAGGCCCCCCGACTGTAAATTTACCGTAAATTGCTAAAACGGTTGCGTTTGATTCCGTTTACGATTTTTTTAATGATTGAAAGATTGCTCTTTTCGGAATGCGGGTTATTGGATTTTTTATGCGTATTGTTTTTCGCTCTTTTCTTTGTTAATTTTATACTGGTTGATGTTAAATATTTTGTAACTAACTGTAGCTTATTAATAATAAGTTAAGTTTAAACGTCGAAAGTTAGCCAAGTTAAATGTCTGAATTAATTTGGTTTCAATACCTAAATAATGAGAAAATATGTTTTACGAAAATTCAACTATAAACTATATGTGTCATTATTTTCTTTTAATTTTAAATGGTAAATGTATGATATGAATTTCATATTGATGTAGTAAGTAGATTTTTATTCAAAGTATCACGCTTGCTATGAAAAATAATGTCAAATTCTATAAAAAAAAACTTTGACAGTTGGCATCAACGAAGTCATACTTAAAAAAAGAACAGTTGTTTAAAAAGAAACGGTTTAATTAAACAATCATCAATAAACATCGATACGATCTCAATCTAACCCTAGCCACACGGACCATACAAATTAGAGACAGAAAAAATTCAATAACCCTCCAGTGGGCACCGATCGGCAATATCAATGACGTTTAACCCTAAACATAATCGAGTCTGAATCGAAACTACCTCTGGGACATCGGGACTGTTTTGTGCTCGGCGCAAAATTGCCGAGTATTTTTTGCAATAAAAATGCTCCCTTGCTTTAAAATGTGGGGTCGTTTGGGCCCCGGGCGGTTAAGGGTTACGTAACACGGTGGTGCCCTCTAGGATGTTGACGGCTTAGCGTACGATTGTATGTAAGTAAGGGTTAATACCTATTGTAATAGATGAGCTCTGTATCAGTCTGGTCAGGGATGGGGACTTAGCTCAAATTAACCATAATATAATTAATTACATAATTAATAAAAATTGATGCCAATCTAAGCAGAACTTGAACCATGATATTCAGATAACTGGTATTATACCTGCTACTGACTATTTGTTATTTCTTTAAAATTTGGACTAAAATGTAAAATATTTTATCATACAGTGTTTTATGATATTTTCAAAACCTATAAACTCATATTAACTTTTATTATGGAACCAAATCAGAAATCACGAAAAAAAAAATTCTAACAAAGTAAAAGTTAATCAGCATGATGACACGTTGACACTAAAATAACATAACAGAATCACATATCTAAAACTAACAAAATCTTCAAAGCCCAAATACCGCCCCGTAAACCTGTTAACCCTTCCAATGCCACAGCACATTTCCCGCCCAGTGATCCCGCGTGTCGTCTAAACGACCCCATAATTGATAAGTAAAGGAAAAGAAGAGTACCGCCTTATACATATTTATGAGGTACCGAAATTGCTACGGGACCCTGCGAACAGGAGCACTTGCGCGCCCATTGCCGTCTCATTATGTTTTTAGGGTTCCTTTGTTATTGCCGCTTTGATGTCAGTTGTAGAGAAATCGGCAGAAGGATTTTCTTTAGTTTTAACATGATTTCTCCGAAGTTTGAGGGTTAAATGATGAGAAAAAAATTGTCGCTTGTGTAGAAAAGTTTTACGGCAGATAAGTTCTAACGTTGTGTAGGTAAGAGTTTGTCACTTTATTTTCAGATCGCTTTATAAATAAATAGCTTCCGCCCTGCGGTTTTACCCGCATTCCCGAAGTATCTTATGTTTTCCCGGGATAAAAAGTACCTTTTATATTATTCCAAAGTATGATCTATTTATGCGCCAAGTTTCATTCAAATCTATTGAGCCGTTTATGCGTGATTGAGTCACAAACATATCTATACATCCAAACTTTCACCATTAAGGTCTTTTAAATGTTGCATTTTTTACCTAATTTTTTTGTTTGTTTTTGTTTTTTGGAATAAAAAAAATATTTGTGTCAAAAGCTTGCGTATCCTTTTTTCACAAGAAAATAGAGCATTTACTTTAATTCTCAATATTTTACTAAAATAAAAATAAATCCATCCATAAGTACATAAAACAGTACTTTTTTTCGCAACTGAATTGGTTATTGTATACAATACCTATTTACTACAGTAAAATTATAGTTCCTTTATCACTTTACTATCTGTCCCCCGCGGTTTCACCCGCGATCCGAGAAAAAAAGGAGCCTCTGTCCCTTTCCATACCATAGGCTATCTGCGTACTAAATTTCATCGCGATCAGTTCAACGGCTTAGGCGTGAAAAGGTAACAAACAAACAAACTCACATTCGCATTTATAATACATACTAGTAGTATATTATAGTTAAGTTTATGATTTTCAATGCAAACCTATAATAATCGCTTTTTTATGACTATTAGCTTTGCATTTGTATAGTTTTTATTTCATTTTCAAATGCAGTTTTCGAACAGTTCAGAACACGTCTAAAAATTATTGCATAAAAGCGTGTGTTAAATGTATCCCTACATAAAACCAAGTTTATAAGCGCTGTAAGCGACGATGCGTTCAAAAACCACAATAAACGCAAACTTTATAGGGAAACTCCGCGACGCGGCGTCGTTACACCTCTCTTTACGACAATAATCCATTTCTAAACGTTTTATAAATTCTTTGTATTTCTTTTTATAATCCCCGTTTCTGAACGTGGTAAATGAAAAGGGAACTGTCTGAAATAGTGGTTTATTAACCGACTTCTTTTTAGTATATTTTTAATAGCGATAAAATTATTTTTTCTTTTATTCATCTTTTCGGATGACAGATAAATTTGGTCACTGGTACAGTGGATTTGAACTCAATTAAAATCTGAGAAAATGAGATGTAGCCACAGATACAGTACATAATCAAATTAACTTTTTTTGACAATAATAGAAAAATGAGGTACTAGGTTCAAATCCATGGTTAGACAAAATAATTATTCATCCAAGAGATCGTTTGATAGATTTTCAACATGAGTTTGGAAGTGAGTCAGGCGGGAACTACAGTGTGCCCTACCATCGTACTATGGTTTCCTAATGTATTTCTTACCGAATGCTCAAGCTCATTGTAGATTCGAATCCACGACTTCTGTCACTTCATTTTAAGTCACTACGACTGAGCTATCATCGCTTTACCTATATCGTTGCTTCTATATTTCTAAAAGGAAATAATCAAACGAAAACCACCACACAAAATAACAATAATATAACAGTATTACAATTATAATCGTTCAATTAAAAGGTTTAATGAATGAAATCATATCAATTTATGTATGAGACAACGTGGCACCACATGTGGTGAGCGCCGCGCGATGTGGCACAATAATTGACTTCCGCTCGTTGCTAACAATATGCTGTTTTTGTTGACCGTACCTACCAAGCTGCGTCCGTCATTCGATGATTTGTTACATCATACAACATCATGTGCTGAAAGAGTTGTAAAGGGTAATTCAGACATGTGACTATACTTATTCTATGCCAACAAATAATTAATTGTATAAATTGATTTTGTGATCCTTCCCTCCTACGGTTTTAACCGCGTTCCTGGAGTATCTCTTCTTCCTAGATAAAAAGTATTAGGTTTCAACTAGTATTGGTGCAAATTTCATTCAAATCTGTACAGTCGTTACAGCGTGATTGAGTCACAAATATCCACGAAAACTTTTGCATGTATAATATTAGTAGAACTACTATATATATTACTAGCTGTCCCCCGCGGTTTCACCCGCGTAGTGGTATGTAATATACTTTACGACCTATTCTCAGACCTACCGAATATGCACAAAAATTTTCATAAGAATCAGTCAAGCCGTTTCGGAGGAGTTTGCAGACAAACACTGTGACACGAGAATTTTATATACATTAGATTAGATATACTACATAGTTTTAGGATTAAAATAAATAAAAATAATTTATTTCATTAACATAAGCTTAATCTAAAATATGTCTTCTAAATTCAGTATGATAGAGCTTTAATTAGAATAGCGGATATGCTCGATGCCATCGGCCTGAAATCTTGTGCTGTGGAAAGTGGGGAGACGTATACCATCAAGCTATGATAAAGACTTGAATTTATTGCCTTATAAAATTATAATAAAACTAGCCTTTCGCCCCGCGGTCCCCTATTTTACCCCCATAGGGGTTGAATTTTCAAAAATCCTTCCTTAGTCGATGCCTACACTGTATAAGGTATCTATGTGCAAAATGTGAAGTCTCTAGGTCCAGCGGTTTGGTATATCACCGTCAGTCAGTTTATACAGAGAAGAAGAAGATTTCGTTGGTTTAATGCACTAGGTACATGATTTAAATGTCTAGATGTTTTAATTTAGTAGGAATATCTTGGATTTCTAGGTATTATGTAGATACCTCTATATATGTATAACTGATACTTTATAAATTGTATTTCGGCCTGATTTCAAAGACATAGTACCTATATTATTTTTAAATCTTAATTAGCATTAAAGTTAAAAATGGCGGCGGCTTCGTGGAAATTTTCTATTTGTTATAGTTTATTTTGTACTTTTATTGTAAATATAAATTAAGTTATCTACAGATATTAAAGAAGTATGATGTTACAGTATGTTTTATATACCATTATTATAAAGCTCAAAATTGCATGGATGTTGATTATTTGGCACACAGATCATCCTGAAACAAATATAGGTAACTTTTTTGAAGTTTCTTCTAGAATGCGCTACGTCGTCATAGCATCTCCTAAGCTCACATGGTCTTCTATAAATCTGTATATATCAAAGGAAAACGTGACTGACTGACTGGTCTATCAACGCACAGCTCAAACTGTGATCGGGCAAAAATGTTGCTATTATGACGTAAGCATCCGCTAAGAAACGGTTTTTGAAAATTCCACCCCTTAGGGGGTAATATAGGGGTTCACGGGTGAAACCGCGGGGCGGAAAGCTAGTACAAGTATAAAAGAGAAAAGTCCTTACTCAGTCACTGATTGCCTCACTGACTCATCAACGCTCAGCCGAAAATCTTGGACCTGAAAAGCTGAAATTGTACAGAGGCTTTATGATGTATTTTTTTTCAATTCAACCCCTAATGGGGTAAAATAGGGAATCGCGGGTGGAGCCCCGGGGCTAGCTAAGCTAGTAATCTAATACTAATAATCTATACTGAATATTATAAAGCTGAAGAGTTTGTTTGTTTGTTTGAACGCGCTAATCTCAGGAACGTGATTCAAGGTACGTGATTTGGAGAAAAGGAATCTAATATGGTATGCCAAGAAGAATCTGAAAGGGTCAGGTGTTACTATCTCCGAATTTTTGACGAAGTCTCGTCACGACGCTTTTATGGCCGCGCGGCTGAGATTTGGCATAAACAAATGCTGGACGCGGGAGGGCTTTGTGTTTGTGCTTGGAGGCGATGGAGCTCGGCACCGTATCTGCTCCATAGCAGAGCTCGGAAACATTGCCGTGTCTGATGCACCGAAGCCGATGGAGGCCACCGTAGCAGCAAAAGTGCCGGCAGCAGTCACCGCACCCAAAAGTCGACGAGTCGGTGCTGCCTCTGCTAGTAAGAAGTGAATTCTTGTCTTCCATGTTATTCGTACTAGTTTCTGATAATTTGTACCCACTTTATCTTTCACTTTTATGCTTGTTTAGGTACATTTTTAATTGTCAAGTTTCACTGACATCTGACAAGTTGACAACATTAACTTTTTTTTTTTTTTTTCACCTTATGTTTAAATCACTTATTTAGGCAAAGGGTTCTAGTCCATACAGCCTAATCATTTATTGTCTTCTTCTTGCATAGTTCATAAACAATAATTATTATGCTTGACATAAGTACGTAGTCATGATTTGTTTAGTCTTTACTTTAATTTTTTTTTTTTTTTTTTATTGTAAATAATCAATACTAATCAAGTCTTTTCCAGTTGTCGAGTCATTTGTCATGATAACCTACTGTCAGAGTAGGTACCTACGTTCCGCTTATATTAATGTTTTATTCAATTTTTATTTTTATTATTTTTTGTTTTTTCTTTTTAATTTATATTATTTTATTATGTATTGAAGTACATACTTTGTGTTTTGTTGCTTACATATTTAATTTATTTAATGTTTGAACACGTAACCGGCAGGTGGAGATTTATTTTTATTTTATTAAGGTTAATAATAACTTTGATATTTGGTCGTTTTGTAAATTTAGTTTTTATTTATATATTTATTTAATAATTCTGTAGGGATATTATTACTATTATTTTTTTAAGATATATATTGAATTTAATTTATATTTATGTTAAACTTATTTAATGTTGATAGTTGCAGTGACAATGAACAGTTTTTGTCCTTATCTTCTGTATCCTGCAGTAGCAGTGACGATGATGATAGCTTTGTTAGTATCCCGTCGCTTTCTGATAGCCTGGAAGCCCAGTTTTCTGATGTACCGAAGAACTTCAACGTGATTCACATTAACGCGCAGAGTATTCCCGCACACTATTCCGATATGCTGGCGTCTCTTGACCATAAAAATATTCATGCTGTACTAGTCTCAGAGTCTTGGCTTAAGCCATGCCTCCCTTCTACTTTATTTTCTTTACCTGGATTTCATTTAATCCGTAATGACCGTACTGGCAGTGGTGGTGGTGGGGTAGCTATTTACCTCCGGTCAAATATCCCTTTCTCTGTGATTACCACCTCAGCACAACCACCTCCCTCTGATGCCGGTGAGCATTTGTTTGTAGAGATTCAGCTCTCGCATTCCAAAATCTTACTCGGAGTCTACTATAGTCCTTCCTTACGCATTAATTATTTTTCTTCCTTTGAAAAGATCTTGGAAGATCTTATTCCCTTATATAATCATAATATAATTATGGGTGATTTTAATACCTGTCTCCTCAAACACGATAACCGTACTTCTTCACTTGAATCAATTATTAAATCCAGCAACATGCACATTCTCTCTCTTAATGCCACTCATCACTTTCCCAATTTTACTCCATCACTTCTTGACCTAGTGATAGTGTCATCCCTTCAGCATGTTGCTAAGCACGGTCAGTTATCTGCTGATGCTTTTTCGTATCATGACCTTGTATTCCTTTCATATAAAATTCGTCCTCCAAAAGTTAAGCCCAAAATTATTCTTCAGCGCAATTTTGGTGGCATGGATCAGGAGGCATTTCTTGATGATGCTCGTGGCGTTGACTGGTCACCGGTCACCCATGCTAAGACTGTAGACGAGCAGGTTGCTATTTTTAACTCACTTATTACGCAATTGTATGATAAACATGCCCCACTAAGATCCATCAAACTTAAGCATCTCCCGGCGCCTTGGCTCACAGATGATATCAGACTCTTAATGCATAAAAAAGCGGCTGCTAAAAGTAAATTTAAGGTTCGTCCTACAGATTTTAATAAAGCCAAATATACCAAGATCCGCAATCGTTGCAATATGGTGTGTAGAGATGCTTTACGTCGCCACGTTCATGATTCTATTGAAAATGAAGATCCAGCCAGAGTATGGAAATTTCTTAAGTCCATGGGAATTGGTAAATCACTTCAGAACTCTATTCCAAATGACTTAGACCTAAATTCTCTTAATATTCACTTTTCCTCCTCATCTAATATGAATGACTCTATTAGAAACAATACTGTGCAATATCTTTCATCTTTACCACTTCCCGACTACTCTCCTTTGGTTTTTGATCAATTATCTGTTTGTGACGTTAAGAAGAGCTTACTGTCTATCACCTCCAATGCTGTAGGCGTTGATGGTATTAGTCGCAACATGTTAGTGCCAATCCTTGATATTATCCTTCCTATCCTTTGTTTCCTTTTTAATAATTCTATTTTTGATGGAGTTTACCCATCCATCTGGAAAGACGCCCAGATTATTCCCTTCCCCAAAAAACCTAATCCGAAATCATTTTCTGAGTACCGTCCGATTTCTATTCTCCCGTTCCTATCCAAGGTCCTTGAGCGTCTTGTCCATAATCAAGTTAACAAATTCCTTTCCCACCATAATCTTCTTAACCCCTTTCAATCCGGTTTCCGTCCTGGCCACAGCACAACTACTACACTCGTCAGAATTACTGATGATATTCGCATGGGAATGGAAAGTGGTAAATTGACCGTGCTAACATTGTTGGACTTCAGTAATGCGTTTAATTCTATCAACTTTGAGATTCTTTTATCCTTGCTTCGCTCAATTAACGTATCTCCATCGGTGATTGATTGGTTTCATAGTTATTTGTATGGGCGCAGGCAGCGAGTTCGCCTCGAGGAGAATTTCTCCTCGTGGTGTATCACGTCAGCCGGCGTACCCCAAGGTGGCGTTCTATCTCCTCTTCTCTTTGCTATTTTTATAAATTCAATATCTCAAAATCTTTCTTCTTCCTACCACCTTTATGCAGACGACCTTCAAATATATTCCCAATCCGTCCTTAGTAAATTATCGGAAGCCATCCTCACCATTAACTCCGACCTTGTTCGTATAACAGAGTGGAGCAATACTTTTGGCCTTAAAGTTAATCCTAGCAAGACTCAGGTTATGATTGTGGGCAGCTCGAGACTTGTGTGTAAGGTGGATTGGCACTCGCTTCCTCCGGTCTGTCTTGATGGAATTGTCATTCCTTATAGTGAGAAGGTGAAAAATCTGGGTCTGATAATGGACCGCTGTATGAATTGGGGCCCGCAGTTGCAAGCCACTTCTAGTAAATTGTATGCATCAGCAGCCTCTTTAAAGAGACTGCGTAACTTCCTTCCAACTGCCACTAAAATTGCTCTAGCTCAAACTCTTCTGCTTCCCGTACTTGACTACGCCGACGCCTGCTATCTAGATCTCACGGAGGACCAGCTAAATAAGCTTGAGCGACTTCAAAACTTCTGCATAAGATTCATATTTGGCTTGCGCAAATATGATCACGTGTCCCATTTCCGTTCTCAACTCAAGTGGCTTCCTATAAGACTTCGCCGGAATACTCATATTCTCTCCTTACTTTACAACATATTGTTCAATCCCTCGTCCCCACGCTACCTCAAGGAACGTTTTGATTTCCTCCATTGTTCACACTCTCTAAGGTCATCAGTTAACTTAGCTCTTAGATTTCCACCACACACCAGCACTTTTTATGACAAATCTTTCGTGGTTGAAGCTGTTCGTCTCTGGAACTCATTACCCGTTTCTATCAGACGTGCACAATCCTTATATACCTTTAAAGATCAGGTCAAAAAGTTTTATCTGTCTAATTAAGTGTATATTTGTCAACATATATTTATACATATTTATCTTATTTTATATAGTATAGGTATATATATTTATAAGTATTAAGTGTATTTATTTAAGTAAGTATTGATTATAATATTTATAAATTTAGCAGCAAGTATATAATTTTGTTCACAGTTTATATTATTAATCTATTTTCAGTTCTGTACACCTCCGTCTTATACAGTTTTTTAACTCCTCTCCATCCAAAGGTTGCCTGGTAGAGATCACTTTTAGTGATAAGGCCGCCCATTGTAACACAATCACTGTAAGTTAAGTTATTCTTTGTGTTTCTACTCCTTTTATGTATGGTGTAACAATAAAGTGTTATCTATCTATCTATCTATCTACTGGTTCGATTTGAAAAATTCTTTCAGCGTTGGATAGCCCATTTATCGAGGAAGGCTTTGTTTGGTACTTATTTTATCCTGGGACAACACAAGATCCCTCGGGAAGGCGGGTGAAACCACAGGGCGGAAGCTAGTTGAAAATATTTAATCATATCACTTGCTATATTATTACTCGTTGAAACGGACCGTTTCGTGGAAACGTGGTTTATATCTGTTTCGCTGTTCATTCATAAGCTTCCATTTAATAACAATCATGATAGAGTTAATAAACGGTTGATAAGTCTGTAAATATATTTAGGATAATACGCTGTAGGGTGATAGGTTAAACGAGGGACATACTACGGCTTTGATTATCTATACTATGTCTAGATAGACAGTCGCCACTACAGAACTAAAACAAACAGGCCACGCTCTTACGCTCGCGTTTTTTTTTAATGCTTGTCCTGGTTAGCAGTGGTCGTGGTAAGCACACAAAGCCGCGAAGATTTTCCTCGTGCTAGTTTCAATAAAAACGAAAAATAATAAAAAACTGCAGCCATTTAAAAAAACAAATCAATTCTAGTAGTTCTATAGTCTACATACATAGTGTGAAGCATTTGTCGTTGTTTGGGATCATTAACAACGCGACACATGTTCTTATCGCAAGACGGACAGACAGACGGGCGCGAATCTACTTCTTATTATACAACGAGCTGGTTCGTCAATTAAATTATTGTCATGTACATTTCTTATCTTTAATGAAAATATTTTATATTGCAGATTATCTTCTATAGGAATGTTAACCATCAGTAGAATTGTTATATTATCTTACATGAGTTTGGTAGGTAGCTGAGAGTTCGTTGCTAATCAATTTCAGCATGTCCCAATAAAGGAATTTCTAGTCAGTTATTATTTATTGGAACGAAGTTCCATTTCGCGCGTTGTGAAAGGGGGCTAGACGGAAAAAATTCTTACGAAAAGTTGTCACGACACTTTTTGCTATAGTAAGCTATTGTAAGCTGTGCGGCGTCGCATGTTTCTCTGTCTGTCTCTCTCTCTCTTATAGAAAGCAAGCCAGATATTTTCATTTCTGATTTACTTCGTTCCATCCGGGTGTCCCTTGTTTATTAATTAGAGAAAACTAGCATAAGACAAGTGTTATCATAAATGTTGAGTTTTAACTTTGACACTATCCTCTGGGAGTGGGCCTCTTTCGTCCATTACAGTTTTTTTTTTTAAATTAGGTATGTACCTATAGGTAGAGGAAAAACGTTATCAATTACTAGTTCTACTACTACTATTTATAAATCAATAGAATATTTGGATATGTTGCAGTTGAATGGTGTGTATGTGTCAATATGTAATTTATTACGTTTAGCCCTGTATTCATTTTAGCCCAGAGATTTAAATTATGTTTGACCCCTAGGAGGGCACTTATGAAGGTGGAATATGAAGTTACCACCGGTTTGGAAGTCAGCCTTCAACTGAGAAGAATCGGCAAGAAACTCAGCTTGGTTAATTTTTATTTTGACTGTTTTGCGGAATTTTTTTTTGAAACATTTTACAAAAATTGCATTATTTTTTTTTTCTTTTTATAGGCTTGTGTTTGACCACAATCCACTATGGTAGGTGATGATGTGGCCGAAGGTGGTAAGCACACAAAGCCTAGAAGGACTTAACTAACTATTAACATTCTCATTTATAGTAAGAGTAAGATTCATACTGGGTGGCCAGTTTGGGATGGCTTCTTTTCGACTTGGCTTAGTCATGGTGAATAACTTTTATAGGGAACAAACTGAAAATGTAAAAGAAAAGGCAATTCGTACATTTTGATTGAGCAAGGTTGATTTATTAGTATGGAAAATTTGTTTCTCTTTCCTAATATCAGAGATAGATTAAAAAAATAGTCATCTCAAAATATCCACCCGCTATATAACTTCTTTATTATTTTTTCATGTCAGAAGGTAGACAAGCAGGCGATCCTCCTAATGGTAAGTGGCTACCGTCGCCTATGGACATTAACAACACCAGAGGGATTGCCTATGTGTTGCTGACCTTTATAAAGCCTAGAAGGCAACTGGCTCTCAAGCGCAACTGCCGGAACACACCACTAAGTGCTTGGTGACAGATTTTCATTAAATAGTTCATCATATATAGTCAATATCATATAGTTCAAGATATTTTTATTTTTTTTATTTATTTTATCATATTTCCAATCCAAAAATGATCACTACTGAACCTCCGTCATTGTTTACTATACTAAGATGAACATTCGCTTTTTAATGTCTATTATCAGCTAGATACATTAGAAAAACCGTTGGGCAAAAAAAAAACATCTCAACAGAATATCACACTTAGGATCATGAGATACTCTGAGATTAATTCCAAAGCCATTAAAGTTATTCGCACATGTAAATAATAAAATGAATGGCACAGGAAGTCTGGTGGGACACGTCTTGTCATGTGGTCAGGTTATTGACCTCAACAATATGGCGACACTAGGGCTTCTAGACTTGTGTTAATTAGCACTTGTTTAATTTATGTTGGAACGGCTTTAAAAGGGCTCGCTGTTAGTTCTTTACTTGAATTTTATTAAGATTATTTAATAATATTTACAACAATATAAAATCATAAAATTAAATTCTACAATCAAACAAATTAATAAGGTACCTTAACGAACAGCATAAGTTGACGAAAAGTAAAAAGATATTTATTATGATATAATTTATATAGCAAATTATACATACCAATAAAAATATAAAGACCCCATTCGACGTAACTCTTACGCTTGAAATAATCTAACTTGTAATTTGCTGCGGTCACCGAGGCACACTCACTCGAGTGCAAAAAGATAAAATTGTGCCCTCTCTTAATGTCACATCTAGATGCAAATTGTTTCGGCCCGGGGTATTTATTTTAACTCTAATTTTCCCCGGTAAATACCACAAGGGTTGCCCCATTCAGCGGACCGAACGCTTACATTTTAATTTCTATTTAACTTTTTTTGAAAGAGTTAAAAACTCTTTTGTGTCGCATTAGTGTCAGTTGCAACTTTGTAAAAGTAGTTAGACGAAGTGAAATTCAGTTGTTAAACATCTGAAGAGTTTAGAAAGGAGGAAAGTGAGTTTTATTATCTTTACTTACCTACATTAAAAATTTTACAATGCATTTTTTCTGCTATGAATCTAACAATAAGATCAAAATTGATTTGTAAAAATAAATAATTATTTTATTATATACAAGTAGATTACAATATAATAAAGATAAAACAATAAATTTACATAAACACTTCAAATCTAAAAAGCGGGGCTGTAAAGCGCTACGAAGGCTACAAACACAAAAGACGGCTCAAATAAAATTTTGACTGTGAATTAAAAGTAAACATCAAAACAGGGTTATTCTGTAAAATGCCTCTCGCAGGCGAAGACCAAATGATTTTTGAACGCGAACTACCTGCTTGTTGTTAAGCTTTTGGGCTAGATGTGGAGCCATAAAATCGGCGGGATATTAAGCGTGATATAAAATAAACATACCAGAAATATTAATAGATAGGTATTTATACAGTTATGTATTTATAAAAATATTAAGATATTAAGATTTTCATTCAAGGTTAGAGGTTGAGTGCCTTGAATAAAAATCTTTAAAATACTTTAAAATACAAATTTCTACGAAAGAAATCTCTTTCTAACACTTTCTTATGAAACATTTAGGATAAGTGACGAAGGATTTAGATTATCTTCATAATTTTGATGGTCACAATAAACGGCCCTGAAATTCTTTCATCTAGCACATGCCAGCTACTCTAACCAGCCACAATACAATAAAAAGAAAACTTAATCTTAAATAGCAGAGAATATCATTTGAATGTATTCCTGTCAGTCACTTGGAGTCGGCGCAAAACCTTACGTTTATTTAAAACACTCTTGATGCCCCCCATGGTGTGGCTATTTTTTTCAACTGGTGTTAAGCATACTAGAAGGAAACTGGCTCTTAAGTGCAGCCAGTCCAGTGTACTCTGACTTCCTTGCTGATTTAATGGCCACGACAGTAATGTTTTGTATTAATTAACTCAGTATAATTAAAGTGGTGTGCGAAACACTGGCCGGGTGGAGGCCTTGCCTGCTATTTGATATAGGCACTGTGTTTAGTGACGTACACAGCGTACACTGTGTTCCTGTTGTAGTTGGAAATGTGATTCGTAGACACAGTTTATTAAGTTACCTGTTCATAGTAATACTTGCCTTCAAAATTATTTCCTAACAAAGTTAAAATTATTGCTACTGCTTATTATTAACAAGGAAATTCGTCGTTCACTTTCTATATATAACTCATGTTATAGACATTTGAATGCGTGTGTACCTATCTTGTTATAGAGTTTTTTTTAATTATAAGTGCCATGTAATTCGTGCCATGTAATACTATTATAGTGAAATAAACAGTTACCATGGAAACGGCTGATCGCTTCCACAAATAAGCCTGTTAGGTTTATTATGGTAGCTAAATATATTATAATTAAGTATGTCTTATTATGAATTCTAATTTGTGGGTTTCTAATTTATATAGTCTAGCTTTCGCGCCGAGGTTTCATCCACGTGACCGGAATAAAACAGTCGGTTGAAAATAGCCTATGTTCGGCTATAAACCATCTCCATGCAAAAAATCACATTGATGCGATGCTGAGTAAAAGATGGACAAACCAGCAAACACACTTTCGCATTTATTTATATAGTAAGAGTTCTAAATTGAATCATTGTCAAAGTATTACAGTATTTTTTACAGTGAACCAAACGATGGTACTGTAAAAAAATATTGTTTTATTAATTTCAAGTGGTTAACAACACTTCCATACCCGTAAAAATAGTTCAAAACACAGTGCCAAACCGTGTCACACAATAGCCCTAGTTGGAAAACGCACAGTGTTATCTTTAAAATTGTTGGCTTAATTTGCTTTTCTCGTTTACGGCCACGTACAAAATTGCTCAGTGTTTCTGACACTCAGTTTTGAGTGGCCGTTTGTGTGTAAATGGTCGTTTGATCTTCTGAATTTTAAAAGGGTTGTTAAAATGAATGAAGGATTGAGCCGAGCGTTAGGTTGGCGGATCCTCACCCTCGCAGGTGATTATTTTATATCGTTGGAACTCGGGACTGTGGTGGTCATAAAACCAGGGATGGTAAAATCTTATTAATGATTTTTTCAGTTAGTAAATCATTGTAAAAAAAACCATAGCATGGTGGAAGGATACTTTACGTAGTACCCACTTGGCTGCTGCTACCCTCAAGTTGAAAATTTGTTTGTCACCTACCAGCGTGTTCGAATGGCTGTATTGAATTGAATATTATGATATTTGAAAATATGTTATGTATAGGATTTTGACATAAGAAACATACACTAACACGAGTTACGAACAGTTCTTTTTCTTCAGAGACACGAAGACTCGACCGTTCAAGCACAAAATGTAAAAAATAAAATTGATGGAACCTTCAATAAAATCACCATGGAGATTATTTATTTTTTACATACATACCTACAAGTATAGGTATATGTATAGTTAAAAGTATGTTGTTTTTTTATCTAAAAGTATTTTTTTACAGTACTAGTAGGTTAGTTTAGATGACTTTCACATCCTAATGTGGACTATTTGGCGAGTGCTGAGGGCTCTCAACAGTTATTAGTAAATTGATATTTCTATATCTTTGCATATTGTATATAAAAGAAAAAGTCCTGACTGACGGGTTGACAGACTCTAAGGGGTTATATTATAGGGCGTAAAGAGTAAAACCGCGTGGCGGAAAGTTAGTATTATTTTATATATAATAAATAAATATTCTGGGACATTATTCCTCACACACGGCCATCTGACACCAAGCTAAGCAGAGCTTGTAGGTGGAAGCCAGATAACTGATATAGTACATCTACTACTTTTCTTTTGTAAATACATACATATATAGATAATTACAACCAGACACAGGGCAAACATACTTGTTCATGCACACAAATGTTTGTCCTGAGTGGGAATCGAACCCACGACCTGTGGTGTGATAGATAGGGCCCGTCGAAATAGTAGAAACTGATTGACTGACAGATAATATCAACGTAGTACAACACCTCAAATTGCAAGGATCAAAAATTTTGTTATTTTTCACACATGTATCTTATATACCGTAGAAAGGTGTCCATAGAGAACAGGGGAACGTGGGCGAAACCGCGGGCGGAAAGCTAGTCTTTTATACGTATAAAAAGAGTGACTAAGTATTTATCAACGCACAACCTTAAATGCTGGAGATAGAAACATGATTTTTTTCTCAAATGTTCCTTATGTACCGCAGGCATCTACTGAGGAAAAGTTTTTCAAAATTCAACCCCTAACAGGGTGAAATAGAGGATTATGGATGAAATAACAGGATGGAAAGCTAGTTAAATAATATACATCTGATATCAAGTATTTTTATAACAAAACAAACCTCAATAACAAATCACACAAAATTCAAATAAATTCAGCGCGAACTTTTACGATCAAATCCCTAAAATCAAACGGTCCGAAGCCCGAATTACGATTATCATTTTCATATCTCGATTTTTTCATTTTGCCCTCCCATAGTGGAGGGAGGGGATATTGAACGCAACAATCCAGGGAATGATCGAAATAATGGGATTTACCGTTGAGATTATGCCAGGATTATTCTCCAGTCCTAAAAATTTTTCCGCAACTCTGTTAACAAACTTTAATCTCATAGCAAATGCAACCTTAATATTAGAGCGCTAAAACGTTATATAGTCTGTGAGGGTTACGGGCGGGAATTTCATTTTGTCCCGAATAAAAATATCCCATACGACGGCTTTGCTTTATCATTGCGAAGCGGAGGTGTAATTAGTTTTCGTAAAGCAGGCTGGCCGGCGGGCTTATTCTGGTGGATTTTACGAGGAAAAGGTTATTTTTATATTTAATAATAATAGTTTTTTTAACTGTTTTGTTCCTAATTACGTCATTAGTACCTGGATGACCGATGATAAACGATGTTTTCTAAAAATGAAAAAAAGATGCCTTGTTATGTCTGATAATTAGCATTGAATGAAACAAATATTTAGGTTGTTCAATAGAACCTAATAATCTATTAAATGTTATACCTATTTCATTTATCAATATGACGTAACTGCATACATTTTTATTTTTATAATTTTTTCAATTGAGCATTTTTTAAAAATTATACATGAGTAGAAAACTATCAATATACCTATTATATAAAATTAGGTTGGTTTTTTTTATACGCTAAAAGTAGTTATGAGAGTGCTACGAAAATCTGTAGCCGTAGCCGATTGTCCCCATCGCTTACAGAATAAGTATGTAGAGGTGCCAGGGTCGGATTAGCATGCCGTATTTGCCCATTTTCGGGGGTTGGGCCGGTGAAAAATTGAAGCATTCATTGTTTTAAATGTCGGTACGTGATGCCCCGGGTCGTGGGTTTAATTCGTCGGATGTCACGCGCTGTTCGAGAGGGATAATTGTATCATCTTTTGACGAATTTGTTGCGTTTGAATTGGGGCGTACGATTTGGTTTTATTTAATTATTATTTTTTTTAATTTCGTAGTGTATATTTTATTAAAATAATTCTTAGTGACGCAAAATTTAAATGACAATACATATAAACATACAAGGTAAAATAAAAATAAAGGTTAATGATCATTAATTATTTGACTAAAACGTTTACCAATTATTTTTCACAGGCTTTTTAAAATAATATCCACATTATTATACTTCAGTACTTTCCTAATGTAATACAATAAAACTATATAAATAACATAATATCATCATTATTAAATGGCTAAGACATCGCCGCGAACACTGAAACATTTTTTGTCTCCACCAAATTGCTCACGAACAAATGCATCGGTAGCACAATAAAATCCATCACGAATCATATTATTGTGTTACCTATACAAAGTGATTGTCACTCGAGGCACATGGCGGCGCGAGGGACGCCCGAGGCGGGGCTTATCATACCACGCCCATAGAGCAACGGTACGAACGATAAGGTCGAAATCACTATGGAGATTCTACTGATTTTCGGCTTTACCGAACAGAAAGCCGTGCGAGCGCGGGCAGAGTGTGTGACTGCCTTAAAACACTTTCATAGCCCGCGCCGGCCGCACGCTCCGCGACCATTCCAATTCAAATATTCCATTTTCAAAAACTACGTAGTTTAAAGTGACATTAGGTTATGCGACGGACGCTGTAAAAGTTTTTTTTTGTTTTTCTTAAATATTGACAATGGAAGTAAGTACGATGCCTCCTATGCCACTGGACTTCTCGATGGTGAGGAGTGGAAGTGATTCTCCTCGTGGTACTCTGAGGGAGGGATCGCCGAGGCCTGTCTCCAACAGCGCTTTCAGAGTTGTTACGCCAAAAGGTAAGATTTTATTTATTGAGAACAAAAATTCTTTAACATTTTTTTTATATACAAAATTGCCTTAATTTACGGTATTATTGTTGAGTTGGTAACTAATAATCATAATTAATACCTGATAGTTCCTAATACGAAAAAAATGCCCGAATTTTGTGACCGTTCGCACTTTTATCGGACTTTGAGTTATTTACTGCTCTAAGTACTTTTATACTCATTTAAATTAGCACTGAAATATGAAGTAAAATAAAAAAAACAGGATATTTTTCCTTTTTTACTTTTAATTTTTTACATCACTGAAATAGTTAATTACTGTTTGCGACCTAATTATATTAGTACCAAGTTACCTATTTTACCAATACTCGTAATTAATTTCCTACCTAGATTGACTATAAGAGGATAAACTAACTCTTTCCTTATTTACCTATTATGTGACTATACCTACATAGAACACTAATTATGTAACTACCTGAATTTAATAACCATTTTGTTTTGTTTTTCTATACTACTTCGGCAAAAAAGAAAATTGTTTTTATACTTGTTACTGGATATTTAAAAGTGATTTATTATTATTTGATTATAAATTTACTTTGAACTATTAATTTACAAAAAATAGATAATTGAAAAATAATATCAATGTTGAATAACATTCATATTTATGAGTTTATTTAAGTAGTTAATAATCTTTTAAATTAAATTTCTATTTTTTTTTTTTTTTAATATGCAGGAATGTACCTGGAGTTGTACAATTTCGGAAACTTATGTATGGTTTGTCATTCTCAATAAGTTTTTAGCTCTGTACCTAATCTCAAAAAAGTCATCTATATTTCTATACTAACACTAGCTGTCCCCCGCGGTTTCACTCGCGTAGCGGTTTAAAAAATAGATAAGAACCTATTCTCAGGCCTACCCGATATGTACACAAAATTTCATAAAAATCAGTCGAGCCGTTTTGGAGGAGTATGGTAACTAACATTGTGACACGAGAATTTTGTATATTAGGTTATAAAGAGGAAAGATTTGTATTTTTGTATGTTTGTATATTTGTAACGAATTAGCTCAAAAACTACTGGACCGATTTCAAAAATTCTTTCACCATTAGAAAGCTACATTATCCCTGAGTAACATGGGCAATATTTTGTCTCGTTTTATATATTTTATTTATATTTTTATTTTATTTTAGCCAGTAGGTACATAATAAATTAAACTTATGTTTTTAAAATAAAACACCTGGAAATATTTACCCGGTATTACAATAGTACCTAAGAGTACCTAAAAAGATGCATCGAATTTATATAAAAATGCAAAAAAAAAAGAACACAGTAAATTAAATAAAACTCACAAATAATCCAAGCAAAAAAAATAATAAAATTATCAAATTATAATTATTATTATACAAAAAAATGCACTGTCAAATTATTCAGCACTTTTATCGCAACGAGAATTATTCTACTCTTTTTTTTAAATTGAAACTTGTCAATTCGAAGCGGTTAAAAATAATCACCCCCCACTGAGCGGGCAAGTGATCACGTAATCAATACGGCTGTGTAAGGAAACTTTATTGTCACCCCAGCGAACCCTTCACAATGATCTCCTACTACCTATCTAAAAAAAAATCTTATGTTTTTTATGCATACTAATTTATTTACCGCAAATTAAACTGATAGCAGTTTTTTATTTTTGTTTTTATAGTTTAAAAAGATTTGATACCTACTTATCATTATTAAAGTATTATATTACGTTATTTTCTTCTATGGACAATAAAAAAAAAACGCGCTTTAGGACCCTATGTCTTAATTGGGTTTCCATACCACAATGGACAAATATTATATTATACTAGCTTCTGCCCCGCGGTTTCACTCGCGCTCCCGAGGGATCTTATGTATTCCCGGTATAATTGGCCTTTCTCGATAAATGGGCTATCCAATACTAAAAGAATTTTTCAATTCGACCAGTAGTTCCTGAGATTAATGCGTTCAACCAAACAATCAAACATAGTAGATAGATGTAAGCGTCGCATATAGGCGACATTTTAAGCTCTCCACTAACATTCTGCTGCACCTGATACCCTGGAGGTAGACTGACGATATTACAATGGTGTCAACTTTTAGAATTTTGCGAAAAAAAAATTAAATTATTGTACTTAAACTAATAATATTTTTCAAATTTTTCATATTGTAAAAACATGCAAAAAAAGGAACAAATAAGCCTGATTCTAACTATGTAGATTATTTTTCTTATTAGCTAAACGCAACAAATAATATCGCAATATAAATAAGCAATAATAGCTGTTCGATACGAACCTGCTTTGTTAAAATTATAAATCTACTGAAACAGGTCCATTAAAAAACGAAACATAAAGAATGTAATTTATATCTATGTACGTAGATGTTCACTTGAAGCACATACTAATTCTGATTGGTCAAAGGAAACTAATAAAGTGCCAGTTCGAACTCGGTAACACAAAGGAAGTGGTATCGTACCGGATCTGATACTGGCTTGCTGAAATATTAATTTTCAATTTCAAAGTCCGCCCCTGATGAGTTCTGTTTTACTTTTCTTTTTTTATATTCGCCCTTCGGCTAAGTCTTTTGTCGGCTCTATGGATTTTGTATATACGACATAACCTTTTAGTATATAAATATGATAGATTTTTGTTGTATTTAGAAGGTTTTTTATTGCTTTCTTTCATTTTATTTTTATATATTTTTTTCCTGTCATATGCCACTCCACGCACGTATTATTTTGTTTTGGTAGGTAGGTGCTCTAAGTGGAAAATCTGTTAAATTCGTCAAAATATCTCCAGACAATTTCTTAAAACGCCTTCACAAAAATCACCTTATAAGTCTCCAATTATCCTAACACGAGTAATACCAGTATAAAAAGGGCAAAAAGCATTTCCCCATGCACACTCTAGACAATAACACCATAACACTAATCCACCTCAGTCGGTCTCTGCAACCCGACACGCGCCGGTCCCTCCGACCCCTTGAAAATATTCAAAGTGCAACTCTAAATTGTTGAATTACACCAATTTGAAGGATTAACGGATTTTAATGTGTTTGACGTCATTAATCTATGGTAGAGTGAGACAAGAAAATAGTTAGTGCAAAATAAAAATAAGCTGGTAAATTTGATTGGCATAAAATAAAAAGCGATTGCTATGTGAGGGAAGATTTCTATTTAGTAGTGAGCAACGAGCTCAAAAAAAACTGGATAAGCCAAAAATAGTTAAGTGACGATGTAGCCAAATGCGATGAGCATTGAGCAAGAGAATTGCCTCTCACTTGCAATTGCCGGAACACAGTTATTACAAACACTGTCTAAATACTATTCCTCAACTAAGCCTTATTTTATGATTTGGCTGACTCTATCATCGATAGGATTGTCTGCTAAGAGCCTTAATTTTATTTAATACACGCTAGATTTTTCAGTTGTCGTCCATTAAAAACTAAAGTAGGTTTTTGCATGCGCAACATTAATTATTTTGGAACTAGCTCTGATTAACTAGCTGCGGTTTTACCTGCGTTCTCAACCTAACCTTATACCGGGTGATTTTGTTATCACTGGCAATATTTGCAGGGGTGGAAGTACTCATCAATGTGAACAACTTTTATTATGGGGCTAACTCTGATATCGCGTAAAATAATACGGTTGCTTCATACATTTTGGTCGAGTAGGTATTGAACTTTTGTATGGAACAGCTGATAATTTTTTCATGATTTCACAGCTAGTCCCATTATAAATGTTGTTCATTTTGATGAGTACTTCCACCCTTGCAAGTATTGCCAGTGATAACAAAATCACCCTGTATATATAACCTTCTTCAATAAAATGGCTATCCAACGCAAAAATATCGGTTACTTAAATTCATACAAAAATCCCATAGTTACTTTCTATTCTTTTTCTTTGCTTTTCTCAAATTTTAATTTTTTCTTGGAAAATTTTTAAATTTTTCTCTTCATTAGAACCTTCTTCAGACTTCAATGAATATAAAAAAAATGCCGTTGTCGAGTTTTGCGCCTAGCAACACATTTTGCCATTCGTTTTTATTTATATAGATTTCTTAGCGACGGACAACGTGAAAATCATCACCTAAAAACGATTATTATTATTTATGGTAAGCGCAGAAAAAAAACTACAACTAAATCTCTCTCTACAGATTACAGTAGACAATTAATATCTAAGAAGATGTAATCCGGATTGCCAATAACGTTTCGTACGTATCGGAGACATCTGATCCCAGACATAATCGGATTTGCCTGATCGAACACCGGTCGTTATTGAGTTTGCCATTATTTTTGTATGCCGAATAACATTCGGTAGACATTGATTTTAATGAGATTGCTATAGTATGAAATGTATTTATCTACATTGCTTTTTCAATTTGGATCTTCTATAATTGACTATTTATGACATCTTGATAGTATACAAAAATATTTTATGAAATTGTTTAAATACTAACCTTCCGCCCCGCGATTTTAGTCGCGTACCTACCCCTATTTTACCCCCTTAGAGGTTGAATTTCCAACAATCGTTCCTTAGTGAATGCCCATACTGTATAAAGAAAATTGTGCAATTTCAAGTCTCTAAGTCCAGCGGTTTGGATTGTGCCTTGAAAAGGTATCACCCAGTCAGTCAGTTTACCATTTTATATATAATATCGCAAATAATAACACGTCTCAGTCATTCATGATGATGAACTAAAATTCAACCCATATTATAGTCAGTCAATTCACAAGTATGTTCCTAACTGTGTCTTTCCACAGCTGCACGAGAGCCAGTTGCCGTCTAGCTTTTGTGTGCTTACTAACTTTGACTACATTACCACATACCATGGAGAGAGGTCAAACACAGTGTACGTCGTAAAAAATAAGTGTCTCTAAAAGCCTTTTTTAAAACAAAATAATCTCCTATCCATAATTTTTCTATATACCAAATTGTAACAAGCATCCAATCCACTGATTTGTGAGCGATGTTCGCACCGCCGCGCTGCGTCGATCCATCATTCGGGATGGAAATCTAATTTGTCGCATTCGGCAACTAGCCGCCCGCCCCTAAATGAATTACCGACGACATGCACCACCGCTGTATAGCATTGTGCGATTTATCTCAGTACTATATTTTTGGTATTCACGTGGGTATTTGACCTCGTTATTTTAGGAGGCACGGATTCATTGGTCATATGATAGAGCCATGAGAGATTTTCGAAGTGTAAACTTCTTTAAGCGCGGTACGCATATTTTTAGATGAGGTAAAACCTCTGGACTCGCGACACCGAGACGCAGTTTGACGTTTAGTTTCTTTTTTTTCTCCCATTTAAATAATTGCGGCCAGTAATGTCGCTAGTCACTGTCAGTAGTTTTGGCGCCATAACAAAACAAACTCACTCAGAAAAAAAATCTATTTTAGATTGTAATAATTTTAATGACAATGATGATGATACAAGAACTCAATCTCAATCTCTCAAAAAAAAAAAATTTTACTTCTGTTGTCACTCCCGGAGTGCATTTTTTTTATTACATTCAATTAGATAGGTACAGTAATATATACATTATACCTAACTAGATATAGGAAGAATACAAAGCAACACTATATATTTCGAAAATTCAGCAGCTAAACAAAATAATCTAAACAGATCATTTAAATTATCCAACCAAACGTCCTATTACCAGAGTGTTGAAAAAAGCGCAAAACGCAAACTGTGAGCCAGATGCGCGTGTCATTAACACACTTGCGACAAAACAACGACAGAAAAATCGCACGTCCTTGACAACATCCGACATCCGTTTCTCACAGCCAATGGGTGTAACGCATTCAATCATTGCGTGTAATACTAATTAAAATCCATATTTATTATAACTTTAATTATGTCACCGTAGTAGGTACAAGCTCAGCTTCGTTTGGAATCAGATGGCCGTGTGTGAGGAATGTCCCAGGATATTTATTATTATTATCATTACACTAAAAATTCTAATATTAGTAGTCATATGACCATACACTAAATCTTACAGATTAACTTTTAATAAAAAGTAATTTAAACATCCATGAATCAATCGAAATTTGTTTCGATTGAGCGCTAGCCTTAAACGATGAGAAAGATTCCAGGGTCCCCCATTAGGCTAATGGCTCACACGTGGCTCCTCGGCAAATTCGGCAAATCCCTTCGTCGTATAAAGGCGATTTACTGCCCAAATTCATTATTAATAGGCCCTTTGAAGCTGTGGTTGTGCCAACAAGGAGATGATTAGTTGATTGCCCGAAAGATTTTTAGAACATCCCGAGCTTTAGTGGTATGAGAATATACTTGAATTTGGAACAGATTGCTTTATATGTATTTAATTTTCTAATTTCTTTATATGTATTTAATCTAGTACTTTTAACAATTTATAACATTGGAAATGGGCCATTTGTTTCTCATTGAAATGATTTAAAACACCGACGCTAAATTGATATTGATCAATCAATCAAATTGAATCGTTCAGATGAATCATAAGCCAATCATGATGTTAACAATGTTATAATAAAGCACAATAAAACGATAAATTTAAGAAAGTCCTAGCAATCGGGATCAGTTACGTAATAATTATGGAATATTACACCCATCTGATCCTAAACTATGCAACTTATGAAGAAAATATTTTAATTGTTACATATACAGCTTCATTGACCCGAAAGCTTTAAATCTTAACCTTATTAGAATCTTCCTGTCGTCGAATTGGGTTGCAAAACAAGCGGCCACATCAAACATAATGTCGGTAATCTACTGACCAATGAATACGAATAATGAATCATAGTACCTACCCATTGGGATTGATTGAAACTGTCTTTGTCGGCCGTGACTTGGATTACAAATAGTTTCTCTGTTGAAGTAGTATCTACATTTGCTTTTACGGATATAGAATATATTATATTAAATGAGGAATTTATAAAACTTTGATTTACCCAAAATATTGATCACTGGGTGCGATATATTATAAATTTGCACTCATTAATTTTCCCTCTGTTCTTTCTTATACCTAAATCTTGGAGATTTAGTTTTCACTTTTAATATAGTTTATCATTTAATAAGCAAGTATCTAACAGTTTCAGTATAAGTAAATAAAAATTAATGAAATTTCAATATAATTTTCCTGATCCTATGTACTTTTTTCACGCCTGATGCATTTGTACTTGAAGTACAGAGAGGACAGTATGAAATATTATCCTTGCAACGACTTTGACCTTAATTTTCTTGGACATCGTCATTAGTCACACGAGAATACGTTTTAAACGTGATTTAATGCTTTTATATATTACAATATTTATCATTTATTACTATTTTTAGACTAAAGTAAGTATTTTAGATGTAAAGAGAAAATATTTAGGTTGTTATAATAAAAAAACATCATTTTGGAGAATTACAACTTTATTCAACTTTTTAACAACATAAGTTTAGGTCTGTTTGACAGTTGTTGCATTTTTAGAAATGACATTTTTATATTTGAGAGCATTTTATAAAAAGTGCGCAGACGAACAATTGCGTTCAATTGAAATTCTGCCCTGAGAAAACATTCAATCTCGCACAATTAACACCTCTTAACCCGTTCCGACGTTCGCACGACAATCAGCTCAGTGCCACTAGATTGTACAATTTAATCGCTGCCTTTTAGAAAACAACACAGCGCATTCATTTTCTAAATTATTTGTCTGGCTCCTTAGAACGACTGCAGCTTTCGATACAAAAATATATATTAGTAGAATATTGTGCAATAAATTAAACAACATCATTCAATAAAGTGGATTTCTATTATAATAAAAAACTTCAGAAGTACTATTGAAATTGTAACAAAAAATATTGAAATCTCCCATAAGAACGAACGTTACAAAACACTGAATACAATTACACCATTGATTCTAATAGAAAAATATCATAACGCTCTGATTCATCTATCAAGGCCGTTTCTATCGCAAATACTTTAAAAAAATATATTCACACACTCAACGGACATTGATGAACCTCGATTTAATTTACGACTAGATCTCTTTGGATCAATTAAAGTAGCAGATGACAAACAGTGTGGACATGACTAAGGCATGCGTAGGAGTCGTGAATCCGTGGGAACTGGTCTAGTTTCGAATGAATACGCACTGACTTGCCATTTGATTAGACGTATGCCAGACGCGCGTCCAATTTGGCAGCTATTAATATTGAGATAATTTATAGATAATCGTGAAAAGGCTGCAAAGTGAGTTTAATTTAGACCCAAATATGGTAATATCCTACAAGCATTGTATCTGTAATACAAACAAGAAGATTTATTAATATTAACTTAAGCAAACGATTAAAGTTGACGCTTAAAAGATGGGTTTAAAAATATCTCGGTCATAAAAATCTGTATTTCAGAAAGTATCTACAAGTAAGTCGGTAAAAAATCTTACAAGTTTTTTTCTTTCAATCATCATTGAACTGATGAATGATTCATGACGATCTTATTAAAACTAATTTTGAATTCCTGATTCTTTTTACCTCACGAGGAGTGATTATTTGAAAAATTGAGGAAACGTTGATTGGATCTCATGGACATATCATCTGAAAACGGAGGCTGTAGGCGGACTTAACTGAACGTGGGAACAATATGGTTGGCAACAGTATTGTAAACTTACAAACAGTGACTCACTGAGCTTTAATCGGAAATAGAGACGTACGAATAGGAATAGGAACGATATAATCATGATTGACAACTTTTAAAGTAGAATAGAAAAGCTTCAGATAATACAAACGTTTAATTTCTAAAGAACAATCAAAATTTATAATTATGTCGAATAATGGCAATAATAAAACTAATAATAATAAACTAATAATTTTAGTTTTGCAGAAAACTATTAAAAAATATACGTAACGCCCCGCGGTTTCACCCATGTACCCGAGCGATCTTATGTTTTTCTGGGATAAAAAGTACGTTATATGTTATTCCAAGGTGTGATCTATATCTGTGCCAAGTTTCATTCCGATCGATTCAGCCGTCTATGCATGATTGAGTCTATTGGTCTTTCGCTGATATTTTTATTGTTCTTATTAAATATTAAAACAAAAATCTTAATAAAATTAAATTTAATCAAAAATACCTAAAATATTTTAAATCTTAAAAAGTTTTTATGTTTTAAGAAGATATTTTATAATTATTACTATTATTTTAACATGTTCACAGTCTTATTTATCTAAACGTATACATACTTTTGTAATAAAAACAACAACCTTAACTAGGTACTTAAACTAAATATTAAAATAAAATATATGAAAATAATTAAAGATATTTTATTAAAAACATAAGAAATAGAAAAAAACTATTTTACTCTGTGTCATAGAATAATGAATATTGCCAGCGCGTTAAATTAATATAAGCATTGTATTTGTATACAGGGGTATACATTATAATAATACATAATTATATTGTTAAACAATTTTATAATTCCAATTAAATATCAATATCATACTTACTAACGTTAATATAGAGTTTATAATCGTATATTTCATTATTATTAATGATACGTTTAAATCCATTGTTATCGGCTGGTATTATTAAACCACAAAGTTTTGAATGCTCTGATTAATTAAAATAATGCCGATTTTTGATAAATCGAGATACCTACATATTGTTTGCCTTTACATAATATTATAGGTATAGGTATACAGCTTTTGTAAGCCTAATTAGTAACAGTGTTAACAGATTAGCATATTTTTGAAATATCCAACGAAGATATTGAATTTTTCCCTTTCTATTAACATCATACTTGGTATCAAGAATTTGGCGCCAATTTTAATTTATATATACGCTTTTTTGTTTATCATCATCAAAACCGAGTCTTTCCCAATGTAAATTAAAACATCCGGTTTTGGGTTTCTACATTTATAACCACATGTGAACCACTAAACCGGATGTAGTTTTCATTGGGTAAAGCCTTTTTTTTTGTTGTTAATTTCACAATTATTTCTATGATGACTAAGCTTGACTTTACCACAATCTCACAATGGTATATAATAATGTTGTCAAAAGTGGTAATCAACTGGGTCAAGTGCAACTTTAGGGTAAGCTAGGCACTACAAACTACCCTACCAGCGTGCAAAGTAGAATTAGCGAGCTTTTATAACAAGAGAACGAACGACACACCAAGTTTTTACCTAATACTGATTCAAAATAATAATTAGCAACATAACCTAATCAACGGTTTCCTTTTATTATTTACGTGAACAGAAGCAAATAGTAGGTATTAAGTTAATTAAACGCAACTTTGTTATCGAGTGGTCGAAGAAAAAAAATACGTATGTTTTTGCTAATAATCTGTAACCAGGAAACTGTGACCCGCCTCGACCCTGGGCGGCCACGTGGTCCGTAATTAAAAATGAAAGATTCTTTATACTCTGTGGATAATAGGGCAGTGTTGGTACTGATAACGAGCTCATGGTAGACTGCGTGTCACCAGTGATAACAGTGTTCATCCACTGTGAATTATCTCTTAGTTTTTGATCTTGTTATGAAGAAGGAATGTTTCATGACCGCTTGCATTTTGATTGACTTTAAATGGAGGTCTTTGACTTGAATGTACGATATGTTTTGGTATTTGTCATGTATCATTCAAATAAATTTTTATTTATTTGTTTAAAATTTTGCATTCACTCTCATAATTATTTAGGACCTGACTGAAATTTATTTATATACATACTAGCTGTCCCCCGCGGTTTAAAAAATTGATAAGAACCTATTCTCAGACCTACGCGATATGTACACAAAATTTCATAAAAATCGGTCGAGTCGTTTCGGAGGAGTATGGTAACTAACATTGTGACACGAGAATTTTATATATAAGATTATGTATATAAATCAAAGCTTGTAACGTATACCTTAATCCTCATAAAACTATAGTAGGTTTTTCATGTGCACGCCCGTGATGATTTCTGATAAAATATAGCTACTTATCTTATAGGTACAAGTGTTATAAATATAATCATGCGACATTAATTAACTCTTTGGTTTCCGTTAAGAATTCTCTGGAGTCTAGATTGTAGACACTCAGTGGCCTGTTTGTGAGCAATAATAATAATGTACTGTACTTAGGCTAGGTACACGCGACCACCCAGGCGAGCAGTAATGCGACACCGGGATTAGACTAGAAAAGCTATCGAGAGGAAATTAAAAACAATTTTATTTTTCTAAACATTCAAATTATATTTCCAAAAATTTTTTGAAATTTAAATTGAAAAAAAAACTGGATTTGGATGATAATACGAGTAGTACTTTTAATAACGCAGAAGACTTAGCGAATTGGGACGAATTATAATCGCATTAAAATTTTTGAAAATGACATGAACCTTTTTGGTAGGTATATTCTTTTTATTATTTTGCGTCTCCACTTCTTTCTATTATTGTTCATACATTGCGTATCGAACGATTTGAAGTGGATCACTCGCTAATAATATCGAATGAATGAATGAATGTCCGCTCCCATTGATCAGTAAATGCGGTATTGTCTTATGACAACTGGAGCTAATTGATGTAGCGCGGTCTCTTTCATATTGATAAGGATGTCTATGCTGGTGGCAATGTTCTTTATCGCATTCTTTCTTTGCAATTATGCATATTAATGTAGTTTTATTTTTATTTTTATCTAGTTAGTCAATCAATTTAGAAACTGTCCCAGTGAACCAAAAGATTTATGCTGTAAGAGACAATTATCTTATGTCGAAATTTTCTATCAAAAACAGATTGATTGATTAGTTTACATATCTATCAAATTTATTATTTATCTACCTCGATATCAGCAATGTACTTTTTTCTAGGAATAGTGAATTGATCATAAGTAGATAGTTTTGATTTGAATCTGATATATACTTAATGTTTGATAAAGTATTAAGAATTTGAGGAAGAATGGTAAACTCATAGTTAAAATAAATTGTTACAGAAGAGACTATTCTAAATGGGAGGTAAGTACAATAATATGGTCTAAAACTAATGTCAAACAAAGTGATAATTCAATGCTCTTTATATACAATGATGACTAGTCTACCGCCCCCGCGGTGTCACTCGCGTACCCCTATTTTACTCCCTTAGGGATAGAATTTCAATAAATCCTTCCTTAGTGGATAAGGTGAAAATTTCAAGACTCTAGGTCCAGCAGTTTGGCCTGTGCGTTGATATATAAACAGTCGGTCAGTTTACCATTTTATATAAACAGATGGCTTGATTTGATTAATCATTATAATCATAGTATTCATACGTTTCGAAATAAAAGCGTTATCATGTTCAAGTTCTAAGAATTAACTCAAAGAACCGAGTGTGACTTTATCAATCGTTCAATTCCGGTAACCTACAACATTAATGTTAATTTGTAACAAAATGTTAACGTATGATATCTTTATTTTGTTTTGAGTTTATACTCTCTTTGTGTATATCATGAAATGAGATAGATATCTTTTAAAAAGTATTTAAATATTGATTTTGAGATTTATGACAATAACAGTAACAAATACACAACAAACTATTTTAATATTATGTAAACTAGCGACCCGCCCCGGCTTTGCACTGGTGCAATTTATACACACAAACATTCTTCGTTTATCGTTATTTTTATTAGTGAAAGCCGTATCAAAATCCGTTGAGTGCTTAAGAAGTAAGCGGAGAAACAGACAGAGGCAGATAGCGACTTATTTTATACTATTTATATTAAAATTTATTTGACTTATTTATCATTTTGCATTGAGCCATCCAATTATTAACATCTGCCAATAGTTGCCAAAGTAGATTTATACATCGTTTGGCTATACATCGTTGATGCTCCGTCATACGATCGGCTGGGAGTGCCGGACAGCCCGGACTCCGGACACGCGTTATTTGAGGAGGGCGCCAATTGCAGGGATAACGTGGCGCCCGACGTCTGACCAACAGATCGCTATCATGACTTGATGGTTGTATTTTAATAATTGTAACCATTTTTATTAGAGATAACATAACGAGATAGTTCCAGATAAAGTTAGATTAGATAGGTTCAATGAAGTATTGAAAAGGCTCGATGATAAAAATCTATTTATTAATGACTTATTTAATGGTGTAAAGCTAGTACCTAATAAGGTTAAAATAACATTTGATGGTAAATATACAATGATGGATGGTATCGAAACGTTTATTAGAGAAAAATACGCTATTGTTTGTTATCACGAGATATTATAAGACCCCTGTCGAATTACAGCACTGTCAGTAGATAAATCCCGGTTAAATTTCGACACAAGGAATCAGCACGCGACACTTATGTTTAGGCTTGAATGAGAAGATTTAGCGGATGGAAACTTTGAATCAAATCCTTTGATATAAATCAAAATTTATCTCCACTAAATTAAACGCTAGCTATATTTAAAAAAGTTTTATTTAGTGGTAAGTTTTATAATAATAACACGGGTACAATATAAGTAATGACTTGAAATGAAAACTAAAATTTTCTGCATTTTTTGCATTCCATTCTGAAACCACTACAATATTGCCACTACAATAGAAGACTCATCAGTTTGTCACCAAGCCAATCGCTAAGGGCTCATCTCTTAAACCGATCCGTAACACAGGAAGCGATGATACAATTGGCGTTGTCAGCGTCAATTTAATGATGCGCCCGCGCCGGACGCCGGTCATTGATTCTTGAGCAGCGTTGGCGCCATTCGGCTTGCCTTTTGTTTTTAAGTATTTTACTTCATCTCGTGACTCACTGATGCAACGATAGGAAGTTTTGTCGTTTTAAAAATAGATATTATGTTGTGGTCATAGTGTGACGACTTTTCTATTTGTGGCAATTGGTTCAAGTTTTATGTGATGCTCCAATTTGGATGTTTTATGGCAGTTTAGTGAAACTCTTTAATTAATTTTGTAACGTTACAGTTGAGATATTTTCTGTTAATTCTGTGAAAATTTTAGTTCCTCTTGATTCCCTCTCCTTTCATCATCAATCGTATTAAATTCTACACGGTGAACAGTACAAACACACTCTGTGATCAAGTGTACGAGAGTCTTGACATTAACACTCGGCCGTCGTGGCGCCACCGAATCGCTCTCTTCCTTTAGGACGTGGCACTGATTGTCCTTGCCTCTTATCGTCCTTATCCTGTTTTGAGATGTCCGCTTGTCAGTATGTCCGCTTGTTTATGGTTTGATGTTCAGAAAATCATTTTTAATGCTTGATTTTGGGTCAATTGGTTATTTGTTTCATCATTTCAATTTAATACTATAAAGCCTTATCAGTTGTAATAAGTTAGAGAGAGAATTAGTTTTAAGTTGTGAATTTTTTGATGTTGAACCTAAATGTTATGTATAAAATTAAAAAAAAGGTATTCAATCTCACTGATATTATAAACAGATTATCCAAGGTCGTTTAAATAAGCATCCATAAATGTATCAACTAAAATTATGATTGTGTATAGTATTATCTATATATGTATGTATTTACAAAAAAAAATGGTATATGTAGTATATCAGTTATCTGACTTCCATAGTACAAGCTCTGCTTAGTTTGGGGTCAGATGGCCGTGTGAGGAATAATGTCCCAGAATATTTATTTATTTATTATACTTTATATATAATTTTACTGTTTTTGATAAAGTTATGTAAAATATTAATAAGTAGATTAGTGATCGCAATATACGATTTCTTTTTTAAATTATTATTATGTTTACGTCATATCAACAATTTAGTGGAAAACAAAGTAGACAATAGGTTTTAGCAGATAATTGAACCTATCAAATAGTGAAAACACAAACAAACAAACGGGTATTTCTCTCAATATTATACCATTGTCCAAAGTAAAAAGTAAATTAATCAGCATAGTTTTAAATAAAAATTCTGGCACATTATTCCTCACACACGGCTATCTGACCCCAAACTAAGCAGAGCGTGTACTATGGAAGCCAGATAACTGATATAATGACTGATAACTTTTAAGGCGATGATAGCTCAGTTACCACTGACTCAGTTACCAGTGACGTCTGACGCCGCGGCAAAGGCCGTGGGTTCGAATCCTACAATGAGCTTAAGCTTTCGGTGAAGGAAAACATCGTGAGGAAACCATAGCACGGTGGTAGGGTTCTTTGTAGTACCCGCCTGGCTGGCTACCACCCTCAAGTTAAAAATCTGTCTGTAAATACATACATACATACACAGATAATTACACCCAGACTCAGGACAAACAGACATGTACATGCACACAGATGTTTGTCCTGAGTGGGAATCGGACCCACGACGAAGCCTAAGATCCATCTTAACATCTACCTTAGCAGTACCTTTTCACTCTGGCCTTGAAAGTCCCTAGATTGTGAGCAATATTGATACGGTCCCATTAAAAAAATTCCACAAGCAAAAATATCAGTTATATCATCAATTCATTATCAAATATCGAGTGTAATAGATAATTATAATATCGTGTAACAACGACTGTGATTACCTAAATACATGTCTTCTGATAAATTTTTATCGAAACAGATTGTGTTTAATCCATTTCAAACTGTTTTTTCATAAAATGGTTGCGTTATACATGTAATAAGATATTGTGATTGTAGTAAATAATATTATACAAGTTTCTACTTCATTAAACTAGCAATGGCAGTATTAATGATTGATTCGATCACATGGTAAGCGATGATAAAGCCAAAGGTGATAAGCAAACAAAACCTAGAACTGACTCTTAAGGGCAGCAGCTGGAAACACCGATATAGAAGGCGATAGGTTCAATATACGACATACTACGACAAGATACAACAAAGTATCCTACCACCTTCCTATCGTTTTTTTTTCATCACAAGCTATCATCGCTTCACCTTAAAACATAATGTAACGTTATACAGTAAGTCATTTGTATTAAAATTATCTGTTTGATTTTATTCATTCATTGCCCTCAACTAAGCGTATGCAACCTGTAATGCTGTGAATCAACATAACAGGTCTTTGGCAGTAACAAGAATCGCTAATAAGATAATGCTGTAATAAAGTCATAATGACAAATGTCTTCGACACATGGCGCTGTGAAAGTAACTCAGGGTCTGACGCGGGGGCATGAGTCGGGCAAATCAAGACGGTCCATTTCATTGATAAGGCAAACATACAATTAGACACTGACGACTGGACAGCTAAGACCGAGCTTAAAATGTCACAATGCAATGTTACATGCACTTTATTTTAGTAAGTCTGTAGTGTTAGTATCTGTGGGAAAAAAAATCGTATTCGTATCGTATTATTTTATGTTAAAATATCGTGTTATATTTGAACATAAAAATAATTATGTTAGTTTTGGCAACCATGTTTACTTGCTTCCAAATTTTATCAATTCATATTTCGAGACTAATAATACCTACTACTAAAAGGTCGTAAAATGATAAGCGACATATTTCATAAGCATTATATATATATACCTGGCGTCATTTTAGCACCCTATCAACTTTGAATAATTCTGGATCAACTCATTGTACAAACTTCGTAGATTCATTTGAAAATAACCCATTTCATAACTCATTACAGTATAGGTATTACAAAAACAAATACCTACCTATGATTTTGATAATATTTGTTCGAATAATTTGCCTGTTTGTGTCCCCATATGCATGATGCAAAAACCATGCAATTTGATTACATACCTACATAATATATAATGTAAGTGAAGGATTCCTTAAAAACCCATTTTATTTCACTTTTACATAAGCTTAACTACAGTAGAATACGTATATATTTAGTATGGAGTTGTGGATGTAAATTAAATTAATATCCAAATATATTCAACTAGCTTACCGCCCCTATTTTACCCCCTTAGGGATGGAATTTTCAAAAATCCTTTCTTAGCGATTGCTTACATCTTAATAGCTAGGTATCTGTATAAAATTGGATCCGTCAAGTGGTTTGAACTGTGCGTTGATAGATCAGTCAGTCAGTCACCTTTTCCTTTTATGTATAGGTACACAAGATAACTAGTTTCCATAGTACCAGCACTAGGTTTGGTAACAAATACACATAAGTGTGATTTTTCAAGATATTAAGTACCTTAAAAATACCGTGAAAATAGGTGAAGTGGTAACCAATATAAATTCTAAATTAAGTTACCACCCACTAAGTCAATTAACATTAATAGGCAATATAAATGTATAAGGTTTTAGTTTCGACGTAACAAAACGGCTAAACAGATCATGGTGAAAATTGGCGCACTCGTAGAATATGTCCGAGATAACTCAGGATAGCATATCTTTAGTTTGTCAAAGCCGTTTTAAGAATCTTGCAAACAAATTTTTGTTACAAGAGAAATATTTTCCCATCAAATAGAGTTGACCATCGTACTCTAGGCAGATGCGCGTGAGTCACTCGTAATTATTGCGTGGAACTAAAATGAGGAAGTGTCCCAGTAAATTAATGAATGAACCTCACCCTCATTGTCAATTTGTGGTGTTGTTTGATTTTTAAGTTTACTTGATTGTTGGGTAAATAATTACGTAACTGTTTTCACTTTAGATTTTAAACTCTCGGACTCCATACAAGGCAGGGGGGGGTGGGAGTGCATGAAAGTCAATGGAAGTATTATCACCTGCATAATTTGTATTTATCCTTTTACATACTTCACTTAGTGATCTTTTTTTATTTACATTCAGTACTTAAAATTTACTCATCAATACATAAATTATTATGAAATTGTGATATATATTACGCTATTGCAGTGTTTGTACCATACAAAGTCATGAAAACTGAGGCTTTATGGTATGTGTTGATATTACTTATGGGCTCCTATTAAAATTAATCGTCATAAATCTTTTGTTCCAGGACTATCAGCAAGTGAGGCTCTACGCAACGGACTCCGTCAGTCTCTATGGGGTGCGTCTGCAAGTCGATCAGAACCCAGGCTAGCTTCACCGCCTCCTGTCCAAATCCATGACAATTATATTGCCAGAGGTAAGTTAATTTTTTTTTTAATAAAATCCTCGCCTTGGTGGTCGAACGGTATAAAGCTCGACTGGAAACAAGAGGTTTTGGCTTCGATTTCCGGGCAGACAATGTATTATAGACGTTTCTTTGGTTACAAATTATTGTATTCTCTGGAAATGGAGAAAATATTCACTGCTGCATGTCATATTGGGGGTAAAATTATCTTTGGTGATATGTGGGTCTCAATAATGAGACCTTATCAACCTCTTTGGGAAAAAATGGCGAGGTTTTTTTTTCATAAATGCATTTTACGTTTATATTCGACCTCATTTTTGGTGCACGAGTTAGAATTGGTTTTGACACGCAGACATACATACTCGTGATTCAAAAATTCTTTAAAAGTGACGATCACTAACTTACGGCCGCGTTTGAAACGTCAAAACGGCTGAACGGATTTGAATGAAACTTGGTACCGAAATAGATCATATCCTGAAATAAAACGTAGGATACTTTTTATCCCGAAAGATCATTAGCGTTCACAAGATCGCGGGTAAAACCTCGGGGCGAAATCTATTAGTTAATTATATTTGATATGAATACCTTACTGAAATATTATTCTATGTTAACACATTGTCATTATTATCTTTCCTCAGTAGATTAGAAATATGATCTACAAATAACTCACTCTATCTATTCTAGTACTGTACTATTGATAAATTAAAGTGATTTATTCAAAATGGTGCCACAAAACCTTCAAAACCAAACTTTGCAGCAATTCTTGTATTATATAAATTTATTTCGTTTATCTCGAAAACGGCTCTTGCGATTTTGATCAAAATTTGTATTTAGATAAGATTTTAAATTTATCTATATAGGCGTCTTTCCTGAAAAATGATTCCTGAGAATGATTTTAGCCCTTTTAAATACAGTTAACATTTTTTGTTAATTCCCAGCATTTTCATCCAACTCGCGGTTGTAAAACCATTCCATATAAAAAAACAGGAATTTATGATGTCATAAACTTGTATGACATGGTCTTTCTCCTTTGAGGTTTATGTTATTGGTGCAGGAAAAAATCGTGAGGTTTTCTTAAAACAAACACTTACAGATGTTTCAGTAGCTGTACTACCGTGCCAGTTTCCCTCTAACCTTTGAGTTTTAACTATCTTAGGCGGCCAAATCATCACTTATCATAGTGAAATTGTGATCAAAAACATGCCTATATATTTAATAAAGTTAAACAAAAGAAATCTTTTGACCGTAGTAAATCTATTATAATGCTGATGTTAGATCAGCTTTTCTTTTTGTAAATAGTTTTAAATTAAGATGTGTACTTTTGTTATTGTTTTTATTTCCCTTTTTAATTGTAAATATCTAGACACGTGTGTAAATATTATTTAGTAAGATTTGTAAAATGCTTCGTGTTTAATTAAGGATTAACAATCTAATATATGTAATATAACTGTTATATATCCGATCATAAACATTGAATGTACGTGCATTATGAAAATTCCAATAACATTGGGTTACATCAAATCCCACGGCTTCAGATTTGGGGCTGACATATCTTATCTCTGGGCCGTCAGGGCATATCGCGGGCGAAATTACGTTTGTTTTATGACTTTGATTTGCCGGCGGCAACGACAAAGGTGACACCGATAACGATATGGACATTATCCACTATCGACAGTTTAAACGTAACGTGTTATGATGCTTGTAATTTTATGTCGAACACAAATTTTCGATATAAGACGATAAGGATGTATGGTGTGCATAAAATGAATAAAATTTTCTATTATATAGATTGTATAAATGATATTATAAATAAAAAGGTGTAGAAAAACTGCACACTAACGCACACATAAATAACTAAATAATTAGGTTCGGTATCAATGTGTAGTGAAAGTATAGTACTTTATTGTAACCACCTGGCTGACCCTCAAGTCTTAGTCTTGGCTAAGTAGTCGTGACGTTGGGTACCGCGGCGAAGGTCGGGAGTTCCTACAATGAGATTTCGATTAAGGAAAACATCGTGACGACACCATAACATAGCAGTAGGGTTCTTTCTAACCCTGCCTGACCACTCTGAAGTTGAAATTCTATCTCGAAACTCAAGTTCATTCTAGGTTTCGTATGTTCACCACCTTCAGCCGCACCAAAAAGGGCTGGCTACAATCCTTACCAAGAAAACCTTTCGCTAATCACATACATTCCGAATTGTTTTTATAGGTATATTAGTATCCAACACAGACCACATGACAAACATAATTCAAAGAAATTTTATAATTAATTAGGACCTATATTAATTAAATACTTAAAACACTATCCTGTCGAAATTATTATATATTAAATCATAATATATATTACCACAAATCGTAATAAAACAATAATAATGACGTTAATAAATGTGGTAAATGACATAATATTGTGTTGAAACTTGAAACATAATAATAAATCAATTCGCAAATAACAGTATTACACATAATATAGTAATATTCCTTTTATACGAATAAAACCAATGAATAGTAATTATTATATTTATTGATAAACAGCAATCCCCCGCGGTTTCACCTACTATCCCGAGAAAAAGAGTAGCCTATGCTCCTCTTCATACTATGGGCTCTCTGCGTACCAAATTTCATCGCGATCGGTACAGCGGCTTAAGCGTGAAAAGGTAACAAACAAACAAACTCACATTCGCGTTTGTAATATTAAGTTTATTAAGGATAATAAATATGGATAGTATGAATTAAAATATTTATTTTACATAAAATATTGCGGTCTAGTAAATATTTGAGCTGTTTGGGGTAGAAACCCTAGGACCCTGGGGTCTCGCGAGCCCAATATCTATTTAAAGAAATAACTAAGCGGTTGGTGGAAGCCACGCGGGACCCCAGAGTTAGTTGTTTTAATATCAACTAAATATTTTTACTAATATATCAAGTTTTAATAATAATATTATAAACATACGTATAGAGGTAGATTTTTTTTTGTTATTTACTAGCTAATCCCCGGCGTGTGTTGCAATACGTCTTTAATTTTTTTTTAATAGTCAGAATTGTTGGGAATGCGGGATACAAATTAATTAATAGAAAAAACGATATCCATATTGTCATATGGATATCGTTTTTAAATATTAAATAATAAAAGTTGTTCACATTGATGAGTACTTCCACCCCTGCAAGTATTGCCAGTGATAACAAAATCACCCTGTATATGTATGTATTTACAAAAGAAAAGTAGTATATGTAGTATATCAGTTATCTGGCTTCCATAGTACAAGCTCTGCTTAGTTTGGGGTCAGGTGGCCGTGTGTGAGGAATAATGTCCCAGAATATTTATTTATTTATTTACCAAGAGCCAACGAACGAACGAACACAAAGATATTTTTGACATAGGTAGGTACTTAATATATGAGGTGGTAACTTCAGTAGTTTCGACGTTCATAATTGCCCTTGTAGGGCCCAATAAATCGCTTTGACTTTGACTTTGAAATTTCTAAAATAAGTTTATAATAATATAATGATTTCTCTGTTAACCCTCCAGCGGCCGATGTGTTGTAAATGCGATTTGGACATGTGTACCCTGGTGAGCAAACTGTACACAACGATAAGGTTTTGTGACATATTTGAATTGTATGGATTGTTTCTATTTCCAGAAACTCCTTATTTAGGCATGTAACGAGACCATTGACTTATATTAAGTATAATAACTTCATAAGGACTGGGCTCGCAATTTTTGGTACCGATTTGCTCGGTTGATACGTTTTTTTCACCATAGTGATTTAGATTAAGAATTAAACCAATTAAATTCAAATTAAGAATATAACCCCCTTATGCAGAAGCAGAGAATTTTAAAATAAAAATAAAGGTAATCACAAAGCACGATCAATCAAAGGGTAACATTGTTGCATGCCCTCTAAATGACAATATTTGCCAAGTGGCCACACAGTCACGACATCCACCGCTTGTTTACCTTATTATTCACGACTTTGTTTGGCCAGTCCAGTCAAGTCCGGCCAAGTAAGCCAAGTTACTTGATAACCTTGTTCAAAGTTTGCGTGACTTCGCGCTATGACAATTGAATTTTGTGCTGTCCCTATTTTTTAATTATGCATTGTATTGTGATTGTTGCCCTTTTGTCTGCGTTTGCTTAGTTATAATTTGTTTGTTTTATGGTTTATACAATAATAAACTTTATTGCAAAAGCGCCAAAGATATTTTATATTACCGAGTGTTGACTCCTTAGCAATAGACTTCCTTTTTTTCTCAATCTTTTTAACTTGCTCGGATTTTCCAGTTCGCTAACCTCAAGTACAATTTTGTAAGCTTAAAAAAATAAACCTCGTGACTTGGTCATAATCACAAATCTAGGCACTTTGTTGACTAGCAATTATCAAAGGATAATTTAATCTCAAAGATGCCGCATGCGGCGTTTCGTCAATGTTTACTTACGTACAAATTTAACTTACATCTTGCTTATCAAATCTTCAGTCAATATCAAATCGTATGTCTCAAGTTATAAAGACGGCGTTTGCTTTTTCCGTTAATTTCAAGTAACATGGTAACTTGGCCAGGGACACAAATATGAAGCGTGCTATTGTTTCAGCAAATAATTCGTGGAAACATTGAGAGAAATCGGGACATACACACACAAAGGCGCCGCCCGCGATAAGGTAGGGTCACCATGATTAAACTTTAGTTGAAAAATATTGAATATTTTTCATGCAAAAGTATAACAATAGTTTCTCGTCATCAAACGATAATGGATCGTATATATGATTGGTAACTACTTTTCGGGTATTAAAGTGTATTTTATCTGGTGAAATATGCGATATGTCAAATTTTGTGACGTTATCTTTCTTACAAATTTTTACTTTACTTATTTACTTTTTGAAAACTCTCGTGGTTGTAATAATAATTATTATTTATTTATTTCTTCAGAAAATTAATATCCAGGAGTTGGTAAAGTACCTTAAATCTAGTGTCAGTACCTACTACATACTGCTATCCAAAATATATTAAGGAAGAAAACAGTAATAATCTACACACTACTCAGAATTTTGTAATATTACAACATATTTACATATTTTTATCATAGGTACACAAAAATTTTAAACAAAACTTTTAAATCGTAATTACCTATTTAAATATTAAATAACGCTTTCGAAACAAATTAAAATACAACTTAATTCCATTAAATTCGTTATCTTCATAGTTTATGAAACATGAAAATATTTTGAAAAAACATCTAGCAATCTAGGTTTCAGATATCACTCTTGCAAGACATAACTTATCTATAGCTCACTACGTAGGCTGTCATCTTCCTAAAACGAGCCTAGGCGTGGTCACAGTAATCCAAGTTCTCGATATCACTCAAGTTTCCTCAGATCACGCCGCAGTAAGCCCTGATTTATCATATTTATCAGAGAAAACCAACTGACAGTGCTAATACTCTAACATAAAGCTCATGTGACGAAATAAGATAAGTTTTTGTTACGTATTGCGTTTATTTACAAGTCTATTTTAATATTTAATTTTAAATAAAATGTAATTTTTTATATTAAGCACAAAATCGTTGGTGAAAACGTAAGAAAATTTAGAAATCGGCAAACTTTTTTATAAGTATAAAAAATATTTCATATTAAAAACAACGAGCATTTGCACAGGTGTAGGGGTATGAAAAAAAAAATATTTGTATCAATATAAAATATCAAAGTTAGCTACTATTCAAAATGAATGATATGGAACTGAAATAATTAAAAAAGAACCGTAATTAGCCTATAGGAAATAGGATTACGGGCGTGAAATAAAATGCAGAGATTGAATTTAAATAGAATAGAAAACATAAATGAAATAATATATTCAAATTAAATATGGCCACAATGAAGGTTATAATGTCTGCCTCCTAGCACAGTGAAAATAGAAGTAAGGGAGGAACTAAGGGCAACCATTGCTTTTATAATAAATGCTTAGTGACTGTGTTGCCAGTACTAAGGATGTTAATTATTGCAATGTAAAATCAAGTAAATACCAACACGCCCACTCACTAATTAATAATCAGTCAACTAAAACTTATGTATTAGCTTTTCACAATCATATGTATCTAAATAACCAGAACATTATAAAACCTTCAAAGTGATTACTGGGAAAATTACAATTTTGATGGTCCAACATTTGTTGCAAGGATTAGGAAAACCCAGAAAAACCTAATCAAACCATTACATCAAAATAAATAAATTATAAGGAAATTAAAATTATAAATTATTGTAAACTTAAACCCATCTCATCTCTAAACTGTTGAAATGTGACAGCTGGTAGCGGCTTTGTCAGCACATCCGCTATTTGTTTACCTGTGGGTATATAAAACAATTTTATTACATCGTTTTCAACTTGTTCTCTAGAGAAATGGTACTTGATGTCAATGTGTTTAGACCTTTTGTGACTAGTAGGGTTATTGGCTATACTAATACAACCGTTGTTGTCTTCATAAATAGCAATTGGACTGACAACATTAATTTTAACACTAATTGCCAGAGACTTAAGCCATAATGCTTCTTTTACAGCTTCAAATAATGCCATGTATTCAGCCTCAGTCGATGAGGCCGCTACAGACATTTGTCTCTTTGTATTCCAAGTTATTGTACAGCAATTGAATAGTCTAAATAAATAACCCGTAGTACTTTTTCTATTATTGACATCATTACCACCCCAATCAGAATCTACATACCCACATAAAATATAATTAAAATCATTACACCTTTTGTATGTTAGTTTTAAATTTATTGTGCCCTTCAAATATCTAAGCACTCTTTTGAGACATTGCCACAACTCTTTATTATTTTTGTTTGTGTATCTACTCAAAATATTAACACTTACACTTAAATCAGGACGAGTACACAACTCAACATACATCAAACACCCAAGAAGGTTGCGACTAGGTGCATTATACTCACTGTCCAAGTTAAGAGCTTCGTAATTAGGTTTATTCTCTAAAGGTGTACTAATAGGATTACAGTCAGACATACCGAATTTATCTAATATAGTTTTTATGTATGCACATTGATCCAAAGTTACTGTGTCATTATGTCTAGTAATTTTAATGCCCAGAAACAACTTAATCTCATTTAAATCTACCATTTTAAATTTACTCATTAAGTAACCCTTAATTCTATTTATTGATTGCCGGTCAAAACACACCAGCACCAGATCATCGACATAAAGCAAAACGTAAATATTTTTATGAATATCTCCCTTATCCAAAATATAAATACATCTATCAACTGATGAATTTACAAATCCTTTTTCTTTAAGACATTGATCAAATAATTCGAACCAACACCTAGCAGCTTGTTTAAGTCCGTACAAAGCTTTATTTAATTTACAAACGTAACCATCTTTACAATTTACCCCCTCTGGTACACTCATGTAAATTTCTTCTTTCAAAATACCATTTAAAAATGCGGTTTTAACATCCATATGATGAACCAATAAATTATATTGATTTGCAAAACTAATTATAAACCTAAAACTAGCTATACGAGCAACAGGGGCAAAAGTTTCATTATAATCAGTTAAATACTGCTGACTAAAACCCCTGGCAACAAGACGTGCCTTATATCTCAATGGATTGCCAAACTCGTCATTTTTAATACTAAAAATCCATTTACAATCGACTTTATTTTTATAACTTGGTTTAGGTACTAATGTCCAAGTATCATTAACTAAAAGTGAATCTAACTCATCCTTAATCGCACCTTCCCATAGAGTTCTGTCATCCCGACTTTTAATGTCATTAAATGAAGTAGGTACTTTGCAACCAATTGATTCAGCACACAATAAAATATCATCAATTTCATTATAAGACACAGGGGGACGACCTTTGAGCCTAGCACTCCTTCGCAATCGACATGAACCTTCAATATTTTTATCAGAAGAACAAGTTTTACCAGAACTTGTTTTGTCATCAACATTTGGCATTGGGTCATTTAATTTGCGAATCTTACCACTAGAAACAGATTCATCAGATTTTGTACTATCCGATTTTGAATCGTTTAATATTGAACTATCTGATTTTGATCCAACTGATTTTGAGCCATCTAATTTAGAATTATCAGCTTTGGAAATATCAGATTTAGGACTGTCACAACTTCGAGGTATTATTGACACTGATTTCGACGCCATATCATTACTATCATCAGTTTTGTCATGGAAATGTTCAATTTCATTCCCTTCAATACGTCGTAACGCAGGCCTCGACTGCAGAAAATTAACCTCATCTACTATGACATCCCTAACTGTTTCATATTTTTCGCGTTCTATGTCCCACACCTTGTAGCCGTTAGGTACATACCCTACCAGTATACCCTTCCACGATTTTTCATCGAATTTAGTTTTACGGGTTTTATTATGCACATACACGGTAGAACCGAAAACTTTTAAATACTTAATTGTAGGCTTTTTATCGTGCCACAATTCAAATGGAGTTTGAGTTTGTTTCAAAGCGCGGGTAGGTGTAATATTTATTAAGTATACTGCAGTTAAGACTGCCTCACCCCAAAAACACTTATGTAATTTAGCACCGTCGATCATAGCGCGGGCTTTTTCTGTAATTGTCCTAACCATACGCTCTGAAACCCCATTCTGCTGTGGTGTTCTAGGAATAGTAAAATGGTATGAAATTCCTTTAGAAACACAGTAATCTTTCATTTCACTAGACAAATATTCCCGACCATTGTCGCAATACAAATTAACCAATTTTAAATTGAATTTAGCCTCACTTTTTGCCACAAAATCTCTAAAAGCCGAGAACACATCTGATTTATATGTTATCAAGTATGCAACACAGTAATGAGTAAATTGATCGACAAACAAAACAAAATAATTCTTATTATCGGTTGTAGAAGGAGTGATTGGCCCACACACATCAGTATGCACAACAAATAACGGTCGTTTAATGTAACTTTTATCTTTAGAAGTGTTAAATGGTAATCGTGTCTGTTTCCCATTTATGCAAGCTTCGCACAATTTGTTATCAGGTGATACCACCTCAATAAAGCTTACATCATCAATCATACAGTTATTTTTCAAATCTAAAAACTTCTGTTTACTTATATGGCCTAAACGTTGATGCCACAAATCGTAATTTCCTTTATCACTATTGCACATTTGAGAAACAGATCGATTAACTTCAACTTCAAACTCAACAGAAATTAAATTATTAATTGCCTTACCTTGCATCAGTATTATACCATCCTTACTGATATTTGTTCCATTTTGATCGAAGGTGATTGTCAACCCGGCACGCTGCATCTTGGTTACCGATAGTAAGTTGTACGGTACCTCACGACAGAACAATACGTCCTCTAGAGTACCTTGGATGCCGGTGTTGCTGATCACTTGTAATATTCCTCTTTTGGTAGCTGTAATAAATTCACCGTGTTTAGCAATTGAAATTTTTAACGGTGTAAGTAAGTTACTATAGGTAAAGAAAAGATCTTCCCTGTTAATTATGTGGTCAGATGCCCCGGAATCCAACAGGAAAGTTATTTGGTTTCCTTCTGCGCCACTTTCATAATTTCCGGACATAAATGCAAATCCGGAAGCTTCACTGGAACTTGTCGCTCCCTCAGTAAGATTCACAGCTTGTACAGTGCGGTGCCTGACTGCAGATGTCTGTTTATTAGGTTGATTCATCCGTTTGAAAAAGTAACAGTCATTTTTGACATGACCTTTGCGTCCGCAATGGTAGCACTTGATGAAAGATTTCTTCTTAGACTTGAACTTCTGCTGGTTGTTATAAGACATAGTATTCTCAAATTTTCTTCCGTTGCATTTTTGAGATTTATTTTCGACGTGAAGAATTTTGTTAACAGTGTCAGTACCCTCATTTCTCAATTTGACCTCGTGGTCCAATAATCTTGTCTTAACGAAGGCCAAAGTCAAATTGTCTTCAGATAATGTCTCGATTGCAGTAATGACACCGTCATATGAATTCGGCAACGTGAGAAGTAAGTGAGATACCTTGTCAGTTTCTTCCAGCTTTGCACCAGCCGCCAGTAGCTCCGTGATTAGATCATCGAAAATCGTGAAGTGGGTAACGGAGTGTCGCCTTGAAGCTTCAAACCGAGCAGCTTCTTACGTATCGCCAATTGAGTCGCCAAGCTTTTTCTCTCGTACAATGCGTCCAAATTCTTCAAAATTTCTCTTGCAGTAAATTCTTCTTTAGCAAAACCAAGGAAGGAGTCTGCCAAATACTCGACGATTACACTTTTCGCGATGCGATTATTTTTCTCCCAAGCCTCCAACCCTATTATGGGTTCCTCGTCCATGACTTTGATAACCTCCATCTCAGTTAACAATGCGCGAATTCGAAACTTCCACACACTGTATTTTTCACCAGCAAAAGGTCTAATATTTCGCTTGGTCTTTAAATTCTCCATATCGTTTTATTTATTTTTTTTATTTAGTTGTAGGTAGTCAAATTAATAATAATATATTTGATCAGCACAATGCTGGGCCCATAACCTATAGGAAATAGGATTACGGGCGTGAAATAAAATGCAGAGATTGAATTTAAATAGAATAGAAAACATAAATGAAATAATATATTCAAATTAAATATGGCCACAATGAAGGTTATAATGTCTGCCTCCTAGCACAGTGAAAATAGAAGTAAGGGAGGAACTAAGGGCAACCATTGCTTTTATAATAAATGCTTAGTGACTGTGTTGCCAGTACTAAGGATGTTAATTATTGCAATGTAAAATCAAGTAAATACCAACAGCCTAAATCAAATTTATTACCATCGTAAAAAAATCAGTTCATGAAATAGTTAGAACGTCCTTGTTCCTATTCCTATTGAATATAATCATTAGGGTGTTATTTATCTATTAAAGAAAACAGGCGCTATTTTTTTATTGATTTGTATTTGCTTGACAAACACGTTCGTAAATTATTATACCAAATGTAATCCAACGTAGACCTTCAAATTACAACTTTGATTAGTAATCCCTTTCAAAACGGCTTAGTGCGGAATAAATCCTATGTGATAAAGCCCGAGGTTTAGCGATAAAAAAATAAATGATTTGAACATGCCAGTATTATGTTTTAATTTGCTATTTTATTTATAAAAAAAATATAATATCTTTGGAAAATGTTACAAAATTATTACATACTGACTGATACATATGAATTTATTTGTCATAAATTGTAGTATTGTATTATAAACAACAAGATAATAAATAGAAAGTGCAACGTTTCTTAAAACAATGTTGTTAGAACCATATAACAAATATAAAAAAAGTTTTTATTTGATTAAATATTTTTAAACTTTAAAAATGCCTTTTCCATATTTATATACATATTTAAATTCGAAATACAAAAATGAGCTCCGCATTAGGAGGGTTAGCGCACCTACATGAATCTGTGACCAATCAGATCGCACGCATTTGAGTGTGTTCTTTCTTAATAGCAGCACACGTAGGTACACAAAATTCATTAAGATTGTAATTCGCCATTTACAATCATAGATTTAGTTAATCTATACAGATAAAGTGGATTAAAATCATATTATTACGATAGATAAGGGGCATTAAATGTGAATGATAACATTTGATTTATACATATTTTTGCGATTAATCTTTTAGAATTGTTGTAAGTACATACATGTGTCACGTTCGTTTACAACAAATAGATTAGATTTTAGACTTTTAAGTAAAGATTTAATACATTGAAAAGGGTATCGAAGATGCTTCCCCTAGTCAGACTTTATTAAAATTTTTAAATTATTAGTCTCGGTCCCCGTATAATATGTATTATGTTGGATTTATTACAAGGAGTAATCCTGATAAACGGTCGGAGCGTGACTTTGCATGTTTCCTTACAATGATTACAATCCCTTCACATCAATTAATATTTAGTGTTATATTTTATAGTTTAATTTTAGAAATTACTGTAAGGAGACAGTTAATTCATCTCACGTTGAAGTAGTTCCTAATTCTAAATGAAAACGGGCCCACATTTACAACACTTCCATTATAATTACTGCGATACGAATACTTTCGAGGTCATCTTTATGCCCAAACAGGCCAAAATAGACCAATTCTCTTCAACCTAAGCTATTTTTAATTCCAATAGATAGAAAATATCTGCAAATCAAAACATAAAGTTCATGAGCGTTGAGCATATTTTGTTTTTAAGGCTCAAGACCTGATTCTTCTGTCTTTAATGATCAGTAGCAATACGGTCTAATTTTTTGCGTCAGTGACATCACGTACCATTGCGGGTTGGCTGTATGTATCGTGTCGTGTGCCTCTAAATCGTAGTCCAGGACCGTAGTTCTTGGGCATGATACAAATGTGCTAGACATTATCACTACTTACTTGTGTTACTCAATATACCTACATAAAATAATTTATTGGTATAACACTAATTGTGAGGTGTAAATACGTATATCTAAAATCCGTTCAGTAGTTTTTGCGTGAAAGAGTAAAAAAAAACAACCTCAAAAACTTTCACGTTTATAATATTAGTAGGATATGAAAATACGAGTACGGCCCAGTATTTCCAGCATGATTTAATTTATAATGTGATTTATTATATAAAATAACGAGCTATCGAGTTATTTTTGGCATGTACCACTTTCATTAGGTATTAGTTAGGATTTCACATACGTAGGTACCTGATTTGATAACGCAAAAATGTTTTTATTTAATATGTACTAATTAGCAATTATTTCGTATCGATACTACAGTGAGGTCTTCAATCAACGTTTGCTGATTTTGCTGTTGATAAATTAACAGATTTATTTTTGACACAGCGTTGATTTATTTAAAATCGATAATAATCTTTTAATATAGTGATATCTTTTTAGGATTCCTTGGCGCGTCGATTGGCGTACAGAAAAAAACTCCGTCCAATTATGTTTTTACTAAATTTTGGTAAAATATACACTTATGTGTTGATATTTATACTCTATATATGTATTATATTATGTATTATTACTATCTATTTATATAATAGATTTGTATATAAAAATATGCAAGTAGCTCCAAATTTATGACCTTTAAAATATTGGTTATACTTTGAATGTTACACTTTACAGGTTGAAATGATCAATATTTTAACTTAAGTTAGACTTTTTATAATTTGCATGTAAAACCACAATACAAAGGCATTCCTCCTATTTTTATTATCTCGTTTTCTACATATTTTATTTAAGGTTAAAAATTGTAAAAAATACATAAAACAAAATAAAATTAAAAATACTTATACAAATATAAAATTTGTGTCAAATTACTTTGTAAAAAATTATATTTTTCTTGTTTTAAGTACCTCATTTGCATCTCTTTTCATCGAAATGGTTTTTGAATAAAGACTTAAAAATAAAGATCAATAAAATTAGCATTGCAGCATGTTTACTAATAAAAAAATATAAAACATAATCACGTGCACCTCTTTCTATAATGAAATGAAAACTTTAATTTAAAATTTAAGTAAAAATATTTTTTATATCAAATAATGTGATGTAATGTACAATTAATTGAAAGCATTACATGTTTATTAATACTATCGATTGTTATCAGAATTACATTGAAAATGTGTTAAGCTTGTTAATTCATACATTATCTTTGATAATAATATATAATATTATTATTAATAAGGTTTGTACTCCAAAATTTACATTGATCTGGTTGTATAGTATTGTAGCGGCGTGGCGAGCTGAGAATGCAACCCAGCAAATTGGCATCGCATTTCATATACCTAAGTCTCAGACTCGCCAGTCGCTTACGTTCCATCGCCCTGTCGTGTTGCATTTCGAATATTTGAAAATGTGTGAACGAATTAGATAACTTAGAGTCAGATTAATCATCTTTAATTTAACAACCCAAATAGAACAATGACCAGACTAAAATCACATTAGGCATAACTTAGTTAGACACCAGATAGTACCAACAGTATCAAAAGTAAATTTAATTATATTTATGTGATAGGTACATACAATGCGATTCGGTATGAATTTCTCGTTATTATTTTTTTGTTTAACCTTTTTTGTGAAAATTAAATGGGAAAAAAAACATTGGCTTCTGAAGTATAGTTTATGGATTATTTTAAATTATATATGTAATGATTAATATCGGTGCAGTAGTAGTGAAAGACCTAGTAGCAAAATATTCTCCGAAATACCAGTAAAGTAACATGGCATTCAAATCAAATCGAATCCGTTACCAAAATGGAATGGAACAATCTAAAATAGAACTGTAAATCGACGAACGATTTAACAAATATCAGCCGATCAAAAGTGCACCGCGGATTGGCAATATCACGATGCAAATTACCGAAACGTAAATTGTGAATTCACAGCCACAGCCGAATGGCTGCAAATGCGTATTTTTAATTTGTTAAAAGCTCTCAGAAAAATAACAATCTGAATGCATTGCAAACGCAATTTGCGGGTGGGCCGCACCTCTTATAATTAAAATTGCATTAAGCGTACAAATAGGCGGACGTTAATGATGCTAATGCAATGTTTGTTAGAAAAAAACGCAGTAGACTGACGGCTTGTAATCCAATTTGCGTTTAAAAAGCGCTTTAATTCGATTCCAAGCTGTAGCCGCAGTTTTGAGACAGTTTGTGAAGTCTGACGTTATAACTGGACTCCATGGAAAAGATGTTTGTATTCCAAATTTAAATTTTACATAATGCATAATCTTGCAAGACCAGGTATATCACTTCTATTTCCAAATAATTAAAAGATCTTAAATACGAAACCACCCTTGAAGTCAACTGACTCGACTCTTGTCTCTATTTTTTGACTCTAAATAACAAATTAATATTCGATACGAATACCACAAAAGCAATAAGTGTGTATAGCAACTGATGCATGAAATCATAACTTCAAATTATGATCTCAATTACAAAACAGAATAATGGCGCTGAATGCTGAATAATACCTTTCTTTACATTTCACTCTATTACCCTCAGAGGGTGAGTTCAATATTTTGCAAGGCCATAAATTCGAGCATACTGTAGACCCGAACAATGAATCTAAATAACCATTAATATGTAATAAATACTATGGGGTAATAAAACCGTGTCGCGTAGGGAACAAACAAACAAGTGTACAGAGGCAACCCTTAAACGCTGGCCATTGTTAAAAGAGACCCGGGCGTGAAATGCACCGAGGGGACATAGGCCGAAGTCATTGCCGAGTTTTACCGAGGCTGGCCGATTGGTTCCGCTCCAAATGCCGACAGCTGCTGCATTTCAGATATAGGGGTCGCTCTTCATTAGTGTAACTTGTCTCGTCTCGAGATCGATGTTTGTTTTTGGACAGCGTGAGTTCTATGCCAATGGTTCTTTGATGATGTATGAAGTTAGTGAAGATATGAAAAGGGACAAAAAAATATATTTACAACAGAACTATTTATTGCATGTTAAAATTTATTTTAGATTGTCACCAGAAACATAACTGCTTAATTCAATTTCCTTTTGAAAAATCACTAAACGTATTTATTTATTAATATTATCCAGCATAAAATTAATTGATTTTTAATAAACTAAATTCATCCGCAAAAATCATAAGCAAACAAAAGCAACAATACAATACATCAAACACCAAACTGTACAACGCAGTAGTTCGTTTAGTCGCGCCCGCGGATTAGTGAATTGTAAAAAAAGATTGGGGTCCATCCGACCCGATGTGTTAATTACGGGGGTTGGGCGCGCGAGGGTTGAGAACAGATGAAAGTCAATTTGCTTTTGCGACATGATACGGCCCATTTCATCGGGAGCGACAAGTGTGACACCTGCGCTATTTCACTAGCTTGGGGATGTTGCAATAACAATTGTAATACAATTGTTTGAGTTTGCATCTTACCATTTTAATGCAACTGCATCAAACTTTTAATTTAGTGTTTAATAAATCTAATACAATGCTTTATTTTCAGAAGAAATCAAGTTCGGCATCAACCGTCTAGTAGGTGAAAGAATAGAGGAAGATGAAGATGAAAACCACAATAATGAAACAAGACCTGAAGTTGTGTCACCTGCATCACGATGCGGCAGTCCATGCTGGGCCCCATCTCCACAATCTCCAAGATCAGTTCGCTCTAGCTCACCAGAACTGGAAGTGGATTCCCCACCTTCATCTCCTCGAAGAATACCAGATTCGTCACCTCCTCCAAAGAGATCAGAGGCTTTTTCAGTCAGCGCTCTCCTTAGACCAGATGCTCCAAGAGTACAGCCACAAAGACCATTCATTTACCCACCGCTACCGTTTGCGGAGTTCTTAAGAGATGCTGGCAGTCTTGCTCTTCCGGGATGGGGAGGATATAGTAATCTTTACTTACACGCTGTGCAAGCTGCCGGTCCTGAACTGTTACGACTTCGGGCAGCTGTTCTTGGTGCTCCTGGTCCTCTCTCCAGACCATTACCGATTGGTGACGTGTACTCCTGTGTTAAATGTGAAAAGATGTTCAGTACTCCTCATGGGTTGGAAGTGCATGCAAGGAGATCCCATAATGGAAAACGGCCTTTTGCTTGTGAACTATGCAGCAAGACCTTTGGACATGAAATCAGCCTCAGTCAACATAGGTAAGGTTAAACTTTATTTGTCTTTTGTTTCTTTAACATAATTTTGGTAAAAGTCCGGTAACGACATAAAACCTTTATCATCATGATCATCTCAGCCGCAAGACGTCCACTGCTGAACATAGGCCGGGGAGGTCATCTCAGCTGAGAAACATTTCAAAGGTATCTGGATACACCATGGGTTTGTCCCATCTTTATATAGATGGAGCCTAATTCTACGATAGGCATTTTTCTGTTGATTAGTAGATAGATATTTATTTCTTTTTACTTTACTAATGTCAGTTATAATTTATTTATTTACTAGATTTGAGTACACCAACTTAAATCAGTCCCATTTTCCAGGGCTGTTCACAGTGTGGAAAAGGTGTTCGAATGCAAGCAATGTGGCAAGACCTTCAAGAGATCGAGCACCTTATCCACCCACCTGCTCATCCACTCGGACACCAGACCCTACCCGTGCCAGTACTGCGGGAAGAGGTTCCATCAGAAGTCTGATATGAAGAAACATACTTACATTCATACTGGTGAGTACTATTGATATCTGATTTAGATTTTTTAGTTCTTGGATTTGTCCTAATTAGGTAGCGTTTGAGAAAAATTACATAATAGTTTAATACCGGGATATTATACACATGTCTCTATAAGTATGGTTTGAAACGCAGTGTAAAGGCGAGAAGAAAACTATTGGTCTTTTGAAGGACATTTGATAATTTATTTTTATATTATTTTGAATAAAGATTTTTTTCAAAATAATATAAAAATAAATTCCAGAAACCAAAATAAACAATACCTACTTGCGCAACAGTCTAAAATTTCGAAATTGTCAACAATTATTCATATCCAACTTCCTTGCTTAGTCCATTTACTTACCCGACATAATTCAAAGTGGTAATACTGTCAAAACATCTTAAACTCCGTGGCCCCCCCAAGGGAGGCCCTTGGCACATAATTAATGTACATTAACACCTAAGACGAGGCTGGATGTTTTATAATAATCGAGTAATGCGCAGTGAGGATGCGCCCGAGACGTTAGCGGTTACATTATAAGGGCGATTGGGTTACAGCTACATACTGTTTGTAAGGATGGCGAATAAAATCTCGGATGCAACAAAATATTATTAGCATTTAAAAAAAAACTAAATATTTTGTATTGATGCCGTGTCAATCTAATTATTCTTGCTAGGATGTTTGTATTTCCTAACAATATTATAAATGTGAAAGTGAGTTTGTTTGTTAGCTACTTTTGACGCCGCAAACACGAAAGACTATCTTTTAATTCATTAACCGTTCTACTTGCTTACTTATCTTCACAATGTAAATTATAAATTTATCATTATTTAAGAATATTTCTATACTGGGTGATTTTGTTATCACTGGCAATACTTGCAAGGGTGGAAGTAATCATCAAAATGAACAACTTTTATAATGGGACTAACTGTGAAATCATGAAAAAATTATCAGCTGTTCCATACAAAAGTTCAATACCTATTCGACCAAAATGTATGAAGCAACCGTATTATTTTAAGCGATATCAGAGTTAGCCCCATAAAAAAAGTTGTTCACATTGATGAGTACTTCCACCCCTGCAAGTATTGCCAGTGATAACAAAACAGGATGATTTTTTATATATAATAATTCTAAAGCAATTTTTAGCTTCTATTCTTTTACCATTGAAAATTTAATAATGTATGCTCTCCAGCCTTTACGATTGTGAATCAGGTGTATGGCCCTTCATGAATATAAGATGTAGCGGTCTGTGTCTTGTTGTCTCGGTAACACTTAACTTTGTGGATAAGATTCGCCGGGACAGTTCTGCTCGACCCAAAAGTGCTATCATGATTTTCTAACTGAGTTTTGTCATTTTCACACACTAGTCTAGATTGAATTGCAGATTAAATGGCTTTCGTTTGTTTTGGGTCTCAACTGTTTCGTTGTCAGACATTTTATGTAATCTTTAGACAAAGATCTTTGTTGGGTCGGCCCTTTTGATGATTTTAATTTCTCACAGCACTTAGTATAAAATATATTAAAAGTAAATCATTATTAAAATTTTCAAATATGTTTCTTTTGATTTTATTAATATTACTATAATATTTGTTTAAACATAGATACATACATAGATACTTTTATCTATTTAATACAAATTATGGATACAAATTATGGATTTGAAATCGATTAGTAATTGTGATTCAATCTTGTATTACACTAAACATTAATTTCGATCTATATTTCTTGTTGAAAAGTCAGTTTACCTTATTTGAAATATATACAAACTACTTTCTAACACTAACCGTAGCATACATGATGTTAGCGACTTCACTAACCAGGTCTGTCGTTCCATTATTTAGTTGTTGAATCTTTTATAACTGTACTTACGATCTTTTTCTTCCAAACCATATTTCTAAGTCGTGTTTTCACCATCTCTACCAACGTTAATACCTACAGAATACCCCAGTTCATTTAAGATAAGGGTGGGGGCTCTATAGTCTGTGATTCAGACGCATAGATTCGCCGTTTTCATTGCTTTGACAGTAGGTGCGAGAGAGGCAGAATCATGTTAAAAAATGGGTGTGAGTGAAAAAGACTACAAGGGTTGGGTTACTTATTGGGCACATGTTTTCAGTGTAGGGTAATTTATAGATAGATAGGGTAGTGATGAATAAATTTTCATATTTTGTATTTGATGAGATTTTTGAAGTAGTAGATAATATAATTTTAATGATTAACAATTTTACTGTACGTACAAAATTACAAACAATCCAAATTAAACTTGTAGGTTTCACTAGAATTGATGAAAAAACAACAACATAAATAATAGGAGTACCTACGCACTTAATTACAATGGCGTGTATTTTTAAATTCAAAATCTAACTACCTCACATATCAACAAGTATTTAACAGTGTTCAACGCGTACGTGACAAATAGAGCTAAATTAATCCACCGCATCACACCTGGTCTCACCCTAATCCAACCCTCCACGTGTAAATTATTAACGATATCAACTTAGCGAATAGTTCCTCCAACGGCATTTTAATCAGTGTCCCAACTTCTTGATTAATGCCCCCTAAACAATTTATCGTTGAAAATTTTATTTATAATTACGGTAGCTAAATTAAATGCTAAGCTATTAGTCAATGTCAGGGCTGAAGACCGCGGCTTGCGATTTGTCACCTCACCCGAAACTGTTTAATTCGACGCTAATTGAGCCCAGAAGTTTACAGCCCCTGGAACTTACACTGCCACTACCTGTTTGAACGGCAATTTTCCAACTTGGTTGGTAGAGTCACTAGTTTGGGGCTCATTGTAATTAATATTAGATGGTGTACTGAATTATTCATTCGGTTCAATTCCAATTAGTGTACTTGTTATAAGTTTGCTGTCAATCAAATATTTAAATACATGGTGATTTTTTAGTGACTTGCAATACTTGCAGGGGTGGAAGTACTCATCAATATGAACAACTTTTATTATGGGACCAACTCTGATAACGCGTAAAATAAAACGGTTGCTTCATACATTTTGGTCGAGTAGGTATTGAACTTTAGTATGGAACAGATAATATTTTTTTCGTGATTTCTCGTAATAAAAGTTGTTCATATTGATGAGTACTTCCACCCCTGCAAGTATTGCCAGTGACTAAAAGTCACCCAGTATAATTTATTCAACTCTTCTGAAACTCTTAAGATATACAAGAAAAAGTAAAGGTCCTAAAGTAGAACCTTGTTCAAACCCACCATTGTTTTTGTTCATAGGATTTTTTAAAATTCATTTATAGAGTTAAAAACGGGGAAAAGAAGTCATTAAATAGATAATAATAAGTGCTTAGAGGTTCCTCCTTTCATTTCATGAATGTTTGATTTCCTCAAATGCTCACTTGAAATACTTTTTTAAAAACTCTTCCTCCTCTTAATTAGTCAGGGAATAAACAAGTGGCACATTAGCTCTCGAAATAATTACACAGCGGCTGTGTTTCGGCCACTTTTCTGCTTTTCTTTTATTTTTTTAACTTCCCGGTAGCGGTTTGTGGTGAAGAATTTAAAAAGCATTTGCAAATTAGTTTGCACGGTATTCGCAATTAGGGACTAGGTACTATTAATACTTAATGAGGGTAATTGACAATGTTACGTCATACAATGGGGATTTTTTTTATCTTTTTATAGGCCTTCTTGATTAAATATTTATTTGCATCTTAAAATCCAGTTCTTAATATTTTTTATTTATTATTAGTCCTATATGAAATACAAAATCGACTAATCCCAAGCACAAAGATTGAAAAGAACTTTCATAATTAAAAGGTATAAAAAACTTAATAATTACCCTTACAGTGCCAAATGTTTTTAAACATTTGCTCCAAGCCTCTTTGATTAAATTTTAAAGCCTTTTCACGCTTAAAAATTGCAAAAAGACATCACGAAAGTCCCAAACGACATTCTATCGTGTAATTGGATCTGTAAAACGCAATTTCGAGTCAAGATGTTTGGAATATGCAAATTCCTTGGAACAGAAAAATCCAGGATTTCCTTAAGTAGTTACTTTGTAATTGCTAATTAGAGATTATTTTGTGCATTTCTATATAACATAATAAATACTATGTTATTTCAGTATCACGACCTATTTCGTTATTAGCTTTCTATCTACTTATATCTACATTAAATGTCTAATTTACTTCCCGAAGATCTTCAATGTCATTATTTTTCTCTATTCGTAAACTAGTTGAAATACACGTAATTTTATCTTCAAAATCCGTATCAAAATCGTAAATCTTCAAAATCTTAGTTGGTATTAGTAATTAAATTACGGTTTCTAGCTCTCTAGGTATCTACTTGTATCTAAAAATACTACCATATTTATTAAATCATCACATAAGAAAAATAAACAGCAATAAAACTTACTGTCCAATCTCTCGAAACCAATTCTATGTACAAGATTCCAGACTTCAAGTATTCCGTCCACATAACCTAGAGGGGGTGGAAATCTAAGCGGTCCATAAGGAAAGGGGGAGTCCACAAGAAAGTGGTGGGGGGAGGGTGTCACTCTGCCCCGGGGGGACTGAATCAAGGAGTGGTACGTGCCCCGAGTTTAATTAAGGACTCTTGGGAGACTTGGAATACTTCGATTTTAGTGGCGTTTTCTTTTAATATATTTAACACATATTTTATTAAATGACCGCTTACGATATATTTTTTAATAATTTACTAATTGCGTGAACTAAGGTGATTTTCTCGCAATAGAAAAGAATCTATGAAGAATTTGTATTTTTTTTAATTAGTCTTGTAACTCCTTTTTAGCATTTAGAATAATTAGAAAATTTCTTATGTAGGTATTCACGAATTTAATATAAATTATTGCAACCATTTGCAACTCGTATATTTCTGTCATTAAAAAACTTTTATTTAGACACTACATCCTCAATTCCTCAATATAATCTGGCTGCCAATGTCCTCCCTACTAGTGTGTTGGATATTTCAGTTCCCATATTCACACAACCCTAGACATTTTATGATTCAGCCCAAACACACAACGCCATTTTCAATTTGGGAGACAGCGAAAAAACATCGCAATACAGATTTATATTTTATTTTTCCACACGCAACCTGATCTCACAGGGGATGCCAGCAGACAAAATCAGTTGCGAGATTTTTTCTCACGCGAAAAAATGACACTTGAATTTGTATGCCGGGAGGTCGTCTGCCTCTCTCCCATATAATATTAGACGCTCCCAAGAGAGGAGGGATAATTAAATTAATGTCCTCAGCCCTCTTTGGCCCCACGTTCCGTTGCCAGTAATCCGACACCTGCATTGTTTTCACTCGCCAGTTGTAGTTTTGCTTCTTCTATTAGAGAATTATTGCAAGCTTTTTTACTTTTTATTATTTTGTTTAATTAGACCTGTGACCTTTCATTACTGGAAGCGGGTATAATCAAATCAAATGTAGGAACAAAGAGTTTTTATTGATTAATATTTAGACACATGAAATAACAATAAGAACATGATTATCTTTCTAACTAATCAGCTTACCTAGTAAAAGATTGACATTTGAGTGCAAGAACATGCCTGTTTTCTCTTTGCCTGGGTGTAGGTAAATATCTATCTATTAGTTATTTAAACGTAGTTTAACTAACTAATATATCAGTCATTTAGTTTCTATAATAACAAGTTCTGCTTAATTTAGGATCAGATGACCGGGTACTGTCTCAGGATATTCAGTACCTATATTAAAGGTTAACTCCTGACACAGTTTCATGAACATCTTTGAAAGTAGCTATATCATTATACCCTTCATACTCTTCACAAAAAACATCACATGCTACAAGTTCATCTATCACCCCCTAACAAGTGATACCACTTAACTCACGTAACTAGAACTGTACCATGTGCAACCGGAGAGGCCCGATCGACGCGTGGCCGACGCACGCGCCACCTAATTCAATAAACACATTATCGCGATTAGCTAGCTGGGCCCCCCGCTGAGCGCGGAACGACCCGAGTGGCCCCGAAGTACTCCCGATGGGACACCCGTCAGATTTCGTCGGCTGATTTGACGATATTAATCATTAGTTCTTTATTCAAATTGACCAAACCATTGACTAAACATGCGAACTTTTTATTACTTACCAAACTTTTCGGTGCTGCCTGGTATTTTTTCGTTGGGTTTAGTAACTGTATATTAGAGACAAAAAATCGAAATCATTACGTAGTCCACAAATTATCAGTGGAGTAGGCCTTAATCTCTTTCATTTTTAGGGACATAGTGTTCATTCTAATTGTCACCCTAGCCTAAAGCAATATCAGTTTTTTTTTAAATGAGGTGTTTTTACATAGTACATACAATTTTTAATTAATTTATGAATAATATGAACTAATATTTATATTTAGTTTTAATAAAATAACAATAATTGTGTGTTCTCCTATAGATATTACGTACATATTCTTTGCGAAGAAGGGTTCGCACATTACAGTTAGATTGATCTTTCGGTGAACAAAACCAATGAACGGTGGTAAGATACATTGTAGTACCCACCTGACTGGTTGCTACCCTCAAGTTGAAAATCTTTCACCTACCAGTATATTCTGACAGCCGCACTTGAGAGTCACTTTCCTTCTAAGCTTCGTTAACCAAGTTGACCACATTATCACTTATGATGGTGAGATTGTGTTCAAAATACAAGTATAATAAAAATATATAACCTTGCTGAAGCCAAAGCTGAATAAATGGCAAAAAACACTCGATTTATATAAAAAATTATTAAGTGGCTAAGTTACATGAAAAAAAAGGTTTTATAATTCATAGATAAAAAAACATAATTTTATTATCGCCCGCAGCCACACATCCGTAACACGTAAATCTATTAAATTGTAATTTCATTTACATTCTAACGTTTATTGACTAATACTTTAATTTATGTTCATTATAATAGAGTTAAGTAAAAAACTAATTTAGTAGGAACCATGACAATTAAATAAACTTAGTTACGACTCTATTCCATAGGATTTGAGATCAAAATCAAATGTTCCGTCATTTGAAACAGAGAAGTGGAAAATAGTGATGTCAATATACAGGCTGACCTTTAATTTCAAATGTATAATATTAGATTATGTTTCTAGTTTCACTGGTCACACATTCACAGACACGTGCCGAACGCATGCGCAGTACAAAAGGATGTCATTATTTAAACAATAAATTTAATTGTAAACTGGTTTCGATTATGACTGTCTCTTCATTGTAACATTCGCTGAATTAAAGTGTGTTCTTTCGTAAAATTAAGTTTTTTGATGATTTTTTATTCAACCGTAATTTAAGTTAAGTAAGTAGGTACCTAACTTACGCCTAAAAATATAAAAATATTAAACAAATATGTCATAAAGACAGTTCGCACAAAGTGTTTTTAATGACGTCATAAGATTTACTTATGACGTCATCAAAAACATACCAACAGACTAACGTAATACGCTTTCCTTTCGATAACTACAGATGCTTATGAAAAAGGTTATTCGAGTTGTATGTTACCTACGTTATGGAATCACTTTGTCATTTGTAAAGAAGATTGTTTTACAATTCAGAAAAGTTTATACTCTATTGAGTATAACCCAAGCCACTTTATTAAAATTTGCGTCGCACTCTATTAATTCGCGCGAACATTAATTGATGCAATTCGCTGATTGGTACTCGTCGAGTGCAAGGGTGTGGCACACGAAGGTCGCATGGCATTTTGAACTCGCTTTTTTATTATTTGGATTTGGAACTTTATTATTTTAGAACGCCAGCATTAATCAATAAATATATTTTTATTTTATTTTAATTACCTACACTGAGCTTTTATTTGCATCTATGTAACATAGACTGAATTAATACTACCAAATAATCAATAGAGACGCATTTTTGGTAACATTGAGTTTATAGTAAATCACTAAACACTTAGGTAGGTAACTGTAAACTTATTTGTGAGCATGTAAAAAACTTTCTGAAAGCCTTAGTTTTAAAAATAATATTGTGATCTTATCAATAATATTACAAGCGACTCACATTAAGTAGATTCACGAAACAGAAAAAAAAACACATGCTTCATTCACGTTCCATTTTCAAAACAAACCGCGAATTCGGGATAATCAAATTACCCGTATTTTGATTGGCCGACGCTCGCTCCGCGCGCTTTCCGAGTGTTTTGATTTGGTGGTGCGACATTGGCGCCAGTTGTCCAAGTGTTTTAGCAAACGCTAGAATACCATAACGATAATATGGACATCACATTATAAACCCTACCTACAATGAAGTAAGACTTGAAATTCAATAGAGCTTTGGCAGTTACATAGGAAAGTACGGTAGATGCTGTAACGGGTGCAATTCAAGTGCAAGAATAATAGTGACAAATGTGAGAGTGCATTTGTTGAAATAACATAAAATCATTTTAGGTTCAAGTTTAGGTACTTACCAGTGCATTTTATTCATATGCAGCATATAAGAGATAATATTTATGTACCTAACTATAGGTATTAACGTTATCAGAAATATAAAAAAATAACGTTTGAAAAAGCGATATTTCAATTAATAAAGAATAAAACACCTCCTGTACCTGTATGTAAGTACAAGTAAAAACTTTAAGGTTGACCCACACTGCTATGAAAATCGATTCCCTATTTTAAATTCACATTTAATAATAAGGCTTTAATTACATAAGGATTATAGTTATTTTGCTGTACCTATCTACTTAGTAAATAATGACAGCTTACAAAATTATGCAAAGTCACCCATCAAGCTGGTAACCACGACCCTCAGAGCTGTCATATTAGATCTATAACCACATTTAATATCACTAGCTAACCCTTTGCATGCGATACGATAACGATACGATTACGATATAAAAATAGTTGTACCGATTAATATTATCCTAAATTATACGATTTCATCGTTTTTCTCTGTCCTAAAGTTAGGATTACCATACACTGGCCAAATAATTCCGTATTTTAACTATAGAGTAAGTAAATTCAGATGACAAATTTATTATTTTATTTATTTCTTCGTCTCATCAAGCTTACAATTATTTTGGTATTTCTACACAAAAATGTGGATAAATAAAGTTATGTATGTTTTAATAATATTGCATGTATGTTAAAGACATGTTCATTCATCTTAAAAACTCATTTTACTATTCTCTTCTACAAACATATCAACATCGTGAAATAACAAAATGATTTAATTAAAAAGGTATGTCAATCAAAATCGCTGTAGTAAAACCGACTCGGTTTTATGTCCTAAATCGACCTTTAAAAAGACAATTTAGGTGGACCTTACAATAACGACACGATAATAATCGTCGATAGTAAACACCCTTATTGACATTACAGTATAATCCGACAAAATGATCGCCCAACCCTTGCTCGTATTGTCTATTGCCAGTTGAGTGCCAATTTATTTGTCATCTTTGCTTTTATATTGGATTTGATGTGTAATATTGTGGATTAACAATTTGTTGGGAGTCATATTTCTTATAGTATGATCTTTATATTTTTATATTCACTTTATTTTATCTATCTACTAACTGTTTTCCACAGTGTCACCCGCATTCCCGGGATAAAAAATTGCTGGCACCTCTGGGATATATCTGTTTATCATACAAAGGAGTGAAATATACTTCCACCGTCTGCGTTTCCCTACAATTATAATTTGGACACCTTCAAATTAACCCAACTTTGCTTCCAGAATGAGTTGCAAGCCATACGAAATCTCAAAAAAAATGCCCTTAATACTTTAAAATAGTAAATAATTTTTCAAAACATGTACGTGTCAAAACTGTGCTCAAAATAACAGCATGATCAATTTGTAGTGACCACTTTACTGAAGTGTACTCGATCGAGTCACTTCAGTCCCCCACCACTTGTGGTCGCCAGTTGTGAATAAATGTTTACATAATACACTTGTTACTTGTGCATTGAAGTCAATGTTATCTCTATTTAATCTTCTTTTAAAATAACTTCATTGAACTGCAGATTTTTAAAGATTTTAATAACACTATAGCCATTGCTTTGGGGTTTCTCTGGCCTACGTTATAAGAATCAGTTTATCTGTTAATTAATCTACAGTTTGAGCTGTGTGTTGATATGTCAGTCAGCCAGTCTCTCGTTTTAAAGATGAAACAATATAATGGAATCATTGAAAATTTAAACTAATGATAAAGTGGAAACCGAAAATTGTCTTGAAAAACCTTATGGTATCGATTCGACTTGCTATAATTGAAAATTAAATAACTCCCTCAACACTGACTGTTACTGGGAATAAAAAAATACTCACATAATGTTTATCTTTGCGCATAGGTATATTATCTCTTAATAAAAAACGACAATGAGCATATTAAGGAGCGATTTATCCAAATTAATCTATTTCACAATAAAATTCAGATTGAATGTAAAGACAAAAACAAAGTGGAGTCTATGAGAACCCGGGAACTACAAACATCAATTGTCACTGCGCAATAAGCGAGGTGACTCCTGCATTCCACGGGTGGTCCCCAAACTGCTTTGTTGGAGCTACGAAAAGATTGGAGTCACCCCTGTAAAAATACTATGATTTTCTTTTGTAACAATTTCATGAAATTTTAGATAAGTACCTACCCTATAAACATTTCCATGAAAATAATCAAATATTACCTAAATTGAAGTGCTAATTTATCAGGGTTTTAGGAAGCCTCTTATTAAAGGTTATAGCTACCTGAAGGTACTACTAGTTTGGAAGTGAGCCTTAAGCTGAGAAGAACTGGCAAAAAACAAGACAAGGCAACATTTTATTTTCTATGATCAGACCATTTAGATTATAAACTATTAAAGAAAAACTCGTCACATTATAGTAAAAATCAATGCAAAAAAAAAAGTAAAATCAACATCGATATAAACACGCGACACATCACAGACTAAAGCCATCTCCACTATAGGAAAAAATCCCAAAATTCCAACCCGTAAAACGGTCACAAATATATCGCAATAAGTGAAGTGACTCGGACATTCCGGGATAGTTGGCGGCAATCCGAGCCGGGCCGGCATTCTGCCGCATTCCCTCACCGGGCTGGTACTGGTGACAGACAGGACTTACCAACCGACGTAAATGTTTATAGGTGGGATAATGTTGCTAAATAGGCGATAGTGCCTTTCAAATTTAAGCTTTTATTTGATAACTACGCAAATACCAGAACAGATTCAAAATTAAAGTGAAAGTTAAATATGTTCTTTGAATTTTAAAACGTGCTTTGTAGATTTATTCGATATATAATAAAAAATAACCTGGAATAAAACGTAAAATCTCAAAAGAATATTTAATTCATTATCTAACCAATTTTTTATATCATCCAAGCAACTGCAGAAATAAACAAATGCCACATGAACCGACATTTCTCTGACAAAAACATTCTTTATTTTCCCATGTAGCCCTCTCGCTGCAGTACTCGGTACTTGTATTTTCCCTCAGAGGGCGGTGAGGGCAGCCGAAATTAACGAATTTGTCAACTGTCAGCGTGGGAGGACCTTATTAGTTTTTCCAAGGGGCATTTCCGATGATTTTCATCGTGTCACAAATTATATTTGTGTTATACTCCATAAAACGTTTTTGTGTTTCATAAACTTATTAAGGCTTGGGAATAGAATAGAATTATGTTTCCAGTGATGAAAAGTACTCAATGTCCTATTCCTGGAACAAATCCTACTAATATTATAAATGTGTAAGTTTGGATGGATGGATGTTTGTTTGTTACTCTTTCACGCAAAAACTATTTGGATTTGGATGAAATATAACAAAGAGATAGATTATAGTCTGGAATAGCACATAGGCTACTTTTTATCCCAGGAAAACATGAGATCACACGGGAACCCGGGTGAAACCGCGGGGTGGAAGCTAGTTAACTATATAATAGACTTCATGAAATTCTGTTGAGCCATTACGGAGCATGAAAAATATATACAAATTTTCGCGTTATATAAAAAGTATTATATTATTTGTCCAACACTTTGAAAGAAAGAAAGTTTCAAGGTTCTTGTTTATGAACGGAGTTTGAAACGTTGTGTCCCGAATCAGTCATGATTTTAGCTCTCTATTTTGTTATCACATTCAACATATTATTTGTTTTTATACCACGTTGTCGGTAAACAAGCTTACGGCGCGCCTGATGGGAAGCGGTTACCGTAGCCTATGAACGCTTGCAACACCAGGAGTATCACACGCGCAGGAAAACAACTATAAGTTATTTGGTTGCGGTATTCTGTAAGGTGGAGCTTCCCCAGTCGAGCTGCTCTTTGAGCGACATATCGCTATGCTCTACCTCTCCACATATCACCCAAAAACATAAAAAATATCACATCTCGCCGTAAAACCGTACTTATAAGTAAACAAGAAACCTACATTACTCGGTAGCCACTACGATAAATCTCCCTTGTAAGTGGCATTTACACTCAACATATCTTTTCCGTGGAAGAAGCAAATCGTAAACGTCTCGCACGTGAAATGCTCAGCGACCCGTACGTTTTGTGAACCGGCTTTAGCTTGGAACATATGCCTGGGCGAGATATAAAAAGATATAAATATCATTGTAAGAATATACATAGAGTTGTTAATATATATCTACAGACAAATGATCAGAGTGGAGCCGAACATTTATTAAAAATGTGCAAAAATGATGTAAATTGGCTTGGTGTAATAGATACTCAGTTCTAGTGTGGATTTACATTTTGAAGAAAAGAAATTGGAAATGCACAAATAGGTAGGTCATATTGTAGGTAGACTTACACCCAGTTTCTAGAAACCAGATCAATGTTAATATTTTGTACACCTGTCACTGTAGATGACGTATATAATGACAAAGACGGTAATAGTTTTGATCATTAACATTGATTGAACTTTCAGAAACGGGTGGCTAGCATTTCTTATCTCAAGACTTAATAAAACAACGTTATCTCAAAGTGTAGCAATATTTCTATAGTCTATCATGAGTCTTCCTAAATAATAGATTGTTTCGTTCAAAAGACACCGCTATTTTCGGCACGCGATTTATTATCACAGAATTACAAAGCAGTTTTCCACTACAAAAACTAGATGGGAACCTCGAGTTTTGTTTTCAGAACAAGATGATTGTTTGTACTCCTCTCAGGGTAAGATTGCGCAGGCTTTCCAATTTTCCATTAACACGATGACAAGACGGCAAGAGTGTTTTTCTAGGAGTCGACAAGAGATTGAAACATCGTTACTGGTGTTTTCTTTAGCACCAGAGGTTTGTTTACTCAATCAAAATTCGCTAGATTGTTGTACAGCTTTTGTCGGATTTTCAGATGATTGTTGTAATTTGAAACTACGTTTACACAATCTTTTGGGCTAATTTCTTGAAATCTTGTTGACATCTTTGGGGCTTTAATCACCCGTTGGTAGTGTTCATGAATCTTATCCAAAACACCTCAATACAATCAACAAATAAACGTCTAATATTTTGGACGTTCTAGTATGTACACTTTTATTTTGATGATTATATCACAAACTATAAGGCACTCCAAACTCATTAGCAACTCCTAAATAAAGAACGCTAGAATTCACATCAAATCCATCCCTTAAATCTTATACATACTCCATATACGTAGAATGGTCATCCACCCCAGTGGGTAGGGGAGGCAAGGCACGCGGATCGTAAACCGGGATTCTCTGGGAGAAAATCCGCACTTCACTAGGAGCCCGGTAATCACGCCACCCGTCTCGGCTGTGTGGATTTGTTGAGATATTACGTTATGTATGTTAGGTTAGGTTCTGTTTATACGTAGGTACTGCATCAGTATATATGTTTGCTCTAATGTTGTTTTGAACTTTTAGTACAGTTTACTTTTTACTTAAAATTCTAGTTTTACCAAAGTCCCCAAACTTTGGTAAAACTAGAATTTTTCGGACTCTGTAAATTTATTAGTTAGTGAAGTTTTTGGCGTCTGAGTTGTAGTAATAGTAAAATGACGACCAAAATTTATTTGAACTTAATATCGTTTATTGTATACCTCTTAACTTAGCTTCTTTTTCTCTGTTTATTACTGATTGTGTTTCTCTAATTATATATTTAGAGAAACACAAAAATAATTATCAAAACTCTACAAATCCTCACTTAAAAAATAATCATCACACCCATAAAAACATAGATTCCGAATCTTATTCCAATATGTTAAAGTTGATTTCAAAATCCCTATCATACTTAAGTCCGTAACACAATAGGTACCCATCTGTGTTTCAGTGTGTATTATGCAAGAGTAGTTTTCCTGGCGGGTTATCTTAAAGCCTGCACTTTTAATCTTGCACCTGGTTTCAGTTAAGTGCAGCTTATATTCATCGGCTAACCGCAGCCGGCACTGACACGTTTCCAACTAAAGCACTGTGTTCATCTCATTCCTTGTTACTAGATTGGATTACTCTGAATAATACTTGTGAACGCTTTTAATTTTCATTCTTGAAGTTTCTTTTATTCAAATCTTTATTTTTACATTTCTTTATCTGAAATGATTTTCATAGCGTAGCTGCATATTCTTCAATATATTTCTGCTCTCTGGTAGGGTACTTTGAAGTACCCCCCAAGCTAACTACTACCCTCAAGTTGAAAATCTGTCACACACACTTCCCTAAAAAAATCACGAACACGTATTTTTCATCTCTTTCTAAAATTTAAGTCGTTATTAAATAATATTTTAATTAACATTTATCTCTACCAGAGATTATATATAGCCGACACGGTGTCTAGACCCAGCGCAGCAGGAAAATGTTCTGAATAATCAATGACATGTAAATGCAAGCTGAATTCATGAGCTTCCCCTTCCCAATTTGCTGCCACCGTTTTTTATATGTCACTACATTATTAACACGGCGAAAGTAGTCTTTTAAATTATTGTTATGGTTTTTTCCATTTCTGTGGGCGATTGTGGTCTGATTTCTTGATTAAATTTCTTAATTTGATTGCTTTTACCTATATTTTATGTATTCCCATAGTCAAAGTAAAATGCACCTTAATCTTATGACATTAGTCATTCAATAAAATAATGGCCATTCACACCAACCTACACATAATATATAGTGATTCATAACATGTGTCAAATTGATAGAAATTGTATGAAAAGCTGTCATTTTGACTTGTGAGCAATGAGTTGTTTTATGATATTATCATTCGTCGTGAGACCTTCAATAACTAGCTCATCATATATATTTGTAAAGTATGTAGAATATACTTAATTTGTTTTGTTGTTCAACGCCCATTACACACACATAAACTGATAACTGACGCCATCTTCAATTTTCACAAGGTCTAATTTTCCACTCTTTGTTTTGTTAACTACAGCCACTACGAAAAAGCTTTGCTACATTTTTCGCGTACCCACTAAAACCTATGCAATATTTCGTAAAATCTTGCCAGAGGAAGCACTTTAAGTTGCTACCATCGTATATTTAATTCATGACTGTCTAAAGTACGTCCCCATAAAAATCCGGCTCTGTGATACTGTGCAGATGAGCCAGCCAGGGACGGATTCAGGGGCGTGCTATAATTTAATTGTATTAATGTCTGTTTTATTGCGAATCTCGCGTTTAGTGCCACGATAATGGGCCGTAATGATTTTTGCCAGTAATCTGGTAAAATCTGTGAAGATCGGTTCAGTTTTGTTATTACATTTCTTTCTTATGTTGAATCATAATATTTTGATTACATTACAGTAGGAAAATTACCCAGTAAATATAAGCAAACCTATATACCTATTAAACATAGGTATGTTAAAAACAAAGGATGGGTTGAATAAATGGGATTTTAAATTGATTGAATTGATGATTCAGAAACGAAATTACATTCTAGATCCGGTACTAATATTTATTTCCGATACATCCGACCCTGGATCACTGGGATCTTTATCCGGATCCGTATACTCGGGATTTACGGTTATCGCTTACCCGGATGTGTTCAATCACAACCCGGGAACTTAATACTTAACGCGTCTATTGCAGGCTTTACGTTTCCAGTATACTCGGCTATTATTTATTTATTTATTACTTTGGTACATTGATTTGTGATTTTTATTTTCACTACGATAAAGTGATCGAATCGTACCGGACTCAATATTACCATTTCATTCTCTAATGCCCCTTATAGTTACATGAGGCTCATGCCCCAGCAGTGGGGACCATGTAAGAATGACTACGATGACAATGATAAAGGAACTGCTTACTTTTTTTTCCTTTTTATAATGTACATTTATTTATTTACAATAATTGTATAAAATACAAACTATAATATACAGAAAATATCCTCAAAGCTCTCGCTGCTGTCGATAGGCAAGGTTCCCAACAGGTTGGCAGCGTTCTCTTTTTGAATGGCCAAGGGGTTTGCGGAAATAGCTCCCAGCTCAATAGGTAGTTTTAGTAGGTACCTAACCTACAATAAGGGTAAATTTATGGATGAAAGTTAATATATTTTTATTTTACGTTTTTAATCAACTGCAATGGCATTAAAGAAAGTTATTATCTGCGTTAAAATCTGTGAATACTCTTGCTAAGGTCGTAACACCTACATATGACTAGTTTATAATCTATAACGTCTCAAGTGCACAGTAATACGAAACGGTCGGAGATAAAGAGGTTGAATTAAGATTTTTGTTGTTTAGGACACAATGACATCTTTTCGCCTTACATCTTATAAGGTAAAGAAGTTTTGTGAGGAGGTTACGTCATTTGGATCTCAAGGTTACTGAAAACAATTGATAACATTTCACAATTCATAAAACCATAAAATAAAATAAATACTGTTTTATGTCCCTTGCTTCATAAAAAGAATGCTTTATTTCGGAGAACAAAATTCAAAAACCATTGTATTGGTTCTTTTCACGGGACGCTATGTTAGCAGTGTCAGTGACGTCATTTTGGCGCTTAAAATCCCTGTAAGTTTAGAATCTCTACAATTATCCCAAATGTTTACATATACTTAAATGCTAAAGTGTTTGGTGGTTAGTTCATCTTTCACACAGGAACAGAGCAACGGATTGACGTGATTTCGCACATAGATAGATTACCTATAGACCGTAGAGTGACAGGCTATTTCATATCCCGGGAACGCGGGTGAAACCGCGTGGCAAAACCTAGTTTCTATATAAACTTTATTTCGAAAAAACAAATATATTTGGATGATGTTTCATTTCAAATATTCTCACATTCTTGACTAACATATACCTAGAGTAACAAAGCTTATAAAAAAATATGAAATATGTTATCAATTAGGTGATATTATAAATAAGTTACATCTTTGACAGAGTATAGCTAAATTATAACTGACAAAATAATTTAATCAACAGGCAACTGTTTGAAACATAGAACTCTTTACGTCAAATATAAGTTATGTACAGATATTAAATATCCAATAACCTCTCAGTTTTCGAACCTCCCAGCGGATGGCCTCATTGTACACCAATAAATCAATCTCAAAACTTCACCGCGGCAAATCAATAATTCATAGACGATCCTCTTTTCAATTCATTCAGTTTCCTCACTTCAGAGGGCCCTCAAAAACAATTAAGTGTCAGCCCCCACCCCCTTTACTCAACCCCTACCCTTACGGTAATATCGCGGCGTAATTACGCTGTTAAGAGACGAGCTGCGAAGATTTTACGCACTGGGAAGACGGACTTTACGTGTAAGGGCTTGTAATAAGTTTGCGTAATGTTTCACAGTCGGTCGAGAGTTGTGCTTGTTTATTTGTGTTTAGTTGAAGTTTGCTTAAAGTCTTGGTGACTTATTTGGTACAATTAGGTTTAGATTACCTACTTTTGATAATCATGAAAGATTTGATAGATACTTTAGGTATGTAGGTAAAGAAATGCTTGACGGAGTAGGTATTTAGATTTATAAAATGAAATAATATCTTCCTCAACGTACCCCATAAAGTTATTCACACAGCGTATAAACGTTAGTTCATTCGAAAGGAAACGAAAAGGGAGGCAGCAAAAAAGAGGCCAACGAAAGCAAACATCACAATTTGCGAGCACCCCACAATGGAAACATCTTTCTCTACGTACGGTAGTAAAAATCTGTAGCCAAGGAAGTATCGTGAAGATGGAGAGACGGCTAACGAGCGAGGCTCGCGGCGAACGCTCTGATTTCCAATTCAAAGGAAAATTGCGATCCATAAAGTGGGATGGGATGTGTGGGGGCTGGAGTGGGGGCAACCCCCCTCCCGTTGCTACGCGACGCGGGGAGGAGCCGCCGCAATCACGGCCCAATGGCACGACGGATATAAATTGCTCTCGCGTCGCGACACTGATGCAAGAGTGAGAGGGTGGGATACCTCTCACTCGCACTAATGAAGTCGCCAGTCGCCAGACCCCTTGATTGACGGACTCATGCGGCCCTTTTTCGAAATGCTATACCTAAGTTAGGTATCGGTACCGTGCCGTGATTTGTTGGTAATTACGTGGCGGGCGCGTCGCATTGGTCGCTATTTAGTTTTCCTGTTACATGATGCGATAATATAACTTTGGTACCTATTGTATAGTCATAAAATTATACGTCTAGACTACTACTATACCTACTTATACAGCATCATCTATTGCTATGTAAGATAACTTGACGATAACATGATCTTACCACAATAATACTAAATAACGTTTTCTAAAAAATAATTTTATTGATTTGGTCCCAAATTATAAACACGTCCAGCCCACTGGGGACTCATTAAGGACATAAATCCATCTATAAACGAGTAGGTATAAATCCTAATTCTATGAGAGATTCACGGAAATGTTGATATGGAAGCTGCGAATAACCGGTGAATGCCGTTCGCACAATCGCTAACAGAAGCATCGCTCGACACAATATGGGCGATATTAAATTCCTCCTCAGCTTTGGAATCACGATACGAAGAGGCAATAATAATTTATTACAAAATTCAATTGGAAAACCGGTAATTGTTACATCAATTTTAGTAGCTTTCACAGGCGTTCCCGGGGTGATGAAAAATACCCTATATCCCAGAACCTTAACTAACTAACTTACCTATAATAGTAGGAAGTAGAATACTTATAGAATCTTTGTAGCCTTTAAAGATTTTGCAATCACCGAACTAGATAGATATTAATGCGGTTCTCTAAAATTAGGACTTCCATATCACATTTACCTATAATACAGGATTGGTATATCAGGTTTTTAAATAAATTTTCCTCCAAATCTTTCCCGTTCCCCAAACGTTGAATCTAAGCTAAATCCGCGTTGGTGTACTAAGCAATAAATTCAAAGTCCGGCAAGTAAGGTCGCGAGTCGAATCTGTAATGCAGAGCGGACCAGCACAGATTATACGGACGTGTATTAATACAGTGTGGAGCACGTGGTCCGGCCACTTGCGACTTTTATTTATGAAGGGTTGCTACTGCGGAGTTTAAAAGAAGGAACGAGTACTGGTTTTGTGATCCTTGAATGAAATCAAAACCAAAGCTAACCTTTTTAGATTAATAATTTTGAAACGTGAGTTATTGAACTCTACCACTATAAAATATTGGTAATACGTAAGGCATAAAGGTAGACGTCATGACGTAGTATTGTTAATTATCATCACATTTATGAGACAATTATTCAATAGCAAGTGACAACCCTAAAGACGTCCTTGCTCCACACGTAGCGTCACAGCGGATCGATACCGTGGATGTGGCACGGATTATATCCGGACCGGAACCGGGTGGTCGGCGATCACGCCCGGATTAGTTTTTATTTTTGTCTCTCACTGTTCTATTTTTTTACAATTTTATTGGATACATTTTACCTAAGAATTTATTTATTTATGAGTGGTTGTTATCACAAAAATGCTATTTTAATGCCCGCCTTATCACTACAAACGTTTTCGTCACCTAAAACAGATGGTGAATGGCCCGAAAATGTAATGAAATAAAATTAAACTTATTAAGCAATTAAAAGTACTGAGGTAGGCTTTATAGAAGGATAACAATCTCTGGTAAGATGCACATTCATAGTATGGTGCTAATAGCAAGTTAAAATCTTAATTAGCTTATAACCAATTTTTCCCTTGCCAACAGGTGAAAAACCTCACAAATGCCAAGTCTGCGGCAAAGCCTTCAGTCAGAGCTCAAACCTCATCACGCATTCCCGTAAGCACACAGGGTTCAAACCCTTCGCCTGTGACCTGTGTGGAAGAGCATTCCAGAGGAAGGTGGACTTGAGGAGGCATCGGGAGACCCAGCATGCAGACATGAGGAGCCCACCGACGCATATGCAGCCCCCGCATACTGATGTGCATGGCATGTCAGCAGCATGCACGGATATGCACGTAGCTGATCATAGAATAGGTAAGCGTGTTTGAAGAATTAAATGTGGTTAGGGAGAAGGAATTGATGAATGTCATATTTATTTACACGTGTCAATTTACAATGCAATAATAACTTAGGTATAATTTTTTTTTTTTTCTAACACTCAAACTTTATTCCACAGATCTCCGTCCTTCTCACCCTGACATGCGCCAACAGCACCCCGACTTCAGAGCATCCCACATGACCACCTCTGTGCCACCCCTGCAGCCGCTGCCATCCTGAACTACGACCGCCTTCGCGCCTACCAGTTGGCGCTGAGGCTGTTTATCATAACTACAGTATAGAGGTTACTGAAGTATCATGACGGGGCAAAGCGAGGAGATAGATTTGTGAGATCAAGTATTAGGTTAATCCAGGCTTTGGCAGCACAACTAACTTTGTCCTATCTGACTATACATTTTATAAGCAGCATTCGAATTAGCACACCGAAATGAGCAGGTAATTAATAGTACATTATTATAAAAAAAAAAAACAAACAATATTAAGCAGCTATGTATGTGGAGTTATTAACAGATAAATATAGTTGCCAACGATCGCTATGCCTCGTCAGATAATCTCATTAAACTTGTATCACGTTACCAAAAATATTAATAATTAATGTAAAAAATGTGAAGGCTTTGTAATTGTGAGTTTTTTGATCTCAATATTTAAAAGATATTTCGTTATGCCGCTTCAATTATATGTATGTTACTTAAATGTGCCGACACACAACTTTCAACGCACTTGGAGAAGATTTAAATAATATTTTCTTACATAAAAAGTAATCTAAATTGTAAGATAATTATGATTTGTGGCAGGATAAAAGGAAAATATAAAAATATACTATCACAGTTTTAAATAATGGCAAATTACTATTATAAATTACATTGAAATAAATAAAGCATTCCTATTTTTTTATTATCTTAAACAGAAATGAAAAACTAATTCCAAATATTTCCAAATAAGTTATAAGATAAATAATTAAATATATTATGTTCTATTCAGACGCCTTTATCGCTGGAGCACCAACGATTTATAGAGTATGCAAAATGGATTAGGGTAAAAACAAGAGTAGGTATAATATAAAATCAACGCACTAGCTTAGCCATTGCTTAGAAATGCTGCCAGCCTGCAAAGGACCTTGGAAAACAAATGGTATACCTACTTGTTTCTTTACGGAGAAAAATTGAACATGCTATTACTCACGTGTAATTACCTATAAATTGACTAGCTGTCCCACGCAGTTTTACCCGCGTGCCAGAGAAAAAAAGTAGCCTTTCTTCATACGATAGGCCATCTGCGTACCTTTCATCGCGATCGGTTCAGCAGTTTAGGCGTGAAAAGGTAACAAACAAACAAACTCACATTGTTTTAGTATCCACATTCTTTAACAAAATATTGACTGCAACCTACGTAATGCAAAATATTTGTATTCTCTCAGAGGTAGATTATCAATAGGCAGAATCATCAGGTATAGAGATCCCATTTTGTTATACTTTGACCTAAATCATTCGTGCTCTGGCGATTATTTATGGTGTAATTATTTTCCATTCCAATATTATAATGGAAGACTGTAGATATATTTTATTTACTTCATAGACAAATACTCACATATCAATTAAAAATAAATGTATACAAATAGGTAATTACTTATCTATTTCAGCTAAAGACATTGTAATGTAAAAAAATACTATTTTATGTGTATAAATAAAATAATTTGTTGTCTATTTTTATCATTGTTCTTTATAATATACAAAAATGCAAATAAATAGTTTAATTTTAATGTTGTTAAGTACAAATATGGTTAACCTAATTTAGGTGATTTTTTACCTACACAGGATGCTAACTAACCAAAAAATGTGGGAAGTTCTTAAAGGCTTCAAATTGTAAATTATTTATACTACGGACTAAATTACAAAATCAGTTGTTCATTTTCGATGCTTTTTGAATAGAAATCAAAAATAGGGTAAAACTTATAAATGAAAATAAATAATGTGAAATCCGCTTAGCCAAAGACATAAATAAGTTAATCTAATTTGTAAATATTTAAAATATTATATTATAACAGACATTTTTTTATAGATTTAACACTATATCACTCTTTAATTATTTGCCTTACAAAACCTAATCCTTTAAAGGTAGTTCAGTAACAATTTTTTATCATTTATTTTTAGTCTGCTAGATTGTTTGTTATTAAATAATTCATTGTTATAATGGTCAATGGTACAATTTTCAATTATTTTACTTGCCTGTCTCGATTATAGTAATTATTTTTTTGTCTTATTTAAAAAATACATGTTGTATATAAATGTAATAAAAATTTTCGTATTTGTTTTTTAAATAAGTGTGAATAAAATAAATTTATATCCATAACTTATAATTACAAATGTATTTTACGCATATTAATGTCTCAAGATTTTTAAATAATTTTAATGTTATAGTATACTCAATGTAAATAATGTATATTACAAATGATATCTGTAGATTTAAAAGTGAACGAGCCCAAAGACGAAATGTGCAATCCCTATGTCGTAATTACAAGTTAATTATTATAAGAAATTGTCACTTCAATAAAATATGATGATGTATAATAAAGTGTTTGTTTTTTAAATCATAACCTAATAACTCCCATAGTATTCAATATTTTTAAATTTTTGAAATTTTGTCAACATTATTTTCATTGTCATTGCATTTCAATTTTGAGTACTTATTTTAATGAAGAAATTATTATAAATTGAAACTCAAAAAACTTGTTAATATCACAATCCGCAAATACCTACTTATTCTGGTATGAAAACCTAGGTTTGACAAAAACCCCTAAAGGTAACTTGACATATTAAAAATTCTAATAAACACTAATAAAAAAATGAGATGCGAATTTAGAGCGCGGGTAAAAATGACAAAATGTAAGGTAAGTAGTAGGTAAAGTTTTTGTAAATCAAGGCTTAGAACATCGTTTTCGTTGCCTATTCATGAATTAAAAGTAATAAACATTTTGTTTTCAATTATTTTTAGTCAACGTCAATAAAATATTCAAATAAAAATTATGCTAATGAAAGCAAAATGTAACGTTGAGCTTAATTTAATTTCTCCATTATTGTCAAGAAGGTATCGCGATTTAAGAACTGAGCGACTGATCAAGTTACATTGAGGGTGAACAGTGATATAGATACTTAAGTTAGACATAGAAGGGACTACTTTAATATTTATTTATATTCAATTAGCCTACCTGTCCGGCTATTCGTAACTTGATTGCAATCAGTTTCAATTGAAAAAACGGTTAGTTAGGTATAGTGTGCTTTTGATTGTTTTTTTTTACATACTGATAACTTTGCAAATTGAATCATTTTCGACAAGTGATATTTTGATTGATTTAGAGGTTGTTTCATTTTGAAATCGATTGAAAATTATTTCAACAAAGTTACGTAATCCATATATGCTGGTCAGAGTTGCTGGGAGCCGCTAGATGCAAGCGATCCAAAACAGTTCGTTAGAAATTATGTCCACTTAATCCTCAGGCTGAATACGATTCAACTAGCTTCCGTTCCACGGTTTTACTCACAATCCAGAGGATCTTATGTTTTCCCTAAATAAAAAGTTTAAATCCAAGGTATTATCTATTTAAGTTCACAGTTTCATCCAATTCATTTACACAAATATTTCCAGGTGTCATCCAACGGCTGCAATCATATTGATGACTAGCTTATTCTGGGACATTATTCCTCACACACGGCCATCTGACCCCAAACTAAGCACAGCTTGTACTATGGAAGCCAGATAACTGATATACTACATATACTATATTTCTCTTGTTAATACATACAAATATAAATAATAACACCCAGACTTAGGACAAACAAATAAATAAATGTAATAATAAATAAAGCATTTATTTCTCTTCACAAAAGTAAATACAAAAAGAACTTACGTACTATGCGAACCTGTTTTGTGAGAGACTAACATGTTAATGCGCACAAATGTTTGTCCTGAGTGGGAATCTAACCCACGACCTGCGGCGTGATAGATAGGGTATCATACCAACCACGCCAACCGGCTCGTCGATATAAAACTGAACAACATTTTTTTCTGCGACCATTGAAACAGTGCACAAGAAAGCATTAGAATATTAATACTGATGGAAATTCGTATTCGTTTCGTGTTTTTTTTATCAGCTAATAAGGGAGATAATATAAGACTTCTTATTTTTATCCGACTGATTATATTAATTAATAAAAAAACTAAAATATTGCGAAAAAAAATAGAGTCATATTCTGGAGTTGCATTAACCAATCTCAGGCATTTCTAGTTCATTTTGTATTCATGGTACAAACGATAATAGGATACATTACATCTCAAGTTTCCATAAAATTACTTACTCTTCAATGTCTTTTATGATAATTTTATTTATATTTTAAAGTAGAAACGAGTAATTTTACAAAAATATTTTTTAGAGTTAAAAAAAAGCGGTGAATTTTTTAATGAAAAATATTGTCATTGTTAATCAAAATTGAAAATCAAATTGCTTCGTATTTTACGAAAACTTAAAAAGAAACTTATAATTGATTTTACGGAACCCTATATTATCCAATTAACCGATTAAACGTGATTCCATCCCTGCACTAACAGTTTGTTTGATCTTTTATGACTGCCCCAATGTTTGCAATACTATGATCGATTGATCATTAACCTAATGGCTGATTATATTGATCTTTGATACACTATAACGTTGTCCTACTGTAGCATTAAACCGAAGATATGGTAAGAATATAAAACAAGAATAGATGGTTTGGTGTGTGTGTGTGTGTGTGTGTGTGTAGTGTGCAGGAACTTAGAAAATTCTTTTTATTTTCATGAAATCGGTGAATTTTTAATTTTATTGAATAATATCGTGAAATGAAATTAATGCGCAATGCAGTTTTAGTAAGTAAGGCCACCATTTTAATCCTTACTAACTATTACGGACTTACTTGACTATGTAAAAGTAATTTAACGATACTAGAATTTATAATACTTATTATAAAACTCGACACTGGCAATAAATAAAAAAAAAATACCTCATAAAAATAATTTAGCTGCCATACTTATTGAAAGATAAGAAAAATGCACAAATATTTAAATCTACTGAAAAAATAAAAAATAAAAAACACAATTGTTGTAAAAAAATAAGAATGAAAATAGGTACATTGCAAAATATCTTAACCAAAGCTTACCGTACTGAGCTTTCCAGACAATAGTACGAGATGTAACAAAAAAGGGAGCATTGTTAGATTTCGAAGTAAAGCGGGCAGGACCGTCTCTAGGGGCGCAGTGGACGCTAAACGCCTGTTAGCACGCAGTGCAGGAACGAATTTAGGCATAGCGCTATTGTTTCAAAACAAGGTTGGATTGATCGAGTGCTTTGATGTTATGTTATCATATGAAACGAGTTGAAACGCCAAATCATTTTAATTTGTTCAAAACATAATTAAACGTACTCATCTTCAAGGCACATCAGAGAGAGCCGGCTCCGCAGCAACATCAGCGGAGTGCCTCAAGCGGCGCAAGTATGCACATCTCGACAAAGGGTACTTATTTGAGCCGTTTGGGGTAGAAACTCTCGGCCCGTGGGGGCCAGGGGCACACAGTATATATAAGGACTTGGCGGAGCGGTTAAAGGAACACACGCGTGACCAGAACGCTGGCTTTTATTTCGGTCAACGGATAAGCTTAGCTATCCAACGTGGAAATGCAGCCAGCATTCTGGGCACGCTCCCATTTGGTGACGGTCTTCCTTTTTAGTTGTTAGTGTTACCCTTTAAGTAATTGTTAGCATCATAGTTTGTATTTTTTGGTTTTGTTTCAATAAAAACGGATGTTGCAGAAAAAAAAAAAAAAATTATAAGATATATAAGATAAACAATGTATTAAACGTATTATGATGATTCAGAATTTACTTTGGCTACTGAAACAGGTATATAATGTAATAGAATGACAATGAAATAAAAATATTTCTTCATTTTGCAGGTTAGCTTTTATCATGTAGGTTAGATACCTACATGATAAAAGCTAAAGTAATATTGGGAATTGATTGCTTTATCAACAAATATATCGAGTTTCTAAATTTTATTAGATTTATTAGATTAGTGCTTGCATTGGTTTTCAATGTGTTCAAGATTTAAAAAAATTATAAGTATTATCCTCTTTTTTCCAATAGTTCTGCAGGTAATATGTCCATTGCACTATTTATTCCACTTTACATTTAATCGTTTCCAACATCACCCAAGTCCGTCCTCTTCCCGGTCAGAATCGCCACGCATTTATAATTCAACAACATCCACGTGCGTCTCGGACGCAATCAGTATTGTGAATAATAGATGAGCGTTGCCTTGCCATGGCGATGATTGTACGGCCCCGCGAGATTGCAAGAAGATTTCTGCCCTCTAGTCCGAGCCCGAGTCTGGCCCTGATGGATTTATGTTGTCATTATGATGAGACGTACTGATGAGACAAGTATACGCGATTTTGTGAAAATACTTGAGAATAGAAAGAAAGTATATACGGATTTAAAATTGAATCATGATTGATTTCATTATTCAAACAAACTTATTCTAAATAAAATAAAATATTTTGTTTGGTTGAGTTGATATTGAAATTTTCTATGCAACAGCAGTTTTTTTAAGCTCTCAAAGTTGGGCCCATACTAAATAAAATTGTTATGAATACTTTCAACCATAAACATTTAGCTATACTTACCTACTAAGCAATAAAAAATAACCCTATATATATCCCACCTTCGTGACTTGCGTAATCAACGGTGCGTCGGTGATTCACCTTTGACACTAGACTTTCACTTCCCAACTCAGTGCAATGTATAGTCAAGCTTACGACTTTTTCATAAAGATGTTAATGGTTCGATCATGTGAAGATGTAATGACCATGTGACGTCATAGTGAGAGGTTGTTCGATTCTCGGGTAGTGCAAATTATATATTGTTATCAACCGGTTCCATGGTGTAATGGTTAGCACTCTGGACTTTGAATCCAGCGATCCGAGTTCAAATCTCGGTGGAACCTGAGTTTTTGATACTATAATAACGTTAATTTATATGATAACTTATCGATAATCGATAATAATTGATAAAAATATAATAGACTAGCTTCCGCCTCGCGGTTTCACCCGCGTTCCCGAGGAATCTTAAGTTTTTGCGGGATAAAACGTAGCCTATAGCATTCCTCGATAAATGGACTATCCAACTCTAAAATAATTTTTCAATTCGAACCAGTAGTTCCTGAGATTAGCGCGTTCAAACAAACAAACAAACTGTTCAGCTTTATAATATTATAAGTATAGATAAAGGGCATGTATTTATCAAATTGATGGATTTTTTTGTTGTCTAGCAGACGGTCTACATGATGGTAAATGGTCACTGTCGCCTATGAACTTTTGCAATGCGGATTGTCTGTGTTGCCAACCTTGAAGAGCTCTTTTTACGTACTTTTTATAGAACCCAATGTCGCATTACACACCCTAAAATTTTTATAAATAAGTATATAAATAGGAACAACTATTCTGTGCGTGGCAAAACCTTGTGGTTCTAGAAACAAACGCGAAACTTGAAATCTATTTAGTGCGTTATAAAAGGTTATAACGCACTAACTACGCACTAACTTTTTACTAACTTGTAGGTACAGTCAGCGTCAAAAGTAGATTGGCACTTTAGCACCGTGTCACATTACACAATTCTTAATTTTCATACAAACTGTCAAGATAATGTGAATAGATTATTATGAAAGGGTACTAAAGTGCCAATCTACTTTTGACGCTGACTGTACTAACTTGACATGATTTGGTAAAAGTGATTTTAATGTGACTAGAATTTTATATTACAACTTGACATTGTTAAAATACACAAGCCATGTGAAGCTATTAAAAAAAAAATTAAACAAGAAGATTTATAAACCACATAATCCAAGACAATCCAAAAACTAACATCACTTCATTTGTCTACTGACTACTAATATATACTGTGTATTTCCAACCAAAAAACAGGTTTGTTAAACCAAAATAGCCTTGACAGTTCATTGATAACATACTCATAAACAACTGAATCAATAAGCAACCAATATACAATGTAATTGTCTTATTTGGGAAATAAAAACTCAGGTTCCACCGAGATTTGAACTCGGATCGCTGGATTCAAAGTCCAGAGTGCTAACCATTACACCATGGAACCGGTGGTGAAAGTATATCAATTTACAAATCAATAAAAAGCAGATAACTGTAATATTTGAACAAATGTCCGTGGATATTTGGAAGGTCATAATCGTATTTGCTAGCATTGCTATGGAGATGGGATTGGGACAGGTATTCTGATATACAGGGTGATTTTGTTATCACTGGCAATACTTGCAGGGGTGGAAGTACTCATCAATGTGAACAACTTTTATTATAGGGCTAACTCTGATATCGCGTAAAATAATATGGTTGCTTCATACATTTTGGTCGAGTAGGTATTGAACTTTTGTATGGAACAGCTGATAATTTTTTCATGATTTCACAGTTAGTCCCATAATAAAAGTTGTTCATTTTGATGAGTACTTCCACCCTTGCAAGTATTGCCAGTGATAACAAAATCACCCAGTATATGCCATATGCATATCATATAAAAAAGATGTAAGTCAGTGCCGTAGCTTGCCTTAGACAAGCCCTGTATCAAAATTTATTGGGGGGCCAAACGAAGAATAAATATTTTTAAGCTATTGTATAGCTTTTATCGCGGGCTTCGGGGTTTGACGAATCATGAAATTTTGATAAAAAAAAACTGTAACGAAAAAACTTAACACCTCCCTGTATGCTGTTTGTGAGAAGGTATATAGGTGTATAGGTATCTATTAATATAAAAAAAAAATTATAATAATAAAAAAACTGCCTAAATAAAAAAGAAATAAATTATTATAATTGCATAAGTTGATAAAAAATGCTATGCAATAGCTTTACCGCGGCAGTCCCCGAGTGCCAGACGTATTTTTTTTATAAAATGATTGGCCCAGCAGTTACTCTCAAAATTGTTATAAAATCTGTAAAATGTTAAACATTACAAATTACGGGGCCCCTGCCTGTAGCCCGGGGGCCCCGTAACATAGAGACGGCTGATACGGCTGTAGCTACGCCCCTGATCTAAGTATACATAAACAAGCATTTTATTTATTAACTGGTCTCAATAGTTATTTATTATCTCTGCTTATTTTGCGATCAGATGGCCTTGTATGAAGACTGAATCAAGTGTTCGTTGCAATTGAATCAGTATTCGGTTAGCCAGTCGAAATTATTTAGCTTCATTTAGTATTTTAGTTTTCATATTATATATTAGCACTATAAACTATTTTAAATAAATAAATAAAAATAAATAAATATTCTGGGACATTATTCCTCACACACTGACCAAGAGCAGAGCTTGTACTATGGAAGCCAGATAACTGATATACTACTTTTCTTTTGTAAATACATACATATATAGATAATTACAACCAGACACAGGACAACAGACATGTTCATGCACACAAATGTTTGTCCTGAGTGGGAATCGAACCCACGACCTGTGGCGTGATAGATAGGGTATCTTACCAACCACGCCAATCGGCCTGACGCAAACTAAAGTATCAACCTTACATTTATAGATCTGTTTATTTTCTAGCAGCGTATAACTACATATCTCTGAGCTTGACGTTTACAAACAATACTATTGCCAATGTCCAGCAGTGGACGTCTTGCGGCTGAGATGATGATGATGATGATAGGTATTGGCCCAGCGCCTCTCGCGGATTACTCATAGAACTATTCTCCCATACCTACAATTTTGTTACAAACCAATATAACAATAACAACTAAGAAGCAAAATCATACAGACAGTTTAGATTCTTAAAAATGTTTGTAATCTTCTATAGATATAAAAAATAATGTTTGTCTTTTGTATGTCCTTTATAGACTCCGAAACCGCTGAACCGATCGCGATGAAATATTCAGACAATCTTCATATTAGCCACGCGGGTGTTCCTGTAAGGTTTGGTGGCGATCGGAGCACTCGGGACCGCGGGTGAAACCGTGGGGCGGAAGCTGGTTATATATAAAAGAAGATGTTCGGACTGACTGACAGTGACAGGTGATAATCAACGCAGACCGTAAACCGCTGGTCCTACTTACAGGGTATATTCCTTTCGTAACGTAGGTGTGTACTACGAAATTATTTTTTGAACATAAACCCCTTTGAAAATAAACCCCTAAGAAGGCTAGGAGAAGATGGAAAGCTAGTCCTTCTTCCTACTACTATTATAAATATTAATGTTTGTATGTTTGATTTGGAAAATATTTGGCTAGCTAGAATATATTCTATATTCACATATAGGATACTTCTTATCCCTGGAAAACATAAGATACCTCGGGAGTAAAATCGCGGGGCGGAAGCTATTTCTTTTATTTAGAAATGAAAATAGAAAATTAAATAGAAATGTTTGTTTGCTAGTTCTAAATTGTGCTCCACCTTACAATATCCGATAATTGTATTAAAATGCAACCTTGAATAAGGTATGCAATCGTTTACCCAGGTACAACAAGTTATTAATGCTCATCTACGTTATAATATAATTTGATGCTTCTAGAGCTACTATTTTAGGTTGTTCGTTGTCAAGTTAGTCGGTGTTAGTTTTTAAAGTAATTCATCCTACTTCCTACATAAATGCGAAAGTTTGAATGAATGGATGGATGTTTGTTACTCAATCACACCAGAACGGCTGAACGGATCGGATGAAATTTGGCACAGAGATAGATTATATTCTGGAATAGCATATAGCCTATTTTATCCCGGTAAAACATAAGATCCCTCAGGACCGAGGGTGAATCCGCGGGGCGAAAGCTAGTTGTAAAATAACACTTAAAAACTTCTTTGGTTTGTTCTACCATTCCATGGCTTGATTTATTAATGCCATACGAAAAATTACTGATCTCATTCTTATTATTTTTCATAGTATTTTGCATATCAGATAAGTGCATAGAGTGATCACTGATCTTTGACAAGATCACGTTCCATGTTTGACTTTTAGCGAGATACAAAAGACTTTGCAGACGTTTCGAGGTATTTCCATTCGCTTTCCCTAAGATATTACAGTGCATACAACTTCTATTTGAATTTGAACTCAAAACTTGAAATGGTACTGTTGAAATTTCTATGCATTGTCTTGGATGGAGTAACTGAACCTCTGCTAAGGAGAAACGGATGTTATTTTGAGTGGAATAAGAATTTCTATCCATAATCATATATTGCAATGTTCGGAATTGACAATCGCTTCTTCAGCTGCATTTACAATCGTATTTCTTCAGTTTTAGAGCTTATATTTGTATGGTTATTGTATAAAGCAGGTGCGACAGAAATGCGGTGGCGACATGGTACAATTTGAATAAATTTGATCGCGTTGGTAGTACCCATTGTGGAAGGGTGAGATGATATCGGAAAGTGATATTTGTCGTGATGAAATTGGGCACGACTGCGGATTATCAAGCCTTTCATTCGAATTGGTCTTTATTGTTTTTGATAGAAAAAAAATATTGAATTGATTATGAAATATAGACCGCGCGGTGGAAAAATAATTTATTAATAATCCGATAGTGAAACCCGATTCTTATAAGCCTAAGATGGTACTTGTGCCTCTCCCTCTCTCCCAAATGCCGCAACTCAAGAGTGCTATTATGTAAATATAAGGATTACCACCGTCTCCGGCTCGGATATTATAATAGCGTCGGATCTGATGCGATTGGTCTTGTCTCGTACCGGTGTAAGGGTGCGTAACTCAATACGTAAGTTGGACGCCCCTAGTGTCAAGTAGTGATGTGCGTAGGTAGGTATATTTTTATCGATAGAGCAAAAAAATACGTGTGGCACTCGGGGACTGCCGCGGTAAAGCTATTGCATAGCATATTTTATCAGCTTATGCAATTATAATTATTTATTTATTTTTTATTTATGCAGTATTTTTTTTCTTTGATATTAATTCAAGTTTCTTCTTCGATATTAATAGATACCTATACACCTATATACTTTCTCACAAATAGCTGCTTACGTATTCGTCCGATTTCGGAGCAGCTCGTCTTAGGTTTTATTTTCGTTACGGAATTTCTTGATTCGGTCGCCGCGCTCACAGCCCGCGATAAAAGCTATACAATAGCTTAAAAATAATATTAGAGAGAGATTTAGTCGTTACAAATTATGTTTGAGTGAACGAGTTTCTTTTTAGAGTGCCATTGCGAAAGTATGCGAAAAGGGCCCAATTACTAAGACTACGCTGTCAGTCTGTCCATTTGTCCCATGGTGAGTAACCATGTGGCCAAAAGTGGTAAGGACAAAGGCCTTGCAACTGTTGGAAATACCAGTAGGTGCTTAGCGATAATTTTTTAATATGAGGGTGGTAGCCATCCAGGCAGGTACTAGGTAAAGGTACCCCAGTAATTGTACAATGATTTTCTCACAATGTTTTCCTTTGTAAGATTTGAACACTCTTCCCTGGATCTTAATTTTTTAAAGGCAGCCTTCAGTTTTTTCGCAATATGAGCACAAATTATTATTTCTGAATTGAATAGTTTAACAATGTCCATCATCGATATGCTGTGTAAGCTTATCTTTCCCAACACTATCCACTTCCGAACTCCCGAAAACTCTAAACGGATTCGACATCTCAACTAAGCGACAGTTTTAAAGTGTACCCCCTAACTCGATTCTGATGCTCCTCAAACTCCGCGTCACCGGTAGCCATCTTTATGTAAATACCATCACCGTTTTAACTTTGCTACGACGTACGTTTACTTTGCAGATAAAATGACTTGTTTTGTATGAGCTACTGTCAATATTAACGGAAAAAATAAGTTGGTGGTGTGTTCTCGAGACGGTTTACTCCATTGTGTCGTGACGGGCTTTCTAAATGCGAGTACGATCCATGGGTTAGTTGATTTAATAAGGGTTATCGTTGATAATGAGAGTGTAAAGCGTGTTTTTAATTTACTTGGATAAGACAGTTATTACAGATCTAGTTTTCACCTCGCGGTTGTACCCCCTTTACCGATTAATGTATTGTTTTTTTGAGATAAAAGTCTTCGTGCTAAATTTCATCTAAATTCGTACAGTTATTAAGGCGTGATTAAGCTTACAGAGATTTTTGCAACATTTTGGATTTATTAGGATAACCATATAACTATAATAATAGTATAGATATACTTTTATTTACATATTTACAATTAAAGTAAAAAATACAAACTATGATATATAGAAAACATCCTCAAAGCCATATAACTTATTTTTTTATTTCAGCGACAGTTTTATTTGTCTGTCCTTATTTACAGTTATATTTTTTATAGCAATCAGTTGGCAGACGGTCCACCAGATGTTAAATGGTCACTGCCGCCTATATACATTAGACTGCTACTGATATATTTGTAATTATAAATGCCCAAGTTAGCTTCAAGTTTTCAAGCACAGAGCAACCATCTTCAAGCCCAAGTAAGACCACTTCAAACCGATTTGATTTACGGACGTCTCCCCATCACGTCCAAATGCCTCTCCGCGAGTGAGTTATATCAATTTAATCGTTCCAATTGAAATTCAAACGGTGGCACGACGAATCAATTACAGGCGACTGTGGAGCATTCAAATACCGCCCCCCGCCCTAGTACGCCCCCGGTGATAGAATTGTTATAGAAGAATGTGCGTGTGATAGAATGTGAACCAATATGTACCGTATTGTACGTGTTTTCTTGTCGCAGACGTTTATGTAGTTACCTATCTCCTGTGAGCTTTATTTTTAAGCTACTGGAAGGTACTGACGTCGAAACAATGTCGATGCTTTCGTCTTGTGAAATTTTGTTTTTAACTAACGTATAGATTGTTCATAAAATTTGCGACTATATTATGCTGCGACTCCAGTATAAAGCATAAAAGTATTACAGAGATACCAAAATACTAATAAGAGAAAATGGTTGGACGACTGAAACATAAGGCGACGCAGTTCGGAGCAGACCAGATTTTGTCAGAGCGTATGTAGGCAATGCTGTTCAGCGCAGAGTAGGGTAAAGTAGACAGCAGAAGACTAAGATGCAGCACGTGTCTCGTAGAAATAACGGTCCATCGAATACACACTCAGCTTGAAAGTTGTACTTACGTGATACAGAAATAAAAAATGCTTAAGTAGTTGCATTACTAGTTACTACGAATTACAATTTTACATGGCTAAGTAATATAGCATATTTTAGCCAAAGTAACTCCAATAGTATAAATTCAATACGTCCAACTCCAAAGTAATATGACATGAAAAGTGATTACTGCAGTAAAAATATTCGATCACATATGAATTTTATATGTTGTCATAAATACATACAAAGTGAAACCTTGGTGTACGTATAATTTACGACTAGCAATTTGATACTTAAGTGATAGGACGATAAAATTTATTTCGGCTCGTGCGTCAAACAAATATCACATAAATGTATGAATCTAACTGTTATTATGAATATCAAGATTATTGCATTATTGGTTATAGAGTGACGTAGGGTTAGGCTTATTTTTGAAATTGAGGGAATTTTGTTGGAATGATCTCTGGATTCTAGTTTAAAGCGGATTTGTGGTAGAGAGTTTTATGTAAATAAATCTCTTGTAGGTAATTATTTGACGGCCCTCTCACAAAAAACACCCTCTCTACATCCCCTATTCACTCTTACTTCAAATGCATTTTAATACCCAACTATATTATTATAATACCCAAAGCATATGTGAAAATTATACCTAAAATACAATAGTAAAAATTCAGAGTTACCTACTTACGTATATTCTTGTATCAAATACATACTTGGTACAAATTTACTAAACTAAATCTACTCAACAAAACTATCAAATAGCAACAAAAAAAATACTGTACACTCAGGAGAATCAAGGTGCGTGGAGGTAGAAAATTATGCAAAGAGCTTTGACGGTCAACTGTACCGCGCAAAGGGGTACGTTTTTACGACGAAGGGAGCATCAATATTTTATGTGACACCACGTCACATCAGCCATACAGAATCAATCATTCCTTTAACTTTAGGCTTGGTACACGTTTGCTATTTGTATTCAAGGTCTTATTGCGCTACTGCGACAATTTTGTGGTGAATAATGTGTAGGTACATAATTAAAATTGCTTGAAGTTTCTACCTAGGTATATTGAGTGATGTAAAATGTGCAATCATCGAAATCCGTTCATAAATAGGAAGTAATTGAGTTACATACAATGCGCGTAATCTAAGTTTACCTGAAGATAGGCTTCCGAGACATTCGCGTATTGTCCATTATTCGGTAAGAAAACAGTAAAAAGTTTGCAATAACTTTGATGTAGTTCCGTGGCTAAGTTCCGGCTTACTTAGTTGCGCGTTACGTATAAACACACAGCACATCTACACATAGCTGTCAGTACATTTATTATTGGTAGAATTTCAGAACACTTACCTACACATGGGATATTTCACATGAAGATGGAACACTGGTAATATAATTCAACGGCAATGTTACAACCAACAAACGATTATTTATGTTTTAAAATACATAACCTAATTATTTTAAGGTAAGTAGGTTCGGTGTCTAGCTTTTCCCAACGTTTTGCTTGGAATAAACCGACAGTCAACACGGGTAAACTGAGACTAGAGTATTGTCTTTGCGTTACGAAGTTTTGTTCAACTACCTACCACAGGATAATTTTGTTTTTATTTATTTCACCAATGATAGGTACTTCGCCAAAACATTAATAGGTATTTAGCTCTGGTCATTTGTTCAGATTTAGTTGGTTAAAAGTTAAAAAGCAAGTGTGTCACACGCCTAAAATTTTACAGATATATCCACGCAACCTGCTTACTCTTTTACTCATTTGGAAAACGGTTACGTTTGAATGAGATAGATTGAAACCATCTCAAGATTCTGTCCTGGCTATTTTACCTACTCTATATTCAGACAGTATTTTTTATCATATTTTTTCTGAAGCTTTATAGTGATGCAAAATTTACGAACGATTCAGAGGTATCAAATAACGATGTGGTTTTTGGGGACGTTTGAATACGAAATGTGAGTGTATCACGAGCCTTAATGGTCAAGTAATAAGTAATGTATTGAGACGACTTACGTACGATCTTTTTGTGTAAAACTTCATTAATATTATTTTGTGTCTTTAACTTTACTGACGTCATCTTTCGATTCGCCAACAATGATGGCAGAAATTCTAAAAAAAACAGTTTTGAGATATTGAAATGGTGTTACAATATTAAATTGATTCTTAGTGCTCAAGAACTTAAGGCATTTAAATATATTTAAATTTCAGGAGTAAAAATAATATTTTCTCATAAATTATTAAACGACTGTAGAAACGAGATTTACTTAGAAAAATTCGATTTAAGCTGAGTATTTTTTTTGCTCTGTATAGGTTTGTTTTTGACCACAATCTCACTATGGTAAGTGATGATGTTGCCGAAGGTGGTAAGCACACAAACCTTAATGGAACTGGCTCTCAAGTGCAACTACCGGAACACACCGGTAGTTTGGCGAAAATTTTCAACTCTAATATATTGCTTTAATCACAACATTAGAAGTATTATTTGAAGTAGTAAAGTATATATAAACACAAGCCTTAACTTCTGATCACTTAAAATTTTATGTAATTGCACCAATTGGGTGCAAATTGGAACTTATGGAGTATTTTTACTATTCCTGAACAGTTAACAAGAATAATTGAGTCCGTGAAACTCCTGTGGGACTTTTATGTATGGCGAGTGTACATGCAATGTTTATTGTGTTTGATTTTAAACATATTTATTCATACGTTTATACTTTCTTAGATTATGGTTGTTGGTATCCAATAGTTACATTATAATTACCTAGAATGTTATTTTTAGTGTCATTTTGCTATGATTTATCAACGAAATAATAATAACAGAGCCTACAAATTGTTGCGTAATCTTTAAACAAGTAGAAACTACAAATTATTGCTCAACTTTATTAGACAGGCGTTTATTGTTCTGGTAACTACTTAACTATAATATTCAGTCATCTAGATTTTCCTTCATAATTAACCTATACTTAAGAGCCTAATTGGATAATAAGCGTGCAATATTTATTTATAAACTATCTGTTCCCCGTGGTTTCACCCACGCTACCAGGATATCAAATGCAAAAATATTTTTTTCAAATCCGACAGGTAGTTCCAGAGATTAGCGCGTTGAAACAAACACAATCAAACTCTTAAGCTTTATTATATTATTAGTATAGAATAGATAGATAATATGATGTACGTAATATGTAAGTATATAGGTAAATATTTCTAATTGTTTAAATTACTTTTACCAGATAAGGGGATAAAGTTCGCGTGTCGAGAGCCATCTAGCGGGATCTAACGAAGATATAGTGAGCGCGGGAGATTTGTATGTGGCCGCGCCAATTTGCCACATTGATTTGTAGCTGGCAGATGTACTTTTTATTGCCAATTAAATTGCCATTATACTGTAAAAATAACAGATAGAGCATGTTGTGGTAATTTTGTGAAAATGGCTATCTGAAATATAATGCTTTGTTGGTTTAAAACATACTATAATAATTTTTAATAGTTATTATGTAATAGTGTATCCTACCTATTTAATTAATTAAGGCGATAATAGCTCAGTGGTAGTGATGTCAAATGCCGTGGGTTTGAATCCTAAAATGAGCTTGAGCTATCGGTGAAGGAAAACATCGCTCGTGAGGAAACCATAGCACGGTGTATTTAGATAGGGTTTTGATTTTAAGTTTTAAGCTATTGTATAGCTTTTATCGCGGGCTTCGGGCTATGAGCGCGGCGACCGAATCAAGAAATTTCGTAACTTAAATATTCTGTAACGAAAAAACCTAACACCTCCCACACATGCTATTTGTGAGAAAGTATATAGGTATCTATTAATAAGAAAAATAATAATAAAAAAAAACTGCCTAAATAAATAATTATAATTGCATAAGTTGATAAAAAATGCTATGCAATAGCTTTACCGCGGCAGTCCCCGAGTGCCACACGTATTTTTTCTAAAGTGCGGCCGCCGAGTGGTGTTTGTAACACCTGTAAATGGATTAATCACGGAAACGGCTCATCTGATTCCGGTGTGACTTTTACTAAGCTATGACTAAGAAAATACAAAACCTTCTGTGATAGTTCCGTCGAAATCGGATCAGCAGTTTCCTATTAACATTATTAACAGGTGTCAAAGATGCATTCTCTCGGCGACTGTACTTTATAATCTGAAAAATGCGATGTAAAAAAAACGCCTAGGTACCTAAGATACTAAAAAGTGTATTTGCAGCTTACAGATTAAGTAGGTACCTACCTACATATTATATATTAAGACCATGAACGTAGGTACTTAGATATCAAATACACGTAAAGCCAGTAACCAAATCGAAAGCAATTCGTATAATGGCGGCGTACATTTATCGGGTCGCGACAAATAAAAATGAATTTACATGGTATTAAAGTTAACATCTTGCCGGCCGTCGCATGCTCACGACGCTCTGGGGTGTCGTCAAACGACTTATTGCCGATAATTATCGAACGGTTATCGTTAGTGTCGTTTTAGGATAGCGATACGGTGACGATACGATTTTCAAATGAAAAACATTTGAATCAGATTTTTCTTGCGAAATTTTCACCCACACATATTTTATCCTCTTTAGGGTTGAATTTCGGAAAATCCTTTCATATTAGGTAAACACTTACGTTACAAAAGCTATATATATATGTATATCCTCCACATTTCATGATTCCACGATTAGTAGTTTAGGTTTTGCCAACTAAGTAACTCTCAATCAGTCAGAACTTCTTTTTTTATTTTATGAGATTGGACAAAAAGGCATATCGTTTGTTAATCTAAAAATGTTTTTTGTATATCTTTTTAATTTTAACAACTATAGCTACTGCAAGACAATGGTTTTCCCCCAGCGCTACTATATAGTGTTCTTCAAAAAGAGCGTAAAAAGAGCACTTCAAGGTCCTATGGATATTTGTCCACTACCATCAAGGAATATATAAAAGGAACAGACAGAGTTCTCCCATGGATTCCCACGAAAAACAAACCAGAGCTTCTTGTATCCAGATGCTTATAACAATAACCTGGTCTTCAGTAGGTAGGTACATATCTTCTATAATCGTACTGATCTAAATAAACTAAGGAAGTATTCAGAAAGCCATAGGCTAAAGTCGTAAACGTATACGGTAACGTTATGGGCCATAAGGTTTAGTAGTAATGCGCATAATATTATGACCGTCTGTATGCATTGGGATGCATTACTTAGTCTGAATTCAGTAAAACTACATTGGAAATTAAAAGAGCAAATATAATGGTCCATTTGCCAAACAAACGCCAATATTTGATCAAACCACCCCAGGAGGATAACATAAATAATAATCTCGTTATTAACAACGCACAATGAATGTCGGTAAATAAAAATTCACTCAAAAGGCGTCAGTGTGTTGAACAAATAGTGGACAAAACGCACGGAAAATTGATTATTTTACAATGGAAAACCAACTGAATTCGGTTTATATAGAGTCTGGTTTTGATTACGTTCTGTTCATAAAGATTTTCCAAAAGATCTTCGTGTATTGCAATATCACCGCAGAGCACGTTACATGTTACATGGAGAAATTAACTCAGAACATGTTGAAATAAAACACACATTCCTTTGGCAAATAGCAACCACGGCCATCAGACCAGGGGGCGCGTAAAGCCGTAGGCCTATTTGTGTCGGTTTCACACTTACAACAATAGTGTCATGATTCGTGATCCAGGATTATCCCGGGACAATCCTAGGATTAGGTCGTGTTGCGGCAAACAAATGGAGTCGGCCTAACGAGTGGTGAAACAAGTGCTCGCGAGGACTCTGCCGCGTCACTAATGGGGTGGTTCGAAATTCAAATTCTATTTTGTTTTTATTTTCTTTGTCGCTTGTCATTTGTTTTTTAAAAGTATAGTTTTCTTTTCGAATTGATTTCAACCTTATTTTCAGACTGATATATTTTTCAGTATGTAAGTACATTAAATACTTCTTGTACAGCCTTAATATATTTCTTCAATCCAAATAATTAAAATTTGGAATCTACGCAAGCATTATGGAAAATGTACAAACAAACAACGCTATGTTAATCATTCCCCAACGTCTTCAAGTGTTTCTAAGTTTCATTAGCAACCTTAATTGTCCCACCTTACCTACCAATTACATCCAGACGAAACACAGCAAGCTTACCGAGACCTCCATACCTCAATTCTAGGGACTCTCTCTGGCCTAATATTAAATAAAGTGGTAGGGGAGTTAGAGGTCACAATAAAGTGGTTTTGCATACACTGTTTTACAGTAATTAATCAGTCCAAATAGCCCCGACGTATCCTCGTGACAATGGGATTAAAAGATATTGTAACTGCTTTAACGTGATGCCGGTAAATGCAATTGGTAACCCTAGTTACTTATTATATCATGTAAACTCGGTAAAATCCGTAGTATAAACATTGTTCTCTACATTCACCTATACCAGAGAAATTATTAGGGTTTTATTGATGAGAAATTGATGATGTGACACAAAGCCTAGAAGTTCAGCTGACAATATTTAGTAGTAGGACGTTTTTGAAAGCAAATCCAAATGGTGGTGTCTTATAGAACTAGTGGAGAAAACTGATTCTACGTCAACTCATTTTAAGTTTAAAAAAATAAAAATATTCGGTAGTGAATTTGCAATAATATCTAAAAGAAAGCTGACACCCTTCATTAAAAAACAATATTTAACAGAACCATGTGACGTCATTTACGTAGTAAAGCCGTAAACGAATGTACCTATCAAAAAAATCATAATCATTGCAAAATTCATTCAAAACAATACAAAATCAAAACAAACCCAATCAACTGTAGCAAATTAACAAAAAGGTTATTTTCAAATGCCGACGGAAAGGAAAATCTACGGTTTCGCCACACAACACAAACGAATCCCTTTATTTACTCCCCAGAAAAGTACCCAAAGAATAAATTCACATCCGATTTTCCATTACGACCTGTCTACTGTAACCGCTAACGATTTCAGGGTCCCATCTTCTGCACCCTTCTGGCATTTAAAAACTGATGTAATTTCATCTCGCTCGCGCTCTAGTGTGAAATCAGTCCGACAAATTAAATCCCGCCTCAGATTATTACATAACTCAGTGACAGTTCATAAATAACCCATAGGGTAGAACGCGTAAAAAATCACTGAGCCCATTTTATTGCCAAACTTATAATTCAGCTGCTTCAGTTACGTTTTATTTTACAACGTTTTTTATTTTTTAATACAGAATTCCAAAAACATTTTAGTTTTTAGATGGCTTAATTTATTTTTTTTCAAGTGCATTATTACCCTCATTTTCTTCTTATATAGGAGATTGCAGACTGATTGCATCGACAATCAATTAAAGAAAAAAGTTAAGTATGTTCACAATTAATTGCGGCAGCCCTAATGTGTAAAATCTTTGTTCTCTCACAGTTTTTTGATAATGCAAATAATATATTATTATACCTAAATAGTACCTATATTATATCGAAATTACAGTAACGAACTACCATAGACCATAGACAACAGAATGTAGCTAGCCATTCCAAATTCAAATCGAGCATACTAGCCAGCTAAGTCCGAAATTGAAATTGGAAGCCAGTGCCGACCCCACTGGATTTGGGGCGTACATTCCAGTACGACGCGACGACTGCCTCTCGCAGTTATATTATGTCCGTGATTTATGGCATCGAATTCTCTTCGGTAATTAGTGCGTGCCTTCCCCGCGCAACCCCGCTACAACGGGGTAGGTTGAACCGTGCTTGTGATGGCGATTGATTTAATGTTTACTGCTTTAAATTTCAAACGTACAAATCACGTCTTACGCTCATTTAGTGTTGCTTGTATAATAATTCTAATTTCAACCTCAAAATTTTCATTTCAGAAGAATAAGCTGAAAATTCAATATGTTAATCACTCAATAATTTTCAATATTTTGAATAAATCTAATATAATAGAGCAAGGCATTAAGTTTTTACCTGTATGGACCTTTAACTGTCATTTAAAAAAATATGAAACTGAACGTAGTATTACCGGTCCCCGCGCCGCGGATTACTGGAGATTGAGTTTAATCGGACGCCCGGGAGCGTCCCATTAATAACGGTACTCCGTTAATTGAACTCCCTATTTGCCGCCAGCAATATTTCAAATATAGGACGCAGTCGATAAAATATTGCTTTGAACTGAAACGATTGTCGCTGGATTAATCGCATTTCGCGGATTGCTTTTAACTAAATTATCTTTGTTTAATTTTCGAATGAGGGTATAAAAATTAGTTCGATATTTAAAAGTTACGTCAACATTGCTGTGTCTATGGTCGGTGCTTACAGCTAAGGGTAGGCGCTACTTTGTATAATTATTCTCTACTCAATTTTTTTTTAATGATAGGCGATTGAATTAGTTCAAGGTTGTTCCATACAGCTTTCTTCTTGTACCGTACAACTCCTTCCTTTTTTGTGATTTCAGAGTTGATTCCAGTAAAAAATCTACGATTATAACAAACAGCTATTATTTAAAAAACACATCAGAATTTTTGTAATTTATGAAAGTATAAATAAGAAACTTTGAGGCCACTTTTGAGGTTAAGTATTAAATTTCTAAATAACCAATGTGCTTTATATTTTTGGAAAAAAAAATCCTTTCACGTGACGAAAGCGGACGGTAATGTGATTGCGCTCAGGTGTATGCGCGCTGAGTATATTGCAAACTGAGCTGATGGCATAAAACGGCTTCTTGAGATGAAACGCTTTGGGGATGTGTATAAGGGGATTTGCATTAGCTTGCCAGTTCTCCTATTTTCCTTCAAAACGGTGATAAGTACTTTAAACCAAGTGTTAAAAGACAATGATAATATAATAATAGTATCAGTCAGTACTATGTGACAAGTAAACCTTAGTTTAAATTAGGTAACTTTACGTGTTTATTATAAAATGCAAGCTGTCTGACAATGTGCACAATTTCTAGATATCTCAATTTTAATCATTATAAAAATAATAGAAGAACATGAAATTGAAAGAATTAATCAAATTACAGATTAAATAAATGTTTTTATTTCAAATTATTATGGATTAATCAAACTGTTACGTCAAAGTCTATGCGGCCATGGTAAATTTGTATGGTGGAATCAATTGTAACATTCTTAAGTGCCTTATTAGGGCATGAACTGAGAAGATGAGTTTTGAGTTTGAATCATGCGGTGAGCTCGCCGACTTCAACATAGAATATGACTTTACGTACCTAATTTAAAATCAATTTTACAGATAATTTGAAACAATATATACAGGCTCATATTTACATTGAGTAAATTGTTCAGAATGCAGTTTTTTGGCTTTTTTTTAATCGACCATTTATATTTACAAAAAACCTCACTCTGCCAGAAAAGTGATTCACCAAAAGTAACCGTCGTAGCAACCGATCAGCAGATCACTTCCGTATATAAATCATGTGCTGTCGCGCCGTATTGGATTAAGATTTCCACAGCCGATGTGCTGGGGGTTTCATCTTCCAGAGTGACAGGACACGGAAATGCAGTATTGATGCGAATTTCCCATGAGGTTGCTTCAACAGTTTTCTACGGTAACTTTGTAATCATATTCAGTGTCTTTTCGTCTAAAATAAAATATTAAGGAATAAATACATTTTAGAAAAAACCTTGGTTCTGTGGTACCTTATTTATACATATTAAAAGTCCTGACGCACTCACTGACTCTCATCGACGTCCAGCCCAAACACTTAGACCTAAAAAGCAAAAAAAATATGTAGACAAGGAATAACTCTGGCCCTAAAGGGGTAAAATAGGGTATCGGGGGTGAAATTGCGAGGCGGCAAGTCATCTAATAAAATTTGAGATATTTTTTTATGAACAATAAATAATTATGTAATACTCCTGCACAATTTTTAACAGCAATGTTCATGTAACACAACATGAATGGAAAAATTTTGTCACCGATATATAACGTTGTTTGAACACTTTTGAAGTCTTACCTTGTCTATTTTGACTACGAATCTGGAGTAAATAGTATATATAAAAAGAAAACTAGGTATATTCAACTTGAAAACTAATACATTTTCCGCTTTGTTTCACAAACTAACACCGTGTCAGAAACAAATCGAAAACTCAACACCTCTGGGAAAACAAGTTGTGATAGCAACCACACTAACCATTGTCTCCCTGTAATCCTTCTCAAGTCTCCGGTCGGGTAGTAGTAAATATTTTATTAAAAGGGCGCCGGTTCAAGACCATCACTCTTGTCGCGCAATATCGCGGCACGGCGCGACGTCTGAACAAATCGCTCGCGTGTAGATGTCTCTGCGATGCTTGCTTGGTACGTGGTACCTTGCGGTGTGAATTAGGAATTTCGATTGTTCTTTATTTAAAATTAGATTAGAAAGATGTTATGTTGATTTTGTGATGATAGCTCAGTGGTATTCGTGTTGTGGGTTCGAATCCTACAAAGAACTTGAGCTTTCGGTGTAGAAAAATATCATTAATATATCATTTTCTGGGTACCTACTACAATGTAATTCACCAGTCTGACTGGCTCCAACAAGTTGAAAATTTGTCACCAAGTACCTAACAGTGTGCTTCCGCAGCTGTACTTGAGAGCCAGTTTCTTTCTAAGCTATAACTTTCGGTATAATAATATCCAGGGATATAATTCCTCACACACGGCCATTTGATCCCAAACTAAGCAGAGTTTGGACTATGGAAACCAGATAAATGATCTATATTACTTACTACTTTTTTTCTAAATCTATATACTTGAATTGATAATTACACCTAGACTCAGGATAAACCGATATGTTCATGGACACAACTGTCTTGTTCGGGTGGGAATCGAGCCCACGACCTGCGGCGTGATAGGTAGGGTATCTAATAATATTTATTTATTTGCAGGTATATACCTATAATGCTAACCTATAATGCTGAGCTCACATACAACATTCGTCTAAAAACCTTCTAGGTTACTGTCAAAATTGCATCAAAATCTTTGTCGTTACTCTGAAGTTATAGGCACACTAACGGACAAACAGAAAGAGAGACGTGGCATTTTATATTATGTACCTAAGGATAATTTATTTTCCGCTTTAAAAGTACCAAACACTTTAAACAACAAAGTGTCGCGTTCCAAGAAAAAAGTGAAATGAAATGAAGAAGAAGCTAAGTCATGTCCGAAGCCCATTTGTCGTGCGCGCCGTAGATTACGTTTCAAATGAAAAGTGGGTAGTTTGGGAAACTTTTTTTCCATCCCCCGCTGTCGTAAATACTTGTCTCGTCTTGTCCTTATGCTGTGACAAGCGTCGCAAATGCTGGTACGTGTCAACCTCTTGACTGATCTGAATTGTTTGTGGAAACATTGCTTTTCCTCAGTTTTCAGGTTTTTCATACCGAGCACATTTTTAAAATGGAATAGATATCCGTTATATTCTCTAACACCATTAGAGATAGAGAGAGAGAGCGATTTTTAGGTGGAAATAATAATGTGCTAAATAATTTTCCTGAATAATGTCCACGGTGGGCCCATAACGGGTAGATATTTTGAAATATCTACTAAACAATTAATACTTACATCAGTTTTGGTCTCGTTTCGACTGTCGTATAATTAGTTACTTAGTATTATAGTATTCTAAAATCTATCGCACCATCACATAAGTACCTACCTAGTTATACAGTTATACATAGTAAAAAAAACAGTTGTTACCTCACAAAAAAAATATATCTTTGTATAAATCTTGCCATGATTATCTTGATAACGGGCTAACTTTTTGTTTGTGATGTCGAACAAATATTCACCATAAGGCGTAGGCTGAACTATAATACTTTTCATACACTAAAGCAACAAAACAAAATATCAAGCGTAGCTACGGAACACATCTTGTCTCTGACTTGCACTTAGTCGGTTTTAGATCGGAAGGAGAACTCGAGTCTCGGCCCTGGCCCCTGTAGAACTTGTATCATGTAAGTCCAACCTGTCCAGTTATCCGTGGACCTCGTCACCCTTCCCGCTTCGTATTCATCCCCCCGCAAATGCCATATTAACGTACAAAGTATTCAATGTCACGTATTTTCACAGGTCTCCAGTATAATTGGTAATGTATTCACCTTCTTAGATGTTTATCTAATTATGAATATTGATTTTCACGTGACGGTAGTGTTAATCCCTAAAATTTTCATATAAAAGACAAGGGCGGTGTTGCTAATATTGAGTAGCCTCCACTGCCTTGTTAGCCCCGCTTCGGGATCGGTTATAGAACACTAAAGACTGGAGTAGTTCGTCCAACGATTTTCTCAGTACTTTTGGTTGTAACCATCTCGGGGCAACTCTTCATCCAGATTTTTTGTAAGTTTTTCAAACCTGTATCGCCATTACTATCATTATTTTCAATCTCAAAATCTCCTTAGCTGAATATAATAGAAAAGGCCTTTTTGAATTCCACAACGAAGCGATCCTGAGGCACTCTCATCTGCATCTTCCAAGAACCCTAAGTCGTCAGTCCACTACCTGCTGACTTGACGCTTTCCACGTGATTATCACTATAAAACCATACCTTCATACCTACCTTCCATCCTTACCGTGATACCATCATCCTTCATCGATTTATAGGTTCTTCGTTTAACAAAATTACAATTTCCACAGATTATTCACCAAAACCACCATGTCTATCGCTAGTTTAGACCATGGGCCAGGGTTTGCAGCTCTTCAAGCGTGGGGCAGTCAGGTCGCGGAGTATGGGACATCCAACCAAACTGTCGTGGACAAGGTGTCACAGGACATGCTGCACATGGTCGATCCGCATTGGTATGTAACTACACATAAATAATTTTGAAATCTTATCGTAAAAACTGCACTGAATTGAAAAATATCAAAGATCTATCCCCAAGTACCTAGTAATTGCAATCCCCTTGCAATTGCTGATACCCATCGTCACCTGACGATAGCCACTTAGAGAACGCCCTACATGTTAGCCTCGTGATATAAAAAAGGAACGTTATCTTTCAATTTCAAAATTAGAACAAATATTTGAATACGTGGTAGCGAAAATTTTACTGATATTCTCTTGTTTTTTCAGGTATCAATTCCCACCTATGAACCCACTCTGGCACGGACTCCTAGGCTTCACAATTGGAGTTCTCGGCCTCATATCTATCATTGGCAATGGAATGGTCATCTATATCTTTTCCTCTACAAAGGTTTGTGCATAGCATAGCTTAAACATGGTGTAATAGGTAGGAATTATAGAGTGAAAGTATTCATCTATATCAAAAGCTTTTCTTATGGTACCAACTGATAGCTGATTATTTTGTCACGATTTTAGTAAAAAATACTATTGTCTAGTTTTGCAATACTGTCACATCCTCTATGGATCAATGTACTACTGTGTATGTACATTGTACTTGATTGTACTAAGAAATGACTATTGATTGTAATAACTTATTACAGGGCCTCAAAACACCTTCAAACCTGCTCGTGGTGAATCTAGCTTTTTCTGATTTCCTGATGATGCTGGCGATGTCTCCAGCTATGGTTATTAACTGTTACAACGAAACTTGGGTATTTGGTAAGAACTTTTTGCAACCTGTTTTAATCACTCGAGTATACTAACCACCATTAAATCCACATTTAATATTATAAATGTGTAAGTAACCATGTCTATTATCTTTTTACGCCTAAACCATTGAACTGATTGCGATGACATTTGGTATGCAGATAGCCTATGTCTTGGAGACAGACATAAGCTACTTTTTTTTCTCGGGAACGCGGGTAAAACCAAGAGAGACAGCTAGTATATGATAATTGTCAGTTTCACAGTTTCTCCATTAATTAACTTGTGCTATTGTGAATCAGGCACTCAACCTCTCGCTTTCAACTGCCTTTCAGAGATCTAATATATTTTTGATTCTCAGGTCCATTTGCATGTGAAATTTACGGCTGCTGCGGGTCTCTATTCGGCTGTGCCTCGATATGGTCCATGACTATGATTGCCTTCGACCGGTACAACGTAATCGTGAAGGGTATTGCAGCTCAACCTATGACCAAAACCGGTGCGCTTCAGCGGATCCTCTTCATCTGGGTATTCTCCCTCGCATGGACTCTAGCACCATTCTTCGGCTGGAACAGGTAATTTGTTATTAAGGTCTGAGTAGATACAATGCTAGCAATATTTTGGATTTACCTATCACTATAACTGAGAGGGGTCATTTCATTGACTACAGACTTTTAGCGCTTAATAAACTGACTTTCTTCTTATTTTTCGTTATGGAATAGATCATTTAAAAAATGCCTTAATAAACTTTGAAATGTTTTCTACATAGGTATGTGCCTGAAGGAAACATGACAGCATGCGGTACCGACTACTTAACCAAGAATTGGTTCAGCCGAAGCTACATCGTGGTCTACTCCATCTTTGTTTACTTCCTGCCCCTTCTTCTCATCATCTACTCATACTTCTACATTGTCCAGGTAAACTTTATTAATTTTAATTTATTCTTATTTAAAAAGATGTTAGAGTTTAGTTTTTAATTTGTGTTTACAGGCCGTATCTGCTCACGAGAAATCCATGAGGGAACAGGCTAAGAAAATGAACGTCGCATCACTTAGATCTTCTGAAGCAGCAAACACGAGCGCAGAATGCAAACTCGCCAAGGTATGATAACTTGAACAAAAGTATTTCGATACAATTAGTTTCATATTATAATTATCATTAACACATAAATGACATCCTCTCGAGGCAAGAGGCTTTTTTGAAGTCGGTTAAAAATAATCAGACTCCCAAATGAAGCTGCCGGAACAGACCTTTAGGTATTTGGCGAATTTGAGGCTGGTACCCAGCCAGGCGGGATTAAAATCTATGGAGCAAAATCTTATTCCTATCATAATTGTTAATTCTTATTTCATAATTTTAAAATTTTACAGGTAGCTCTGATGACCATCTCATTGTGGTTCATGGCATGGACTCCCTACCTTGTGATTAACTACACGGGTATCTTCGAGAGCATGCCTATCAGTCCCCTGGCTACCATCTGGGGTTCACTCTTCGCCAAGGCTAATGCCGTATATAACCCTATTGTATATGGTATCAGGTCAGTATAGTATATTCAACTTGTTTATTTGAAATTGGAATTAATAAATGGTTGCTATTTATTCGAATAGGGTATTACATTTTTGAAAAAAGTGTCTCAATTCGTTCCTAAGTTGGTAATAAGCCACCAAAAAAAACACAAAAATTTTATTCAATCGTTAAGTGCCATAAAAATGCATTTTAAATTTACATTTTAAATTTCGCGCGTAGTTTGATGAAAACGCTGGACGCCATGTTACTCTACGGTTATGACGGTATTTGTTCTCTTGTAAGTAAATAAATGCGCTGATATTGGTCTCAATTGGACTTATAAAATTTTGAAAATTAAAAATGAGCTATTATCCTTTTTATTAGTGTACTGTTCCTGAATGCATGAATACTAGTGTAAAAATAATAATAATAATACTTCAGTTGACACTTTTTATTTTACATACACCACCGTATGACGTCATTATAATGGCGGCTACTGTTTCGCTTGTTTAGAAACAGATTAAAAAAACTGAAAACTTTGAAATGAATTTTAAAATTAATTAAGTTGTTTTATGAACTAAAACTTACCTTTTTTCGACTGCTTATTGCCTAATCTATCTAAATTGTAATTTTGTTCTCATATGGGGTAAAATACCCTATTTCAAAGTAAGCATTTTTTATGGAAAGATGATTTATATATGAATGTATGTGACGGAAAATGGTAAGCATAGAAATCCTAAAAGAAAACTGGCTGTCATGAGTAGCTACCGTGCTTGGTGACCAGCAAATGTGATGAGCTACTTCGCTTCGATCCAAAGAAACTTGAAAACTCAAGAAGTTTAATATATTTAAATTATTAATTTCCAGCCACCCTAAGTACCGGGCTGCTCTGTACAAGAGATTCCCTTCTCTGGCGTGTCAGGCGTCGCCTGATGAATGTGGGTCCGTCGCTTCCACCACCACCGCCGTCACTGATGAGAAGGAAAAACCTTCCGCGTAGACTCTTCCGACTACCAACCTACTGCCTCGATCTTACCTGACTATGTTCTGTAAATATTTGCAAAGCTAAATGGTGTCTTTAATATGTTGCAAACTTATCGTGCTTAAATTTGCTTGATGATCTTAGGCCGTTCCTTAACCCATGAGACTGCTCCTATTAGTTATAAGTTATATAGTAAGTACGGTAGATTTATAAACGACGTAATGCAAGTACCTTGGAAATTGGACTCTTAATAAAGATATATTGAGCAAAGTGGTATATGACCACGATATATTTTTGATTTTTATTTCTCACACATCGATTAAAAAAAAAAACAAAAGTTCACCTACAGAATGATAAGTACCTACCTACCTAGTTAGCTAGTGCTAGTGGCTAGTGCCCATGTGTGCTAGACTAATTTAAACAAATAATTTTGTTCCAAAATTAAAAATGTTATTTTTAAATAAACTAGACTTTAACGCTTTTTTTATGAAACCTACACTATCAGACGTTACACATTAATACCACAAGAACACATAAATAACAGCATTAAATTAATATACTTAAGTAGACAGAATCATATTTTTCAATCGTAGTGTAAATAAACCACGGATTAGCTATTCTTCTGATTAGTCTACAGATAAACTGGTAGAAATTAAAATTAACAGCCAGTTACGGCATATCTGACCATGAAAAAAGCAGGCCTAATGTTAAAAAAAGGTTTAAAAAAATATTCTGGAACATTCTTCACATACAGTCTATAATATTCTATACTCTTTGGCAACAAAATATAAGAAGACTAGTGACATCTATTGCCAATTAACATAAACATCACACATTTAAAAGTTTTCATACGAAGATAAAATATTCAAAACATAAATCAATAATTATATGCGACTTGATGCAAACTTCGTTGGAAACAGAGAATACTCCGTAAGTTTTCATATTTCATATTTTCATTGCACCTATTTGTCTAGGAGCTCGTTGCAAATTGGTATTGAATCCACAATACCATATATACCACATTCCAGAAATTAGTTCGCTTGAACCATATGGGTTACCGATACTGAATAATTATATGTTATTTTATTTTTAAATTCGAATTTACTTAAGCTACTTCATGAGGAAACCGTTACGGTAGAAGAGTACCTACTACCTACCCCCTTGGCTGGTCGAAAAAAAGAAAGAAAGAAATATAAATACAGTTTGATTTGTGACTCATCTCACCTTGACTATTAAGCCTCCAGTTTAGAAATTGGTAAAAAAAAACAATATTTCATACCGGTCGCTAAGCGGTCGCTTGCAAATGTAAGCCCCTGGACTACTACCGACATCTTTTCCAAAATTGATACAAGTCTGAGGATATATCTCGAGATAAGAATACAGTTAAGCACAGCATTATTATAGTTTATGTAGGCACCTACATAATTGAATCACAGTCTATGTAACTATTTCTTAATTGAATGTTGTCATGAGTTTTGGGAAATGTATAACATAAACCTAGTACGCCACTATCTCCTAAATCAGTCAATTTTAAAAATATCACGAAAACAATATTATTTAAATTGTGAAATAATAATTATGTTGATGAAAATTTAATAATAAAAATACTCATTGTTAAATAATATTTTTGTTAACTAGAATATATCTATGTCCAGAAACATTATCCAATGTTATTCCATGTGTTGTATTTCATTTTTCTGGGCATCACATTAAATATTAACAAAATAAAATTGTAGAATGCCAACGGACGTGTGCCCGTTATGTCGACGTCGTGTAACCGCCAAGGAGCCATTCCATTTTCGAATGTTTCCCGCCAATAAATATCTTATCGAGTTACAATGAGGGATAAACGGGGTTCGTCTCGGGAGTGTTCGCCACTTTCGACAAAATTTACGTGCCATATCTTGACGTACCCGCGGCGTTCGAATTTCAAATTCTAACGTGGACGGACGCGTTCGTGTTATGGTCTACATACTTTAACAATATTTTGATTAATTTGACAGGTGTCGGTCAAGCGTGTTTCCCTAGAGGTTATAAGTGGTGTTTTGGAAAAAGTTATGAGGATCAAAATATGGCTTCTTTTTTGATTTTGAGTATTTTTTTACTGTAATCTACAATTGACGGTGGTAGTATAATGTGAAGATAGCTACATCCTACTTCCTAATATTTTAGATATACCTAAATGCGAAACTTTGTAATGGATGTGTGTTCCTCATTCAAATTCTCATACGGATGAATAGATTTGAATAAAATTCAGCACATAAATAGACAAAACATAGGATAAGTACAAATCCCTCGAGTAACTAGCCTAAATAAAGCTATATTTGTCATCGACTGAGTTTTTAACACGTGTTTTTTCGGTCAGAGTAATTTTAGAGTATAAAAGTAGGTGAAAGTACCGTCTTTGTACGAAAGATATCTCAACTTGTTGTCATTACAGCAGCCGGTTCCATGGTGTAATGGTTAGCACTCTGGACTCTGAATCCAACGATCCGAGTTCAAATCTCGGTGGAACCTGAACTTTTGTTCGGGTCTTTCTCAACATTTGTTATTTAATGCATGAAAATAAATTGATCTGTGAGCAATTTTGTTATTTTAAATTAGCATTTTTATAATTTTATAATAGTAACACCTGTTTCTAGATATATAATCAGTGGTTAACTTTGATCTGCGCCACTTATTTCGCCACATTTGCTAGGTCTGAAGAAGAGAAGAGAAATTTTAAATATGAAGGCTTAAAAACGCGGCGATCTTTTGAATTATAAGCGAAATAGGTATGTTTTGGGCAATGTTGCCGAATTAGCCGTACAAACTGAGTTCAGATTAAAAAACATCTAGGTATCAGGAATGATCGAACTTTTGACATACAAATAGAATGGGAACAAAACCTCAACAATAAAACTATTAGATACATAGGTATTTATATTCAAACAGTCGCCAGACGGGTGGGGTGGTGTCAGAGCCGCACCCCACGTATTAACTGATAATTTTAATTAAAAATACTAACTCTTTCGCTACCAGTCCAGGGTTCCGCTCAGGGATTTAAGGTGTGGTAATATATGGATACGAATGTGAATTAAAAATCTATGTCTGGGCCCGAGGACGGGTGAAACCGACGTTTAATCTAGTTGTTTACTTACTCCCAGTTCTAGAAACTTCCAATTTCAATTCTAATTTATTGTTTATGGCTCCATCGTGTCAGCGGTGACACTGCCAGTGTCATGGAAACAAAAACAAAAGAAGGAAAGAAGTAATAAGAACAGAAAAAGAATGAAAGATAAAAAAAGGAAAAAGACTAATGAGCACATTACATTAGATAAGTAAATGAGTAGGTATATATTTAAATATTTAAACAGATCAATGATATTTAAAAATACTGTCACTGTCAGTGACGTATAAAAAGATAGAGGCGGCATTACTTCTGATCATAGACTAACTTTGATTGGGCTTTCAGATATTGGTTAGACTTGTATTATAAAATGTGACAACGTAAGTCAAGTCAATCAAGATCGAAAAAATTGAATTCAAATTCTGGAATTATGACGTAGAGTTTACTTTCAAACAACCCAATGAGCTTCGAGTCCTAAAACTATATCATATCGACTGATGAACGAGATGGCTGGATTCATGTAAAGAATCACACAAAAAGCTGAAGTGGACACGAAAAATGGAAAAAAAAATATCGAGCTAAACAAAAGTTGAAATTTTCATGACACTTATTCAGTAAACGTCTGAACTGTAAAGAAACTTTAAAAAAATTAAGGGGTTTTTTTAGGTTCGGTCAAAATATATGATAGCAGTTGAACTTGTTTGAAAAAAAAAGGTTATGAAATCTACTACAATATTTATTCTTTCCATGTGGCATAGCCATGAGACGCCCTGTATACAAAATTTGATAATAGTTTGTTCAGAATCACTAGTATAATAGATTGCAATCGTTTTAACCCTTCGAGCGTCCTAGTCATAGCTGTTGCGATTAAGGAATGTCGCCATTTTGGGATTTTTCCTGAATAATATTGGTTGGTTTAAATAGTCGGCACAAGGTTTCATATTATTGGGCATTTAGTTGCCCTTTCATAAGAATAATTTCCTGAGTATCCTAAAATCAGCAAACGGAACAATAAATATTTATCTATCTCGTCACATGTCAATTTACACACACCACAGCGACCAAGGCATATTAATACATTACAAATTATTGATATTTACAGTGTGTATGTAGCATTTGATTTTCCTTCATGCTTTATGGTTAGGACTGTCAACCTAGCAACATTGAATAATATTTTCAAAAAATCGAATTTATTTTAGGTTGACGTATTTAAAAATCAGCAGCTAAATTAGTCAATTTACAAGTAAAAAATGTAATAATTGCTAGTCTCGTTCTTTTTTACGTCGTGTGCAATATCTATCTTACTTACTTACTTACTATACCTGTCAATTACGTGTCAATCACCTTTAGTTCAGTCACTCAAATTGAAACCATATCTTAAAAGATATAAAGAAACGTGAGAGTGTTATCAGTGTGTGGTGTCAAGGTATGTTGTAGGTAAATTACTTTGGTTTCTGAAAAACAAAACCAAAACACTGAGCAATCTACCTACATGAGAATTACAGGTTAGTGGTATATTCATATGTACATGACCAATTTTATGAGCTTTCCAATGGTGTATCATTTATAAAATATAATTATCGGAAACACTAGAAATTACAGTTTTTTATAAACCTAAGTCGTAAAAAATATTGAGGCTTGTAAAACCTCAGACGCGTCGTGATCTCACACGTCGTCGGCGAGGTCCATCGCGTGAAGGGTTAAACCATGGAACCAAAATAAGTAAAACTATGATTATGTGATGAAAATGTATGGTCATTTTCATAATCATTTACTCCATGACTAATACAGAAAAACTAGCCATAATTATACGAGTTTCAACACGAGTATTTCTTTTGCATTACACTATTTTAATGAAAACCTTTTTAGGGTGTATAGGATTTAGTAAGGTATAATGACAAGTGCTTGGAACTTCGATAGCGCGATGAAGTTTCTATATGGTGTCATGTGCTGTCGAGAGATGTCGCTACTAGGTGTCATTACTGATTTCAATAACTTACTTATTATGTACTTAGGGAATTTATTATCATATTAGCATCTTGGTAATATATAATAATTCACGTTTATTAAAGTAATGAAGATTAAAATTTGTATCATTTATCCATTGTAAAAAATTATCTAACCAATTAATTGCTTACGTATAAAATATGATAAAACAGTAATAACTAATGAGACTTCTGCTATCTCTTCTGTATTTTTATTTACGTATTTGTAAATTATAATTTGTGCAACCCACCTTATAATAGGGTTGTCATGTGCAAAATTAATTCATATAAATTGAATTCAAGGTTGAACGTGAAATAAAAAAACATATATTTTTGCGAATTCATCAAACTTGAAGAAGTAATATGTACTATGTCATGATTAATTAAATATTCCCAACAAAGTATAGATAGATAAGGTTTGCAAAGGGCTCTGTCTGACAATAAAGAACCTTGCAAGAAAATGCATCTATGTGACTTAGCTGAAGCAAAGAGCTTTAGGGTAGTTGGTAAAACCTAACTTTCTCAATAGATGGCGCTGTAAACAATTTCTATAGGAAAATATTCTGTCAATGTGGGACACATTACTTAGAATTTTATTTACATAAGAAATAATGGTAACGACTATAGCTAAAGCTATGCTATTTTTTATAATTAACAAACTCTATGTTGTTTATACTATTTTTGTTGTTGTTTATGTGAAAGCAATTTAAAAAATCGCAAGTTTTAATTCCTCACAGTATCAACCCTACCATTTAACCCTTCCGATTACAACTGATGTTTATCAGTCCCGTCTCACGCGCAGAACGGACATTTACCTGTGAATTATTATTTCTGATTAATAAATTGTGCGTCCCGCGAGACTTGTGCCGCAACTGCTGTCACGCTTCTATCAATTATGAAATTTGATGCTTTTTCATTAAACCCTATGATACCCACGAGGCCTAAAGGCCAACCCTGTTGTGGGTTAGTTGGGCGTGCTTGAAAAGTCCCATATCACAATATTGGGTACGTTTTGTGGGCGGTGGTCGCTAATGGGTTAATAATTCAAGTTGATTGATAGGGTTTTCAATTTGGAATTGGGTTTGTTAGGATTTACTTGTTACTAATGTAAAATAAATTAATGATGTTACAAAGGTAGTTAGGCACTCAAATGACGTGGCGTAAGATGTGGGTTCGAATCTTACTATGGGCTTATTTCTGTGAAGATAACCTCATGTGTCTGAAGAAATCATACCTACCATAGTGATAAATTAGTAGGTACTAAGGTATGTGCCGCCTGACTAACTACCTCAAATTTTTAATTTTATTTATTTTCAACAGCGGACGATTATAAAAATATTTTATTTTTAACAATATTCATATACCCATTACAAAAGTTATGGCACACAGCTAATTTACTTATCCTATATCGAAATTCTTAAAATATTGTTTTTATTGCTGGAAATCGCATAAAAACCTGAAAAATAGAGAATTTCCTTTATATTAACAAACAAAATTATTCAAAACGCAATCGAAGGTTCCACCGAGATTTGAACTCGGATCGCTGGATTCAAAGTCCAGAGTGCTAACCATTACACCATGGAACCGCGCACGATGGATGACAAGAGGTGAAATTTCGAATAACAATCAAAGACTTTATTTGCTGCTTACAATACTATTTTTCTTTATTCTTATTTATTAACAATAATTATATTAATAAATTCAACCTAAAATAAATTTAAATGAGCACAAACCTACATTCCGTTCAATATTGAGTAGACATTTATTTTTTCACTAGATTGGAATAATTAAAATAAGCAATGAAATAACTTTATGAATTAAAAAAATATTCCAAATATATTTCACCCACGTTTTGGATTAAACTTTTACCGTCTGTATGACGTCATAACAATTTTCCCAAAGCCTCCATACTGCCATCTGTTAACAAAAGCTAGAACCGCGATCTCATCTTGCTTCGGAAAAGTTGAAAAATATCAGCCAGCGTTAGAGTATATTTACTAAACATAAATAATTGATTCTCATTATTATAAAAAAAAATACATAATTTCGTTTATATACGCAATACAATAATAAATATGTTTTTACAGTGGAGATAAATTGTGACGTCACATTATTATTACTATAATATGGTCTAATTTCTTGATAATACATTTGTAGGTAATTTACTGAACATGTGTTCAAACAAAACATGTTAAAGAAATAGTTTGTTTTAAGAGTTCCTGAAGACATACAATAACTAGTTAGTTAGGCGCTTCGAATAGGCTTTGTTTCATTGAAATTGGGTAACGGGAAAAGTAGTAATAGAAATTTTATAAAGTCGATATAAAAGCTAGTGGTTTAGATCAAACACTAGTTATATAGATTATAAGTCCGAGTCGATTGAGTGTTGTAAATTTGTAATGCAACAAATTTATTGTTACAGATTGCTTACGCTGCACGCATGTGCATATGTCGCGTAAGTATTACGCGACACAATTAAATCACTATACTTATAGAAATATAAATGAATGTGCAGTTGCCCGTACCTTCATATTGGCATGTAGAAAAAAGTGGAGAATGTATGTTGCCTTGCCCGTAAAGGTGTAAGTGATAAGAAGTCTGGACTCTGAATGTCAGTGGAAGTTCAAATCTCAATGGATTCTGATTTTTCGACAGCACTCTTCTTACTAGGTAGGTATACTACCAACAGCAGGTTCCTATTTTAAGGCCTGATTTTTCAATGGCCATATAAACGGTATATGGTTGTTAATTTGAAATAAGAACAGTTTTTGTATGGACTTGTCGGAGGAATAGCATATCCGAGGTTTATCCAGCAATTGAAAAATCGGCCCTTAGTCGAGATAAAACAATTGAATGCAACTGGATCTAAGACATAGAGTTTATTTTTGATTAACATATAATTTTGACACATGACTGTATTCTCGTTCGATAAGCAGTAAATTCATAAATGGCCATATGAAAAACAGTTGTGCCTACTTACGTATTGGTGATTTATAAAAAATACGTAGATATTTATCTTTTTGACTTTTCACATGTGGTGCCCAAAACAATATGACATCATTTCGTATGAAATTTGATAATAATTAACCTGGTTACGTTTATAATGATTTAGCATAAATATTACTTGCGTATGCGTCATTATCTCACGTGTTTTGCGGTTATAGATATTATGTAACAAAATATCGTTTTCATACATTTATGTTGAACTAGCTTAGGTCCTTCCCGAGATATCTATGCGCCAAGATTCAGCCAAATCCATTCAGGCGTATTCAGCGCATATTCAGACTAGTGGTCCCCCGCGATTTCACCCGCATTCCCGGGAATAAAAATCATACGTCCTACTCAATCTACTTATTACGAACCGGTAAAGTCAATTGTACGGTCAGCAACATAAGCGGCTGAACAGATCCAAAACCAAACACCTTATATGGTCAATAAACTAAAAAGGTCAATAAAAAAACTTACATACTTACTATGAATTTTATACATCTATACTAATATTATAAAGCTGAAGAGTTTGTTTGTTTGTTTGAACGCGCTAATCTCAGGAAATACTAGTTCGAATTGAAAAATTATTTTAGTGTTAGATAGTGCATTTATCGAGGAAGTCTATAGGCTACTTTTTATCCCGGGAAAACATAAGATCCCTTGGGAATGCGGGTAAGACCGTGGGGCGGAAGCTAGTCATTGATCGTTTTGTGTTTCATAAAAGATCCACTCAGCTACATTAACTGTCACTGACTGTACCAGGGTTAAAATCTGAAGTGGTTTATTTAAATTTACTATTAAGTATTTTATTTATTATAGAAAACGATAATAGATTCAGGCACGAAAGTTAATAGAATAATTATATTGCATCGATTTATTTATTTACATGCCCGCAAAGCATAGACAACTAACCCTCTTATTATATTACCTACCTACTACTATATGTATAAAACAGATTATCTATGGAATTAACATGTCATGCCGTCCATAGAGTCATTACAGTAATAGAGCAATTGAACAATTTGCGGCTTGTTATCAACCCTATAGATAACCAGTTCATATCCCGAATGGACAATTTTCAGGTAATCAGGATCGAGAGCTTCATGGTACAGTCGCTCGTACAAACATGTTTAGGTTTGTGTTTGACCACGATCTCACTATGGTAAGTGATGATGTGGTCGAAGGTGGTAAGCACACAAAGCCTCGAAGGCACTGGCTCTCAAGGGTGGCTACCGGATCACACCGGTGTAGGTGTTTGGTGACAGTTTTTCCACTTATCCTACACATACAACACACATCTACTACACATCCTTATAAACCCAAAACATTTTCCGCGGCATCGGACGTCACTACCACTGAGCTATCATCGTCTTGATCAAAAATTTGTAAAATAATTTTAAATAAGTAGGTACATTTATACATTTGTCAGAATAACTATGTATTAAAATATGCGACCGACTGTACCATATGAAACAATTATACGACTTTAATAAATGGTTAGTGTAACAAAATATAGGGTAGATGTCAGACGACCGAGTGGTTCCATACACCATTTACCTAATAACTGTATAACAAGTGTTGTACGGTAACCAAGTTTGATGTTGATTCTAAGACTGCATTTTACCATTACCTATTTGTCTTTATACATAAAAATTCAGTATCTGTATCTTTGTGTATGCAAAACTTGAAAAGTAGTCGACGGTGTAAGGCGACGATATACGCAAAATGATGATTCTAAATTAAGTTTTTCTGTGTATTCTTTAATGCGAGAGATTTGTAAAAAATATATGTTAAGCTAGAGGATTTATGCCAGGGAACGATTTTATTAACAATTATTTTTTTTAATTACATAATAACATCATAAAAACGTCGATAATATGTGCCTTTATAAAATTGAAAATTATTTTCTCTCCTATTTTACCCATCCAAATAACTTGAAAATATTAACAGACATTCTAAAATCTAATACAAAGGGAACTGTTTTGTAACTTTTCCAAAAAAAACTATCAGTGTTTTTAAAATAAAATTTAAACCTGTTTTTACCTTTCACCCGCACGTTAGTTTAGTGTGGGACAGGGTTATTCGCGTACAACGTTGCATTTTTATGTATAAACAAGTTTTTATATAATTTTTATCCCAAAGTTCCCACGGGAACGGGGTATTCTATACGATTGAGCCACAGTGAAGCGTGACCGGGTTTAACTAGTAGTATTATATTAGTGGACAGTAATACTAATATTTATAAAGATATATAAATAAAATGACAGACACAAATACCAAATAATTATTTTCTAATATAAAATTGACGATAACGATCAAATAAAATGATAATACTTACCTGCGAAAGTTTGTGTCGTTGTTTGTTTCTCAAGTTGAACAGATTTAGATGAAACATAGGTAGATATTTTGCCACATTTGTATGTCCATTTGGTATATAAGATACTTTTTATGCCAACAACACATTAGATTGCTGGGAAATGCCAGTAAAACCGCGTGCGAAAGTCATTTCAAAATATTTTTACAAGCTCTCATGAATACTTTGTCTCTAATACTAGCCCTACTATTACTTTTCTAAATTGTAAGCAATTACTATATTTAACGTAGATTGATTCTCGAATCGATCTGTCACCATATAGAAAAAAAGGCATAAAAATATTTTTTATAAAAATTAGTTTAGAAGAATAGAGTCAGAATAACATGTTCAAAGGTATTTTTTTTAGCTTGTGGCCAAATTCCGGGTAATATGACATGAAACATTTAATAATATATCGTATACCTATCTACTAAAGTCAAATGAGCAATTGAATGAAAAAAAATAGATTTAGTTTAACATTATATTCCGAAAGATGTCAGTAGTTTAGGTAAGTGGATTCTCAACAGCTTTGATACATTATAGGTTTATATATCGTCTTTTTTCGAGTAGAATGTCAATTTTATCTTTAATAAATACCTATATGAAATTAATTCAAATCTTAGAACTAAATAAACTTTAAATATTTAAAACAAAAATAGTTCTTTGAGTAATAGTGGGTCAGGTTTGTCTTACGCACTGTGATGTGACCGTGTTCTGTATCTTCCAGTTACGTTTTAATCTAAACCAAAGTTAACAACTGAAGTTATTATTCTCTTACAACTAGTTCTAAATTATTAATATCTTAAATAATATTTAATTATAATATCGCATGTATTCTACAAATGACCCTCCTAGAGCCTAAACTGAATAAATGGCTTTGGCTTTGACTTTGAATGACTGATATAAACTAAAGTATCATTTAATAAGTCAATGTACATGTCTGAAGACGTTTCATTAATTCATACGCATAAATAATTCAATCGCAGTACATTGCTGTTTTAATATCAGATTATTTGCAAGTATAAGAAGATTAGAGGTTATGTACGGTAAATACAGCGATTCTATTGTAGATGTATGTTAACTTTTACATAGATCGGGGTATCGATATCTTATCGTGCAATGTTCTTGAAAATTATATTAAAATTTGTATTTGTTTTTAAAGTAAATAATGAGCAGATTTTATCTTAGGAATATATAAATAAACGAAATCATCTATATATATAAAAAATCAGTTTCGATAATATGTTTGTGTCCGTAAAACTCAAAAACTAAAAACTTTAAAGGCGATGATAGCTCAGTGGTAGTGAGCTTGAGCTTTCGGTGAAGGAAAAACATCGTGAGGAAACCATAGCACGGTGGTAGGGTACTTTGTAGTACCCGTCTGGCTGGCTACCACCCTCAAGTTGAAAAATCTGTCGTCAAACACCTATTGGTGTGTTCCGGCAGCTGCACTTGAGGGCCAGTTCCTTCTAGGCTTTGTGTGCTTACCACCTTCAGCCACATCATCACTTACCACAGTGATATTGTGGTCAAACACAAGCCTATACAAAGTAAAAAAAAAAAACTATTCGATGGATTAACTTGAAATTACAAAACGTTGCATTTCTTTATAGAAGTGTTTTTATATAACTTTCATCCCTAAGATCCCATGGGTTTTTTTTATGGAATGGGATATTCTAACCGTTTTGCGAGGTTTAAATAACCACAGCGAAGCGAGGCCGGGTTTATCTAGTAAACTATAATCACAGACGTTTTATTAACTATACGAAACAGTATTTATACTCAATACAAAAGACAGTTACGGGTATCCTCACTTTCTAAACCAACGGAGAAGTGTTTTACCGTTACATCTTCTTACAATTTTAAATGTGGTAACATTGACTTACATAGAAAAGTTAAAATATAAAAGTCTAATTTAAATATTAATAAGATGGATAGGGACTGTTACAGTCTCTACTACTCCAGTTTTATTACGTTTACAATATACTATTTCAGCCTATTGAGACACAATGTATTTAAAAATGCTTAAGGAACCACTCATATGGGGTAAAATCATTGAAGCTGAGGTGAAGGAGAACCCAAAGTGGCACAACTCGGGGGATTTACTCGGTGTGTAAGACATAGCAAAAAAAATCGAAGGTGAAAGGAAAAAATACGACCAACAACGGTACAGGCAATTGTGTAAATCAAGTTGTATAAGAAATACCAAATTATTATGTAAAGTTGTGTAAGAAAGTATGCATATGTTTATCTAATTTTGCAGTTCATAACTGTTTAATTAACATATTAAATTTAAATTTTAATTATTCCATTCCAACTCATGACTTCATCCGAGTGGAATTGGGAACAAAAATATTAATAATACTAAGTAATTCACCCATAGGTATTGTAATATAAGGTGTTTTTTTTTTTAAGCTGACAATTAGGCCCCATTTGGTAGCTGTCTACCATCGCCTATGGATAACTATACCAGGGAAATTGTCATACTGTTACCGAACATTACAAAGCCTAGAAAACTAGTGCTTGATATAGATTTGTGTATTCCAAATCCGGTCAGCTATTGCTACGTGTGGTATAATAACAAACACCCACACAAACTGAGAATGTTTTAGTCACGTTAGCAACTGAACGGGCTTTAAGACATGTTCATTATTTAGAATGTGAGTTTGCTCTGAATTGCAGGTAATATCATAGCAAAAAGTGAAACTAAACTTATACTACACGTACTATACTACAATTTGCAATTTTAAATGAGCACAATCAATGTGCAAGGTGCGAAGTTTAAAGCATCAAGTACAGAATTTCTGAACGTGGTTACAAGTGTTTGCTGACGCTTTAAAAAACATAGGTACTTTTTATTAAGGTCAAACAAACAGCAGGTAACTTAATCACCATATTAAGATGACCGAATAGGATATTGCATAAACAGTAAAATAAAAAGCCCATATATCCTTCACCACGGTATTTAGGCCAGCTATCAAAATAGTGACGCGTGTAGAGACGGATCCAAAATGTTTTTTTTTTTTGTTGATGATTTGTTTTTTTTCTCGTGAAATCGTCATCGTGGGATTTTAATAGTAGGAGATAAAGGAATTACCGGATTCCAAAAAAAATATTTTACAGTTTTTCCCTGTTTTGTAGACAATGCTTTTTCCTTAATTTCCTTCTTACTTATGTTATATATTATGCTTTAAATGAACTGGAGATCTCCTATATATTCCAATATATCAGTGTCACCCTACCTGTCAATGGATTGTAGAATTTTTACAGTAGCTACAGTAGGTAAATGTGTTAACCACACGTTGAATTGTTTGTAGTCACGACATATCTTAATCTAGTTAATTATTGCAATCATTTAAGTACCAACACAATGATCAATATCAGTTGTAATGGGAAGCCAGTAAGCTAGATTTGGAACTAGATTCTAGCATCAGCAGCATTGGGAGCTACGATAAACAATCCTTAAAGATTTTCATGTTTTAAGAGTCTCATTAAGAGGATTTTTGAGCAAGCGTGCAACTTTTTCGGCTTGATCATAACTCGAGTAAGAAAACCAACAAAATACGCTTCCTTTTTATTATTTCCTTGTTTCGATCTGCTGAAAGGAAAGTTAGCCATTTCATATATGCCCTCCTTATTGCCTATACTGAATTGATGACTTTTACTGACCTGAAAGCGGGCCTTGCCTTGCCTAAATTGAATTGCAAGCATTTTATCAATTTATAGTACACTAGGTTCCGCCTCGCGGTTTCGCCCACGTCCCCCAGAGAACTTATGTTTTCCCGGGATAAAAGGTAGCCTATGTTCTTCTCCATACCATAGGCTATCTGCATACTATTTCATCGCGATCGGTTCAGCGGCTTAGGCGTGAAAAGGTAACAAACAAACAAACTCACTTTCGCATTTATAATTTATGTTAGGATTCGATTTACCCACCATCTTCGTGGCGGTTTATAATTATTGAGTAGAGCGTCTATTTGCTGCGGATAGATCCGAATCGCCGTTGCGATCACAGTATAAACACGTTACTGTTCGGTTACAGTTACAGCTCGCTAATGAGCGCATTAGAGACATCGAATCAAGTTTTGGTTGATCGTTGCGCAATGATTGCAAAGTTTTTGATATCTTAAAACTGGCGATGCAAGTAGATTATAATGTCTAAGATAAACTACGCTGCGTCATTATCTGAGTGCAGTTTGTATCAATGGACTGATTCAATATTGACTTCCGTGATATGCTTGAGCTTGTGTTTGATCATAATCTCAGCATGGTAAGTGATAATGTGACCAAAGGTGGTAAGTACACAAGACCTACAAGGAATACCTAGTAATGTAGGACATACTATAGCAGATTGTTAAAAAATGTTAGTTATACTGATAGGTACTAATTTCTTTGAGCTATTTATTTCTTATCTCAATTTAGAGATCCTATAGCATGTTTGTCCCGACTTTTCACGGGTACAATGTACATACCTACTAATACTACTGTTTTATGCGTAAATATTTTTTATGCCTTCATTACAAAATATCTAGATTTATTTATTTTTTATAAATAAATTTTTCGAAAGAAATTCTCTAAACAATAGTGAAAACTTTATTTATAGAGATTTATTTTATTCTGAATAATTTTATGTTATTGAGTAATCCATAAGAAAAAGTAAGTTACAATTTCTAAATGTAAACTATATGTGTACATTCATAAAGAAAATAGCAAGTTTATTATATTTCTATTGAAGGTTTTAAAAGGAAAAGGAAATTCTATTCAGGAGCATAACTAAGTTCAAGGTAAATGCACGCTACCACAATTACAGAGGGGAATAACATTCAACACGTTTTTTCTAATGCCATGACGACCCATAACATTGTCTAATGGTAGTATAATACGAAAAATAATAAAAAGATTTATTTTTATCATGTTTATTGACATAATATCTTGTTTGCTCCACCTTAACAAGATCATCGGAAACCAGCTCTCGTTCCGATTCAACAAAGTCACTTCCTCTGAAGGTTTTCACTAGATCACAACACATAAACCAGTCATTTCCTTCACTACTCGTCACCGCATCACAAAAGAGAAGATCGATTCCATGACGTCATCCAGGTCCATGCTGAATGGTGACAGCTGAGCTTCGTAAGTCTGCGTGGCCTTCTGCTTTCCAGCTACCATCAGATGGCAACCGGGACCCAGAAGCTGAACTCTATCACCTTTCCACCTCTTCTCGATGTGGACATCTCCATTACCTCCGACAAGATTTATCCCACCATAATTATTGGTCACCTCAATGCGACAGTAGTTCCCGATCACTTCTATCTCCCCCTGATTGATCCCGACTCGAATGATGCAGTTATTTCCAACGACTTTTAATTTAGTTCCGTTCGTTTCCATGGTCACTTTCTTCTTGTTTCCGACAACTGAGTACTTCTTCATATTTTTAAGAGTTTATTAACGTGTTTTCACTACGAATCGGTGTGTGAGAATGAATCGAATTCGTATCGCGGTCGGTTTATAAGCGCGCGCGCATGCGTGCCCCCGCGCTCGCCTCTACGGAAGGATGTCCCCTCTCTGCGTCACTCATTGATGAAGCGTGTATGTTGGGATCGACATTTTGTTTCGAGTATCAACCACACCTCACCTGACGACTGCCATTCCTAAAGCGGTCAATCACACTATAGCTATAGTTATTCCCCCAAAAATGGTCGTTAGGTTTTAAACTTTAACAAAAGTAATTGTTTAGTTTGGGAGCATTTTGTAGCGCTGACGCATTTTTGTTTGTAATGTGATTGATTTGAATAATTTGTCATTGCAAATAGCCACGTGTCTAGCCAGCTGTGTTTATTATTATGAGGAAAATGTTTATTTAAATAATGTTTTGGAACTATTGAGCTCGATAAGCGTAAGAATTTATTTTGACTCGTGCACATTGATTGTTGGACCTATTCCAAGACATCTTGGAAATTATGAAGGAAACAAAAACTATTTCACTATAAAAATATTTTTGCCTGTTGGAGCTTCTTAAAACTTTCTATTAATTAACATTTTTTTTTATATTCATCCTAATTTTATTTTCGTCTTTATTTGTCATAATATCGATGGACTCTCTTACATATTTAAGTATAACTTCTCATTATCCATTAATTATATCTCATTAGCTAATAAATATATTAATAATTATCACAATCAAATCTCATATTACAATAATGCATTTAGGTATCTCAATCGATGCATTACACCGGGGCATCACCTAACATCGACAAAAAATAAGAAGTTTTAATTATTACAGATCTCTTCAACGGCCTTATTTGCGTAGCTCCTTACCACGGTGAGATAGTGGTCAAACACAAGCCTCTTCATAACCTCTATAATATAAATAAACGTTTATGTTTCTGGTAATCTTCTTCTCTTTACAAATGGCTGGCGTAATACTACAAGCAGCTTATGGTATATTGTTTTCAACTTGCATAGCGTGATGTAATAAATAACGAAGCTCTAGCTCTTGTTTTATAATTGAACCAGCATCCGCCCCATGGTTTCGTTCGTGTTCTTAAGTTTAAAAAGTATCCTATGTGTTAATTTAGGGTGTCAGCTACCACCATACCAAATTTCATCAAAATTGGTCCAGCCGTTTGAACGTGAAGAAGTAACAAACACACACACTCACAAACTTTCGCCTTTATAATATTAGTGTGATTTGCCATCTAATATTGTTTAGAATACTTATCAGCTTACTACGGGATATTTAAAACAACTAATTGGACGCCCAAAATTGGTACATAAAAATATGGTACCTAATCTGTTCACTGGCTTACTTTTATTTATACTCACGGGGCATAACCGTCTAAATTACCGTAGAAAAAACATCAAAACACATTATTATATTCTCATTAGTTTTAAATTATGCAAAGAACATTATTTTAATCGTTTAGATTTTATAATACATAAGAATCTATTTGAATACACTCTGGTGTTTTTTTAGGTATGTTAATATTTTAAAATTGCTTAGAATCACATCGACTTGCTAAGAAGCTATATCCTAAATAACCAACATTTGCTGGTATAATTTTATACTATATAAACTGTCTACCCGCCTCGGCTTCGCACGGATGCAATTTATATATACAAACCTTCCTCGTTTATCGCTCTTTCTATTAGTGAAAACCGTATCAAAATCCGTTGCGTGGTTTAGGAGAAGTTAGTGGAGAAACAGACAGAGGCAGATAGTGACTTTGTTTTATACTATTTAGAGATAGTACGTTTAATAAAGGAGAAGTTAATTAATATGATTTTCGCAGTTACGCCATTGCTATCTATCCTACCCCACACATTTACGGAAATCAGGAAAAATAAATAATTTAAGCAACATACATACCTATAATTAAACCTACTTGTTATTTTTCATTATGTATATTGTTTGTTTACAAACATATTTAAACATAGATAAATATGTAGGTATAATTAAAAGTAAATCAGATTAAAATTGATTAATTTATGTACGGGAATAACCTCGAAACTGTTATGTCATTTTCCAATGTAAATATAATAATATGAGCAATGAACTAAGTAGGTATATATATATTGGTATGTGCATACTGAATAAGTCATGTTGTTCGTGACCTTGCCACATCTCGTATCCTACTGCGTTAGATGATAGGAACACCGCATAATTACTTTGTGGTCAATTTAGTTATTAGGTATTACTTCATTATATATACATTTTATTGTGTACTATTTTAGTACTAGCTGTTCCCCGCGGTTTCACCCGCGTTCCCAAGAAAAAAGTTTTCTCCATACTTAAAGGCTATCTGCGTACATCGCGATCGGTTCAGCGGTCAAACTCACATTTACATTTATAATATTAGTTAGGATTTACATCGTCATTATGTCTCGCTGTTTATCTAGCACTTATCGAGTACAGTGGATAATATGCCTTATGTTATCGTAAAGTAGGTACATTTCGACTATACATGTTTTTAGTAAAAGACATAAGACACTATATTGCAGTTTTAATTCCAATGGATAGGGAGTTTTGTAAGATTTAGATGAACCTCTTCCTGAACCTGATAAATAATGAGAGTTCATTGGGTTTAAGGTAAATAGAATCTAACACTCTCTGCGCATTCGCACCCTGTATGCGCAACTAATATGATTTAAAATTGTGGGTAACCAAAACACTATTATCTATCTTTAAGCAATAATATTTTGTGGTGGGATAGACCAAAGTTTAATAGGTTGAAGTATTTTTTTTTATACAACTATGGTGGGAAACACGCATGCGGCCCGCCTGATGGTAAGCGGTTACCGTAGCCTATTGCTACCGTCCAGGCTAGTAAAAGTCGTAGGACGTAGAAAGTCGTTGTGGTGCTTACAGTGGCCTACACCAAACAAGGCTTAGTAAAATAAAATTAATAAAAACCTTTGTCGAGATATTAAGAACTACACGTTTCCTCAATACTTTTCCTTATTAACACTTCCTGTCCTACTGCATTTCCTATAAACACTAAATTGAAAATAATTCTAAGTACCTTATCTAATCTAAGATTACATATTAAATAGCTAATCATAATTTCCAGTATATATTGAATCATATTAAGAATTTTCAATGGTTTAGTTTCCCTTACATTTGTCACAGGTGATTCATGGATTGGACTCTGGTTACCAAATTGATGTAATCACTCGTTCGCATCGCTCTGTGAGAAATGCCGAGATGACTCATGCATGTAGACACAACAAAAAGTCGTCAGGAACGTAGCGGGTCGAATCGAGACGGTCAAAGAGTGAGTACTATGATCGTAGAGCAGACATTTTGTATACGTAGGTATTTTCAATTAGTAATTATCTTACAGTTAGAACTCTTTTATGATAAAAACTACTTTTGACTGAAAATATCTCAGTCAAAACTCTTTCCTGGTACATAAAAAAAACAACCTATACCTAACCTATATTATGTGAAAATCTATAGGTACTAATATTATAAAGCTGAAGAGTTTGTTTGTTTGGTTGGACGCGCTAATCTCAGGAACTACTGGTTCGAATTCAAAAATTCTTTTAGTGTTGGATAGCCCATCGTGGAAGGCTATAGGCTACTTTTTATCTTGGGAAAACATAAGATCCCTCGGGAATGCGGGTGAAACCGCAGGGTGCAAGCTAGTAGATATTTGATCACATAGGTTAGGGCGGATTGTTTGATTGGTAGTTAACCCTAACTAGTAGTTAAATAGCTGTCATCTGTTAGAAAATAGTGTTTTCTTTAAGGGGATGACAGCATTAGTTCCAAATTTTAACTATTAGTTGAATTAACTACGGATCAAACAACGGGTCCTTAGTGGTTTATTTTAACTACCAGGAAAGAGTTTTGACTATGAAAGAGTTCTGACTGTGACAATTATATAAGTTTTAGATGACCCTAAGTGTCTCTATTGCTTGCTTTGCAATACGTCTTTTTATTTACACTGTATGATAAAAACAAGTGACTTCTTTTTAAAAGATAAAATTTTATCTCATTGTTATTATGAATAACTATAGTAAGTACTTAGTAAATAACATAGAAAACAGTGCAAGTATTAATATAAATGTAGCCTGTACAAAACATTAGCATTGGCTGCGGGGAACTATTCAAGGAACGATTATTTGATCAAGCGCTCAATAACGTCATCATAAACTCATCGATCAGTTAGCTTCTATATAGCCCATGCTTCAGCGTCTACTTCAATATAATATGTAGGTATGTATTTAGATCTAAATAAAACCTATATTTTGACATGGATTGCTTTTAAACTAGAGATGTGATCTTTAACGTCGTCAGACGCTTCAAAACAATGCGATATAGATCGTCAGTTTTCTGTCCGCCATATTATTTACGTGATTCGATAGATGCTTAGAAGATTTTAAAAGAAAACTAAAAATTCATTTTTTTTTAAGTGATTATGACTAAAACCTAAGAGTGTATGTAGATAAACACAAGTACCTGGCAGCTATTAGATAAATGCAAGATTCAACAGATTTGTGTCTAGTTAACAACATGAATGAATTTGTAGCAATCAGTTTTCATAAATTGTTAATATTTTGTGTCTACTCTACTACTCATAATAAATTTTAATCTAAGATGGTTGGCATATTGTAAAGGATCGCCGGAGCTCGCCTACGGAACGCCTCCAAAGAAAATATTGTGACTCATACCGTGTGCCGGCGCATAGGCATAGCGCGTGCTGATTTAATACGGTTACATTTCTTAGAGATAAATAAATATAGAAAAATTGTCACAAGTCCAAGCGATTTCTATAGAAATTAATGTTCGTATAAACTTTAGCTGTACTTTTAAAAATAAAACATTTACTTGTTTTTATTCCTAGATTTTGTAACACGTAACATTTCATTTCGTATCATTTGTTTATTAGAACATGTTTATTTAGAGTTCTTAATTCCTACCACGTTCCTACCTACCTAAAAAAGTATCGGAAATCGTTCAGTGGTAGTGAATAGTCACAGTCTTATTAAAGTGAAACGTCAAATACCGTGGTGAAGATCGTGCGTTCTAATCCTACAGTGAGCTTGAGCTTTCGGTGAAGGAAAACATCGTGAGGAAGCCATAGTTAGCTGGTAGGGTATCAACTTTTTAGTACCCGCCTGGCTGGCTACCAACTTCATGTTGAAAACGATTGCCAAGCAGATAGCGTACTTACCATTTCTTTTTACTAAGGATCCTATTTTACTGATAAGATTTTTTAATCTTGTCTTGACTACAGGCCAGGGTGGGGCCTTGGCCCACAGTGCGTATGCCCATTGGGAACCTATGTATATTCCAGCAGCTACATTTGAGAGCCAGTTCTCTTCTAGACGGTATATGCTTACCACCTTTGGCTACATTATCACTTATCTTGGTCACATTGTGGCTTATCCAATAAAAATGCCTTAAAAATAAATACAAGGAAAAACACATTACAAAGTCAGTTCTATTTAGGATTTAGATATAATGTTGCATGAATATTCGTCCCTATTGAGGACTTCATTATAGTACATTTTTCGTTGAATAATTTTAAACAATCCTTTCCTGATTTTCCTGTAAATGCTCGACAAGGGACTGTACATTATTTGATCATCATTCTTCGTACATCACTTATTGTATTCATAGCAACTTAGGTACCTAAGTACTTATATATATTGCTGTTTAGTTAAAGAGTGTGTTAGAAATTTTAAAAAAATGTACAATCTTCATGTAAATAGTTTTACACCTCACATACATAACAACATCTCTCTCACGCGACGCGACCCTTAGTTATAATTTTTATGTTATCTAAAGCCTACCCACTTATTCATTTGTATTTTTTACATCACCTAGCTATACCACTCTCTAAGTAACAATGCAATTAAGTTTGGATTATGTAATGTGATTCTTTTTGGCTGTAATGCTGTGAATCTTGTAAAATTAAATAAATAAATAAATAACACATTTGCTCGTAAAGGGTCTCTTATTTCACCAATTTCAATATCGTATTGTATCTCATTACGTACTTGTGCGTTATTGTAAGGTAAAACGCACGGTTTATCAAGATGCTCCGTCTAAAACGAAAGGTACTCTCAAAAAGTTTTTATGTCAGAAAAGTGGTCAACATTTTATGAATAAAATTAACTTTGGGGGATAAAATATAATAAATAAACATTTAATTCTTTAATTTAATTAAGTTTGACCATACATTTCAACCATTTATCTGTAACAAAACACAAAAATATTAATTTACTTTATTAGTAATAGGTACTGGCTGTATAAAAAAAAATATACCTACTTCCAAAACAAGTAACCTAACCGAAACAACAACAAAAACTCACTAAATCTTTTATGTTAATCCCCGAAATCTAAAAATAAACATCTGCCCAAATATTTTGTTTTGAAATGACTTAACGCGACCGTAATAAATCAGCGAAATGCTAATGTGTTTTTACGGTAACAGACGAAACAGCTGACATCTCATTCCATATTAGGTACCTGATCTGAAGTGAAAATTACTGGCAATAAGTGTGTCTTACACATCATTGTCACCTCATACTAACACTCGTAATTAAGGTAAACTTAGAATATGAGCTAACAACTGCAAAACAGGCTATTACCCGCGTCTTAGTCCGATGATACATTCTTAGTTTAAAGGAACCTCATGTAACTTGTGAACACCGTATCAAAATCCATTAAAGGGCAGTTATATTCTAAACTGTTTTATTAGATACATTGAAGAGAACTGAATTTGATTCATGCTGGCTCGTTGGACTGACGACCTAAAAAAGGTAGCCGGACTGGGCTGGATGCGAGTGAAGGAGAGCCGAAAGGAGTGGAGTTTTGGGATAGGCCTATGTTCATCAGTGGACAAAAAAACCTGTTGAAGTTTAATTGGTAGGTACCCTACGATTTCCTCCACATTATAGAGTCAATCAAAAGTGGGTGCAAAGGGTTCCGGACAGGGGTTGAGTGCGCACTTGTCACGCGCAAGTTGCGCTCACGCCGAGTGCATAGATCTCTCTTACTCTGAATGTAGTTTTGACGCTGGTACCTAAACGCGTACAACCGCTTTGTAAGCGTTTTTCTGGGATTAATAAAGCCCGATAACCTTACATAAATGAGCTTTCCTATCCATAAGAATATATACAATTCTATATTCTAATCCATAGAAAATTTGCTGTGCTGTTCTGTGGTCGCAATAGCAATTGATTGTTTGGTCCTTCGAGCCGGACATACATGCAATTTTCCACAATAAAAATAGTCTGATTGCACTGAATAGTATCCACGTGCCACCCAGGGGGAATCCTTAGTTAAATAGCCAGTTCCCTCCACACTTCAGTAACAATTGACATATATTAGTCAGGCTAACCTATAAAACAACAATGGAAAGTTATTATCAATGGACGTTTGTATGTCGTATCTAATCTATTGATTACAATATGTACGATTATAGTTTATTGAATTGCTGGGTTCAGGGGATTTTTTTTATATCTCAGTAGGTTGCTATCCAAAGGGATAGGGCTGCCTAAGTTTTATTGTTACTAAGCGACTTGAACCTTTTTACATAACGATATTTAGATTTAAAGCAATGATAAATCAGTGGTATTGGCGTTGAATGCCGTGACAAAGGTTGTGGGTTCGTATCCTACAATGAGCAATGCTTTGAATCAAGGAAAATCTCGAAGGAAACCATAGCAAGGTAGGTGCTTTGTAGTACCCGCTACTGGCTAACACCCTCAAGTTGTGGTGAAACAAAAGCCATTATGGTATATTTTTTTATAATACTACAGTGTTATGGAATTATCTCAAAGCGGGTAGAAATACAACGTAATGGCAAAGTTAGACCTAATTAAGGCATATAATTTTTATATTAGTTTGGGTGAACTTTTGTACTTTAGGTCAATTTATAATGTACTAGCTTTTCCGCGCGGTTTCACCCGCGTTCCCGGGAAAAAATATAGCCCATTACTCAGGGATAATGTAGCTTTCTAATTGTGAAAGAATTTTTGAAATCGGTCCATTAGTTTTTGAGTTTATTCGTTACATACAAAAATACAAATCTTTCCTAGTTATAATATTAGTGCTATAGATTTAGCTAAGCCCTGCGGTTTCACGCCCGTTCCTATGTACCATGATGTTATAGGCCTATAACTTTCCTCAATCAACAAGTTATCTAACGCATTTTTTTTTCATATCAGATTAGATTGACATCAAGCAACTACAATCATACAAACTCTTCAGCTCTATAATATTAGTATATATACATACAATGCTTAGTATTATATGTTTATTTTGACTGTATTACAACTGATATCCTACTGAAAGATACGCTGTGCGTACTTTCCATTATATGTATCTGATAACTTCAGATTACGTTTATAAAAACCTATAAAACGCTACACTGCGCTCTGTCATTTTTCTGGCCACTTGTTTTACCTACAAGATTTGTGCTATCAGCCTTTTGAGATAACATTATATCTACCTAATACGTTAGAACGAACCTAGACGTTACGTAAAACTTTCATAGAAAGCTATCCAATTTAGGTAATAATGAAACTTTACAGTAGAGATGGGTTACCATGGGCATAGATAGGCACGTTGGGGCATAGTGGGGCGCTTGCCCCACCCTGGCTGGCTAATGCAGACCTCGTTAGTTTAACGGACCGGTTGGCGTGGTTGGTAAGATACCCTATCTATCACGCCGCAGGTCGTGGGTTCGATTCCCACACAGGACAAACATTTGTGTGCATGAACATGTCTGTTTGTCCTGAGTCTGGGTGTAATTATCTATATACGTATGTATTTACAAAAGACAAGTAGTATATGTAGTATATCAGTTATCTGCCTTCCATAGTACAAGCTCTGCTTAGTTTGGGGTCAGATAGCCGTGTGTGAGGAATAATGTCCCAGAAACTAAACTAGATTTTATTCAAGACCTGGCTATGGAACCTACCTACCTGCGATTCTCATTTTACCCTCTTAGAGATTGAATTCCCCAAAAATCCTCCGATACAAAATAAATATACTACCCTCAAAATTTTGTGTTTAAAGGAACACGGGTTTAGGTTTTGCGTTGATTATCAACTGTCAATCAGTCAGTCAAGACTTCTATTATAATATTATATTATTACTAGCTGTCGCCCGCGGTTTCTCCCGCGTAGCGGTATAAAAAATGGCCTATAAATTCTCAAACCTACCAAATATACAAAAAATTCTAGTCGTTTCAGAGGAGTTCGATAACAAACACTGTGACACGAGATTTTTATATATTAGATGACCTAGATTATACAGGGTGATTTTGTTATCACTGGCAATACTTGCAGGGGTGGAAGTACTCATCAATGTGAACAACTTTTATTATAGGGCTAACTCTGATATCGCGTAAAATAATATGGTTGCTTCATACATTTTGGTCGAGTAGGTATTGAACTTTTGTATGGAACAGCTGATAATTTTTTCATGATTTCACAGTTAGTCCTATAATAAAAGTTGTTCATATTTCAGTTTTGCTATAAAAAAACGATGTGTCACCTCTGTTTGGTATAATGCAAAAGTAATGAGTAAGTACCTAATAATATTATAATTGTATGTTTGTTTGTTAGTTACACTAAAATTTTGATCGTTTTTGATATTCATTAACCCTATCTGTTATAAAAACGTATTTTTTGAAAAATGAATGTTCGTTCAGTATAATGGCGGACGAGCGAGACGCAAAAAGAATAAACTATAAATAATATCTAATAATATATCTATAATAATATAGAGATATTATTATTACTAATAATACGTAATAATTTATCTATAAAACTGACTAAACTACCAAGTTACAAACACCGACTGACTTTGTAAATGATTTTTGTAAATTCCTCCCCCTAAGGGGGTTAAATAGGACATCGCGGGTGGAAAGTACAAAAAAATAACGGTACATAGTACAAATTGTAAAATTATATTATCAATTATTCGAATACATTTAACTACTAGATCTAATAAATAAAACATTACAAGAATGCCGTCTAAATCTATGGATATGAAAAACTTTTTTAGTAAGTATAAGTAGTTGTCGAGTATTAATTCTATCATCTGTGCTACTAACTCTCCGATCAAAAATATACCTAGATTGTAGTTGGCAATAAATTACGTTACGGTAAATAACGCCTCACGCGGCATGATATCTTATCCCCAATAAATTAAGTTCAAAGAGACATGAACACGTCCTAAGGTTCCACAAAAAAAAATGTATGTAGTTATATCTTTGATCGAAGTACTAAGTATGATTACTTATTATTAATTAACATTAAATTGACATCATTTAGTCACTGAGATGAATTCTATAGTATAGAAAACGTACTTAGTTTCAATAAATAATCTTCTGTTTTCGGTAGTTTTATTGGCATATAGTGTAAAAGTTCTGCCAAGCCTATTAGTTTTTTTATTCTGCAACTAAGTGTAATACATTTGTACAAGTATTGGCTATATTTTATTACTGTCTAAGGCAGTGGTTCTTAACCAGTGGTCCGCGGACCACAGGTGGTCCCTGGAAGCACCCGAAATCCGCGAATCGATCCGAAAAAACATTAAATCGTAAAATAATTAAATACAGTTGGCTTTGAACAATTGTATACGTGTTCTATCAATAGATAGAACAACTCTTTATTAATTTACATTTACTGTATACTACCTCCAAACATCTGGTGGTCCATGGGACTGAATTATTGTGTAATGGTTAAGAACCACTGGTCTAAGGTCTGTATTAATATCTAGTCACGATCAAATTTGTATTCTGGACATATTATGACTTAAGGTTTATTTTTGATTAACACAATCGATACGGTTGACAGGATTAATTAAATTTATAACTAAACTTACAAAAATTGTTTTATAATTCAAATATTTAATTAAAAGCATGTATCACAAATCAATATTTAAATAACAAAGTGGTCTTCAAAATACAATAAATTAAAATTGTTTAAAAATGTTTGATTAAAATATTAATATTAAAGTATCACATCTATGTTACAAATTGATAGTTACAAAAACATAATTCATTACTTTAGGAAATTAGTAATTATTACATTTCAGATTATTTCATTAAAATATTTGTAAAAACATAAAAACAGCCTGGGTAATATCACTATGTAAAATTAGCTACTTAAAATTAAATCAGTAATCCACAACTTTTACTGATCTGAGATTAATGGACAGTGGGCACAATACATCTTTATTTAATGTAATAAAATTCTCAATTTATTAAGAAAAAACTTATTTGGTTGAAGTAATGAAAAAATAACTACTTAATTGTGGATAATCTAACATAAGGTTATGATTATGAACTGGCACGAGATTGGTTTTTGTCCGCTCTGCTTTTTATTTCCATTGAATGTACCCATAGTCCTTTTCATAATTTTATAATATTCAAGTACCTACTTCTACATTAAAAATAATATGATTAAAAATCAGATAAAAAGAAAGAAAAAAGATCAATGATTCAATATATTTCGAAATTATAGTATAGTAGATTCATTGAACATTGATATTTAATGGTGAATTAATTGGATTCTGCTACTTTTGCTAGTTACTCAAGAACTGAGTAACGCAGTTTAGTATCTTTCTATAGATCATTATAAATGAGATTCAAAAATATTAACACATAAATTTCATTAGTTTCAAACCCAAATAAAATTATATACAAGGTACCGTAACAAATAATATTATAAATGCGAAAATAACTCTGTATGTTACTTTATCACACCTTAACCGCTGAACCGATCGCGATGAAATTTGGTACGCAGATAGCCTATGATATGGTAGATACGCAGATAGAAGCACCGAAAAACATTGCAAACGGTTCAGCAGTTTAGGTGTGAAAGCCGAACAGATATACAGACTTTAGTATTTATAATATTGTATGTATAGTATGTATACCTTTTGGTGTATTAGAATTTTAAAGAAAAATAGTCCTTAATAAATTTAAGTTAAGGTTCAACTATATAATTACACAATGAACCGTAGATTTATGTGATAAACCTTAATATGAAGCAATATGGTTCATTGTTCTATGACATTATTAAAGGTCAATAGGATACTGTAGTCCGAATTTTTGTTTTTGATTATAATAATTTTTTCTATGCATGCTGTTTTTTTTTAAACTTAATCTAAAAACGGTAGTAAACAATCATCAACAATACTGACATTCACATGCCAACTGAAGTGGTTGACACCAGGTACGGTCACAATATGCAATCGTCCGCTTCTGTCCAACTCTTTGAGACCAATCAGATCTTCCTTGTAAATGTTTTGTTTGTGCATTTCTAAAACAGTCTCGTTGTTGTTCAAGTAGTATCCGAATTGACTGAAAAAAATAACGAATTTTAAATTTGAGTACATACTTTTTGGTGGGAACTTGCAAAGTGAGTTTTCATTTTATTTTCATGACACTACGCTGTGTCACTGTGGCTCATTTTACATCTTGCGAAACGTGCCCGTGGAAACTTAGGATAAAAAGTATATACAAACACTCTTATATAGAAATGCAACGTTGTGTAAAAATTTCAAGTTAATCCATAGATAATTTTCGCGAAATACATAGTCTCATGGCATAGAATCCATTATAATATATTTGAGAAACCAATGAACTCCAACATTAAAACTCATAATAATATTAGTATATTCGACGCGGTTTTACTATTTGTGTCTAGCTTTCACCCCGGGGTTATCCACGTTTTTGTGGGATTTGTTTTTTTGGGAACTATATATACCAAATTTAATAAAAAAAATCCGTGGCGGAGCTGAGTCGTAACAAACGTACACACATCTAACTTTCACAATTTATTAGCGGGAAACAGGATCCGAAATAAGGTCACGAAACTCATTTTTTTTTTTACACTATTGGTTCAATATTTTATTTTAGTGAAAATAAATACACTTTTCAGATCACCTTGTATATAAATTAGTTACCTGCTCTGCCAAGGTGTGATGACTTGATCATCAGGACCACCAATCAACACCAATCTCTTCAGTCTGAGCATGTTTGTCTTGAAGTCTGCAGATTTGTTTGATCTGAAATTTTATAATTTTATTTGTATCAGGGGAATATAATGGAGTTTCTAGGTTGCTAGTCCGGATAAAAGATTATATTTCTGCTATATTTCATGATACTGGTGTAGATATAGGTATGTACCATGTAATGAAGTCCGTTTTTCTATGAATGTGTGAGTGACGCGTACACGAGCAAATTGTTTAAGTGTGCGGTGCGCGATAATGGAATATGTTGCAAAATTAAATGTTATAATTAATTGTAATAACATGTTATGAATGGTATATTATATCAGTAATAAAATAAGTAGAATAATAACAAATGACGTCAAAATATACCTAATTTATCGACATTGACACTGTGCTATTTTTTTTAATCAATAGCTGACCTCAATAAAATAAAATGTAAACTAAAAGGCTTACGATGTTATGTTATTTAAAATAATAAAAAAAAACATACACATTCACGTCATTAAACAAAGATAACAGGAAATAATAATATTATTATTTTAATATCAATGTGGCGATAAAAAAAAACATCTAAAATATTTTTTATGTTTCATAAATTAAAATTCAGTAAAAATAAGCGCCAGAAACAATGTATTCGAAAACAAAAAGACAGGTTCCACCGAGATTTGAACTCGGATCGCTGGATTCAGAGTCCAGAGTGCTAACCATTACACCATGGAACCGGCTGACAAGTGACCTGAAAATATGGATCTTTATCTTCAAAATCATAAATAGGACTGAAGAACCATGTTACAGATGTTTTCGCCTTGAATAAATAATAATTAACATTATTATATTCGCATACATTTTACTAATACATGAAAATATCAAAGAATCATTTGGCAGGACTCCAAATACATTATAATTATAGTAGGATTGACTGCAAAATGTAAAGAAATAAGAATCTTTACGCAAAATAATATACAGTTCTATTTGTATATTCCTACACATTATAAATACCTAATGTAACAAAACAATTATAATAATTGATTTAGAAGAAAAAGATTAAGACTCCGTCTGTCACAAGGCTATATCTCATGAACCGTGTTAGTTAGACAGTTGAAATTTTCACAGACGATGTATACACTGTGAGTGCGTTTGCAATTTTGTGAGTTACCAGTCTGTTTAAAAACCATGGATTGTGACTCAATCACGCATACACGGTTGAATGGATTTGGATGAAACTGGGCACATAGATAGATCATACATTGGAATAACATATAGGGTACTTTTTATCCCGAGAAAACATAAGATCGGGTGAAATCGCGGGCAGAAGCTAGTCAAATGTAAGTGTTTATTTTTTTCAAATGCAATACTTACGGTATATGATTATTAATATAAGGCAGGAACACACTGTAAGATTCATACAGCGACTGGTGGTATGGGTCATTCCAATAATTGCCCACAGACGTGTGTTGACCAACATGGGAGTAGAATAACTCATATACTGTGTCTTTGACTAAACCTGGGAACACTAGGTGGAGGAAGCCAGCTGGAAAACAAAACAAGATATTATTACAAACATTTTTAATATTTTTTTACAATAAATGGGCCTGATGAATCCAATGATGGAGAGTGAAGATGAGGCCGAAGGTGGTAAGCAATGCAGATGGTAGCCAAGCAAGTGGGTTCAAAGTACCCTACCACTGTGCTATGGTAATGGTTTCCTTAAATTACTTAAATAAACTCATAACTTAAATTAATATCATATGGGACATTCTTCACACATTTGCAGTGATTTACTGATATATTTCACTACAGGCACACTACGGCAGTCACTTACAGTTACCCCAGTCCAGTAGTTTAGCCGTGAAAACTAAGTAAACAATCAGACAGAAAGATTTCGTTTCATAATATTAAGGCGCTGACAACAGCTAAATGGCCTTGAGAAATTGAAATTTTAGCCACGCCCCTCTACATCCCCAATATATATAGCACGTATAGCACAGCATAGCGCCACACACGAAGACGCGGTAATTTTCGGCCATCATCCAAACAGTAAACAAGTACAAATATATCTATGAAACTAACACAACTAGATGGCGCTATTATTGATAATATAAATATGTAATTACAACTAGCTATAAAGAAATAGTAATAACCGAGTTCTCAATATATTTTAACCTAGTTTTGTAACTTTTCTATTTTATTTCCATCTTTCACACCATTATTTACAATAGTATGTACCTACTAATTTTAATGAAACCGCTTCTCTTATCATTTTATATTCGTGTCGCCCGTGTGGATGTATAAATGTTTTTTCATAAGAAATATGAATGAAGAAAATAATGTACAAAATTCAAAATATATAGCTAGGTTTCATTTTTAGAAAACGTCGTTTTACCGTGTTTTCAATCAATGAGAAACTGCTACAATATCATTAGAATACGAAAGTAAATTTCGCCACTATCTATAAGTAATTAATAGCTCAGGTGGGAGATCGTGCGATCCTTGAACTAGATGTCCACGGATCGAGTCCTGTTGGCGACTTATATTTGATTACTTTGTTCGATATGATGCATCCTACTTTTGTAACTTTTTCATCTTTCACACCATTATTTACAATTGTACCACAGCGTAACAAGTCATACAGTGGTTTATCGCGTTTGAAGTCACGCGAAATGCCGCTTTTGTGTAGACATTCGTCATTATTCGTAGTATGTGTATGTAGAGTACCAGGAATAAAATGAAAAAATATAGAAGCTATGTTAGTAGAACTAATACCTAACATATTTTTTATTGTTTATGACCTTTTAATAATATAATAGGATACCAAAATAAAAAAATACTGAGATACTTATTCTTTTAAAAACTACAAATGCGAAACTGAAAGGTATTTTCAACATTTGGATTTACTAATTTTCAGATTGCGATTCTTGAATTTGACGATGTAGTCAATTCTCATACGTAGAAATAATTTTAATAAAAATTCAGACGGGAAGCAGGCCCATGGTCTTGTATTAAAATTAATGTTCTTTAGCTGTTGATATAATTGACTTCTAATATTATTTCCAACAAACGTTGTAAAAGTTGTCTGTAAAGTGTCTTCTAATTTTTGGCAGTACGTTAAAATACTAATACATAATAGTTTGCTAGTAGTTAAATTAGGTCGCGCAGAGATATCACTACTCCATATTCGTAATCGGCACCCCCGAAAACCATGGAAACGATACCCATATTGATTTTATTTAAAAATTCACGTCCGCCATTTTAAATCTCGAAATATGTTATATATTCGTAATTGGCACCCCCGAAAACCATGGAAACGATACCCATATACATAGATGTTATTTAATAATTCGCGTCCGCCATCTTGAATCACGAAATATGTTATATATTCGTAATCAACACCCCCGAAAACCATGGAAACGATACCCATGTACCTACATAGATGTTATTTAATAATTCGCGTCCACCATCTTGAATCACGAAATATGTTATATATTCGTAATCAGCACCCCCGAAAACCATGGAAACGATACCCTTATACATAGATGTTATTTAATAATTCGCGTCCGCCATCTTGAATCACGAAATATGTTATATATTCGTAATCGGCACCCCCGAAAACCATAGAAACGATTCCCATATAGATTTTATTTAATAATTCGCGTCCGCCATCTTGAATCTCGAAATATGTTATATATTCGTAATTGGCACCCCCGAAAACCATGGAAACGATACCCATATTGATTTTTTTTTTTAATTCGCGTCCACCATCTTGGATCTCGAAATATGTTATCCCACCAAAAACATAAATGTAAAAAAGGAGAGCCAAGTTCAATACAAAAATTATTCTCATCTGTGGGCTTCGCCGCAAAAAGAATGGAGATCTGAGATTGAGTGCCAAGTTCTATGGAAAATCCAAATATGTAGTCTAAGGGCTGACTTGGCTGGTTTTCCCATACGAATTATTATTAAGTACCTACTTTTACACAGTCATGGAAGAGCCTTATGTTCGATGGGTAGTTTCTACCAGCAAGCCAAATTTTCGGAATAATAAAATAAGAACCGAAAGGTAACAGGTTTAGAACATGCGAAGGCTATATAATTCGTATGGGAAAACCAGCCAAGTCAGCCCTTAGACTACATATTTGGATTTTGCATAGAACTTGGCACTCAATCTCAGATCTCCATTCTTTTTGCGGCGAAGCCCACAGATGAGAATAATTTTTGTATTGAACTTGGCTCTCCTTTTTTACATTTATGTTTTTGGTGGGATATCATTACTTTTTGTAGGTAAGTACATATCCTCGTAACGCCGTGGGTCCTTTTAAAAGGACAAATTCAAAACTAAAAGTAGACTTTATAAATATAAAACAATTGCATTGCCAAGCCCACAGCAGAGAATAATTTTTGTATTGAACTTGGCTCTCCTTTTTTACATTTATGTTTTTGGTGGGATAATATAATAATATTATTTTATCATTATTTATGAGTAGGTAATGTTTTTACACTATTGATGTGCGCTAAATATAAAAATAATAATTAATCCCAGTTAATAATTTAATAACGTAGGTACCCTAAGTAATATTAGGTATTTATGTTAAGCGTTCATAATAGAATCTAATTATTTAAAAATTGCCTGTTTTTTATTTATTCCTTTGTATTCATCTAATTACCTATCTGCATACCAAATTTTAACTCTCTAGGTCATCTGGAACTGGGTTAGAGTTTTGGTCTATAGGTCAGTCAATGATAAAAATGAGGAATTTTGGACATTAATATCTAAATAACCGTTTGAGATAAGCTTATGAAATTTAGAACACATATGTATCTCGCAAGTCTCAATATATGAGCCAAATTTGATACGTTTATGTAAAATAGTTTTTGATTTATGAGGGGGTCAAAAGTGGCTCCAAATGGTTCGTGTAATATTACACACGGTGCGGCTCGCCAGTTCTGTTTCTTGAACTTGGCTTGACACGCTCCCGCGTGTCTAGATATATTCGTAATAAGCACCCTCGAAAACCATGGAAACGATACCCATATAGATTTTACTTAATAATTCGCCTCATAATTGTACAAAATTCAAAATATATAGCTAGGTTTCATTTTGTCGTTTTACCGTGTTTTCAATCAATGAGAAACTGCTACATTTTCATTAGAATACGAAAGTAAATTTCGCCACAATTTATACGTATAAATAGCTCTGGCGGGAGATCGTGCGATCCTTGAACCAGATGTCCACGGTTTGTATTCAGATGTTGTCTCCAGTTTCAATCATCAAATTCCTCTTTTTCAAGTTCCTTCTTTTGTTTACCAAAAAAAAAGTACAGCACAGCTCAATCATCCAGATACTTTACATTCATTATAAAACATGACGTCATCACATGGATTTGAACACACACATACAAGTAGTTATAGGTTCTTGACCTATAACCAGGACCGCTGAGCTAACAATGACATGACTTATGTGATGAAAATAAGAATCTTTCTCGGTCAGTGATGCGGCACGACAAATTTTATTCCCAATGCATGAAAGATTATAAAATTAATCAGTTATTATGCCCTTTTTGTGGTAAGTAAATCTTTAGTTTGAATACTTTTTTATGCGAAATAATACGACGAGATCATATTGTAAAAGTTATGTAATGCAATTCATTTTCCCTCCAAATATTGTCATTTAATTTGATAAAAAATTCAATAAAAAGTTATAATTTAAATAGGCTGAATACATTCATAAATTACACTGCAATCTAGCGGCAGTGATATGACGCTTTGACAAACACAAGTATTTGTTTACTTTTATCATTGTCAATCACTGTGAAATAAATTGCTTACTACCTTACTTTATTCATCAGGCATTGCACATTTTTTTTAAAAGATATTTTACCCATTTATGGATGATAATGTTGAAACCGCGCGCTCGGAAAAAAACTGGTATAGGTCCGTCTAGCAACGCGGATCGCCGCGGAATGCGAGTGAGGGCAAAGCAAAATACGCAAGTAACGTGACAGAAGAGTGTGGCATAATGTTGACTCCTCCCCCTAACTGCTCCGAATTAATAACGTAAGCGACATTTATAAAAATAATTAATTATGTACAAATAAATTCCTTATTTCAAAAACTAACGAAATAAATCATTTTCTAATTATTCGAACAATATTAATGTAAAATATCACATCGAAAAATACATTCATGTGTAGGATACATTTGGGAATTCCTTGATTTTCAGAGTTGTGTTTGGCAATTTTTTTATCGAGACAATGAAATGAAATCGTGTTTTGAGATTAATAAATTTGTCATTTATATCCTTGAGTATCGTGTATTTAAATTTCAATACCGTACATTTAGTAGGATTAATATAGGTTGGGTTGCAATAGAGAGACTTTAGCTGTTGTCAGCGCCTTAATGAGGATGTTTAGTTCTATGTTGTTTGCAATTTTATACTGTTGGATAAAACCCATAATGACAAATCATACAAAATAGTTACAATATAGTTTTACTGACGCGTTGGCGTGGTTATTAAGATACCTTACCTGTAAAATCACAAGTTTTGGGTTCAATTTCCATTGGATCAGTGTATGAACATTTTGTTGGTTTGTCTTGAGTCTGAGTGTAATGTGTGCAATAAGTATAAATTAAAAAAATACTATAAGTAGTATAGGTACCGTACCAGTTATCTGGTTTCCATAATATAAGCTTAGTTTCGGATCAGTTACTCCTGTGTGAAGAATATCCCAGGATGTTATATTATAAAGAAAATTTTCTTACCTCCATACTGTCCAGCTTGTGGTGAACTTAAAGATATGAATGTACTGACAGACACATTAGGGAAGGTTTGAACTATACCTCGTGCCACCAGACCACCTTGTGAATATCCTGAAAAAATATTTTATAGTTTAAAAAAAACATTAACATAGTTTAACATTTTAAGGCGATTATAGGCGAATGTGCATGGGTTCGAATTCTACAATGAGCGTAAGCTTTTGGTGAAGGAAAACATCATGAGTAAACCATAGCACAGTGGTAGGGTACTTTGTAATACCTGCTTTGCTGGTTACCACCCTCATGTTGAAAATCAATTGCCAAACACCTAGTTCCTTCTAGGCTTTGTGTGCTTACCACCTTCGGCCACATCATCACTTACCATATTGAGATTGTAGTCAAACACAAGTCTATAATACAAAGTAAAAAAAAATAAAAAATTGGTTAGTTAAACAAGCTTTGGATACCGAGACATTTCTCACATTATACCAGTTCTGTTTCATTGTGAGTAAATAGTATTTATAATACATTTGATTTGACCATTATGTAACCTTATCATGTTAATGTGAGCATAATGTTAAAGTGTGTGTAAGTGTGTAAGGAAAACATTCTGCAGAGTATTTGTACAAATAAACATGAAAACATCTTGTTACATCAATCTAATTAATAAAACTACAATAACAAATATTAAGTCCTATTGTAGGTAGATAGATTTAGAATATTATTTTTTTAAGGAAATAGTTGTTTTTTTTATTGTGGTCATAATCATGGTTTATACTTCATCTAGTTATCTATAAAATTGCCACTTTAGAACCATTTGGTCAATTAAAATTTTGTACCTAACTAAAAACATTCCAACTCACCTATTAGATTGATACCTTCAGGATATCTGGATGATATATTGGCAACATCCAACCCTATCTCCAACACCTGATGCCACATTGTCTCCAGACTGGACCAGTTCTCGAACCTGCCCACATTGTAGATCATTGTCCCGGGGTGTTTCTGGAGAAAAAATAAGAAATTAAAATTAAGACTACTTACATATTTTTTCTGATTTTGCTTAAGATGGGATGATATCCTACTAAAATTATAAATGTGAAATTTTTTGGATGTATTTCTCAATCACTGGACAACAGTTGAATGAAACTTGACACATATATTTTATCCTGAAAATATATTAGGGTCTCTTAGGAACATGGGTTAAACCGTAGAGTAGTTGGTTTATAAATTACATGGAAGAATTATTGGAATAAAAATATACAAAATTATTTATAAACATATGGGAAAGCGTTATGTAAGTGTATATGAAATAGGACAATCAAATTCACTGTTAATATTTCTAGGAAAAAGGATGAAGGTCATACTGGACGAGGACTAGGAAACAAAGACCAACAACAAACAAAACAACTTAACGAAAATATTTTTACCTCTTCAATTCGATGTTTGATCATCTCCATACTACCACTTCCCGTCATGACTCCATGAATTAATACCACGGGTTTATACGTAAAACTAGGACTTATAAATAATGTTACAATCATATAATATACAAGTTTGAGAGACATAGTTGCACTAGTGCGTGAATTGAGAACAAAGAATTTTTACACAAAATAAATCATTCAATTGTAAAACACGTATTGTATGTAAACGATTTACAACTGCTGATACCCTTTTGACGATTGAAAAATAAAACTACGTCATGGTCGTACTTGAATACAAATGATAAATATTCAAGAACACTATCTGCGTACAATTTGCGTATTATTAAAATATGTAAACAATAACCATACAATGAATGACAGACAGACAGATTTACTAGGAATTAATGTTGCCAACAGTTAAATTAGCTCTCCACTCCACTAGATTCAACATCTAAAACCATTAACCACTAACAAGAAACGACCCAACTCTCATAATCGCTCCACTAAAAGATTTTATGAAAGAAAACAATAAGTATATTAGTAACTAAAGTGCGGCCAACGAAAGAATGCAATCCTGACAGGTCGTGATCGAAGACGACATCACTTTGAAGTTGCGTTGAATTTAAGATTTAAAAAAAAATGCCATCCCAACGGATACTTTTACTATCTTTAAAAATATATCATTATATCAATTTAAAATAAATGTTTTTTAATTCATTTTTAATTTGTTTATTTATGACCCAAAATAATAATATATCCAAATGCAACTGCGAGTACAAAATATTATTTGAGTTTTGGCCGTAAAAAATATTTTCTAGCATCTTTTTATTGGCTTTTTTTAGCTTGGCCAACTGCCCCTTTTCAAAAACCAAGGTGGCAACACTGCACAGGTGGTGACTGATAGCTACGCTGATAGGACAGTATCTGACACTGACTGACAAGAGTGACTTGACAGCAGCGAGCAGTGCTGCCATATATACAGATTTATGAGATTATCTGTATCGATACAGATTTTAGACATCCGATACAGCTAGATGACAGATTTTGCTCTAATTAATTTTATACAGATTTTTGGAATTAAGCTTGGTTTACGATATAATCTTTGAGGCTTTACGCTCTAAAGATAAAATAGAAGAAATGGATTTGAGCATGATTAATGACATGAATGAAAAAGTCAACATTGTCACTGTCCAAAAAAATAAAAATGTAGCCTTGCTGAGTTTGTTTCCGGTTCTTCTCAATTGAAGGCGACTTCCAAACTGGTGGTAGCTTCAGTAGCTTCGATGTTCATAAGTGCCTTTCTAGGACCTAAACTGAATAAATGGCTTTTCACTTTAATGTCTTTTGTTATTTGTATCTTCTGTGTTATAATGTAGTGTTGACAATAAGTATATTTGTATTGACGGGCCGGTTGGCGTGGTTGGTAAGACCCTATCTATCACGCCACAGGTCGTGGGTTCGATTCTCACTCAGGACAAACATTTGTGCGCATGAAAATGTTTGGTTGTAATTATCTATATATTATTATGTATGTATTTACAAAAGAAAAGTAGTATAATAATATGTGATACAGTTATCTGGCTTCCATAGTATAAGATTTACTTAGTTTGGGGCAAAGAGTATAATATGGTTTGGGGTCAGATGGCCGTGTGTCAGGAATAATGTCCAAAAATATTTATTATTATTATTTATTGTATTGTATTGTAAAACATATTGGTTTTTTCAATAAAGTACCACACATTTATTGGACTGTTTTTTTTATTATAGATTTCGTGCAGATTTTGGCTTATTGAGCTCTACAGATTTTCTATGAATTTTTAGACCAGATTTTCAGGTTTGTGATATAGCAACAGGCACATAGAATACATTTACTCTAGCGAGAACAGGCAACACTACACTGAGTGAGTGACCGTCAGACCAAGTAATCTATGCGTCAGACCGTCCGTCCGTCACAGACGTCACAGTCACAGTATAAATGTATACACGAAATACAATTATTTTTATTATAAGCAGAGTAAATTACACTTGTTTCAAAGGTTTAAAAGATATTTAAATAAAACAGGTTTTATATTGTTCGTAGTTATGTTCGAGTTCTCCTAAAAATTGGTAAGTTAATATATTAGGTTATGTTTACCAAAAACCATGCGCCATGCACCAGAAATACCATACCCACTTCAAAATAACTTTATAGGTCCATACACGACCACAATTATGTTTATAAGCTGAGATGTGCGAGTCCAAATAAATGTCTTTCTTCGCTTTCGAAACACATCTTTCCTTTGTAACCAACACATAATATTTTGCAGACACACTAATAACACCATGGCTTCAACATCTTTGGCCGACCAGCTACAGAAGCTAGCTGTACCTCAGTCCACCATCTACAAAGATGATAAGAAGAAGGTTTCATTGCTCTTTGACCCAAAGGAGGCAGCTGCAAAAGACAGGGATACTTTTTACGAAATTGGTGTAAGTGGGCTCAATGAACTGATCACTTTGTATGAAGGGTTCCGTGTATATGAAGAAACATTATTTAGTGTGTCATCTAAAGACTTTGAGAGAGCCGTCCAAACTAAAGATGTTAACCAAAATCTTGATCAGACAATTGAAAAATTTCTTCTCCAACTCTCCCCTTATTTACTTCTCCAGTCAGCACATAAAGCGCTGGAATGGCTTATAAATAGGTACCATATACATCAGTACAATCAAGATGCTATAATATCCCTTATTCTTCCATACCATAGCACAAAAATATTCATCCGTTTCATTCAAATAATGGATATAAAAGCTAACACCAATCGCTGGAATTGGTTGCGACAAGTACAGAAACATGGAATTGCATTAGCAAATCAAGTTTTGTATAATCAATGTGCATCAAACACTGCAACATTGCAATTTGTTGCAAAAATGACAGTGAAGTATGTTAAGGAGTATGGAGAAAGGTCAACACAACTAAATACAGTCTTTGCATTCTTCTGCCAAACTGCAGTGGGTGTAATAAATTCAAGCAAGCGTGTAACAGAAGCAGTTATCAATGCATTGTTACCCACGGTTATGAAGGCTATTGAATCCCCAATTGTAGATTTTAGAGCATCAGCTTATATTGTACTGGGTTACATGTTTACAAAGACCAGTATTAAAGAGGATACACTGAATGAAATTGTTGATAAGTTGCTAACTACTGACTTTGACTTATCATATGATGTTGCAATACTTATAACCATGATGTATCAGAACCAGAGTCACGTCACAAAAATGTCAGAGGCAATATTGAATGATCTTTCGGTAGATATAATGTCAGCACTATGCAATCATATGAAAAAGTTAGTGGAGAGAAGAAATAATGTTCAAGCCTTCATTCTGGCATTTTTGTCAAGTGTCCTGCCAATGATTCAAAACATACACAGTGAAGAATTCAGAAGATTCTGTCAATTGCCAGAAATATTGATTGAGGAGGTTGATTTGAAACATCAGCAGCCTGAGAAGGTTATCAAGTAAGTTGAATGCATATAAATGTTTTCATTAATAGAAACTTAAATGTCCACTACTTTTACTCAACCCTGCTTCATTCCTATCATATAATTAAAGTGACTGTCTGTTTGTGTGGATAAATTTTACTCAATTACGACATATTACCCATACATGATACCCATATGATATTCTAGTCGAGGGTATGATGCCCTCAACTAGAATATCATAATTGTAATCTTTAAAAACCTTGGATTCCTAATAAAACCTTTGAGAAATAGCTAGTAATAATTTTGACATCTAATATCATAAATATGATTTTTCAGGTGTATCCTTGATGCATTCCACCCAGAAAAGGAAAATGAAATTGTGGATTTAGATGAGAGTGATGTGGAAATAGTAGATGAAGAAGACTTCTCAGGTAACATCTTAAACTGGTATGCTACACTTATGAAGAACTTTGAATGTCAGTATCCAGAAGCATTTGATAATGTTATAAAAAATGAGATGAGTTCAAACAGCAAAATTTCCCCAAAACGGCGTGCTGAACTATCCAAACTCTTAGGTTTCAAACCAGCTATAGCTCATAAAGTAGGTGGCATTTATCTTTTTGAGAACTTAAACCACATCAACCCAGAATTACGAGTTGAAGCTGTCAAATACATTGGTAAAGAGTTTGAAGCTCTTAAAATTGAAAATGCAGACTTTGTCAAAGAATCTATTGTGAATAGATTGAATGATGATAGTGTTGAAGTAGTTGCTGCATCATTGGAAATCCCGAACGAATACTTAGAAGATGTTTTAGATGAGATTGATATAACCAGCACTTTTGTCAACATTAATTCTAATAGTTCTCGAAAATGGAAGCCTGTTGTGATAAGTGCTATTGTAAAATTCTGTTCATTGAAAGTTTTACCAGTAAATCAACATACTGTCTTAGCCCTGATACCCTACCTCTTCCCTAGTGATCAGGAATCTGCCAAAGTAACATGGCAAATAATTACATCAAATTGGGGAAAGAAGTTTGAACTTACTAGTAAATTGAAAACAATTCCTAATGTACACAAAGATAATCATGAAGTGTTAGGCCAGGGAATATTTAAGGCCTTATTTGTTGATAATGCAGCAGAATTTGATAATATTCTTGATGAAACCCAGCTTGATAAGAATAACACCCTTGAAATTTGTGTTTACATGCTCCTTAAAACTTGTTCTTTTTCTAAATGTACGATTGAAGAGATCGCGGGAATTCTGAACTTACTTTTGGATTCTGTAGAAAAAAGGTCTATTCACCCAAGTACTGGAGGTAAAGGCTTTTCGTATGAGATAATGCCAGAGTGCATCCAGCTTTGCAGACAAAACAAGATATTGTTTGAAGTCATTGAGTATATTTTCTCAAAAGTTATTGATGATATGAACATTAAAAGCATTAGTAAACCTTGGTGTAACCTGTGTGAAACTCCAGAGAATGTTTTGATTCGAAGATTGTATGAGATATGCATAACAGGATGCGCGATTCCTAGTTACGGTGAATATTACGTAAAACTCCTGCAAAAACTTTTGGATAAATTCTTTGATGACGCCAGACAGAAATTTGAATTTATATCTAACTTCGCTTGTGGACATATTTTATATGCAACTGATCCTAAAGATGTGATTGGACCAGAGCTTCAACTCAGGAGCCTAAAATTACTGACCAACTACCTTGCAGTTCAAGAAGATGCCAAATGGCTATTTGAGTCTGATGTAGTAATACTAATGATTATATTAAACTTGAACAATCCTATAACAGTTATTCGTCAATGTGTGATAGATATAATAGGAAAATTACTGAGAGAAGAACCAGATAAGAATCTGATTTACGTTCAACTGATAAAAGAGCTTATGTCCCACAAAGATGAATTGTTACTAGACCATGAACAAATAATACACGTGCTGAATACAATTCTTACTCAAAAAGATGGCAATAAGCTGTTCAAACGTAACTGTCTTGTAAAACTAATGAATATATTGAGTTCTGATACACCACCTTTCGTTAAGTCCGGCTTAATGAAAATCCTTTGCAATCTCAATAATGCGACAGCTTTTCCATACATTGTTCAGTCTTTGAAATCATTGCAACAAACATTGACGATAAATGATTGGAACAAAAGGTTCACATTCGATATTTACGAATCTAATTTATTCAGGAGTGTATGCAGTCATATTAATGAATCTACTATAACCACAATTTCAAAGGAAGAAGTATGGAAAGTTATTGCCTTTGGTTTAAAAGAATATAAAGAATGTGTTTTGCAAGAAGATCAATCATTTACAAGTCCATCTGTTTTGATAATGAAACAAATAAATGAAGATGTTTTTAGAAAAGTTCCCGAAGAAAAAACTAAAGATTTAGTTTATCTTATTGCCTCTGCTGGTGCAGTGAGTAATAATCCTTCAATTTCAAGTGTTGCTTCGAAAGTTATGAAGAAAATACAACTTAGCTTCGCAGACTTTAAGCCCATACTAGAGGGAATGCTAACTGCAGTTGATCCAGCTGGTAATGTACCTAAAAAGAAGAAAGCTACTGTTTCTATGTTATCTTATCAAATGACGGAAACTGATGAGTGGAGATTAGGTGTAGCACTACTCGAGTTTGTCCAAAGTAAGAAAAAAATGAAACTGGACAGTTCGTTTGTGTCTGTTCTTTTCCAATTGCTGAATAAGTGCTTGAGATTCGAAGAACAATCTTATGTAGAGTACACAAAGCAGCTGATTTTATCATCCCTCTGGTATTATTGCAAGAAATATGTTGACGACAAGGACAGTGATCAATTAAAGTCACTCAAGTCAATATTTGATGTGGAAATAATAGTTCAATGCATTAGAGGTACTCAGAATCCTCAGACGCATCATCACGCATTAATTCTCTTGTCTCATGCCGCATTCATGTTGCCTGAACAAGTGCTTCATCACACAATGGAGATATTCACATTTATGGGCTCATCTGTTCTTAGACACGACGATGCTTACAGTTTCCAGATCATAACAAAGATTATTGAAACATTAATACCTATTTTAGTAAAACTGGACAAGAATGTTGAAGATTATACTGAGAAAGAACTTCAGCAACTGCAAAAACGTGTAGTTCCAGTGCTACGTATATTTGCTGATGTTGTTTTACATGTACCCGAGCATAGAAGGTTACCGCTTTACACGAAACTTATTGAAACATTGGGTCCTAGTCAATTCCTTTGGACATTCTTGGCTTTGTTGCTTGAGACACATGTAGCACATTTCAATGAGAAGGAAAAAAGTGATAGAAGACAAAGCAGGACTCTAGCTGATCAGGAATCGCCCATAAATAGACTAGATTTTGGGCAAAGTGTACTTTTAGAATTTTCTCCAGAGATTTGTTTAGAAAACTTCATTAAATTGATCACTTACATCAAGTCGCTACCTTTACAGAAAGATGATAATTCCATGGATACAGATGTTGATCCGGGCGATATATTCAGTGTCAATGGTCATACGCCTATTCAACTGCGTCATTATAAATACGTCATAATTACTTTCATGAACACATGTTTAGCTTCCTCGAGATTCGTCCAACATAGCAGTCAAGCGACTAAGACTAAAATTATGGAGACACATTACAAGTCATTGATAATCAGTATTTTGACTTTTATTCAAACTATTTCGAAAGTCAGTGATGAAAAGACGGCGAAGTACTGGCGGGTCATGTTGCACCATAGTTACGATTTGTTAGATCACACTAATAACTTGCTCTCAGCTCCCATGTTCCTGTCCGTAATCCGAGGTTTGCTGAAGCATACCTTGCAGACAGTGCGTAGAAAGTCAATGGAATTATTGAACTCCAAAATCCAGTTTCGTCCAGAAATGTTTTCTAACGTCGATAAAAACCAATTATTTTCACTGCTCCCAGAGTTGTTAGATAATATCAAGGCGATAGAAAGTAAAGACGAGACTTTGTCTGAAAATGCTGCTCAGGAACTGGAACTGAATCAACAAACGTCTCTTCTATCATTGAAACTACTCACAAAATTGCTGGCTTCAAATAATCCAGATCCATTTAAATCAGTGCTAGAGACGGTAACTGAATACGTTTGCAACCCAAATATATCTGGAAATGTAATGGCGTCTGTAGTTCTGTGTTTGGCTGAACTGTGCAGTAATCTAAAAGCGCATGCGTTAACAAGTCTCCGAAAATTCATGCCAGCACTCATTAAAGTATTGAAGAAGCAACGAAAAGTGGAAACACCAGAATTGGTTCTGCTTAGTACAGTGACGGCCATATCGAAGATAATTGAGAGTCTACCACTTTTCCTAAGTCCGTATTTGCAGAAAATATTATACGAGTATTCGATATTGCTGGCGAAATGGCAGAAAAACGATCAAGAATGCAGTAAGGTTACTGCGATTATTGGCAAACTTTCGACGATTAAAAAGAAGATCGCCAGTTCGATTCCTCCAAGGGTTTTGATACCTGTAGTCAATGATACGCATCAAATGCTTCTTGAGAAAGAGAATTTCGATGCCATTGGGCCTGTAATGTCAGTATTAGCCGACAGTTTTGCCAATGTGACGACAGCAGACTTTACTGCTTTACAGCAAGATTTGACCACATTCTTCCTCACGGCGTTGCAATTAAGAAGCGATGCTGTTGAAAAGAACATTGATGCAGCAGTCATCGATAGAGCGGAAGACGAAGTCGTCAATGCTTTAGTATGTCTGGTTCTGAAACTTTCGGAGACGAGCTTCAGGCCATTCTATTTCAAGATCTATGACTGGGCGATAAGGAGTAATGTTGAGGGGCATAAAGACAGGACTATTACATTTTACAGGTTAGTGTCAACCAATAATATTTTGAAATAAATGTGCTTTTATTACTTTTATGAGAGTATAACAGTTCCGTACTGATATACTTACTCAAGTTATCCAATCGTATAATTTTTTTAAATTAAAATTCTTATTTAAACTTTTTTTGGTTACTGTTGTATTATAAAACGGGAAATTATTAACCGCACGCCTAATAATCTACATGTACACCAAATAAATGATTACACTACTAATCAACTGAGTATCAAAACTTGTACCTACAACAAAAATATAAATTACAAAAAATACTAACTGTACATCAAAAATAACTAATGCGCATCTAATAAACAAAACACGATAGTCTAACTAAAATATAACTTCTAGAATCTGTTCCTATTCAGAAACGACACGGATACTTTAGGTTCGTGGTTTTTTTTCTTAAAATATTATAGACGTTAAGTTTAATTTATTTAGATGCGCATATTTTGGTGTGCAAATAGTATTTTTGATGTAGTATATTCTGCAGGGAAAAATTGTCCATTTTTGTTGTGCGTTTAAATACTACCCCTAGATTTCTTAGCAATGCGTCACGAAACTCACGAACATAAATTGTTGCTAAGATTATAATATTTTGAGATAACTATTTTACTGAGCAATCAGTATTTTTTATTAGGATTCGTTTTTTTTTAATACTAATAATAAGTAATCTTAAGATAAAAAATAAATAAAGAAAATAATAATACTAACAATGTTTTTAATAATTTACTTTTATTTATTTAGGCTAAGCAGTGCAATCGCCGAGAAATTGAAAGGTCTATTCGTCCTATTCGCTGGCCACTTCATCAAAAACGCTGCAGAATTATTGGATGCTTGTAATATAAGCAAAACCGAAGACCTTTACTTTGATACCGAACCAAAGTGCCTTGACCTGATCAAATATATCATCAAAACTTTGAATATAGTATTCTTATATGACAGTCAGAGTTTCTTAAACAAAGACAGGTTCGAAACTCTAATGCAGCCAGTAGTCGATCAACTAGAGAATACACTAGGAGGTATTCCAAGCCTTAAAGCAAGAGCTGTAGAGTTTATTATTCCATGCGTGTCACAGTTCGCAGTGGCGACGGCAGACGATTCATTGTGGAAGCTGTTGAATTATCAGGTTTTGTTGAAGACTAGGCATAATGATGCTGAAATAAGGTCAGTATAATATTTATTTCTTTAAAAGGAGCTATAAGGCATATTTTTTTTCATTTTGTCTATGTGTAGACCAGTGTTTGACCACAATATGACCATGGTAAGTGTTGAATTCGCCGAAGGTGGTAAGCACATAAATCCTAGAAGAACTTACTCTCAAGTGCACCTGCCGGAACACACCAGTAGGTGCTCGGTGTCAGATTTTAAACTTGAGGTTTGTAGCCGTGCAAAATTATGTGATCAATGGTATTGATGTTAAACAATAAAGCCCTGCTAAAACTCATGGAGTCATTAAATGTAACTCAGTACCGTTTGTTTTAGAAAAGTAGGTGAGGATTATGTTCAGCACTTCTGCAAATTAAAACATAATATAATAATTAATAACATAACCGGCTTCGTTCGTTACAGATTAACGGCTCTTGACTGTCTTGTTGCCATGGCAACCCAGCTTGGCAGCAGCTGGCTTCCACTTCTAGCAGAAAGTGTACCATTCTTAGCAGAACTTCTAGAAGATGGTGATTCCAGAATAGAGACGTCTACTAAAGAAGCCATCAGAAAACTCGAACAAATACTCGGGGAGCCCCTTGAGAAATACTTTTAATAGTTTTTATATTTTTTAATATAGTGATAAGGTTGTAAAACTTTGTTGTATTTATTTTTTTATTGGCGCGGGCGGTGTGTCAATTCGGAAAATAAGGTACTTTACTAATAGCCGTGATAATATACAATATATTATTACTTACACCATATGACAGTTGAAAAACAACAACAAATAGATATGAAAAAATAATAATAAATTATAGTTCTGAGAAGGTAGAAGAAGCTGGTGTCGTAACTAAGTGATGTTCATTTTTGTGATTAAATGTTATCATCTACTTATACACACAGATGTCGCTATTTTAAATAGTTTCACTTAATTTGGTCAGCGTCGTCTATAATTAAACTACGAAAGTAAATAGATACAGGCAATTGTGGCTAGATGGCGTTAAAAGTCTTAAAACAAGAAAACCTATTTCTGTGAGAAAAATGTGTGTCTTAGTGAAATTCTTGTGTGTTCGCTGTTTGATTACGACCATGAAGACACGGGTTCAAACACACAGGTCTGTCCTATTGAGTGTTCATGGCATATATATTTATTTCGTTTTTATTAGCACCACGGTGGCTACCACCCTCAACTTGAATATTTGTTGCCAAGCACCTAGGTGGTAGCTAGCCAGGCGGGTACTACAAAGTACTCTACCACTGTACAAATAATCATACTTAAATGAAACATACTGACTGTGATATATCAAGATGTTCACAAAACCGAAGCCGCTACTCGAAATGTTGTGAATAAATTACGCGCTACAAAAACCTTGAATATAGCCTCATCTTTCAACAGACATTTTGTAAAGGCCTCGGCCACAAACTGCGTTGGGCCCACGCACTTTCACAGAACACATGTTACTGTAATTAGTTGCTAAGTTACTGGGATAGACCACGGCCTATTAAAACAAATGGGTGTGTGGTCGCGGGAAACTTTTGTAAAGGAATTCTGCGCCTGTTGGCTATGAAACGAAGGGATTTTTGTCCGTAAACTTTTAGATAAAAATGTTTCAGTTTGACGACTACATCTAGATTACTGGAATTATTAATAATCCATGTTTAATAAATAATTTTATAGAATTAACTTCATTATTTAAAAAAAAAACATTGTTATTTAAATCAGACTGGGATTTTTTATCAGTTACAAAAGATAGTCAAAATACGACATAATTTATTATTCCCGCGACATAAAATATTTTGACAAACCTACCTACTAAAGGAAAACTATTATATATGTTGGACCCACACTAGAAACTACGAGTGTTTGATGAGGCTCGCCTTTCATCTTCTAATTAAAGACTTGGAAAATATAGACAGACAGATGCGTGTGTGTAGACATACAATCAATATTGGTCCTCTTAGAATGTTTTATTACTGGATTTTATGAATGTATCTTGAGGATACAAAATAAATACTTATCTATCCTTTTTCTCGGAACCTTTAGTATAGACGAAAAGTGTGATCTAAGGATAGGCTTAGGATTGAGCGTAGCGAAAAAATCCTTAGCCTATAGATCAAAGTCGAATCTCTATTTACTTACCTACTAGCTACAAACTTACTGTATCGGTAATGTCAAAGCCAAAGTCATTTATTCAGTTTAGCCCCTAGGAAGGCATGTAAGTACGTCTAAGCTACTAAAGTTACCACCGGTTCAGAAGTCAGCCTTTAACTGAGAAGAACCGGCAAGAATCTCGGCAAGTTTACATTAAATATTACTTGCTTCATTACCGATGTTCCAACGCCAAGTCTTCTGTTCTATAGGCTTACACCTTGGGCCACATCATCAACACAGTCCTAAAAATATACTGTTTTGGTTAGGACTTTCTTATTCTAGTGGCAGCGACATAGTGAATTTGGTTGCGTCGTGTTATACGCATTCCTATCTTTATTACTTTTATTAAGCTTCTATTATTTGTTTTTAGACAACTACAGGCATCTTTTCGTCCAAATATTGACGGTATGGCCTCGAGCGATATGTTCGGATGATCCTGATCTTTTGCTTTGAAAGTATTTTACTGTATTTTAATATTTGACCCACATCTTTGATGCCAGCTTTTATTATAACTAGCTTATCCCCGGCGTGCGTTGCAATGCTTCATTTGTTTTTTTTTCTTTTATTTTATCAGTACCTAACCATCGCGGTTGTTGCGTTTCACTAAAATAGGGATGATGACGGTAAAAAAAAGTAATTTTAATTAGTCCGTTAGTTAGATTATCAAATATCGGATGTAATTTTCAACTTACCGCACTTATATCATAATGTACTATACAAAAAAAAGACTATTTAGTCCGTCAGTTAGATTACCAAAAAATATTAGACACGTATTTTTTCGTTTATCAAATTAATAAAAAATTACAAAGTTATGTTGCACCAAAGATCAGGAGTGGGGGCTTGTGACGTCACTTGTATGTACAATTTTTACATTCAAGTGACGTCACGTCAATTTTTACGCACTGTATCGTCGTAATTTTTTGTATTCGGAACTAAAGAAAAAATACGTATCCAATACTTTTTGGTAGGTAATCTAACTGACGGACTAAATAGTCTTTTTTTTGTCCGCAATTCCGCATCCCTATTGGATGAATGGTATGAGAGCGCATACGTTATTTTTTATACCCTTACCATATCTGTTCCCGATTTCAACTAATATATAGCAGTATAGAAATGTTATTATGTGTCATTTATTTACATACCCAACGCAATTTCAATTAGTCACAAACACATAAAATAGCAAAATTTTTGTTCATTTTGGGGCAGGGAATGGCAGCCCCCCGACGGATTGTCTTAAATTTATCATTATGTTAATATGTAGGTGAAAATGTGCAGTAGTACCTCTATATTTGATAATTGCTGTCGGGGGTCTGCTGATAATTTTATTTCATCCTTTTTCGATTACAACTTTTATTCGATTACAATTTTTACACCCGTCGTGGGTTTTTTCAAAAATTTTAATTTTGTTTTTATTTTATTTTAATCTTTTTAGAGAATTACTCCTTTTTGTCTATTTGTCTGTCTTTCTATATGCTTGGTGTCTTACAATATATTATATCCCTAAATTTAGCCCCGTACTGCTTGCTCCAATTTATATATGTACAAATGCAAGAATAAAAATATTTATTACAGCGCCCTCTGGCGAGTTAGCACTATAACACATATCTAAGAACCATCGCTGATAAATTACAAACCTTTCACAGGAAACCGTATCGAAATCGATCAAACCGTTTTAGAATAATTGTTACAGCAGCGCCCTCTGGCGAGTTAGGACCATAACACCTATCTAAGACCCATCACCAATGTATTACAAACCTTTCACAGGCCCTCAGCAGTTTATATAGGTACAACAAAAATCAAGAAGAAAAATATTGATTACAGCGTCCCCTGGCGAATTAACACCATAACACCTATCTAAGATTATACACCTATCAAACCCAAACCCATAACTGAAAACTGCATCAAAATCGGACTAGTAGTTTTGGAGAAAAATGGCAACATTAATTTGCACAAACATCCTCTCACCCCAAACGCTATATGCGTTTGGGGTGAGAGGATGTACGGTCTCCGTTCCGTCGCGGGTAAAAAGAAACTCGTGCGTTTTACATTACAATAACGCACAAGTACGTAATGAGATTCAATACGATATTGAAATTGGTGAAATAATAGACCCTTAATGAGCAAATGTGTTATAAAAAAATATATATCAAAGATATGCTTACCGAGATGATATAAAAACACCTCAAGAATTTTAGCTGTGATTATAACAATATCTACTAAGGATTGTGTTTATTTACAAGGCGTATAATTTTCACAAAGTCTGTTTGCTTTTCATTAGCGTTTCTTAGTTATTGTATTGCTCTCCGAATAATTAATTCTGTAACAACACACTGTAATATTGTAAATGTTGTTTAATTGTAAATATCCCGTGATTTCTGGAATTAGTTTGTATTGTATTTCAAAGTAATTGAAATGTGGTTTTGACGCAAATCTTGAATGGTACCTAATCTTGTAATCCTACTATCCTAATCCTAATTCTAACTAATATTATAAATGCGAAAGTGAGTTTGTTTGTTTGTTACCTTTTCACGCTTAAACCGCTGAACCGATCGCGATGAAATTTGGTATGCAGATATGGTACGGAGAAGAACATAGGCTACTTTTTATCCCGGGAAAACATAAGATCCCTGGGGAACGCGGGTGAAACCGCGGGGCGGAATCTAGTAATATTATAAATGCGAAAGTTTGGCTGGCTGGATGGATGTTTGTTACTCAATCACGCTAGAACGGCTGAACGGATCTGGATGAAGTTTGGCACAGAGATAGATTATAGTCTGGAATAGCACATCTTTTTATCCCGGGAAAACACAAGATCCCTCGGGACAGCGGGTGAAAGCGCGGGGCGGAAGTTAGTACGGTTTCTAAAGATTTTAGTTTAGAAATCTTAGATTTTGTACATGTAGGTTACCTACCTAAAAGTTTAGTTCTAATACTAATATCCGAGATCAAATCACTGTAGATAAACCTACACAAGCAATATTGTAGATAAAACAAAGTCCAGACACGACAATTCTAACCGACCGTCCGTTCCAGTTCCATTGATTACATGGTTGGAACAAAATGTAATTAACAAGTAAGTTTGCTCGCAATCCGTCCGCGCTAACGTGCGCCCTTTGTTTGATTTCGCTGGAACATGTGGTTAAAGTGTGAAGTCCAAGATTTAGTATTATATTTATTAAAGTATAGATAAATAATAATAAATAAATATTCTGGGACATAATTCTTCACACAAGGCCATCTGACCCCAAACTAAGCAGAGCTTGTGCTGTGGAAGCCAGATAACCGATATACATTATTCCTACTACTTTTCTTTTGTGTAGGTACCTACTTATATAGATACCTAATTACACCCAGACTCAGGACAAACAGACATGTTTGTCCTGAGTGGGAATCGAACCGACGACCTGCGGCTTGATAGATAATCTTACCAACCACACCAACTGGTCCGTTAGCCTATGCGATAACTAAGACGAAATCAAAACTAAAATACCTACATCAATATAGGTACATGTCGTGTCACAATAGGGAATATGCATGATTTTTTTTTATTTCTTAAATTTATCATTTACATTTTTATAACATGGAAAAAAATATAAATAGGCTTGAAAAGAGCCAAATTATTTTTCAAAGTGAAATTTAAAACCTTGAATAAATTTGAGCCGTTCAAACGCCACCATTTAGCGCGCGCTTTTGATGACGTCATTTGTTATATCCCACGTTTGTTTACTATAGTGTTTCAGTTACTTCATACGTATTTTCAGTTTTAATTGCTATACAAATCATGGAAGTAGTTAAAAAACCATCTTACAAGTATTGTATGGTACCGAAGTGCAAAAACACTATTATTAGTACACCCGATAAAGTGTTTTTTCGTATTCCATGCGATGCGAAATTACGAAAAAAATGGTGTAAGATGATGAGAAGGGATATTGTATCTCCATTATCGGTTCTATTTTGTTGTGAAGATCATTTTAACGTAAGTATAGCATATATTTATGTACAGCTTAGTGTGAAAATAGGAGGTTTGGTCTAAAACTAACCTAGCCTTGTTTACAAAAGTTATTTAAAAATGTATCTAAAGATCTTGCTTATTTATCCGTATTGCGGTTTTACGAAATTTTAATGATTGATAATTTATTTCAGGTTAAGGCTCCAGTCTCCCTAAAATCAGTGTTCTTGCGGAATTTATCAGAAAAGAAATATTTTTTTTTAGTCATCAGAAAAGCAATAAATGAAATATATTTTACGTTATTTTAAAGTGTATGATTTGAAGTTTCTAATACATATTTTATTTTTTAATTTGACGCCTCTTTTATTAGCTTTGTGAGGCTTTAAGCTTACCTCTATTTACGTTCCACGCGTAGAGGGTCTCATTCATGCACTCGCCACGAAAAAAATATAATAAAAACAAGAAATGTATTCAGATTACATTTGTCGGCAAGTCCTTTACAATAATCTTATCTAGTTACTTTTTTTCAAAATCGTCTCAATTTCTTATTTAAACTGCTTTAAAAAGTTATAAATTTCTGAATTCGACCCTTGCAACATATATTTTTTTCTATTACAAAGTAATGGTTTAGAGAAATCACACTTTAACCACTCCGAAAGCAACTACTTATCTGTCGAATAAAAAATATATGCATTCAAAAAATCATTTGAAATAAATTTACCGATACTAAACAAATAAAACATAAAACGCATCAAAATTCCATTCAATTCCGCTGGGAATTGACAGCGTTCGTTGTGTTATATATTTAGTTTCGGTAAATTTATTTCAAATGATTTTTTGAATGCATATATTTTTTATTCGACAGATAAGTAGTTGCTTTCGGAGTGGTTAAAGTGTGATTTCTCTAAACCATTACTTTGTAATAGAAAAAAATATATGTTGCAAGGGTCAAATTCAGAAATTTATAACTTTTTAAAGCAGTTTAAATAAGAAATTGAGACGATTTTGAAAAAAAGTAACTAGATAAGATTATTGTAAAGGACTTGCCGACAAATGTAATCTGAATACATTTCTTGTTTTTATTATATTTTTTTCGTGGCGAGTGCATGAATGAGACCCTCTACGCGTGGAACGTAAATAGAGGTAAGTTTAAAGCCTCACAAAGCTAATAAAAGTGGCGTCAAATTAAAAAATTAAATATGTATTAGATTCTTCAAATCTCACACTTTAAAATAACGTAAAATATATTTAATTTTTGTTTTTCTGATGACTAAAAAACAATATTTCTTTTCTGACAAATTCCGCAAGAACACTGATTTTAGGGAGACTAGCCTTAAGGAAGATACAGTTAATTATATTGAATATAACATAATGAAACAGAAAGGAGAAAAATGTAATCTACGGTTAAAGAAAGGAGTTGTTCCTCATATATTTTTGTGTCAAAAACGGAATATGCCACCACCAGTTGAAAGAATGGCTGTAGTTAAAAGGCAAAGACTCGAGATTTGATGCAAAATATGCTGACATCATAAATGCATCTATTTTCGGCAGATTATCTGATTGTGCTTTAACAAAACCAGTTTCTGTCATCGTCCTCGATTGACTACAAATATATATCCACAAGTAATCACACAGGAATACAGTTTTAAACACTTTTTCTCACAAACACTACTTTAACACAGTATGAATATCGACGCCGATAAATTCAATGACGTGACAATTAACGTCACATTTCGTTTCGACCAATGGTGACGCGTTTTGTAAGTTTGAATTTTCCTCCCTTATTTTTCACTTTTTATGTAATATTTTCTGGGTTTAAATAATAACTAAATAAAAAAAATACCTTTTAAGTATAATGTAATGACAATAAAGAATCTAGAAAAAAATATTTGAGACAAATTTAAATTTTATGCATATTCCCTATTCTGCGAGTTTTCTTTTTATATAATATGTTACATCTGGACTTAATTATTCATGTCTAAGTAACATAAAAATACATTTTAAATCCTCAGATTTTGTTTTATTTGATGCCAGGTCCATACAGGGCCATATCATGTACGTGAAATGTTTTCTCCTAGTTCTTTTTGCATTTTTTGGCGGGAACTTGCGAAGTGACGTTGCGTTTTCGTTTTATTTTCATGAAATCGCGATTTTAATCGGTGTATTTCGAGTATTATCGGTGGCGTTTTGTTCAATGAAGATCAATCCAAGTGCACTAGTGAAGTTAAATTAAATGAATGCGTGTATCTCACAATATCTTTTCAGGTTGTCTCAAATAGTCCACGAAAAGTTTTTGTAGAACGGCCACCATTTTACTAAAATCTAACCGACTTGACTGGACTAGACTGTATGTTAATCAACTTAGCTTTTATATTTTAAGATATCAGGCATTCATTTAACTAAGAAGAAGACTATAAATGACGAGGCTGTATGGGTTAGAACCCTTTGCCTTCCCTAAGGGAAAACTATGAAAAAAAATCTATGACTAGATTACAAAACTCCCGCCTCATCATCCGTAGCCTACCACAAGAGTTATCGCGCGCCGTCCGCCTTATTAACTAATTGGCGCTACTTTTGCTAAAACTTGAGATATCACGCGTACGCGTCTCTATTTAAAATAAACAAGACAATTGGTAAAACTAACAAACAAACTATAAAAACTGTGCTGTTCCACAATCCAAAGTGAACGATTTGTGATAATAATCCCGGCCCCGCGCTGGCTTCCTAGTTAAAACTGGAAGGTAAGTTTTTCTTTAAGTATTTTCAATAATTCTTATAACTTGACTCGCGATTCCTGGAATTCTATTTTTTTTGTAGGTAGGTAGTTTTGGGACGTATATCCCATTCGCGAGCCAAAGTTTAAAACTAATATCGAAGCATATATTTGGGTCAATCGTGTTGGGATTAATAAGATACAAAATCAATATAAACCTATCCATTTATTTACGTATTTATTGGTATAATTCCCATTTCCACTTAGTAAAAGTTCCATTCATTTGTCAGCAGAAGGTAGGTAGCTCTCTTATCGTGGTACTAAATTGCTTATAGATATATATTTAGAAAACTTAACAAGTAAGAACTCTGAAATCCATTAAGATATTATTTTTTTGTGTCTATACTCCAAATCCAGCGTATATTTAATTTCCATAATCATTATTTGAAGTAGCCATTTTCGAACATTTATTACGTAATATTTACCTGCGCCGACCGCCCGCCATTATTATTTTATGTTGTGTAGGTATTTGTTTGTTGCAAAATGCCACCAAAGCATTATTCATAAAAGAAATGTGTTTTTTGAGATTACAAACTTTCTACGAAAATTGTAAAAATGTTGAAGATAAACCCGAATTAATTTCATAGATCATTACTTGCCGGAATGGAGGTAAAAGTTCGAAAGAGGTCTTTGCCCCATACAACCCTAAAAAAGAAATTCAATTCATTTCCGAATATGTGCCGTCGTACAAAATATTCGAAAGTTTTGATTATTTGTAATACTTTTTCCTCGGTGTTTCGAATAGTTTCAACGTAGACGCTCTAATGCAACAGGACTTATGACAGTAGGTATAATTGAAAACTGGCCCACCTTTCGTGATACATTTTCTAGTTAAATTCACAACAATAATCAAAATTTTGAAGTAGGTACATGCTTGTCACCTACTTCTGGTATAAAAATAAACGCACCTATTTCGATAACTTCAAACCTATGGTGAGTGAAAATAATCAAATAGGTAGCGAAAAAACGCTATACGTGTGTGTGAATTACGATTCACACGCATACGCGCCTGTGTCTTTTATAATAAAAGACAGACGTAACGTCACCAATTATGCTTCCTCCATCAGCCTCCATGTGACTTTCTCGGAGGTTCAAGAATTTTATTTCGCCAACAAATGATACACATAACTAATACTAAAAAAGGTGCTACAGAAATAACATGCTCTGTGCTCACTTATTTATAGGCAACCACAACTAACACTAACAACTTCTACCGCTATTCTAAATTAAACTAAACAAAACCAAAAATAAATACCTATAAAAAAGGAAACAATGACAAATTATTGACTAATAGAAATAAAAAAAAATAAAAAATACAAAACATTATTTGAATACAAACATAAACGCAATATCTAGGTCTAAGTAGGGGCTAGTATTAATAAAAGAAAAAAAAACTGTAAGCATTCAATTTCTTAATTTCAATTCGTTAGAGCGTTCAACCAAACAAACTCGCTTTATAATATTAGTTTAGATTGAACTTCGTTCCTGGCGGGTAAAAATAAACCCAATTACAGAAGAAAGATACTGGTATTGAAATAAAAAATCTGTTGTTTTACGAATGTTATGATAGTCTATAGATTATGTGGAGGGAGATACAAACATACAAACTACCTATAAAGATACGTTTGGGTTCTAGGTAGTTCCAGGAAGGCACGTATTCAATAAAGGCTCCATGTGCTTACACCTCCTTTGTTTGTTACACCATTCTATACGACCCAGGATACTATTCAATATCGCTCTCCCATACAAAAGCACCAGCTCGTTAAATTTAATTTAACACAATTATCCAGTGACATCACACACGCCCGTCCCAAACTAACAGAACTTTAAACTGTTGATAACTGAAAAAAGTGTATTTCATTATGCTATTTTGAAATGAATACTGATTCGGCGGTCCATTTGCGCGTTGTACCATTACATGTGACTTACGGGACGTATTTAGTGAAATAAGTCGCCTTTCACGCGGGCCTTATTATTTTTTACTTTGGATAGGCTTGTGTTTGACCAAAATCTCACTATTGTAAGTGATGATGTGGCCGAAGGTGGTAAGCACACAAAGCCTAGAAGGAACTGGCTCTCAAGTGCAGCTGCCGGAACAACCAATAGGTGTTTGGCGAAAGTTTTTCAACTTGAGGGTGGTAGCCAGCCAGGCGGGTATACTACAAAGTACCCTACCACAGTGCTATGGTTTTCTCACGATGTTTTCCTTCACCGAAAGCTCAAACTCTTAGAGCATAATTTTCACAGTTATGGGCTTTATATAAACGATACTCCATAATATCATAAAGTCATCTCTCTCTCCATAAGGTCATAAAAAATCGAAACTTTATACCCAACTATTATAAATCTGGGCCAAGAAATACATAGGTAAGTATAAGGTGTTTAAATTTTGAGACTATCTTACATAGTTTAGGAGTTATAAGCTTGACAGTCGAACAAAGTTACAGATGGACATACAGACAGAGTTGCCACAACAACATGGTCCGTTCAGACCAACCGGGTATGAAAAGTCAACACATAGTTAACAATTTATGGTGATCGGTGATAAAAATGCGTCCTACAATATTTCCCGTGACGTAAAATGTTTTATTTTCTATCAAGTTACTCGCTGTCTCGCATCAAGTCAATTTCATTTGTAGTGCGTGACAGGTTCCAAATACTATTACCGCCTATAGAATGGGGTGAAAGGGTTTTTGATTTAATTTAAAACACAATGTACACACGTATACGGAGAATTTAGTTTTTATTTTTGTATATTTAAAATCATGCTCAATTTCTTTTTTTCTACTATGAAAAAAATACTTGAGAGAGCTTGTTAACTTCATGAAGGTTTTAACAAAATAACAAACTCGTAATTTTCAAAAGAAGAATGTGATGAATTAGACACTGGCAATAATTTCCACAAAATTTACAATCAAATGGGGCTGTATAAACCGGCAAGCGCAGCGTAGGACGTCCACTAACTTGGTGGACGGACAACCTTGTAAAGATCGGCGGAAAACGCTAGATGCAGGCCGCCCCAGACCGGTCCTATTGGAGATCCTTAGATGAGGCCTATGTCCAGCTGTGGACATCTTGGGGCTGAGATGATGATGATCATGATGGGGCTGTATAGTAAGTTGAAATTGCAATGCATGGATCACGAATAATGTATTGACAAGGTACCTAGTAGGTACCTTGTAGGTAACTTGTCAAAAGAGAGTAGGTACTACCTACTCAATTTTTTATTATTTTTAATAGCCTCACACGTCCGACAGCCTCTTATGTGTTTGCCAATGTTAAATTATAATATAATATTCTAGTCACATTATATGAAGAAGAAGAAGAAAAACATTTATTCATCTATCAGTCATATATCGGTTTTATACAGTCAAGTCAAATCTGCACAAGTCAGTCAGGTTTTAGTAAAATGGCGGCTGTTCCAATAAAACTTGTCACAGTCTTTTTGAAACCACCTGAAAAGCCACGATACACATATTAATTTCACTTCACCAGTCTTCATTGGACAAAAAACTATCGATATTATTTGATAAACTCAAAATACTCAACATGAAAATGAAAACACAACGTCACGTAGGCAGTTCCCGCCAATAAGTCCATAATGTGATTATTGACGAATTACGGATAACAGTGTGCGATTCGCTTTCATCATACACGGCACGCCATACACGGCACGTCATATACGGCACGTCATATACGGCACGTCATATACGGCACGTTATACAAGGCAACGTTAAATACGGCAATGTCATCGGTGCGCGACAGATTTGATTGTTGACGTAATCAATATTACATTGCTATTGAATGCTGAATATCAATCGGATTTGCTCTGTTTAGCAGCCTTACTATGAATAGTTGTTTAAATTCACGATAAGTTTTTAATTTGATTGTGTTTTGTCAGGACTCAGGATCCAATCTGTGTTAATTATTCAAACCCGTTCAGCTATGACAGCTTGAGTAGCATCCAAACAAATAATTATAAGACTATGTGTACTTAGATGTAATTTGAGGTTTATGGGACAGAAAATGCAGCTCTGTTATTTCTAGTCTAAGAATTTTCCCACTATTTATCATCATCATCTCAGTCGCAAGACGTCCACAGCTGGATATGGGCCTCCCCTATGGAGGAGCAAGGTGGTAGACTCCTCCATTGAAAAGGAAAGATCTTCCGCCAGGGACATCGTGCCTGGGGACCGCGGTCCAACTGTAGTTGTTGGAATCTTGTATATATGCAAAGTTGACAGAGAACTTTGTCAGTGCGATGTAGAATATTGTTGCGCCATCTATCCACGGATAGCGGAAGTCTTGATAGATGTCGCTACAGAATCTTTAATAGGATCAGACTATAATGGGGTCAATTACCTAGTCTAACGAGCTACGAAGCCTACGAATAAGCTACGAAAACTCATATAATATGAACAAAATTTTAAAGCGTTACAAGTGAATAGTAATCGAGAACCAATAGTTGTATGTGGTAACGTAGAACGTGATTGTGCTCTGGTACATGCATTATAATACTCGCGTCTGCATTCTGTCAGTGCATTTGAAAATTCAATTTTGTCTTAATGGAATGAGTGAACATTATCTATGAATTATGGAATTTAATAATCGTTGTGCAATGTTTTGCTTCAGGTTTTATAATGTACTTTGAAGTATCATATAGCTTCTTATAGAAGATTAGCCTTCCGCCCCACTATTTCACTCGCGATTCTCTTTTTTATACTCTTGAAGGGTTGAATATCATAAATGATCAAAACGCTGTGCAAAATTTCAGCATCCTAGGTCCAAAGGTTTGGGCTGCACATTGATGAGTTACTCGGTGAGTGAGTCAGGGCTTTTCTTTTTATATCTATTGATGTTCTGCGGTCTAGTACTTAATTATATAGATTTCGCCATGTAAAAAATATGGGCTATGTAGCGAATATACACGTGTATAATATCCGATTATTGTGGGTCGACTTTTGTGGCAATACTTCTTCAAAAAAAGTAGGGGAAAGTGGTTACCCTTCGTACACTTTTTAGATTATATTTTTTTACTTTATGATTAATTGTCGAATTTGTCTAGTTTATGTACCTAAGTGTAGCAAAAATATTGTAGTTTGTTACAAAAAAGCCCGAAACTATTATGTCAAAAGGCTAAAGAGTTATAGCCATTTTTCTACGATAAGATATTTGTACGAATTTACCCCACGTACGGGGTACGTTCGTACAGTAGGTGGGGTATTCCACCATAATAGAGATTGAATTGAATATTTGCGTGGTAATATTGATAGCATTTGAAAAGCGATGCGTACACTATTTAACCTCCTTGTTATTACAAGGTGGTTTTAATAAAATTAAAAAAAAAAAACATCTATTCTATTTAGACTAGCAATTTCTTTCCCAGAAAATTTCTTATAACAACATAAAATCTATTTTATGCGTTACCCTTCCCAAAATATACGCTCATGTTACCAATCCCTAAATGATTATTGAAATAGTCTCTCGGCTATTGACTCATCATAAGGGTAAATGAATGCTATTCATATGAATACATGCTCTGAGGTAGAGAAGACTATAAAATATTCAATTTTATATCCCTAACAATGGTTATCCATTCTGAATCGCAAATAGCATAAATAAAACACGATAATTCCGCTTAGTTCATCCCACGTGCACAGGGTTACCACTCCTAGGTAAATCACTACATTATTTACAAGATTTTGCCTCGCGGTTGCACCTGTGTTTTTCGAAATATCAATTATATGGTACGTCTTATTCCCTGAAGTAGGCTATTGTGTAAAGTATATGAGTTCGTAGTTAAAGTGAAAAACAAATCTAAAAAAAAGTTGTTCTATATCGATTGAGAAAACAAGTTTTCTGCCACACATCAATGATACAAATTATTAAAAACTCATTTAAATGTTTTGTTTTTTTACCGAGATTTAGTTCAAAAGGTCTGATCGATAACAGGGATGGTACATACTGTGCTCAAAGTGTTTCTATTACCATTCAGAGTGACAGACAATACTGTCAGCCTTCTTGCCACGCGTCCGCGGAGCAGTGTTTTAGGTATTTTCTATTTTATAGGTCTATAGCTTTTTTAGGCTTGTATTTAACCAAAATCTCATCGTGGTAAGAGAGATGTGTGAAGAGAAAACGAATGAGAAAGCAATATCTATAATAATCAGTTAATCTCCAGATTCGTAACAAATTTCATTTTTTTATGGTTTTAAGGTGGTAAAGCTGAAACCACAAAGGTGCGTACGTTTTTTTCGAGTGGCAACCCTACGTAACGTATCTAACCGTATCTAACAGATGCTACGCGGGGCGGCACACAAAGCTGCGCTATTCTGTGGATGCACAGGGACAATAGACCGACGGCGACGGCTCCGAGGGAGATAATGTTTTTCATAATGTAACCTAGCTTAGTGGAGGATCGTTGTAAGGTTGCTCGTTAGGTTGCCACGGTTGATAGATGATAGCGACATGTGTAACCTCGCTCGTGTAAACACTCTATTTTATGTGGCATTAGTAATAAGTTTAGTATGTTGAAACAGCTAATATGAACCTTAAATCTGGCCATGTTATTTCTCCTAAAAAGATGAATGATGGACTGATGTCTTATTCTATTTTTTTTTAATTAAAAATCGAATAAGATATAAATCCATGGCCGGCGGCGTTTAATTGCAAAACAAAACTAGCGCCTGACTGAATTTGTCAAGTCAAAGCACAACACTGCTGGTCGTAATAGGTGGACTTGGCGTGCACAAGCTTTGTGGGTTTACCACCTTCGACCACATCATCACCTACCTTTATCAACATATTTAATATACTATTTTCTGGTCCTCGTTTTACATTATTCACCCGCTTCAGCTTCTCGCCTCCGCTTCTTCCTATAACCACTCCTTAAGCATTTTCAGTGACTCGCGTTTCATACAGTGAGTCAACACTTTATTCATTTCGGATACAATGGGAACTTTCGGCCGGATAATGGTTTTTAATGTTAGTTTTGATTCCAGGCTAAACCTCTTTTGTTGGTCTTCATGAAAACCGTGACGAAGGATAAATAATACCTACTGCGGTAAGGGTACAGTAACAGTAGGGGGGCATATTGGACGATTTGTATTTAATCGACAAACTGGCAGGGGTGGAAGTACTCACCAATGTGAAAAAACTTTTACTATGCAAGCAACTCTGAAATCGTGAAAAGATGTTTTTATTTTTTCACGAATTTAATACCTAGTATAAAATAATAATAATTATAGTATTTAAAACAAAAACATGGGCGCAAGTACAAAGTCATTTCAAAGTATCCGGCGCTAGTTTTCTTCATACGACCATGTTCTTCCCACTACTTATTTCAGGCCATCCGAGCATCGTAGGTAGGTATCCTACGAATCCCACACACATTTAAAACTTCATTAGGTTATATTATAAAACAATTTATATGTAAAATACCGATATCCAATCACGCCGTTCATTTCATTCGGCAACAGTATCACAGTTTTTAATCAATAGTCGACTATACACAGCAACACAGTATGACAACCCCTAATTCATCGTGAATATCGAAATGATAGTGATTCGAATCACTGAATATTTTAAATCGGTATACGGAATCGAATAGCTATAAATAAAAATGGATGGTTTTCATAATATATAGGGGTTTAAAAGCAATACGGCAGATGTACCTACTCGGTCATTTGTTACCAACCCTTTCAAAAACGAAAATACTTTTTCATATTGACTCTCACTTTACATATTTTATTGTATGCAATTTTTCTTTAGCTTCCTTTTTCCTGTTACTATTCTCAAATCTTACATTCGTCTTTTCAATGATGACACAGTGAGTTGAAGCAAAGTTGTTTTCACAATGATCTTATTGACGCATTAAGTGGCGTTTAGAGCTCTATTAAATGTGTGTAAATATATTTATTTATTTATACACATGAATATATATGTATATAATATTAAATATATGGCGACCGCGTGAATTATGGACAAGTTAAAAAAGAACAAGCTGCCCTCCGATCGTTTTTTACAAAATTGATTAGGAACATAGAAGAAAAGTTTGAGAAGAAATTATAATGACTGGAGAGATTTTACAAAACAAATCCTTAGACGAGTTTTAGGTCGAGCCTCACTAACGCTCATGGAGTTACAAACGGTGTTATGTGACTGTGAAGCCACAATAACAACACGGTCAGGACGCATGATATGTCCACCCACACGTCTCAATATTTAAGCTGGTAGTAGACCTGCCGGTCCACTTAGGCCCGGGAGTGTTGTGAATACTCTTTAGTTTTTAAGAATAAAATAAAATAAGTTGACAAGTGATGTCACTTAATATAAAATTGTTAGAAAATTAATAAAGGAAAAAACACAAAATTCTCTCCTTTAATTTTGTTCCTTACATTTATGGCGACCGCGTCAATTATGGACAAGTTAAAAAGAACAAGCTGCCCAATTAAAGGAGAGATTTTTTGTTTTTTCCTTTATTAATTTTCTAACAATTTTATATGAAGTAATATCACATGTCAACTCATTTTATTTTATTTGTAATATATGTATATCATATTAAATACTAGCTTCCGCCCCGCGGTTTCACCCGCGGTCCCGAGTGCTCCGATCGCCACCAAACCTTACAGGAGTATCCGATGGATCAATCTTAAGATTGTCTGAAAATTTCACCGCGATCGGTTCAGCAGTTTCGGAGTCTATAAGGAACATACATACATACTTTCTCTTTTATATATAGGTATAGATTGCCTTCGTGCTGCCGTCCAATTTAATAGACGTGCGCCACGGAGCGTGCGCCCAAAGCGCTTGCTATAAGTAGAGCCTAATTATAACTAGCGAATAGGGCACTGCGTTATGGCTACAATTAATTAATGTGTGTACATTTCTATACAATAAATTATATTAAGCGTTGCTTATAATATAATAATAATAATTACAGACTATATCTGCCCACTGCTGAGCACAGGCCTCCTTTCACGAATAATGGTGAAAGGGGAATGGGCAAATACTCCACCACGCATGCCCACTGCGGATTGGTGGAGGTTGGCTAGTGGTCAACCTACTGTTGGAGTTGTCAAGCCACCTAGGAGGTCTACAACTAGCTTAACGACTATCACAATTAAGTGTTAACTGGGACCAACGGCTTAACGTGCCTTCCGAAGCACGGAAACGCTCAAGATGAAATACCACTAGGCGGCCACCCATCCAGGTACCGGCCAAACTGGACGTTGCTTAACTTTGCCGATCGGTTAAGAACGACTAATCAAGCTACGCCACGAGCGCTTCGTTCACAAGCGTTGCGTGAGCGTTGGTATATTTATAAGCATATATTTGTTTTTTAAATATGTCTAATGACCTTTCGATCACAAGTAAGGTACCCCATTAAAACCTTTACCCAAGTTTTAGGAGTATTATAAACATAATGGATATTATATTATCTCAGAACATTAGCTTTATGGTACAATAATATACTAATTTGACCATGAATATACACAAATTATTTGAAACCTAAAAAGCTAATTACCCTCCGTGGTACAAAATGTTATTTACACCTTTTTGATCCCAAACTATAAATTATACTTGTCGCGAAAGGCCTTCAGTTCGGGTTGAAGCCTCGATTTACAGTTGATGACGTCGTTTAACGTATAAATTGAATGTGGTTGTATAATAAATGACAGAGGTGACATTCTAAATAAGATAGCTTGGGACAAATAGGCCAGCCGCGACCGTGAAGTGTTAAACTTTATGTTAAGAGATTGCTTTTCTAGATCTTAATGTTAATCTGGTTCATTTGTTTATTTACGGCGTCTGAGGGTTAATAGGCCTTAGAGTCATGACAGGATTTGTATTTTTTTTAACAGAAATTGGAAAGACGTACCAAATTGGTGCTTAAAGAATTTGAAATATAAACCCGGAATCAAAATATGAAATACTATGTAAATATTATATCAACGACTGTTGAAACAAGACCTAAAACTACTATTTATACGTAAACTAATAAATAAAAATACTGAAGACATTCAAAACACTCAAAATATCCATTGTGTTCGACTTGTCGAGTATGAATCTCGGCACGATTATTTCTGAATAATTTTATGTTATAGGTAAAAGTTTATTTACTATACTGAGAAGAAGGAGATCTTATACTACTCATGATTATTTATGTCGTTTGATTACATCTCATCAATTAGTAGGACAGGAAAAAACCTATGATTGTACTTTATTAAATACTAGCTGTTCCCCGAGGTTTCACCCGCGTTCCCAATAGTCTTCCCCAAGAATTGGGCTATCAAATTCAAAAATACTTTTTCAAATCCGACTGGTAGTTCCAGAGATAGACGCGTTCAAACAAACAAACAAGTAAAAAACTCTACAGCTTTATTATATTAGTAGGTACCTACCTATAGGATAAATGCTTAACAAATACCCGAAATAACTAATGTAAATTATTCAAGAAAACACAACAAACGCTCGAATGCGGTCTAAGCGACCGCACGCTTTCTGGAACTGCAAATTATTATTAATTATTAAAACTAATTGGTCTAATGCCGTCTACGTTCACTTTTTAACCCTTTGACCGAGTACCGTGTAAATCCGGTTGGAGCGGCTGGAATTAACAACTTTCATACGCTATAATGATTTATTATGTCAGTTTTTAATGATTATTAAGATTTATTAAGACAAGCTTAATGATTACTTTCAATGTCAAAGCCATTTATTCAGTTTAACCCTAGGAGAGCACTTATGAACGTCGAAGCTACTGAAGTTACCACCTGTTTGGAAGTCCGTCTTCAAATGAGAAGAACCAATCAAGATGGACAATTTGACGATGTTATTTTTTCATAATAATATTTTGTTAATGAAACAACGAAGCTTTCACGACATAAAAAGTAGCTCATCTAAACTACCTCCATGCAAAAAATCACGCTGATCCGTTGCTCAGTTAAAGAAGGACAAACCAACAAACACTTTTGCATTTATAATAGCAAGGGATATAGGGTTTCGCCATATTATTAAAATTCATTAATTATTTATTTTAAAGCTATATATATTCCGCCCCGCGGTTTTCCGTTAAAAGTTTTCTCTGTTGTATTTCAGGGTATCATTAATATGTGCGCAAACTTTCGTATTTATAAAATTAGAACAATAAACTATCTTAAAATATAGTAAACAGAATACATAAAAAAAATGTAAAAAGCAATACAACCGTATTATTATGCTGCCCTGCGGTTTCATCCGCTATTCTCTATTTTACCTTGTGTAATATTTCAGGTTTCTAGGTTCAAGATTTTGGGCTGGACGTTGATGGGTCAGTCAGTGAGTGGGCCGGGACTTTTCTTTTTATATGTATTTATGATGCCTCGCCTATAAAGAGTTGAGTAGACGTGAATTAAAGTCAAATAATAGAACAATTTGCTCTCAAGTATTTCCTCAATTTTTCCCACCGAGCTTCCCCAATCTCCGACATGTTCAAACCAAAATTAATGTCGTGCGTCATCATACTTGAAATTTGGTACAAGTTATAAGCGACCATTGAGAGTCTTGCGGCATTTCTTAGCAAAAATGAGTTGTTTATTTGTTTGTTACCTCTTGACGCTTCAATGCTATAATATAATCAATTGTGATGAATGCTGGCAACTCTTATACTGCTCTTATCTTTATTTTACGTTTAAAATGGCGAGGGCCAGCTAGTAACCTATAAAAATTAGTTTACGTGGTTTCCATGTTATATTTCTTCAGTACCTACCTACTATAACAAGATTATATCAAAAGTAAGCGTGAGTCAAAAGTATAAAATTGACGTCACCATCTTAAAAATCTATCTTTTACCAAAATATGTATAAAACTTATACGTACTTTTTTCTCTTCAATAAAATAAAAGTAACATTAGTTTCTCAAATGTTCAAATCGCTGGCGTAGATAAATATTAGTAAAAAGGTTATTAAATATCGAATCGACACAATAAAGCCGGCACAGGATCGGTATGCTTGGTATACTTAGTATATGAAATGCTTACTGGTACCTACATTTGTAATGTACGAGCGCTTCCTAATTGGCGCAACACGCGGAGCAGCGGGATGGGATCATTTCGGTATGTAACATCTCAAAAAGCACTCTATGTGACTGCTCATCAAGTCTTGCAATCGACTCTCGAATTCTTTATAGAAAAATGGAGGACAGAAAAATATTCATGTGATTACTGACGATATCATCATGGGACGTTCTTCACACACCATCTGACCACAGACAAAGCTATGAAAACAAGATAATTGATATACACCTTGTATAAATAAATACTACTTACAAATAAATACTTATATGATATTTACACCCAGACTCGGGAGAAACAGCATGGCAGTTTTTTTTACGTTATTATATAGGCTAGTGTTTGTTTGACCACAATCTCACTATGGTATGTGATGTAGCCGAAGGTGGTAAGCACAAAAAGCCTAGAAGGAAGTTAAAGTATCTAAGCTCCACACCAATCATTATTAATGTAAGGTTACATTAATATTCTGACGTTTGTGACTGCCACCACATCCCAAGCAATCGAGCGGAACAAACAAACGACTACTGACCCCAATTAAACTCCGATGACGGGACAAAAACAACGTGGGACGTTAAAACGGCACGTGAGGGCCACATATAACCACAATGACTTTTAAAGGGTTGACTCGTACAAATTGTGAATTATTGCATATTTGAATTAAAATATGTATCTGTCCGTGTCTCCTTGTTTGGGGGAAATGAGAGGGAAAATGTTTAAATAATGCGGTATAATAATGATTAGGGAACAGAATTATTAATTTAGCAAATTTTCTATTCATTTGTATGTAGAACAGATTTACGTTTTAGTTCCATAACCTTACATATGTTTGTCTTTTGTTTGACCGAAATAATGTTTAAATTGTTTTAGAACTATGCACATTGACCCTTTACCTGTTATAGAAGGCATAATTAGGTATCTTAAATTTGCAATATAAAAAAATGCTCATTACATTTTTAAAAAAAATCGGAACAAAAACATAATCATGTCATCATTTATACAATATGTAATAAAAACCCTGTCCGATCCATGAAGCTGTTATTAGGTATCGAGATTAAGTTCTATTTATGTAATCCTTTTCAGATGATAAGTTAAAAATTACCCCGATTAAAATTGAATTAAAATATTATATTATTTTTTTACATACATGGCAACACTTTCATACAAAGCGGCGCGGGGCGGCGCGCGTCGTCTATCGGGTAACAATGCATGAGGTCATGACCCCCGATGACCCCAGGCTCCGCTTATTAGTTAATTGTTTGATTTCAGTAGTTGGAAACAATTTATTTCATGCAGCTCCAATCCGCAAACATTACATTACATTACGCATCTCGTAATCTCTACGAGCCACTGCATAATGCAGTCACTCCTACCTAACATATTAACATATTAAAATACTTTTGATTTGGGTACGACATTTCGCGGAACACAATCACAACAACAGAACGACGGAAGGAATTTTTACGCAAAACTGCTATATTAAAAGTCCGTTTTTCTTTATTGACAATTATTGTCTTATTTGACAATACTTTTTTTTAACCCTGGGAATAAATAGTGTTTATAATAATATTTTTAAAGTAAGCTGCCAGAATATCCTTCAATATCACGATACTTTGAGCATAAAAAGTCACGATATCAAATAAATTATTTCTGAAAACCATATTTTTCTTATAAAAAAATGAAACGAGGAACTAGCATTTAGAAATGTCAAAGTGTGATATGTCATTTTTAATCTGTTGAAATGTATTCTGATACAATTTCGATTTTATGCAAATTATTTTGAATAGTTTTGGCGGCAGTTTTTGGTGTAATTCATATCATATGTGTTTCTTCTAATAATCAAGACGTTCATACCTAACTTAAGATTGTGATTTTCATACCCACTACTTACTGTTTCTGTTTGTTTACCAAATGAGACAAGCAAGGAAAAACGAAATTTTGATGAATCCTATGCAAGGTAAGTATTGTCGCTGTAATGTGCCGGTGCGGCGGTGCTTTTAACAGGGCACGGCGCTTTGTTTGCCACACGATTAAACATACCGCCTCCGACGACGGTGTTGCTTACACTTCAAAAATTTGCCAGATTTCAGGTAAATTCGGGTGCATTATAAATTACAATAACATATTTATTTTAATGAATAATCTAATTTCCTTATGTTTTTTTGCAATGTCATTAGGATACCTATATGCGGCGGACAGGTTTTTTTTTACATATTGTATAGGGTCAATGTGCTTTGTTTCTCAAACCAAATTATAAAACAGTAAAGTAACACAAGCGTGTTAAAAAAGTAATGACTTTCAACCTTATGGTAAAAGCTAGCTTTGTTAAAATAATGAAAAACGACTCCCACTTCATCCCCTTTTGCATTTTTGGGAAATCATTCTGAAATACAGTCAAATTCAGATGTTCACGAGAAAACTCATTATAACCAATCCAAATAAAATAAAATAACCACTATTGAGAAATAACAACTTTGTCGGCTTGCGAGCGATTTTCACCTTTATGGATTTTAATTTAAAACGCAATTTTCAGTTTTTGAAAAACCTGAAGTTGATACATGTAGTGTGGAGATCCATCAATCACCAGAGTGCAATACGTTCGAGATAAAATGTTTGGGTTCAAAAAATAATTTACACGAAAAATTTAGTGAAACAGGAACAGCCTACATACGTACATGTATAATTGTATATGGGGCATAATTCAAGTCGATACACTATCTTTAATTTTTGAATAAGATAACACTAGTACATTATTAAAGGGAATTGAGTTTGTTTGTACTTCTTGGCATCGTGGAGCAATGGAGTGTTATGTTATCACACCGATATATTTGACAAAATTGCTAAATATAGGCTTAGAATAAGCAATTGAAACCGCTGGGCATAAATTTGTCCTATTAATATTATAGATAGATAAAACATAGGATACCCTACTATTTATATTGGAAATCTATTAGATTCCATTGGAACATAGGTTAAATCACGAGGTGGAAGCTAGTCCTAAATATACAGATTTTTCTAGCATGGGAGCCAGAAAACCCATATATTGTTATTGTTGTTATTGACGGGCCAGTTGGTGTGGTTGGTAAGATACCCTATCTATCACGCCGCAGGTCGTGGGTTCGATTCCCACTCAGGACGGACATTTGTGTGCATGAACATGTCTGTTTGTCCTGAGTCTGGGTGTAATTATCTATCTTAATATATATATTTCTTGTGTGCGTGTGTATGTGACTGAACTCCTCCTAAACGACTGGACCAATTTTGATGAAATTTTTTGTGTGTGTTCGTGGAGATTCGAGAATGGTTTAGATTAAACGGCTGGACCGATTTGGATGAAATTTTGTGTATGAGTTGGACAGGACAACGTCTGTTGGGACAGCTAGTATAAGTATATATTTTCAAAAGAAAATGGAGTATATGTAGTATATCAGTTATCTGGCTTCCATAGCACAAGCTCTGCTTAGTTTGGGGTCAGATGGCCGGGTGTGAGGAATAATGTCCATGAATATTTATTGTGTATATTTAGCCAAATTATTGCTTTTTGTTATATATATTTATTGTTTTCTTTTACGTGTGGCAAAATAAATAATAATATTTATTACTAGCTGTCCCCCGCGGTTTCACTCGCGTAACGGTTTAAAAAATAGATAAGAACTACCCGATATGTACACAAAATTTCATAAAAATCTATATTTATATACGTTAATTTGTTGGGATATGTATATGTATTTTTTTATGTAGAGGTTGTGGTCGAAGATGTTAAGTGTACAAATCCTAGAAGATAAATTGCTCTCAATTGCACCTGCTGGAACACACCGATAGTAGCTTGAAGCCAAGTTGAAGTCGGCTGCCTAAAATAAAAAAAAAACTTTTATTTGCAAAAACATTGTAATAATAAACTCATGAGTTGGTTTTTATAAAAATATAACGTATAACATGTTTGCAAATGAGTGGAGACCTAAAATTGGCGGTATAATGCGTACATTATTCAGTTATTTCATGAAATATACATGAGAGTGTTGAATTAGCTTGGAGCCCACAGTGCAAATTACTGAGTCGTTTTACATTTTTATTGCTACGACATTTTTTGCGTTACTTTTTTTTAATCCACAATGAATAAGTCATTTATATTATCTATATGGTGTCATTAAGCCTTAAAGGCTAATTGTTTTGACAACTGCTAAAACGATGACTTTGATTTTTCGGAGGTTAACACCATATCGGTATTTAAGAACTTTCTCTCATGCCTACCACCCCCGACCACATTACCTTTTTCTGCGGTAAGATAAAAAAAGACACTAGTAGACTTACTTAGCTACATCTTCTTTGGTTCTAAATTTCTAAGGCAATGATAGCTCAGTGGTAAGCGGCGAAGGAATCGAAATCCTACAATGAGCTCGAGCTTTCGGTGAAGGAAAACATTGAGAGAAAACCATAGTAGGTAGGGTAATTGGAGTTCCCGCCTGGCTGGCCACCCTTAAGTTGAAAATCTGTCGCCAAACACCTAACGGTGTGTTCCGGCAGCTGCGCTTGAGAGCCAGTTCCTTCGAGGCTTTGTGTGCAGCTTACCTATCAGCCATATCATTACCATATTGAGGTAGCCTATAAGTACAAAGTAAAAAAATAAGTAAATATATTTTATCAATACCTTCAATAGCTGTAAAAAAGGTACGATCCCTTTCACAAAACTCTTCATTAAATATAAACTCAGCTTATTTAGGGCCATTGTTTCAAGAATCCTTGGCGTTAAACAAATTGTTCTCGAAAAAGTCAAGATACTTAACTGATAAATATCGGTTTTGTCGAGTGTCATTCTATAATAAAATTTCCATTCAGGATATTTATGGTTGACATTTTCAACCGCGGGAATTTTACCATTTTTAATTTTTTAAAGGCAATTATGTAACCCAGTATCAACGTTTCTGTACGGCAAATTGTATTATGTGATAATATTATACTCGTATGTGCGAAATGTTGGTACTTTATCATAATATAATTGATTTATTTTTTTATTGTGATTATAATGGCCATTAGGAATTACATTTATCAAAAACTAGCGACCCGCCCCGGGTTCGCACGGGTAGCAGAGCATATACGCCTATATATTTTTTTCTGCTCCCAGTTGTCATGATTTTTCCGACATCTTCAACAGTTATCATCATATTTTTGCCAATTTATCTAAACCTCTCTCATGAATCACTCCGTACATTGGTGAAAACCTTATGAAAATCCGTTCAGTCCTTGAGTTTATCGCGTACAGACAGACAGACAGACGCGGCGGGGGGACTTTGTTTTATAATATGTCACTATGCAAGAAGAATATATGTAACATATGAATATATTTTACATACATTATTTTTATATTTAATTTCAGAAACAAGTAAAGCACTTTTGCATGAAGGATATTTTGTAGTACTCGCTTGGCTGGCTACCCCCCTCAAGTTGAAAATCTGTCGCCAAACACCTACTGCTTATAGCTCAATGGATTAATAGAAACATACCTACCCTAAATTACCCAATATGATACTTTGATAAGTTTATTTAATTCCTTCTAATTCACGAGTGAAAGAGCAGGATGGATGCTACTCTTAATTAAAATTAAACCAATAACACAATAGCAACGCAATACATCATCTGCGTATTTGACTTTCGTTTCCTGTCCAAATATTTGACACGTTCAGCTCAACTATTTGTCGGAGGCAGAGCTCTGGTAAATTAATTTAAGTTAGTTAATGTGTACTTTGATCATTAATAACTTGACTCACGATTCCTGGAATTCTATTTTTTATGTGTAGTTTTGGGATTATAGTTAATAGTTTTGTTATAAGTCGTTTAATTTTAGTAATCACTTAGCATGTAGCTAGTTCTTTTATATACTTTGTGTTCTTACCACATTCTACCACATGTCAGATGTCAAACACAAGCCTGTCTACTGTAAAAAAATAATAGAGTAGCCAAAAAGTTTCCACGTTCAAATTATAACATTGTAGAGAAAGCGGTGAGTCGAAAACAAACATCCCTTCCAACCCACAACTTTTGCATATTTACCGTAAATATTTTGCACATATTTGCAGTCGTGAAAATTACTGGGCTCAAGCTTCTCTTTACGGATGTATAAAAAATTCAACGGAAAAGTTTTTCCAGGCGAGGCAAATTTAATATTATGTTTTTAATGATTTAATAAAAAAGCTGTAGCTTACTTGTGTAGATGGGTAATATTTTAATTTTAAAGCATTGAACAGTTATGTACTACCTACTTGGTGGGCTTGCTAATATGTAGAATTGTAAGTACTGTTATTCTGTCATGAAAATAATAAAATGTCTATATTATACGACAAGAAGGCGTTCCTCTTTCGCATGCATTCATCTTAGGCATCATGAGCTCAATCGGAAACTGAGAAGTGTGTCAAAAACTTCCAAGATTTTCTTACATATTATTTAGTCAGTTACAGGTGAAGCTAATAAAAGCGTATCAATGCTGTAACCACAGAATGTAGCAAGATTTATGGCACTTCTTTACAGTTTTGCTCGATTATTGACAATCTACAAAATCGAGTGAATGTGTAAGCAACATACGATTGACACGTATTTTTTCTCGATCGTCACTTAGATCGTCCGAGGATCTCTTATATTTACCTATCCTTGAAACGTTGAATCAATTTCATCGACAGGTGATAGAAACAATTGACCAAATATATACGTAGTTGACGATTCTCATTGTTAAAACATAGCATCTCGAGTGTCAATAACGATTATCAAAAATCGAGCAAACATATAGTTACCAATAGTCATCTAAAATCAACACACAGATAATACTACGACATTGTAAAGATAATTTCTGTAGTTCATGTTTATTCCTAAGGTATATGCATAATTAGTGTTCCTACATAACAGTTGTAGTCAAGCAAACACTATTCGGCCGAGAATCGAATGGGAAACCTCCCATATTTGCTCGAAACTCTACAAACATGGAGCACTTACCAGATATGGTTAGGGTGTAAATGTTTATGGATGATATATTAGGATAAGATCCTATTACTATTTCCATGGCTATCAGTCTTTCATAAACCATTGCTAGACGTAGCCCTCTGCCTTGTTATGCTTCTCGTTCCGGTTCTTCACTATCACGACAAAGTCATGAAATTCAGAACATTATTCCAAATTAAAATCAGCTTAAATGGTAATTTTTCTCATGAATTTTATCTTCTTATTTAACAGAAAATATAAAAAATCACGTTATATATGAAAACATGCAATTTATCAATTATACAATAAAAGCGCATACGCTATTATTGCTATTGTTGCTTATTCCTTGAATTAGAAAAAAAAAACCACTAGGTTCCAATTTAAAAACTAAAAACGGACTGAAATTGCGATACCTCTGACTGCCTTATATCGACAATAATAATATGGGATTCAAATCTCTAAAGATAATAATCATCATCATCATCATCAACTCAGCCGCAAGACGTCCACTGCTGGACATAGGCCTCCCCTAATGATCTCCAATAGGACCGGTCTTGGGCGGCCTGCATCCGGCGTTTTCCAACGACCTTTATAAGGTCGTCTGTCCACCTTGTAAGCGAATAAGATAATAATATATCTACAGTAATCCTTAATATTGTTATTTTTCATGGACACCCTACTTGTCGGTTACTTTAGCTTATGCGAGGGTATAAGAGAGTTGATCAGTAAATGTACCACGTTACATTCAGATTTGAATACAACACAATATGCGACTTATATACCTACCTATTTTTGTTATATTGGTATTTTTCGTTTTGTTTTAATTGCATATTGTATTGTACATTTTGCTGTTTTTGAAAAAATATAGGCAATAGTCAGATTATAGAATAAAAATGTAACCTTGCTGAGTTTCTTACCGGTTCTTCTCGGTTGAAGGCTGACTTCCGAACCGGTGGTAACTTCAGTAAATTCGACCTTCATAAATGCCCCCTAGGGCCCAAACTGAATAAATGGCTTTGACTTTGACTTTATTAATAGTTATCATTACAAAATACATTACATAGTTCAGTTTAATTTCAGTTAACCTACAATATTTAAGAGACAGAATAGATATTCAGGTTGTTTTTTTTTATTAGGTTATCATGATATTTTTTATTTCAAACACTTAGACAGTGTGGTATTGGTTGATCAGATGCTGAATACGATGGGTTTTTAACGTCAATGATCTCCTTGGGTATAGAGTTATTGCTTTCGCAATGCTTACCACTTTTGGTGGAACACAGCACTATGTTTTTTTTTAATGTAAGAAGGCCCTATAAGCAGGAATGTGGCCTGATGGTAAATGGCTACCGTCGCCTATAGACATTAATTGCCAATGTGTTGCCGATCTTTATAAAGCTGTCAAGTGTAACTGCTGAAACTCTTGCTTGGCGACAGTTTTTAACGTGATATTAAATTGAAATAATTACTCAACTTAAGTATGAATTAAAAAATAATTTTGTCTTGTATGTTATTTAGAGTACTTATTTGATTATTTTGGAAAATTCAAACCATGAATGAAAACAAAGGATGTAAAAGTAAAACTAAAATAACCAAATACTATAGCTTACATGCAAAGTAATAATACGATAGATGACATGTTTTCGAAACCTGTGCTATATTTGGGTTGGCCATTCGAAAAAAAAAACGCGAATACAGAACGGTCCCTTAGTAAAAATTGTTTTTCATGACAAATCGAACAAAGGTTTAGAATATGCCATCTTGAAATATTCACTCGGTATTTGTACGTGAAGGCAATAAAAGTGTCTATAAACTGGAATTCGATATATTCTCATCGGAAAAACTTAGATTAATAACAGTAAGGAACACGAAACAAGTTTTAGAAAGGGTTTAAGGCACATGAAGTACCTATAACAGTTTTGAGTTTATGGTTGGGTGCTAAAAGCTATTCCATGTGTGAGCCTCCATTATTATTTCTGTGTGATTATGACGTGTACTTAAATCCGTATCACCATCGTTCTCCACTCACCTCTCATCTCAGCGAATATCAACTCATAAAGCACTTTTACGCTCAATATAAACAACATTTTGTACGACAAAGTTGCTAACATAACTTTTAGCAGGTACGTACTCCAAAATTATACAGTAACTAGCTTTTCCGCGCGGTTTCACCCGCGTTCCCGAGGGATCTTGTGTTTTCGCGGGATAAAAAGTAGCCTATAGCCTTCCTCGATAAATGGGCTATCCAACACTGAAAGAGTTTTTCAAATCGAACCAGTAGTTCCTGAGATTAGCGCGTTCAAACAAACAAACAAACTCTTCAGCTTTATAATATTAGTATAGATTAATCTGATATTTTATTTATAACATAATATTAATAATCTTAATAATCTTAATAATACCTATGCAAAAATAAAATAAAAACTATACAACTTATAAATATAAAAATTGGGGATTTTTTTTTCGCAATAATTTAAAATGAATCAGGCTAAATTTATACAATAAATAGTTACTTACAACAATAACATTGATAAAATAGCAAAATAAAAGGTTTTATATGTCGTCTGTTGTGAAAAAGCGGCCTAACTGCATAGCTTAATTTTCATTTCCACTGTTTGTGGTAACACGTACAATGGTCCAATCCAAGGACTAAGTGCGGAAACTATACCCACTCACACAGTAGTGAGTTTTATGATGATGATTGTGGACTTTATATGAGTGTATCGAGTGACTTTCCATTTCCTTGAAAACGATATAAATTTACCATATGATTTTTTCGTTAAATAAAAAACTGAAGTCTACGTACATTCAACAAACAAATATGCTCACCCATGTTCCAGTTAACTACATTTATACCCCGGCTCCGACCCTGCATTTGAGTCGGTATTTCGTAAACAGGTTTATGGCTCATCCAACCGGCGACAGATCTGTTATAAAATGTTTTACATCTTTGATGTGATGCCTCATTTACATTCGGACATACAAATCCACTGAAGTATATTTTTTAACTTCCTACTACAAAGTTGTTCTTTTTAACTTATGTCATAAATGAAAAATTTACTAGTCAGTTGGCGTGGTGGTTAGATACACATGTTTGTTTGTTTTTAGTCTGGGTGTAAATATCTACCTACAAGTGTATATTATGTAGTTTATATGTTAGGTAAATTGGCTAACTTGTATAGCCAAGCTAATGCGTTTGCGGAAGAAGCTCCCAGCCCGTCGGTCTCCCGAAGCCTCGATGATCTTATTAGATAATATTATATATGAGCGAATCGGCGAGGTCACATGACCATGCAAGAATGTTCCAGTATTTATTTGTATTTATAAATCTAAAATATTAAAATGAATTCGACGTCTATGGCGCGGTGATTCACAGATCATACAATCTAGTTAAAGTTTTTATTTTAAACATGTTTCTGCTCAGTATTTCCCGCATTCTTGTGGAAACTAATATTTACTAGGAATAAAAGTATATTTTATACTTTCGCATTTATAATATCAGTCCATACTTTGTCTGTTACCTTTTCATGCCTAAACCGATGAACCGATCACGATAATTTTTGGTACACAGATAACCTATATAGAGAAGGACATAGGCTACTTCTTGTTCTCGGGAACGCAGATGAAACCGCGAGGGATAGTTAGTCATTGATAAATTTTTTTGCGTAAACAACTATTAAAAATATATATATAGGTAATTAACCTTGTCAATGATGTATGATATAGAAAAAACCGGCCAAGTGCGAGTCGGACTCGCGCACGAAGGTTTCCGTACCATCTATAAAATCTGCAAAAAAAACACGTTTGTTGTTCCCATACAACAAACGTGATTTTTTGCCCTTAAATATTTATTTTATTCTGGTTTTTAGTATTTGTTGTCATAGCGGCAATAGAAATACATTATCTGTGAAAATTTCAACTGCCCAACTATCACGGTTCATGAGATACAGCCTGGTGACAGACAGACGGACAGACGGACGGACAGACAGGGAAGTCTTAGTAATAGGGTCTAGTTTTTACTCTTTGGGTACGGAACCCTAAAAATGAAAATATGTTGGTAGATATAAAGCAAATATCTAGATATGAAATGATCAAAATAATTAATATACTGATGTGAAAATACTCATCTTTCATGCCAGTCACGAGGAGTTCATTAATGAGCGTATTATATAAAAATAATATCATTCAATATTTTCCGACACTCGTGTAACATCGTATGTACCTACCTATATAGATACGCTTTATAGATATTTTTAACGAGTTTTTAAAAACATCTAAGTTAACGTTGAAGTAATCTACATAAATGCAATCCAAACAAAAATGCAATTTGTGAAAAACGCATGAAAAACTTAACCTTATCGACAATGCTCGATAAAAATAAATAAATAAAATGTGAGAAGAGAAATTAAAAAAATATTGATCTTCACTATCTATAGGATTTTAGCCTCTCACAACACTTACCTTAACAATATGTTTTCTTAATTTTTCCAAACACATTTGTAGTATACCTAAACGAGGCAAATAAAGTACGTAATCTTCATTTATTATCCATTAAATGCGGAACCCATTGCCTTTCCGACGGTTCCATTGAATAATATATTATGTTTAATTTTTCATGCAAAACTCCCTGTTACGACCTACACAACGTATTCACCATTAGAAGTAACAAAATAATATAGTATAGTCATGTTTATTAATGCCAGAAGGCTGACTAGTAGATGGTCCACCTAATGGTAAATGGCTACCGTCGCCTATGGACATCTATAAAAACATAAATAAATAAACATTCTGGGACATTATTCCTCACACACGGCCATCTGACCCCAAACTAAGCAGAGCTTGTACTATGGAAGCCAGATAACTGATATACTACATATACTACTTTTCTTTTGTAAATACATACATATATACATAATACACCCAGACTCAGGACAAACAGACATGTTCATGCACACAAATGTCTGTCCCGAGTGGGAATCGAACCCACGACCTGTGGCGATAGATAGGGTATCTTACCAACCACGCCAACCGGCCCGTCAAACTTCTATACTTCTATACTAATATAATATTATAATAATAATATAATAATAATATTATAAAGAGGAAAGATTTGTATGTAAGTATGTTAGTAACGAATTGGCTCAAAAAGTACTGGACCGATTTTAAAAATTCTTTCACCGTTAGAAAGCTACATTTTCACCGAGTAACATAGGCTATATTGTATCCCGGGCACGCGGGTTAAACCGCGCGGAAAAGCTAGTTAGAAATACAAGGGGGATTGCCAATGTGTTGCCGACCTTTATAAAGCCTATTTTAAGTATTTGGTCCTCTGTAAATGTACATTTTTACAAAAAAATATATTAATTTGTTAGTGTGTTTATAACTCGAGACACGGATTGAAGTGGTTTTAACAGTTATCTATAAGGTTCTTTGTAAGTTTTAAGCTATAATTTCACTATAATTAAGGAAGCAATGCAGTAACTATTTAACTGTTGTTATATATTAGTAATAGGAGGTAATTGGAAAAATCTATTTTGCAGTTCACCCTCTTTTGTAACTTGTGTTCTATGATTAATAAATCAGTATGCGATAGTCCGTCTTTCATTCAATACATTACATTGGCGCAGTCGGTATTATTTTTATTTTTGTTGCTACGGTTTCAAAGTTACTGTTTAGTTTTAATAATGCCGATCGGTAAAATCGAAACTTTCGATATAGGCACTCACAATTGGGATGCATATTGTAGGCGTATTAAACAATTTATAACTCTTAATGGCATCGAAAAGGAACTGCACGTGGCTACTTTAGTGACACACGTTGGCGTGGCGTGTTATGAGTTAATGTGTGATCTATGTGCGCCTGATTTACCGGAAAAGAAATCGTTTGAAGAACTCGAATGCATTGTTAAAGAACATCTCGAACCACAAAGGTCGGAAATCGCAGAACGACATGTGTTTCGGCAACGGAAGCAAGGGCAGGCAGAGACCATTAATGAATACTTACAGAATTTGAAACATTTGGCCAAAACTTGCAATTTTGGCAACACTCTTGAGGTCAATCTCAGAGATCAATTTGTGTCAGGTCTGCACCACGAGGATATGAGATCTAGGCTTTTTGCCGAACGTGACCTTAATTACAAGCGAGCGGTGGAACTCGCCTTGGCGTTGGAGGCGGCGGACAGGCACGCGGCGACGGCGGCGTCCGGCGTGGTGAACGGTGACAGCGGTGCGAGTACGAGTGCGAGCGCGGCTCCACTCAGGGACGGCTTACACCGTGTGGCGACAGTGCCAGCTCGCGCTCGTGGCAAGGCGAGGCAGCCGGTCGCATTCAACGAGTTTGGCACTGCAGGGATATCTGGAGAGGCCGCGATTTCTCGACGTTCGTGTCCACGTTGCGGCCGGTCGGGACATGCGCCGGCTAGGTGCCGTTTCAAAGCGTACCATTGTGATCAGTGTGGAGAAAAAGGACACTTAAAAGTGGTGTGCCGTAAGTATACTGATCGCGGCGGGGACCAGACAAGGATGGCGAAAGGTCAGTTCTTTTTGGATGAATCGGATTCTGATAGTGATTCACATTTTTATAATTTAAATTGTGGTAAGAATGATAAAGATGACCCTTATTATGTTAACTTGAAGGTTGAAAATCGTTTGCTTAAGTTTGAGTTAGATACGGGAAGTAAAATATCAGCGATTTCAAAATATTGTTATGACAGATGGTTTTCAAATATACCTATAATTAAAAAATCCCTTAAATTGAATTCCTACACCGGTGATGTAATCAGACCTCTCGGTTATATAAAAGTTAGTGTTTTTTTCAATTCAATAACTGAAAATTTACAATTATTTGTGTTTGAAAACGGCGGCCCACCTCTAATGGGTCGTACATGGATAAGACGTTTACGTTTAAACTCAACACAGTGTTACAATATATCCGAGGGAGCTGATTCCGGCGATGATCGTGTAAAATTGTTACAAAAAGAGTTCCCAGAGGTATTTGCTGACGGGTTGGGAACATATAAATGTCGTATGCAATTACATCTCGTTGACAAGACGCCCGTGTTTGTGAAAGCGCGGCCGCTGCCTCTCGCGTTGCGCGCTCCTGTTGAGCAGGAACTTGAGCGCTTGCAACGGGATGACGTCATTTATAAGGTGGAGCGTTCAGACTACGGACCCCAATTGTACCTATAGTTAAAAAAAATGGTGATATCCGCATATGTGGTGATTATAAAATCACAATTAATCCGCGTTTAAAAGACTTTCATTACCCCCTTCCGCGAATTGAAGATATATTTACTACCCTGGCGGGAGGTGAACAGTACTCTAAATTAGATCTATCTCACGCATACCAACAACTAGTTTTAACGGAAGATTCGCAACCAATGACTGCAATCACCACACATGTTGGAACCTTTGTATATAAGCGAGTACCTTTTGGCATTAAATGTATTCCTGAAAATTTCCAAAAATTCATAGAAGAAACACTTAATGGTTTGCCTTCCACGGTGGCTTTTCAAGATGACATATGTGTGACTGGGTCAGACAGAGACTCGCATTTTAATAATTTGAGAGCTGTCTTGTATAGGTTGAAAAATGCTGGTTTGCGTGTGAACTGGTCAAAATGTGATTTTTTTCAAAACAGTGTCACTTACTTAGGCTATCGTATTGATAAGCATGGTCTGCATACAGATAAAAAGAAAATTAAAGCCATCGTGGACGCTCCACAACCAAATAATGTGACACAATTGAAAAGTTTTTTAGGTTTAGTGAATTTTTATGCAAAATTTTGTGCAAACATTAGCGATATTTTAAAACCTTTATATAATTTGCTTAAAAAAAATGTTAAATGGTTTTGGAATGAACAATGTGAAACATCCTTTATGAAAATTAAGAATATGCTGAGTAGCGGTCCGGTGTTGGCGCATTACGAACCGAAGTTGCCGTTGATACTGTCCGTAGACAGTAGCGCGTACGGGCTGGGCGCCGTGCTCACTCACCGCTACCCCGACGGCTCTGAGCGCCCGGTGAGCTGTGCTTCTCGTACATTAAATGCAGCTGAACTTAATTACTCACAATTAGATAAAGAAGCGCTCGCTATAGTTTTTGGTGTGGCTAAACACCATCAATATTTATACGGCAGACATTTTTTGTTAAGAAGTGACCATCGTGCATTAAGTTACATTTTTGGTAAAAATAAGGGAATTCCACAAACAGCTGCTAGCCGGTTACAGAGGTATGCTGTACGACTGGCTGCCTATGATTTTGATATAGAATTTGTACCGTCATCAAGAAATTGTTTTGCAGATGCTTTGTCACGGTTGCCATTGAAATTAACCTTTAATAAGGAGAACTGTAGTGATAGTTTCAACTTAAGAGGAAGCTATTTAAATTATGTAGAAGACAAGTTACCTATTACTTTTCACGAAGTTAAAGAAGAGACAAAAAAAGATCCCCAATTAAATAAAATAGTTGGTTTCGTAAAGTTCGGTTGGCCGGAACACATAGAAAATCAGAGCGACAAAGTATTTAATTTAAAAAAAGACAGTTTGTTTATTGAGCATGATTGTTTGGTTTGGGGTTATCGTGTGGTAATACCTTTCAATCTTCGCACGACAGTTTTACAAGAACTGCATAGTGGGCATTTGGGTGTAGTAAAAATGAAGCAAATAGCTAGGAACTATTTATGGTGGGAAGGTTTGGACTCGGATATTGAGCGGATTTGTCGCGAATGTTTTGCTTGTAATTCTCAGCGTGATCAGCCACCGCCTGCACCGTTACACTCATGGACTTGGCCGACGGAACCATGGGTACGCCTTAACATTGATTTTTTAGGGCCGTATCGTAATAAATATTATTTAGTATTGATTGATGCGCATTCTAAATGGTTGGAAGTCGAGTGTTTGTCTAGTACCTCAGCGACTTTAGTGATTGGATGCTTACGTAAAATTTTTGCACGTTTCGGTCTCCCTAAACGTATCGTGAGTGACAATGGACCACCATTTTCTTCCGTGGAATATTTTGATTACTTAAAAAAAAATGGCATTAAGCGTATTTTAGTAGCCCCATATCATCCGTCGAGTAACGGTGCGGCTGAAAATGCTGTACGATTAGTCAAACAGGTTTTAAAAAAGGCAACTGTTGAAAAAGTAGATTATGATATAGCAATCAATAAATTTTTATTTACATATAGAAATTCGGAGCACTGCACTACTCAAAAAGAACCGGCAGTTGCACTTTTAGGTCGTCGATTACGCGGAAGGCTTGATCTTTTGCGACCTCACACTGAGGAATTAGTTCGTGAAAAGCAATGTGCACAAGAGACGCGTCGCGAGGGCGTATTTCGTGAGGTAGCTGCGGGAGATGCCGTGTTAGTGCGTAACTACAATAATAAAGATGTCAAATGGACAGACGGAGTTGTGCTTGAAAGGACAGGGCCAGTATCTTATGTAGTCAAAACGAATGATGATCGTATACACAAACGTCATGTGGATCAAATATTGAACAAAAGCGACAGGAAATCGCGACATTCATTATCTTGTGTTACTGTTGCTGATGTTTCAGAACCTCGCATGATAGAATATGATAACAATTTAGAGGAGGCAGTTAACAAGGTTGGCTCTTCACCATTAATTAAAACTCCAAGTCCTAATAATAAAGGCATGTCGCAATTCACCAAGGGTAGTAAAGACGATGAACTTGATAAAAGTGGGAGTGAGCGTGTCACACAGCTTAGTACTTTGCCACCCGCGCCAGTTTCTGCTGGTGATAATAAACATATGCGCCAACACCGCACACATACTGAATCTCAAGCTCATACAATGAAATTGAGATCACGTATAGTAAATAAGAAAATTTGATTATTTTGTTTTGTGTTGCACTTGCTTTATAAAGAATATGTATTTATAGTATTATAATGTTTTTATAATAAATAAGTAAGGGTTGTTCTGTTGGGAGGGAAAAATGTTATATATTAGTAATAGGAGGTAATTGGAAAAATCTATTTTGCAGTTCACCCTCTTTTGTAACTTGTGTTCTATGATTAATAAATCAGTATGCGATAGTCCGTCTTTCATTCAATACATTACAACTGTAACAAAACGAATACAAAAATAACGGGTGGAACCACATGCATAGCCTTGTATATTAATATAGATCTGATTAATAACTTGACTACTGACTACTGTTTTTAGGAATCCGTACCTCAAAAGGAAAAAGGAACCCTTATAGGATCACTTCGTTGTCCGTCTGTCTGTCTGTCTGCCAAGTCTTTGTCTCAGGAAGTCTCTCGTGTGGAGGTATCAAGTTGAAATTAATATCAAATACTCAAGTCTGTAGTATCTTGAAGCTGTGAAAAAATCAAACTTCTAAGTCAACGCAATCAAAAGGTGTTGAGAATCGCAACTAATCGCAAGGGAATCAAAACCTATAGGGTACTTCCCATTGACCTAGAATCGTGAAATTTGGCAAGAAGCAATGTCTTATAGCACAAATAAATCCGAAAACCGTAAATTTGTTGCTAACTTTTGTTTTGCGATTATAAACTTATTTTTTGCAGTTGGTAAACTGACCGCGACCTATGTCGATGTACAGTTTGTCTCTCAATCTAGTTTATCTTTTCGTTACGATTCCCGTGATGAACGAACTATTTACATACTTATAAGTTTGTACGGAATCCTCGGTGCGCGAGTCCGAGTAGCGCTTGGCCGGTTTTTTTTCAGGTAGTTTTGAGACGCGTGTCCCATTTGCGTGTCAAGGGTTAACCCCGTGTGTCTTAATTAATAAAAAGCTTTACCTTAGTAGAAAAGAGACAAAAACTATTGTGTATTTAATGGAATTTTAGTTTATTTAGTTACGCCTCAGTTTTACCGAAGTTCCCAAGTAATTTTACATTCTCTCAAGGTAAAAAGTATCTAACAAGGATTTACATCTATACAAAACATACTAAGATAAGTATATAGGTATAAATCCAGCGTCATATGATATTGTAACGTTTTTTCTACCAAAAAAATAGGTTGATGTTTTTATTTCATAAAAAAATGATGATCAAAGTATCGGATATACGTGTGTAGCGTAAATAATTGTAATCGCAATGACAAAGCGTAAAATAACGCGACGAAAAAATATTTCTCTATACAACATGTTATTAAAACCGAACGAAAATTCCTTTGGAGAAAATACTGGTATATTATCTCTGTAGGTTTTGGGTGCTTATCATCATCATCTATCACTTACTACAGTTAAGTTGTCTATTAAGAAAATAATATTAATGGTATTTAGTTTTATTTCATTCGCCGGTTTGTTTTCATGTCAATCCGGGGCCAATTACACTGGTGGCATATTTTAGAGATTTTATTAGAAACTAGCTTCCGCCCCGCGGTTTTACCCGCGTTCCCGAGGGATCTTATATTTTCCCGGGATAAAAAGTTGCCTTATTCGATAAATGGACTATCCAACATAAAAATATTTCCTGAGATTAGCGCGTTCAATCAAAGAAACAAACAATCAAACAGCTTTGTAATATAGAGAAAAAGAAGAATATTGTATAGATTAGTAGAGATATACAACAAAATATGCTAGTACTTTAATAGACCTCAGATTTTGTCTCTCTTATTAGAAGAGTAGGTAAAATCGGCTGATCCATAAAGTATGTCTTTAACAGTTTAACGGAAGAGCGGAGAATATTTTTTTTTAATATACCTACCTCTATACTTAAAAATCTTTTAATTACGATGTAACAAAAAATTTCACCTTCCAATAAAAGTCTGATATCTTCTTATTTCCTATATTTACTATACACATAGATTGTAATATAATTTCCTCGGGTAAAGAATCGATTAATAACGAACACAGCAGGGGTCGTCGTGGTGAGGGATGGAACGTCAACTCGATTACAAAGGGGCATTATTTAACACCCTGTAGATGTTGGGAAAGAGTAGGTGAACGTATGGCTGTTTATTGTGAGTGAAAGTCGCTACGAAACCTACGCCGTAGCAAAGTCGTAGCATATTGTAGGGCTACGCCAATTCGTGGTCGAGGTTAAAATAAAGTTACGAGCAACCTATTCTCAGACGTATTTTAAAATTATTTAAGTTAATTTTTGGTTGCCGTAGCTCTGTGTACTAATTAAACGGTATTTCATATTATTAGAGCATTTCTCCTGGTAAGATGATACGAAAATGAAGCTTTCCTATTAGCACTGTATAATAAACTACGGAACCCTAAAAATACAACAATAATAATAAAAACAATGTACGTAGAATTCTAATATATCGGTGAACTAAACATACCTAATGGTTGAACTAAAGTTGTAGTGCAAACAAAAAATAGTGCTTAAAAACTATTAACAAAAAAAAAATTGCACTCCGGGAGTGCCGACAGAAGTGAATACTTTTTTTTTTTTGAGAGATTGAATTTGCGATTGAGATTGAGAAAAGAAACTAAACATCAAACTGCGTCGCGTCTCATAACGGTGTCGCGGGTCCAGAGGTTTTACCTCATCTAAAAATATGCGTACCGGGCTAAAAGAAGTTTACACTTCAATATTTATCAGCGAGTCGGTACCTAAATCACTATCGTGTGTTTCCACGCTAAGAATGTTTTATAAGGTAAGACTTGCGATTTTCATGACGCCTATTCAACAGTTACACCAACTCAATTATTCTTTGTTGAATATTCTATGCGTTTAGTTACAAGTTTGTAAGCGGTGAAATAGTATAAACAAAACTAAATTGTGTTATTGACATGAACATGGTGGAAAGTGGGTAAAGTAGCTGTTGTGACTGTGTTTTCTATTTCCTTGATAAAGAGCTATTGTTTAGTTATTTACAATACTAATTAAAATGATAAATGCCTCTGGTGTTTTCCTTGTTAGTTCTATGAGTTAGTACGTAATGTAATAATTCTGAGTTGGTTTTGAAAAGAGTAATTGCTGAGTTTCTTGCCGGCTCTTCTCAGTAAAAGCAACCTTCCGAACCGAGCGTTAGAGTCAGACAATTCATAAGTGCTTGTGAAGGCCTATTTGAATAAGAAATATTTTCATTTTCATTTCATTCATTTTCATTTCATTCATTTTCATTTCATTCATTTTCATTTCATTCATTTTCATTTCATTCATTTTCATTTCATTCATTTTCATTTCATTCATTTTCATTTCATTATTATATGATTATGAAGCTGTTATACTGTGGTTGGGTACTTTATGGTACCCGCCTGGTTGGCCATCACCCTCATGTTGAAAATCTGTCGCCTAGGACCTACCGTTGTGTTCAAGCTGCGGCAATTTCCACGGTGAGTAATCCTAGCTTAGTATAAAAATGCTCTCTACTCTACTACTTGAGAGCAAAGATAGGTTATGTTTTTCATGCGTATCTTTGTATATATGTGGGATTCTATTATACCCTTCAAATAACACAAGTAATTAAGCATCAAGTGATTTAATGTGGATTTTAATGCATGAGGTGTGTTTCTTTTTATAAACTCAAAATGGCTTGAATTTGAATTTCGAATTGTGTGGGGTATCAATGAAAAGGTTTTTTTTTTAAATCATCGTGATTTTACAGCATTAAGTTACGTTTAATAATTATATAACCTGGACGTTTTGTAAGGTCTACATTTCCGACTAGAGCGAGTGATGGTAAAATAAAATAGTGGTAGGTATAACTATGCAACAAGTTGAACATGAATCTGACTCTACGAAATTAATGGTTTCCTTGTTTTTAGTTCGCTATTTACGCAGTGGTTTTTGTTTTTGTAGGTACCTCATTTTTTTTTAATCTAATCATGATTACTGCAAGTAATATAATGATTAAAAAATATAACTAAAACAGAAATTAAATTAAATTAGAATTATGTTAATAAATAAAATGTTAATATATATATAAATAAATTGTACCTAACATACTGAATTAGTACATATGTCTACACACATTAATATTTAATTACATTACATTATTTACACTTACATTACATAACTTTATTTTACTTACACGCAATCATTATCAAATTAAAATTAATTAATTAATTAATGAAACTAATAAATAATTAAGAAATAATTTTATGGGTGTATTCGGCTCACTTTAACTCTGTTAGAAAGAAATCGAAATAAAAGCACACAAAGATCACCCTCAAATTGAAAATCTTTCGTCAAACTGTACTTTAGAGCCAGTTCCCATCTACTTAGGCTTTGTGTGCGGCCTTATTGCGTACCTTTAGCTACATTATTACTTACTATGGTCAGATTGTGGTCAAATATAGGCATATAAACATAAAAAAAATCATTCACTGTAAAAATACTAAACACATTCCTGATTTTTTTTTTAATGATGCCAAAGTGCAGCAATTTAATTTTTCAACTTGAGGATGTTAGCCAGGCAGGCGGGTACTGCCGTGTTATAGCTTCCTCAAGTTTTCTTTCATCAATGCAATATAAAGTTGCGCCGATTTTTGTAGAACTAGTGTTTCCTAATCTTGACTGAAAATTATAGGTTGGGGACACTTGGGGATAAGTAAGTAGATAGTCAGCTGTGCCTGCGAGACTCACTGTCCACCCAAGTTCATTCACACTGCATCGTAGGCATTAAGACAAAATACCTATACATTCATCGCTCAAAGGGACCGTACTAAAAGTTGGTCCTTAAATACATAAACCCACAGAAACACTGACTATTAGTGAAAATTTGAATTACAGTTCAACACGTTATGTAGATTAGCGCTTTGCAGACAGACGCAGCGGGGGCTTTGTAGCTACTGTAGGTATACGTACTATGTAGACATAGAGATGAGGTGATAAAAAGAATATTTACCATAAACCTGTTGCCAACACTGTAGTATAACGTCTGTGGCGTGTAGATCTCGAATAATATTTCTGTTGTGTGTAAAATAATATTTTTTCCTTAACTGCAATAATGAAATAACATTAACTGTAATAAATATAAATAATTACACGATCTATGATTCAATAATGCCGGCAAGCCAATCGGGTGGCTTGCACTAAAAATTAAGTCATCAATATTTTGTCACATTATCCTTAAACTAACCAGCATAAAGTATGAGTTAATTGCTCACTTATCTACACCGAACGTATTGCATGAAACATAATAATGAGGAATTATTTGTATATAAAAATCCTGCACAGTACCTACCTAGGCGACATTTCAATGAAATGCTTCATGAAAGCCGTTGACTGCGGCAGCGTTCGCGGTAAGTGGGCGATGATTTGAAGCGATACTGTAGTATGTTACAGAAAATTTGACCCGCTATTTATAGGTGTTTTTAAGAGTTTAGAACTCCATACGGACGTTGATGAAATAATTATGAAATTAGTAGAGTTTATATTAATTAAATTAGAGACTAGTTTGCATGCAGTAAAAATCCTTAATTTCTTTGTAAAATTGAGACGCCTACTGTTCCCCGAGAAATAGGAAATTTCACAACTTTCTTAATAATAAATTTACTTAACATTATACTAGACAACAATTACATATATATTAATTTAGGTGATGATAGCTCAGTGGTAATGACGTGCGATGCCGTGTCGTGGGTTCGAATCCTACAATGAGCTTGAGCTTTCGGTGAAGGAAAACATCGTCAGGAAACCATAACACGGTGGTAGGGTACTTTGTAGTACCCGTCTGGCTGGCAACCACCCTCAAGTTGAAAATCTGTCGCCATACACCTGATGGTGTGTTCCGGCAGCTGCACTTGAGAGCCAGTTCCTTCTGGGCTTTGTGTGCTTACCACCTTCGGGCACATCATCACTTAACATAATGAGATTGTGGTCAAACACAAGCCTATACAAAGTAAAAAAAAAACATCAAATTTATAAAAAAAAATTACTTTCAATTTCAAAACGTTACTATGCTCCACAAAAGGACAAGGTATACAGCGGTGTACAACAGCCTCATGTAGCACAATGGAAGCCATCGAAGTATGAACTGGCGCGCGTCTCCTTTGTTTCGAATCACCTTTGTACAGTCAGAAAATGAACACCCTGTCTCTACTAATGAGAACGGTCTTAGCAAACGATGAGAAACTATAGAAGGGAACTATTACAGAATTGGTAGTTGTACCGTATTTTTGTAACAATATTCGTAATGTTGAGTATTTATACAAACTCCTTTGAATATAAACACTAATAAATTGGACACATAGCATATGACCTCACTCAATTTAAGGCGATGATAGCTCAGTGGATGTGACGTCTGACGCCGCAGTGAAAGTCGTGGGTTCGACTACAATGAGCTCGAGCTTTCGGTGAAGGAAAACATCGTGAGGAAACCATAGCACGATGGTAAGATACTTTGTATGCCCACCTGGCTGGCTACCTCCTTCAAGTTGAAAATCTGAAACACCTATTAGTGTGTTCCGACAGCTGGTCTTGAGAGCCAGTTCCTTCTAAGCTTTGTGTGCTTACCACCTTCGGCCACATCATAACTTAACATAGTGAGATTGTGGTAAAAAAAAAATAAGGAAGGTGGTTTACATTGATGGTTGCAAATTTAATATTTTAACATTATGTTTTTTTATAGTCTCTAGTACTAATTATCTGTAGTAGTAATGTCTACTGAATAGGCAGAAGAAGAAAAGGGGCCTCCCCCTTGCTTTCATATATCTTTACACCATATTTTGGGTTTTTGCAAAACTACGCGTATTTTTACAACAAAAAAAACCGACTACTTGTATCACGTTCTCGAAAACAATTAACGATTTCCATGAATGATGCCATAAGAGTTTACGGGGTTGAAAAATCGATCTAGCTAGGTGTCATATTTGGAGAAAATCGTTTTCACTTTTAGGTATTTAAGTAATATGGTATTAATTTCAAAGAATTTGAAATGAATAATATTTAGATAAAGGTACGTAATTTTATATTAACATACAAGGCCAACAAGTACTTAAGATAAATTAAAATGTATTCATTCGTCATTCGTATATTTATAGAACTATTTGTAGAAACAGCAGTCAATTCAGTCTCGAGAGTTCCAATCTTGTCACCACAGTATATATTTGCATCTCAAGAGTCGCCAGTTCAATTCCCGTCTGAATACAAAGTGTATCCGGCTGCATTTGGATGCATTGGCTTGGATTTTCCTTGCTTTATACAGTTTTAGGTGATTTGGAGTAATATTATTCTAGTGGCTCGGATTATATTGTCTGATTTTTTTTTTTTTTTTACTTTGTATAGGCTTGTGTTTGACCACAATCTCACTATGGTAAGTGATGATGTGGCCGAAGGTGGTAAGCACACAAAGCCTAGAAGGAACTGGCTCTCAAGTGCAGTTGCCGGAACACACCATTAGGTGTTTGGCGACAGATTTTCAACTTGAGGGTGGTAGCCAGTCAGGCGGATACTACAAAGTACCCTACCACCGTGCTATGGTTTCCTCACGATGTTTTCCTTCACCGACAGCTCAAGCTCACTATAGAATTCGAACCCACGACCTTCGCCGCGGCGTCCGACGTCACTACCACTGAGCTATCATCGCCTTAAAATGATTTTATTTACGAAAGTATTTGAAAGTACGAATTGGATGGTGGAAGTTTCAATTATGCCCTATTAATATATTTTACTAGTAGTCGCCCGTGGGCAAAATTCGACAAAAATAAAAGAGTAAATATATCTATACTAATATTTTATAAAGCTGAAGAGTTTGTTCTTTTGTTTGTTTGAACTCGCTAATCTCAGGAACTACTGGTTGATTTGAAAAATACTTTCGGTGTTGGATAGCCCATTTATCGAGGAAGGCTATAGGCTACTTTTTATTCCGGGAAAATACAAGATCCCTCGGGAACGCAGGTGAAACCGCGCGGAAAAGCTAGTTAAGAATAAAAAGAAAATCACTTCTCACTAGACTTCGTATACGTCTTTTCTTTAAGTATGTCTTTTTCGCAATTGACAAAGCTTAGAGATGTCAGGTCTGACAGTGGTGACATATGCGTTTGTGTCCAACGCATGGTAGTGTGTGTTGTGTCTTTTTTTATTAATTTAATTTATAATGCATCTATCTATATATATAGAGAATGTATGTATGTATGTATGTTCCTTATAGATTTCGAAACGGTTGGACCGATTTCAATGAAATTTTCAGACAATCTTCATATTAGTCCCGCGGGTAATCCTGTAAGGTTTGGTGGCGATCGGAGCACTCGGGACCGCGGGTGAAACCGCGGGGTGGAAGCTAGTATTATATAAAAATATTAGCTTTTCACACTCCTTCTCCATATAAACTTTAACAGTGCCAAATTTTATACTCCTCCGTCCGTGTAATTTACGTAAAAAGGTGTACCAAAGGTTTTGCTTCACGTATTAATATTATGATAATACTAGATTTCGCCCCGCGGTTTCACCCGCGTTCCCGTGGGATCTTAGGTTTTCCCGGGGTAAAAAGTAGCCAATGTGCTATTCCAGACTATAATCTATCTCTCTGCCAAATTTCATCCAAATCCGTTCAGTAGTTTTTGCGTGAAAGAGTAACAAACATCCATCCATTCCCACAAACTTTCGCATTTATAATATTATCAAGTAAGGATAGGTATATATTATGTATAGATACAGGTTGTAAAAAAGTCAAAGGCAAAAAGTCTACATATCCAATGTACCCATAACCTCAGATATTTAATTTTGATGATGACATTTTCTTGTTATTATTTGTTTTTTTTTCATATCCAATTTTATATATAAAGTAGTTACTTGAATGAAAATATAAAATGGTAAAGGAACCAAATAATAACAACGGAAATAAATAACTCAATGTACGAGTAGTAGTTGTCATGTGAGGTAAGAATTTATTTGTAGAAATAAATTACCTTCGCTAAAAGTGACAGGATAATACAGAAGATACGGATTAGATTATGAACCGGCTCCACTCGGAGATTATTTTTGTTTGTCAAAGATTCAAGTATACTTTTATTAAATATTAATACTGATCAGGCTTCCACAAACTCGGAGTAAGTCTCTTAATGTAAAGTCAATAAATTATTTATATTTAAAACATACTATTATTGTAAAATAAATAAATACTTTACCAAAATATATAACAATAAATACTTATTTAAATACCTACCTAAAATATATTTATATTTTTTAAGCTATTGTATAGCTTTTATCGCGGGCTTCGGGCGCTAGGAGTAAATATGTTCCTTGGCTTCGGGCTTTGAGCGCGGCGACCGAATCAAGAAATTTCGTAACGAAAAAATTCCGTGACGAAAAAACCTAACACGTCCCACACACGTATGTATGTATGTGTGTGTATGCTGTTTGTGAGAAAGTATATAGGTGTATAGGTAGGTATCTATTAATATCAAAGAAAAAAAAAACTGTGTAAATAAAAAATAAATAAATAATTATAATCCAACGTGGCAATTCCGCCAGCATTCTGGGTACGCTGCCTTTTTAATTTAGACTATTTTATATAAGCTCCTTACTTTTAAGTTTTCTTTTTGTCAAGTGGATTAAAGTGTTATTGAGATTTTTCATTAATTATAATTGCATAAGTTGATAAAAAATGCTATGCAATAGCTTTACCGCGGCAGTCCCCGAGTGTATTATAAACTAGCTGTTCCCCGCGGTTTCACCCGCGTTCCCGGTATACTTTTTATATCATACAAACCTTCTCCTGACAATTACAAACACAACAAAAAAAAGATTTATCCAATTTGGTGCAGTCGTTTGGAAGTTATGCGCGTACAAACAAACATTTCGGTGATTCATTTTCATTTATTTAGATCATAATAATGATTTTCTATTGTAATAACACAATATTTTATGTCAATAATCCGGCAGTTGCACTTGAGTTCTTCTTTCTTTCTTTTTTTTCGGAAATGAAAAGAAAATTCAAATAAAACATAAAAAATGCTGCGATTTCAAAGGCAGTATCAGTTCGTGACATAAGGCAAAAGGAACAATTTACCAAGGCGTTCAATTCGGTATTTACACGGTGGATTTGAGAGGTAGGCCCGTTAACAAAATTTATCGTATAACTTATTGGGCCACACGTGACGTACTCGTTACCCACTTGTTTTTGTAGGCTAGTAGAGTAATAAATAATTCATAGCTAAATTACTACTGAATGTAATGTAAATATTTTTTTTAATGTAAGAGGCACTCTTTACGTTTGAAGGCTCTACCATTTTACCATTAGTTTGATTGTAAATTTCCTCATTCAAATGAAGAACATACTTTTTTTTATTAAATAATTTTTAAATCATTTTTACAAATTGTTACGACCATAAAATTATTATTTATTTCCAGGACTGCTCAGGCTATTGTCTCAAACATAAAATGTACATAAATAAAGACAGAATGTCTAGACGCTGTATATATTAATTCGAACGTCTCGTTTCACACAATAATTGTTGAGACGAAATTTATTAAAGATTTTTATGAAACCTTTTATGTTGTAGGTATACAGTGTATAGTCTATTTTTAAGGAGCAAAGGACCTTTATGTTCTCTTTAAGCTGAAATTACAGTTATAGAATAAAAGCTAACGTTTTTTATTCAAAAACGATATTAGATATCTCACTGGACTTTTTGGCGGCTAGTAAAGTGACGTTGCGTTCTTATTTTCATGAAATTGTTGTCCAATGGTGACGTTTGTCCAGTGAAGATCAATTGTCCAGTGAAGTGAAATTAAATGAATGCGTGTATCGTGACTTTTCAGGTTGTCCTAAAAAGTCCGTGACAGAAACACAGACAGTGTTTCTGTCTATCTGTCTGTCTGTCTGGCTGTTGTAGGTATATCACGGGGCTCTAGCTCGTGTAGTCAGAATGGGAGATAGACCTGAAATTTATTTTGAATGTTGATAAATGTTGTAGTTAAATTTCATTCCAGTGATATTTAACTACAACATATTTCCAGTGTTTTACCCTGGTATGTAGCACCCTACACCTTTTGTCTAGAGCCCATAAAGTAGAGTAAAAATATATCTTTTATTATTTTTTATCTATCAAAATTAAGAAATGGGAGTTCGTCAGTGTTGTCAGTTTTAGATCGTATATGCTACGGGGTCTATCTCAAAACTACACAAGATAGGAATTTGGTATTTCTCTAAATTATGTGTGATATACTGTACTTAATCATCAAATGCTGAAAACGCTAATTGATTATGGGAACCTGTTGAACCTAGGACAGTTTTTAAAATATTTTTTTTCTGTAATTTGACGTATTGTACACAAACCGTATTCACTTATTTTCGAATGTAAATTATTTGAGTATCCGCCACTAAAATATCAGAAATGCGTAATTTATGCGTACATGTGTTTAAGACATTTAAAAAAATCGTAAATGAGGCCAAGGTACAACACACCTTATGTACCTTGGCCAGCACCACGTTGTACCTAGGACACATTGAGAATTGGGGGGCAAAACATAGATATTTATGCAAAGTATTAACTTTTCTCTACTAAAATCGTTTTATTAAAATATTTAAAATACAAATTCTTAAAAGAACCAACATAACATTCATAGTGTTTTTTTACTTGAAACAAAATCTTTAAACATAAACAACAAACTTTTTAATTACTGTTTTGTCACATGGCAGTCTTCAAGAGTTTCAAGACTAGTAGGTTCCTAGACATAGATACATGAAATATAAAGTAAATATACATTAAACGGGTACGTACATCACAAATGATAGAAGAATAGTGCTTATGCTACCGACCAAGGTACAACTGATCGACAGTGGCTAAGGTACAACACTGCTCCCTTGTGATTGAAAACTGTAGATTTCAAATATTTTGAGCTCGTAAGTTTATTATTGTTTTAACACTTCATAAATCAAAGAACCGATTGCATGTAAAAGATTAGTGACTATTATAAAATGTATACAAATAACAGACTTCAAAATATATTAAAAATACTTACTTTTTTCGGCAAAGAAATATTTTTTGCGATAACACCAAGCACTGGTTTAATAGCGGTAAGCGACTAACTTCATCTGCAGTGATGTACCGAATACCACATACAGAATAATTTAATAGCGAAGGAACATTTGAAACGAGCCAACTGACCTAGGTACACATAGTGCACAAGGTATGTACAACAGGTTCTCTACTTCGTAAGCTGTGACCAAAACAAAAAATCATTTTTTAAACCAATATTTCATCATCATCATCTCTATCTTCTCGGTATAGTTTTTTCTACTCTAACCTATTATGTAAATTCTATTTTTTAGCAACCCTGGCATCAAAAGTACTCCAAATTCAAACAGAACCGATACGTGCCGGATGAATGGCACAAATGGGAACCTTAAAGCGGGAATTACTCCCAAAGTGCTAGTATTTTATGGTCACCCTAAAACGGGGAATGATAGATGCGTTTCTCAATATAGCGGTTGTCTCCCACCAGGGTGTGCCGTAATGGTTGGCCGATACGTCAAATTGAATAATAATGAATACCCGCCGTTTTTGTTTGGAATAGACTACATTAAAGTCACATAACATAGAGAAATATTACATTTTTATACTGGTTACTGGCGTTGGAGGTATTCTTTATTCAATTTATTAGCGACCACTCTTTCAGGTTTTCGATGATGAATAATATTTGAGATTGATATATGGAGGAGAAAAGTGGTAGACTCCTCCATTAAAAAGCGAAGATCTTCCGCCAGGCTGGGTCATAGTGCCTGGGGACCGCGGTCCAACTGTAGATGTTGGAATTTTGTATACCTATATGCCAAATTCTTAGAGAATTTTGTTAGCGCGATGTAGAAACTTGTTGCGCCATCTATCCACGGATAGCGGAAGTCTTGATAGATGTCGCTATAGATATATAGATACAGTTTTTCTTACATCAAATAAATTGGAATAGTAATAGGTAGGTACCTACACAAATTGCAATCAGTGTCTTTATCACAAAAAGTGATCTCTACCAGTCATATACAGACAGTAAAAGACGAAAGTGTACAACAAATTGTGCCCAAAAAACTAACATGCTGTCCACAGATATATATGTACATGTCCCATTAAATAAATAAATAACAGTTTCTTATTAACCAACTTCAAAAAAAGAAGGAGGTTCTCTCGACAGTATGTTTTTGTATGTTTGTTACGCGATTACTCCGCCTATTATGAACTTTTTGGACTTTGATGATATGACGAAATTCCTCAACGAAAAGGAGCGATTGAAATATCTTATTTAATATTATTGACAATTGTTATTGATAGGCATATCCTCGATCACAGACACATCTTGATAGGTATTCAATACATATAAATTAAGAAAAAAAAAATAGCATTTAACAAAAAAGTAAACCTAACTTCAAAATGGGTTTGCACTAAAAAGTATAAAATAACGATATAAGAACTCATTTTAAAGTCTATACATTCTAAAGTTTTTTAAATGTTAATATACCTACCAACTATTCAGTTGGGCAACATCCATCCTGCAGAGTTATTGTACCTCGCAAATGAAATAATCAACATGGCGGCAGATAAAGCCACGTTTCCATCCCTCTAGGATACATTACAATACTTAATCTTGTATAACATTATTTAAGGTTCTGTTTTATTAAAAATATTGCTACACTCTGTGTTACTCTACGTAATTAATTAAGTTTAATTTGATTACATGGCTTTATGCTCAAAGGATTACATGGGCTTCTTAATTTATATAAATATTTATTTACATATTTACAATTAATGTAAAAAATACAAACTATGATATATAGAAAACATCCTTTATATAAATTATGATTGCACAGTTTTCAAATAATTGGATTTTTTTGATGAATATTAAAATAAATATTATTTTGTAATTTTGTCACATCAACAACATTGAAAGCGATGGTAGTGACATCGAGTGCCGTGGGTTTTGAATCCTAGAATGACTTTGAGTTTTCTGTGAGAGAAAAAATGTAATGAAACCATAGCTCGGTTATAGGGTATTCTTTAAAGTATCTCCACTGTCTGGCTACCACCTTCAGCCACACCATCACTTATCATGGTGATGGCACAGTAACTATTTATTATGTCGTTATACTTACCGTTTGCACATAAAGAATTTAATAATATTGTGTTAAAAAAGTACACAAGAAAGGAGAAGTTTAACATTTTAATCACAGTTTTTTAATGTAAAAGATTTTAGTTTTAAGTTTTTTTATGTATTGACGGATTTCAATAAAATTTGGCACATCAACATTATATGATTTCCAAAAATGAATCTCTCGTTAAAGCAGGTAAAACCGAGGGGCGGAAGATGGTAAATAAATAAGCAGGATGTGCACATAATAAAGGCCTCGTCACACATGACGTGATGTTATGAAAAAACTTTATTGTTCGAACGTCTACGTGGCTCCATGATACAAGTTAATACAGTCTCACTAGGTAAGTCAAATATGTCTGTCACGAATGTTGACGCTTTATTATATTAACTAGCTTCCGCCTTTCAGTTTCATCCGCATTCCAGAGGGATCAAATGTTAAAGTACCTATTTATTTAATTATTAAAGGTAAAAAGTCATCTCGATATTTTTGATGAAACATTTTAGGTAACTGCCTTATTGCCCTGATTCATCAGCTTTATATAAAAAATAGCTCATATTAAAAAATATGAGTAGGTACATGAAATTAGGTAAATAACCGGGCATAGTCATGGCAAGTACGCCAAGTCACCAGTGTGCATATACCTAACACAACATTTTTTATTATAGGCGTTCGGAATCAAAATATTCATTAAAATATCTATAACTCGATTCAGCCCTGATTCCTGATCTAGCGTCAGCTATGTTTTACGATTAAGTTCCGGTAAAGTTAAAGAATGCACAAAATTAAATTAACTTAATTAATTAAATAACAATTTCCACAACATTGATAAAGATATGAACTTTTTCATTAATTCCCTAAAAATACGCTTTAATGTTATTAAAGGAGGAAAAACCCGAAACATGCTTGAAAACTTTGTAAATTATTCTGTACTTAAAATAACCGGAAAAGGGTGAATCCGTAAGTTAGTCTTGTTCGGTATAAAGATAAAAATGTAAAATTTCTTAATCCCCTTTAGAACAACTAAAATGAAAGTTATAAACCCATAGGTAATAGGTAAGTACATAAGAAATAGTTATTTAAATTCATCTATGAAGCTTAATTTAATTAAAATTTTGAAGTCTCACAAAGAAGGCGACGGAAGAAGCAAATCAAATCCCTCCAAAAGATTTCATTTATAAATACAAATTACCAAAAGCAAGCAATATTTATTTGCCTCAGTAAACGTGGAAACAGATATTAAAGGCTTTTCTTTTAAAAAGAGCCAACAGCACTGAAACTAGAAAAGTTTGTAGTACCTAGGTACTTATTTGTACTTACGCAATGTTTTACCGACAATATCCCCGGACTGTCCTTTTTTTAAGCTCGATTTACTTCAGTTTACTTTCGATATATATAGTCAGGGATTACGTTTGTAACTTAAATTGCAATTCGAAGTAAGGGGAAAGATATTTCGCAGGGGTTTTTGGACCAAATACGGGAAACAGGATACAGCTAGGATTAGGGTTCGATTTTTATGGATAAAATTAACTTACAGAGTGATCAATTCTGTGAACTTAAGGTTTGAGGAAGTCGTAGATTAGATTGCACCTAAGGTTTGGAATAAAATAGAGTAATAATAAAAACATACAATTATTTTTAAATTAAAATGAAAACTATCTTTAGAATTCTCTTCTGGAAAACTTCTTAAACACTAAACAACAAACAACAAATTACTATGATTTCTCATGAAAATATTCGTAATATTATGGAAACTTTTCACAGCTCTAATGTTTCAGGTTAATTAAAATTTGCCATTAAAGAAAGTAAGCTATCAATTAATTAAATAATACAGATGCGCAGGCGGGGCATCGCGATGTTTCATAATTAGTTTTTAATGAGCAAAGTTTCAATAACGAAGGTAAACTTTATCTATGGACGGTCTTATAGAAGCCCGACGTACGTCTCGAATGATGTATATTCTTTTCTCTATATTGATTTAATTCAAAGTTTATGTGTGCGGCTATTACGTACAAACAACGACAAAGTCCTTACTTGTGTATTATGTGAGGAATTTCATATCTTGGTATTCATAAAAAAAGAGTTAGGGCGAAACAGTTGCGTGGTCTGTCATATTTACCAACGTCGACGTAGGATATTATTAAACATAGAGAGGTACCTATTTATTAAACGTCTACCTATGGTGATTATACATTAGCAATAAATAATACATGTATGTATTGAGCTGTGGTGGACCAATTAGTCGTATTTTTTTTAAATATTCTTTGAAGTCCGAGGAAGGTTCTTATGAAGAGAAAAAGTTGCCTGGAAATTAGAAAATTCTGTTTATTGAGGAAGGGTATGCTTCTATCTTGAGAACGCAGATGAAACCGCGGGGTATAGCTAGTTATATTATAAAATAAACACATAAACGGTCCAAGAAAGAACAGGAAGAGTAAAAATAGAGGGTTCTACTTATACTGGTCATGGTCACTCGACACCTCGAAGCGTCGTTATAAGTTTATAGAGTTGTTATGGGAAAACTTTGCTCGTCTGCGCACAAATGCCGCTATAATCAGGTCGTTATGATAATATTAGGGTCCAATTAGTAGGTTATCAGAATTATCGGCTGTTGAAAGGTTTATGACCTGGTAGCGATTTATTTGTGCTGAAAATAGCTGCGAATGCTTAAGAGTATGGCTGCAGACTGTGATATTTTTTTTAGTTTAATTATCCTTACTATTATTGACGGGCTGGTTGGCGTGGTTGGTACGTTACCTTATCACACCGCAGGTCGTGAGTTTGATTCTCATTCAGGGCAGACATTTGTGTGCATGAACATGTTTGTTTGTCCTGAGTCCAGGTGTAATTGCAATGGATCAACATGATTTTTCTGCAGAGAGATGGTTTATGGACCGCAGAGTGACAAAGACTTCTTTTTATCCCGGGAAAGCAGTGAAATCGCAGCGCAGGGCGAATGACTGTTATTTAAAAGTGTTATTTGAAAGTGAAGCATGTATTTTTGTAATTTATTATAGCCTTGTATGGTCTTGACCACAATCTCAACGTGGTAAGTGATGACGTACCCGAAGGTATATAAACTTTCAGGATCATTCTGAAACAAACATGATTGGCATTTTATTTTTACAAAAGTTAAATATGAAAAATCAGAATAAACGAAAAAGTTGATAATGTAATTTAAATACATTTTCAAGTTTATGTAACATTTTTTCCGCGTAGAGAGGGACAATCAATTATGGGCGCCGAGGCGGGCCCAGAACTTGGATTGAACAAATTAATTTACCGCCCAAAACATGGGCGGATCAACTTGCCCAAGGGAATTTATTACATCAAGAATTCTCATTTCTTAGTTATTTTTATATTAATTGTTATAAAACTTAATGTGGAAAGTTTATTTACCTATAGTAAATACTTACGTGGTTAATCATAGATTCAGATTGTTAGAAAAGACGAATAATTCCTTAATAGTAAGTGATAAAGTTCGATGGGCTAGTTGGCCATGATTTGTAAGATACCCCTATCACGCCACAGGTCGTAGGATCGATTCCAGGACAAACATTTGTGTGCATGAACGAACATGTCTGTTTGTCCTGAGTTTATGAGTAATTATCTGTTGCAATTATATATTTAGTATGTAGTATATCAATTATGTGGTATTCATAGTACAAGCTCGGCTTAGTTATAGATTAGATAGCCGGGTAAAAATATGTCACATGACAGGATATTTATTAACAGAACTAAGAGTACAATATGATAGAGGAACTTTACCAAAGCTTATAATGTTATACTAGTACGGAACCCTAAAAAATATCACTGTGCTCAACCCACTCGTGAATATCAACGTTGATAAATTAATTAATTTTAAAATAAAGATCTGTCAGATAACTTGTTAATTGTTTTAATTGGTCAAAGGAAGAGACATTTTCGTCTCGATAAATATAAATTAATTTTCGTTCGATGGAGCTCGTTAATTGCCACTGTTTATTTTATATTGAGTTGGTGACATTTTTGATATACCTTTCATTTTATTATAAAACAAATTAATAAAACCTACATTCTATTAACAATCCACTACGGTGGAATGATATTATTCTTCTTTCAGTAAAGAATCGTCATGATGTAATTTCATAAATAAAGAAAGAAAAGATGGCAAAAAAAGACGATGTGGCCAATGGGCAGGTATACACTCAGTGCAATAGTGCGCAGAACGATGGGGCCGAAGAGTTCTGGAGTGGAGACCACGGACCAAGCGCAGCGTAGGACGTCCACTTACTAGGTGGACAGGCGACCTTGTAAATGTCGTCGGAAAATGCTGGACGCAGGCCGCCCAAGTCTAGATTGGCTGGCAGGCTATTAGATCACAGACATCTGTGTCATACCCTTACTATGACCAAGCTGTCTACTAATCTAGTAAGATCGCGTTTTTGCGAAATATACTCGATCTAGATCTCAATATAGTGTGACGTCACCGCATAGGGCACATTTAAATATACAACAAATCAATATCACTGTTAGTTAAAATTAAGTATTCAATTTTAAACGCATAGCTCTATTGCATAATAGATTAAGTTTTTTTATTTTTTTTTATTCTACTAGGTGGCAAACAAGCTTACGGCCCTTACCTGATGGTAAGCGGTTACCGTAGCCTATAGACGTTCATAACACCACCAGCAAAGAAAATACAATATTAAGTATATTTTCCCTGCCAGGGGTATCACTCATGCGTAGCCAACCTTGAGACATGAAGTTGTTAAGTCTCTTGTGCCTGTAATTTCACCGGCTCCCATACCCTCCTAACCGAAACACAGTAATACAAGTGCACTACTATTTCACGGTGGAATTAGATATGGTGGTAGTACTTCCCCGGGCGAACTCTGCACTAAAAGTTCTACTACCTTCAAAATAGATTAAGTACAGCCGAGAAGCTTGTAATAAAACCGTTGTCAGGTTTGCAGTTTGCTCGGATCCAATTTGGAAGCGAATAGGAAGTGTGTGCCTGACGGTGCATAAGAATATTCGCTATTGTAAAGGATGTTTTTTTTAGAGGTATACAACTTCAAAATGAAATAAAACACATTAAAATAATTTTAATGTCTATGATATTGGCTTTATTTAATAGATAATTTTATGCCATTAGTGTTTAAATACGATTTCGGGCATATGAGCAATAACACCGCGAATGTTGACTTGTTCAACGTCTCTGGTTTATCAGCATAATAAACAGAGCTGCGGTTTCAACAAGATGGCGCAACATGCTACACGGTGCTACCATAAATTTATTGCGGGAAACATTTGGTGAGCGCATAATTACACATAGGTAATGGACCTGTGAACTGGCCTTCACTATCGTGTGATCTCACACCTTTAGATTACTTTCTTTGTGGGTATGTGAAGTCACTAATCTATGCTGATTGCTGATCATTCGCCGTGTACCTACGATATACAGCCCCAGTTGCTCGATAAAAATGTCAAAAATTGGACTATACGATTGCGCTTGATTATTCTTCATTATTATTTATCTATTATATAAAGCCAATATCATAGACATTAACATTATTCTAATGTTTTTTATTTGATTTTGAAGTTGTATACCATTAAACGCAGTCGGGAAAAAAAACATCCTTTACATGTCACATACGTTATATTAAATCGGGGAACATAAACTTAAATCACATACCCACATAATTTATCAACACCATAAGTTTAGAGACATACAATGATGTCTATAAAACCTTCCCCCATAGACATCCTGCACTGCGAATTATCCGATGGTCACCGAATCGTCTGCCTACGTCAGCCGTATATGACATAAAAAAAAACAGCGATATTTTTTTTATACTTTGTAGACTTGTGTTTGAGCACAGACTCACCATTGTAAGTGATGATGTGACCGAAAATGGTAAGCAAACAAACCCTAGAATGAACTGGCTCCCAAGTGTTGCTTGGGCAACACACCGGTTTTTGGACACAGATTTTCAACTTGTGGGTGGTAGCCAGCTAGGTAGGTACTCTAAAGTATCCCACCACCGTGTGGTTTCCTTACGATGTTGTACGACCCCGCACAGCCAAGTGAACCCACTACCTTCGTCACGGTATTCGACCTCACTACCACTGAACTATCATTGACTTATAAAATATCAGCATGTCAAACAAAAAATGAAATTATTCCATAATAATTTAATCGTATCATACGGTATGTACAAGTTTTTAAAAGCAGATTAACTCTTTCTCAAAATATAGTTAATGCTTAAAAAATATAAAAGTTTTTAGGACAATTCCTTTACTCCATTAATCGATTTATTTTCTAGGAGGTCAATGTATTTTCTTACAAGGAATTATTAGAAATCCAATTCACTATGAAGATTATTTTCGTTACCTTAGAATGCCTTAGATTATTATGGCAACGATATAGGTTCCCAGAATTCAACTTCAATAGTCCTTCACCTTTCTTTGAACTTCTTATATTTATAAATATTGTTTTTTCACCATAATGTTCATATTTATCTTATTTTATTATGGAAATTCCTTATTTCATCAGTCAGATATCTGATAATACTTTTGTCTATAAAATGTTTAACTTGCTTGAAAAAGTATAATATTTTGAGATGATATATTTTCAAAACCAAACTAGTTTCATCGTGCTGACCAACTTTTACTATCACAAAAAAAAGATTATTTCGAACTTTATTTTTGATCGAGCTAGCGAGCGACCTTTAGTATGAAATGTTTGAAATTATTTTCGCTATATCAGAGTTAGTCCCATAGCAACAGTTATTTAGCATTACGAACATAACATAGATTTAGAAATAGCCATCTTGAAATAACCACTCGGTGTAGAAAATAAAATAGATTGCGAAGTGCAATTTTGATCGTATACCTACAAAATATAAATTCTTCAAATTTTCGTAATAAGAAATGGAAGCACGAAGCTTGCATTTTAAAATTTGTTTGAAATTTAACAACGCGACCGCATTGGAATATGAAAGCACTTACTACAACATAGTCCGACACATGCATTAGTCCAATTGGATTGCATCGCTAGCGGAGTTCAGTGAAATAAAAAAACATCCTGTAGGCTGGTAGGTAGGTGGACTTCAATTTAATTAAAATTATTCCGCTGCTGTGCAACCCTGGTTTATGCACTTTCTTTTGGAGTCCCATATAGTTTTTTTTAAGTTCTGTTCCTGTTTATAGTTTGTGTAAATTTTTGGCACTAACGATTATGTACCTATAGAAAATTAAGGGAAAACTGTGAAAGAATTTTACATACACAATTGCTTTATTGAAACCGCTTTATAAATCGTTTTAAAGCATGAATGTTTTTTTATATATAGTTGTATGTGCCACGATAATGTATAAAGCACATCATACAGGCCGATAGTAAACGTCGCTCACATCCGCATACTTCAGATAATCCGCATGCATCCGCGTTACATTTTTCATCAATACCGTTTTTCTCTTTTGTTGAAGCGTTTCGAAGCTCAAATATATTGACGCTTATATTAATTTTGGTACGCATTGTACATATTAATCTATACTAATATTATAAAGCTGAAGAGTTTGTTTGTTTGAACGCGCTAATCTCAGGAACTGCTGGTTCGATTTGAAAAATTCTTTCAGTGTTAGATAGCCCATTTATCGAGGAAGGCTATAGGTTATATAGCTTTTTATCCCGGGAAAACACAAGATCCCTCGGGAACGCGTGTAAAACCGCGGGGCGGAAGCTAGTATTTTATAAAATTGTGGCTACATCAAATCACGTCATCAGACCAAATACTGGATGAGCATAATACAGATGCAGAAATATCACGAGGCAGATAGCTATCCAATTTTTATTGGATGTTGTCAAGTATTGTAATAGTAAGTGCCAGTCTCACAGATTGCCAATAAAACCCGGATAGTTTATCTAACAGATGAATCACTCTTAGACTGATAATGATGTCTCTTTCTTTCGAAAATAATAGAATGTGACGACTATAAAAATTTATCCCGTGATGGATAAAAATGTTGTTGTTTTGGTCACAGCTGACAAACTACATTATGGAGTATCGTTTTCGGTATATGATATGGTACATACCTAATATTCAGACATTATAAATTCTTAACTAGGTACTTAGTATAGTTTTTGAAATAGACCCCGTTACGAAAATGGTCTAGAACTGACAATTTTTTCGGTCATACATTTTTTTTAAGATAAAAAAATAATAAAAAATATATTTATACTTTACACACAACAAGACAAAGATTTAAATAATCATACGAGCGGAGCCGCGGGCACAGGCAAGTATAAATATAAACGCGTTGTAAAATAATATTAAATATTCTTTGTGCCGTTACCCAAAAGAAGTCAAATAACTTTTTATTAGAAAGAAGTAACAGAAAGATGCCTTATAACGTAATATAAATATTGTTACAGTAAAAATAAAGAAATGAGAAATACACAGATAATAAAATGGGAGTGAGCCTGTGGGTGTCATAAAAAGGCTTTGGGGTATTCGGCGAGATGAAAGAAATTACTTATACGTTCCCTTTATCGTTATTATTAAACTGCTATCAAATCTGCGTATGTAAGAAAATTGTGTCGCTTTGAAAATGAAATTATAACTGAACTAGCTGTCACTGTGTAGAAAAGAGTGAAGTGGAGACCACGGACCGGCAAGCGCAGCGTAGGACGTCCACATGCAAGGTCGTTGGAAAACGCTGGATGCAGGCTGCCCAAGACCGTTCCTATTGGAGATCCTTAGGGGAGGCCTATGTCCAGCAGTGGACGTCTTGCACTTGAGATGATGATGATGTGTAGAAAAGTATTCTATGCTTATTCATGTGGTCCAAGCAAACCCGTTGTTAATTGTTATCAAAATTGGTTCAGTAGAGTCATTATTTTTTTTTTATTATAAGGATGATATTTACTCTTTTGAAGCTCTGTGCATATTACAGTTCATGGCAGAAAATATTTTATTTTATTATTTGTCGTAGTCATGAACATGAACACCTTAAAATGTTTTTTTTTAGTCGCAACATTAGCCGTATCGATAAATATCTATTATTAGTCAGAAAAAATATAAAGCAAAAATAATACACCAAAATAATCTAATTAGTGTAATCGTGAAAAAAAAATCTAAACACGATAAAACTTTTTCGACTCAAAATTCTATTTTTTTCCTCATATTTTTATACAATAAAAAAAGATACAAATTTAATGAGTAAAAAATCGTAAATATATATCAAAAATTTGTTTAACTCATTTTTAACAACAAATATTTAAATCAATGAATAAAATACAAACTATAATATATATAGAAAACATCCTCAAAGCCCTCGCTGCTGTCTATAGGCAAGGTTCCCAACAGGCTGGCTGGTTCCCTTTTTGGATGGCCAAGCTTATGCGTTGGCGGAAAAAGCTCCCAGCCCGTCGGTCTCCCGAAGCCTCGATGAGCTTGGATGATAAAATCCGAGCAAATTGGCGAGCCTCGAACCCTCACGGACCCATGGTTTCCACTGCACTCATTTTTTATATTAATTTAAAACTGCGATGACGTCCGTCTACCTCGACACCCTACTGTTACGTACTTGTCACTATAAACTTCATACAGCCGCTCCTTAAACGTGGTCTCCCTGAATTATTTCCACGATGAACAACCCCATGCTTTACGTATCCAGGGGCACCCAACAAATAAACTAACCCATCCTGAAAAAGAATAATGGCTATGCCATTATCTTATGAAAGCCGGTTGAATGGCCGATGATTTGTAAAAGTCAATAGAAAAATGTTAAATATCATTGTATTTATGCCACAAATACCTACATAGAGTCCAATAGATTTATTATATGTCTAAAGTAAAGCCCAGCCTTACTTGGTTTTATTTTTCCAAGCATTCTAAATATTTCTTACGTTCATATTATTATAAAAGCGTTTATTATGGTTTTTATTGCTAAGAGTGGAATATAATAGATTTCCCATAGGGTCAGCGTTTAGGGACCGAAGTTTGATGTTAATTACTTGTTTATTTGAAAGTAACTGTATCATTAAAATATTTACAGTACGGAAATTACTTGCGGTAAATTATTATTTCAGGTCATAATAATAAATTATATTAACAAACATTTATGGCATGTTTATTTTCACCCTTTTATAAGGCTCGTCTTCCACCACAATCTTACCACGGTAAATGTTGATGTGGCCGACCGAAGGTGGTAAGCCCATTACCACCACATCAACGCTAGGTGGGAACTGGCTCCGGAATACACCAGTAGAAGCTTAGCGACAGGCTTTCAACTAATTTGAGGGTGGTAGTCAGACAGGTGAGATATAGAGCTATAGTTGACTCATTTTGTTTTCCTAAAAAACTCTATTGTAAGATTCGAAGCCACATCCTTCGACATGGCATTTAACGTCACTAGCACTGAGATATTAGGACACTAAAGTGCCTACAGATTTCGTATGATTAAAATTGAGGTCGGCTGAAGCACGATTATCAAGCTTTTGTCAACATTAAATAGGTTTTACGTCAAAGGGCAAAGGTAAAATTAACCGTCTCGTTAGGCACTAAGTTATTATGTTAGGTCATGCTATTTCGTTATGTTAGGCCATGTATTAAATTGAAATAAAAAAAAACAACCTAAAACAGTTTTTTTTTATGAATTTGTTTTTTCATTTAATAAGAATCAATTCAATGGACGACATGTAATAGTACCTGTAGGTATATTGATTTGATTTTAGTTATAATCTAAAATACTTAAATTAACTACAAACAAAACGGCACCAATCTAAAGTTTCATGGGGTCAAAGCGTCAAAACCAATTTGAACAACAAGACCGAACAAAAGAGACGAGAGGTTTCCACCTCTATTTTATTTTTAACAATTGAAGTGACATTTCAGGAACTTTTTGTTAGCTGTTAACTGAAAGCTCACAGAGCTCACAGCGGTTGCTCTCGCGTTCCCGAGGATTTTTTTATTATCCCGGGATGAAATATAGCCTATGTGCTACTCCAGACTATAATCTATCTCGGTGCTCAAATTTCATTCAGATTAAGTAACAAACATCCATCCATCCAAACATTCACATTTCTAATATTATAGTAGGAAGTAGGATTACCTACTTTAGTTTCACTTCGCTAATTCTTCCATTGCGAAGGAATTATAGTTATTATAATTATGATGTTTTAAGAATACATTATGTATGTTACTGCGGCAACATTTACAACGAAATTTCGGCTATTTATGTTTTTACCTTTGGAATTTCATTTGTTTGATAATTATTTAAACCTAACAACATTAATTTTTCATCTCCATTATTTAGTCTAAGTGTGAGAGAGACAGTGTATCTAAATAACAAGGTAGGTTGTACAAGTATACAGTTTCGTGGGCTTATCGAAATATTTATTAGGTCGTAAATATGCTATTTTGAACCCTCAAAGTAAAGGACTGACGACAATACAAGGAACCCTTATCTCTTTGAGGTATATAAATTATCCTGTCATCATAGAATTGTTATTAGGTTTTTTTTGCGGAAAACTGACTTCGGAATATGACCTATGTAATATATACTACATAATGTGTATTTTGGTACAAGTCTTTAACCTATAACAGTAAATATCTTTCTTTTTTATTCTAAACTAGCTGTTCCCCGCGGTTTCACCCGCGTTCCCGAGAAAAAAAGGCTCTCCATACCATAGACTATCTACGAACCAAATTTCATCGCAATCGGTTCACTTAGGCGTGAATAGGTAACAAACAAACAAACTTACATTCGCATTTATAATATTAAGTTACGATAATCTTTATTTCTTTCTTTAGAAGATCACTCGCTGATATTCCCGAAACAAGTGATCTATTTGAATGAAGTTTTTTTTTTAGGATCCTATGCTTTTTGGGAAGTTGTGCCGTTAAGGCGTAGCAAACAAATTTTATCTCACTACTTATTATGATATCTCACTACTAAATGAACTAACTTTATAAATCGTGTAGGCTGTGTGCTTACCACCTTCGACCACATCCTCCCTTACTACAGTGAGATCAAACATAGGTAAAGTGGTAAAAAAAAATATCACAAGTAGGTGTTTGTAGCAGGATTCTGTAAATGGTTTTTTTTTGTTAAATGGAGAGTAAATCTCATTGCAACTGCAAAAAGCAATCCCAATTATTACCACAATAGTGAGAGTTGCCAGCAATATTTCAGTGAATGAGTGAGTGAGTAATAGTGCGATGAATCTAGCATTGTTGTTTGAAATGATATTAAACCGCAACGCAAACCACTCATAGCGGTTCTGTATAAATCACCGACACAAAACTTTACATCATTGATCATGAATGATATCATTCCGAGTTTCCAATTCAACTGAGCTATAGGATACCTCAAAATCTAAACCAAAATCCTATTCAACCAATGTATAGTGCACCAGTCATATTCAACGGGCTATTACGCTTCAGGTGGTGGGATCGATTCTAACTCAGGACAGACATTTGTGTGCATGAACATGTTTGTTTGTTCTGAGTATGAGTGTAAAATTATCTATATAAGTATATATTTACAAAAGAGAAGTAGTATATGTAGTATATCAGTTATCTGGCTTCCATAGCTCAAGCCCTATTTAGTTTTGGGGTCAGATGGCCGTGTGTGAGGAATGTCTCAGAATATATTTATTTTATTTATATATTTGTTTTCAACCAATGGACTATATAAATCACTAGCTTTCCGCCCCGCGGTTTCACCCGCGTTCCCGTGGGATCTTATGTTTTTCTTTGCTATAAACCTCACGGAGCCCGAGACCTTTCCAACGAATGCAAAACCGTGGAAATCGGTTCGTGCGTTCTAGAGTTATAGCGTCAGGAAGGAAAACCTGACTTATTTTTATATAGTAGAATATACTGGGACAGATTCGATGTAGCCGTATTTATTTTACTAGAAGTATAATATGACTTTCTATTCTTCTGTATTAAATAGTTATTTTTGTAAACATATAGATTAATATGTACTGAATAAAACCTTGAACTATACTTACCCCTCACCCTAGTTATAAAAAACCGCAAAATTATGCGATTGGTGTAATAAAGTGTAAAAACAAGGACGGAAGCAGCTTTGCCGTGTCGTTTCGTGAATGCCGTGACGTAATACGAATATTAATATTTGAACATAAATCAGGTACTATCAGATTTATTCTCGAAACTAAATCGCGCTCAAATTGATCCTGAATGAAAATGAAATGAACATATTTTAGGCTAAAAAGGAAGCTCTTTATTTGTAGTGACTATTTTACAAAAACATATTACAATTACCTACTTAAGATCTGCCGAGAATCCGAAAAATTAATTGCATTAGCAATATTGCTCGAGCGGCATTTTTAAGGAGCCTGGGTCATTAAATGATTTAATTCTATATTGTATGACAAAATCTTATATGGTGCAATTAGTCACAGGTGCGAAATTTTACCGAGATGTCATCGAGTTTCCAATGACGTTGCATTTTATAGTAACCCACCTTGGAAAATAGGCTATCATCACGGTAATAAAGTCCCCTTGAATTATGAAAGCAGTTCAGTGCCTTGTCTCGCATCATTTGGCTAATGACCTGAGATAGATTGTTATATTTTAATACAACCATTTTAACTTTTCCCATAAAAAACGCATTACACAATTTTTATTGTTTACAAATAAAAAGCATTTTTTTTTTGACAACATTAGCGTAAGCTTTGTTGCCAGCTCTTCCAGTGTGAAATACCAAAAAACAAGTCAATTAAAAAATATGGTATTTCATAGATAATTTTCCAACGTAATTCAGTATAATTTGTCTACAATACAAACATATAACTGATAAAATGTACTTATATTGAAATTTTTATACCATTTTATTTATGTAACGCATATAGGTAAATTAGTCAATAGGGTTCTATTTTCCATTTCGCTACACTAAAATATAATAATCGGTTCTGACAGCGGCATATAGCGATTGATCGTGTACTATTGCTACTATTTCCCAATTAATTGGATGATTAGTTTTTATTTGGAAGTACATAAATTATGTGAATATTTATATAGTACCCGACGTGCGTTGCTTCATGAAGAATGGTATAAAAGCGCATCCGTTACAAACAAACGAATAAATAAACAGACAATCGTTGTTTATATATATATATATATATATAAATGAACAACTTTTATAATGGGACTAACTGTGAAATCATGAAAAAATTATCAGCTGTTCCATACAAAAGTTCAATACCTACTCGACCAAAATGTATGAAGCAACCGTATTATTTTACGCGATATCATAGTTAGCCCTATAATAAAAGTTGTTCACATTGATGAGTACTTCCACCCCTGCAAGTATTGCCAGTGATAACAAAATCATCCTGTATATAAATATATATATATATACATCATTGGATCTATGGCACGGAAAGATTATTCCGGCTATTTAGCATATTAATCTGTATAAATTTTGATGCATAGAAAAATGATTATTCGCTAATAACCAGAAGTGCATAATTTGCTACACCATAATCTAATTATCGTAGAGGGCCCTCTGCTACGGATCGCGTAGAGGCACGTACTACGGCGTAGCAAATAATTACGTAGATCCATTGAGGCTCGAGCTTATCAAGTGCAATAAGCTATGAAGATGGTAAGCCATTAGTTATTGGAAATTATACCTTTAGTAGTAGATAATTAGTTTCAAAATTCAATAAAAGTGTTGTGTGTTTATATTGTTAAGTTATGTTAGGATATTCTTCAGATTTTCTCCAAACGGTAATTCGATTATTGGTTTGGAATTGGCAGAAAGGTTGCGGTGACCGATTGAGTTCATTGTCTTAGATAGTTTATTAGTCAACATATTATATATATATATATATAAAACAAACATAATATGCAACAGTCTAAAAGTGGATTTATCTCTTATATAGGATACAAATAAGAAGGAAAAATAATTTAAAAGGTAAAAATAAAAATCAAATTAAACACCTGTGTTAATAATGTTGAGCAGCAAAATGATGTCCCCTAATTCATTTTAAAATCCGTATCCTCATAATCCGGTTTATTGCGGTATAATTAATAGTCGTAAAGCTTAGGCGAGAGATTCCCCCTCGCTAATTTGTTTCAACAATTTAACATACTTATGCAAAACGTTTCAGGATTATCCATATAATATGCACAGTATACAGCTTCACAGAATTTACTGTCTAATTTGATTTAAGTATCTGTGGGGTTATGTTTTTAAAAATACTTTTTAAAAGAAGCTATAAAAAATTATGAGTAATTTTAAGCTATTTTATTTTAATTTTAGATAATTTATATTTTATCTGTTCCTCAAATTGCGTATACCAAACATTCATAAATATCAGTACAAATACATCATTTACGTGTTTTATGTTTATGTTTCAATTAAATAGATTTGTTTTTGAAAGTAACTTTTCTAAGTAGGTATAATTTACATAATTTAACGCTAATTACTATTGCATTCAATTGTTATTAAAAAAAAATCTGTATTGTTCCTTATGTAATAAAAATAATATTATAAAGTATTTTAGGCGGTGTTATCGTGTTAGCTCAGTGATAGTGACGTCGAATGCTGTAATTAAGGTCGCGAAATTGCGGTGAAAGAAAAAGACGTGAAGAAACTATAGCAGACAAAGAAAAAACCAGTTAGATTAGAGTTCCTCTCTAGATCGTTATCACCTCGAGATTTACGTTAATAGAATACTATTTAAACTATCAAAATCGGTCAAACCGTTTCCGAGAAATCGGTGAAGATACATAAAAAACATGCGCGTTGAACATCAAACATCCTTTTTTTAAGTCGGCTGTCACTTACAAATGATAATTACAGTAGGCACAGTAAGATCATGTTTATCGCTTAATTATTTATCACCATACCCCAAAAATAATACCATAGATAAGCTACAGAAGCGTAGATTTATATTACACCGGCAAAAAATCTGAAGCTAATCTCGTTATGTGGCATAATTTTTTTGAAATATGACGGCAATCTTGTCAAGAGAGCATTTATTTTGTTAAAATATGAGCCTCTGCTTGGGTTTAAACATTGTATACCTTGCTGCTTTGTATTTAAACGCCTCTTTCGAATGTGTGCATGAAATAATCGTTATTTGACGTGCATTTGTGTTCAATGACAGGATTTGTAAGAGTAAAATGTTTTGAGATACTTATATATAAATATTTGATGCTATAATTTGTAAAGATATTACAACGTTTAGAATAAAAAAACATCTATAAATTCCCATAGTCTCGCATTAAGTAATGAAGGTAGAAATATTTTTCTTAGTACATATAATATTGTTTTTTCTTTGCCCGTGAGTGGTGTTATGAGCGTCTATAGGCTACGGTAACCGCTTGGTGGGCCGTAAGTTTGTTTGCCACATATGTAGTATAAAAATTGCATGCGCGTTACATTCATGTACTCGTTTCGACGAGAAACAGATATTGTTCAAACTCAAGTTAGGTTGGGAACGTTTTAGTTAAAGCTATATACTTATACGTACTAATCTTTAGAATTAAAAAATAATATCTATGTAAATATATTTTAATTTACTAAATAATCACATAAATCCATTCCTTACTAATATGAAAACATGTTTGTTGGTTTATTTATCTTTCACGCAACAACAGATCAACGTGATTTTATTGCATAATATCTACATATATTTCTAAAGCTGAAGAGATTTTTTGTTTGTTTGTTTCTTTGGACGCGCTGATCTCTATTACTACTAGAAGGGTTTGATTTTTTTTTTCATTCGATAGCCCAATTCTTGAGGAAGGTCATTTTTTTTCTCAGAACCGTGCGTGAAACCGCAGCGAAAAGCTAGTATTTTATAAACTGGAGAATGACAGGCTAATTTGATCCTTAGGAGGGGGGGGGGGGGAGGGTAAGCTAGTAACATAATAAATATGATAATGGGTTGTTTGGGAACCACAATCAGTCATCATAATTTAATTTACAAATCCAATAGTCACTCACTTCTGTGGAAATAATTGCTGACTCGCAGGAACCCAGATATTGTTTCAAACACTGTTTACTGACCTTACAAATTTGCTACAATTGAGTAAAACCTTTAGTTTTGAGTGGACGTGGTGATCAAAGGATTGCTTATACTAAAATGGGTTGTATTTCAACATTTTATTTATTTTTATCCTTCCTGTTTCTTTGATTCATAATAATAAAATCCATGTTTTAATTTGAATTAGATACAAATTAATGGAAAATAACTCATGATAATTTTTGCGACAATTATTTTTTATGGTGAATTACTAGCGAGCGTTTATTAGGGAATACTGTGGTTACTTAGGTCAGCATTTTTTTGGATTCGGATGGGATGCAGTACGGAAGCGCTCTTACATATAGTTTACATGATTCCTTGTTTATGTATCGTATCGTGACCAAAAGCTCCGAGTAGAACACGCGGGGCAGTCTTTGGGGACTGCCGATAGAAGTGAAAACTAACCAATTTAAACTTTAATCCATGATCATAAACACTTCTTTCTAAACCGAAAATAATTCGAAAATAATTAAATAATTATAAATAATAATTTAATGTTATGTATATACAGGGTTAATTTTAAAACACCGGCAGTGCTTTAGAGGGTGGAAGTATATACATTATACATATAGCTCATGGAAAGCGTGATGATGACGCGAGTTTCATGATTTTTATTCACCCAAAAAGTGCTCAACGCGCCTAAAGAAGTTTTCACTTCAAAAATATAAAGTTTTTAGAACGCGAAAAAATGTAAAACATACAATAAATCATTATACATAAATTAGTTAATTAACATATAATTGGTTCGTGTCCTTGCTGGGTACATACGTGCCCACTATCCTTTATTTTCTACCTACATTCCCTAAAATTATTCACCTCGTACATTTGCCGACTCGAATAACTTTATCACGTTTAAATGTATAACTAAGTTATTGAGAATTAAGCCCCTAAATTCAAAATTTCCATACGAACTTACAAAGTTAATATTATAACTCAATTTTTATTGAGTAAACTTCATTAATTGTCGATGTAACCTTCAAAACTTTGTTTGTTTACGAGAAGGAAAACTCATAAACTTTATATAACTTGCAAATTTTAGGGAGAATTAATTTATATAAGAAGTTACTGACCTATTGGGAGTTAACAACGCAATTTCAATCTTAAAGTTTAGTTATTAAGATTGAAATGGTTCTTAATCTTGTATCTTATTAAGTTCGACACGCGAACCTATATTCTTCAGGACGTAGATACCTATTAAGCCTCAAAAATAGGGGTGTGCCATTCATAATATAAGAGATTAACAATATTGATTTTTTGTTCAGAAGTTCACGATTTTGATATGTTTTAATGTTTTTTTTTTTTTTTTCAAAACTCACGGGCTAAGGTAGTTCTAAATTCGAAATAATCCACTGTTATGAAAGTAATTCATCTTCGTATGGTGTAGTTTTGCTACATGGTGCAAGAGAGGCCCGAGAGGCCTATTCCATACTAGTCCACACATGATGGGCCGGTTGGCGTGGTTAGTAAGATACCTGATAGGGTAATCGATAAATTACACCACAGGTCGTGGGTTCGATTCCCACTCAAGACAGATATTTGTGTGCATGTACATGCCTATTTGTCCTGAGTCTGGGTGTAATTATCTGTATAAGTATATATTTACAAAAGAAAAGGAGTACATGTACTATATCAGTTATCTGACTTCCATAGCACAAGCTCAGCTTAGTTTGGGGTCAGATTGCCGTGTGTGGGCAGAATATTTCTATTTCTATTTTATGAAATAGAAATAGAAATAAATGATAAATGATTGATAAATGGGATCATGAAAATCTAACTTGTAATAAATCGAACAAATAACTTAATCGTTGTCATAGAAGTATCAATCGTTTTTATAACTATTATACAATATATCAGTTTAATCGATGATATGTCCAATGTAATGTAATATACTACAAAACATACTCGCGCGTTGTTGATAATCTGTTCGTAGCACGCGGCTACGCGACTACGGCGTAGCATAGTCGTTACAATGATTTACGTCACAGCTACGAACATTTGATTTACACTTATAACCTAACACATCGCATCCACGGACTGAAAGCCGATAATTTATTACATTAGAGTCGATTTAATCACATTTGAGTTATATCATTTACCATGGTGAGTTTATGATCAGACATAAAATGTAAGAGTAAAAAAGAAAACAATTATCCCCAAAATACCCTGCTGGGAACCTTGCCGATGGGCAGTTTCGAGGAAATTGTCTATATTTTATAGTTTGTATGGGTATTAATGTTGTAAATAATAATAAATGCTATCGTAACAAATTTTGTATAATAATTAAAAAAATCACAATTTATTCCACCACATACTGGTGGAATAAATTGTGAAAATAATTAATTTAATAGCGTGTTATGCATGTTTAGAATGTATGTTTGTAACTTAATCATGGCATAATGGCTGAATTTTTTTTATATAATATTCGTCGGGAAAGCAAGCGAAACCTCTAGATTAAAGCAAGTGAATTTGTAAATGATAGACATTTCGTGATAGTAGGTGTTTTTTAATCCTAATCCTAACTATAACTATCCTAACTATCCCAATCCTAACTAATATTATAAATGCGAAAGTGAGTTTGTTTGTTTGTTACCTTTTCACGCCTAAACCGTTGAACCGATTGCGATGGAATTTGGTACGTAGGTAGCCTATGGTATAGAGAAGAACATAGGCTACTTTTTATACCGGGAAAACAAGATCCCACGGAACACACGTGAAACCGCGGGGCGGAATCTAGTATTAACATAAATATTTGAGTCATGAATCTGATATCTCTAAAATTTACATCAAATAAATGAAAGGAGGTATTACATTTTACAAGTTGTCACTTATCTTTTGGAGCCATCAAATTAATATTAAGTAGTTGAGAGAGTGACCGTGGCTTCTGAAGAGGAGGGTAAGATCTACCGATACGCCAAGTATTTCCAACCAAAGGTATTCTAGATGGGAGGTTTTCGAAATCACTTGTAATAATGTATGTTAATAATGGTATTTTTATATTTTCTAGGAAATTCTAAAGTCAAACATAAGTCTATCAAGATAAACCCTTTTTAATCAATCATATTTAAAAAAAATATATAAAACTTAATATTACTTTCCAAATGAAACTCAACAAAAATATGAATAAACTTTTATTTGTGGAAAATATAGTCGTTTTCGTACAAGACTATGTCAACAAATAAGTTCTTATGGTAGTAAATGTTTCCGGATAAAATAATAACATAAAACATCAAAATACTTATCAAAACAGCCATATAATTTTATCTAAATTTAATTAGTTGATTCTAATTTCTAATCTGGTCGTCGTAATATTTCTTATTATAATTATGTAATACCAAATTTCCAATGTAGGTACAACATTGGAAATTAATATTACATTTATAATATACCTACCATGGTACGTATAGAAAAATAATAATATAATTATTTTCTTTAAATATAATAATGGAGGAAAGTGGGTGGAAAGGAACGTTTCTGACTTCACTAGAGCTGAAGACTGGCCATCATCCACCCCCGATCTTAACACGTTCAGCGCCAAGGCACCTCTGAAGCAAATTTTGTGGGAACCGCTATTTTTTTTTACATGGTCCTAAATGTTCAGAGCGGTGTATATTCACCGATATGCCGGCCTCTGAAGTTGACTGCTTCAGGTGTATAACCAGATATACACTGGCCTGTGAGAGTTGCACTAGGGTGTATAATGACATATAGGTACACGTGACGCTTAACATGTTAATCCACTTGATTATGATTTATGGTTTCTTTTAGAGAGTATGGCATGTTCCGAACGCCATGAAAATTAGGAGTCCTTAAAACATTCCATAAGATTGACAGTGGCGAATTTTCCCATGGAGAAAGTGTGTGTTCCAATCAATAACTTTCCATTATAACTTTTTTTTTGTTTATTACTTAAAGTTTTTGCACGGTGGTAGGGTACTTTGTAGTACCCGTCTGGCTGGCTACCACCCTCAAGTTGAAAAATCTGTCGCTAAACACCTATTGGTGTGTTCCGGCAGCTGCACTTGAGAGCCAGTTCCTTCTAGGCTTTGTGTGCTTACCACCTTCGGCCACATCCATCACTTACCATATTATGGCCAATGGAGATTATTTTGAACGAGCTTCAGATTTTTAAAAAGCTATATTAATGTATAAACTGACACACGCTACAGTAAGAAATGTTTCATGTATTAAAAAGAAAACGATGTTTTCCTTGTTTATTTATGGCAAGACTAAGTATATACGAAAATCTTGTAAAACTGCTTTTGACGGAAAAACAATTCCCTTGTCGGACGAGAATGGCAACATTTTTAAACGAATACATAATTCAGTTTGAGGAGTTGCAAAGAGTTACACCGCGGATCGTACCTTGGTTACGAAAAGTTAAATTAACCTTACAGTACTTTAAAGATGCCATCCCGCCTCTTCAAAGTACTAAGGTTTTCTTTTGAATTTTATATATATACGTGTGAAAATATTAACTTTTGCTCACAATCAAGGTTAATAATTTTTTAAAGTATCTTTTTAGAATACAATAGAATCGAATACTTTTTATTTGATAGTATAACAAGTTCATACCTAAAGCTATAGGCCAACTATACCTATATATTTCTCAAATGCATCTTATAAATAAATAAATTTCATGGTATATTTCTTCATCCAAGGCCCTTCGATCCCATACCAAATAGAGCAGTAGGAAACCGGATCAGATAACCGGTTCACCTGATGGTAAGTAGCTACCATCGCCTATTAACATTAGCAATACCAGGGATTACCCCTATTATAATATGTTCGGTGTATATAATATGGTAAACTGACTGACTGTTAATATATCAACGCACAACCCAAACCGCTGGACCTAGAGACTTGAAATTTTCCACATCGATACCTTATACAGTGTATTGGGTAATGAAGAAGGATTTTTGGAAATTCAACCCCTAAGGGGGTAAAGTAGGGGTACATAGGTGAATCCGCGAGACGGAAGGCTAGTTGATATATATATATTTTTTTAATTTCTTGTATAGTCTTGTGTTTGACCACAATTTCACTATTGTAAGTGACAATGTGGCCGAAGGTGGTAAGCACACAATCCTAGAAGAAACTGGCTCTCAAATGCAGCTGCCGGTGAGGGTAAATTGAGGGTGGTAGCCAGCCAAGCGGGAACTACAAAGTACTCTACCACCGTGCTATCGTGTTTCCTCACGATGTTTTCCTTCACCGAAAGCTCATGGTCATTATAGGATTCGAACCCACGACCTCCGCCGCGGCGTCCGATATCACTACCACTGAGCTATGATCGCTTATAAAATCTTGTACTAGATGAATATAATTGTAAATAAAGCCAACATAGGCTACAAAATCGATCAGGATATCTCAATCGTATACTTCAATATAAGTAGGTATTGATTTTTGATATAATCGAGATGGTAAATATTTGTGGAACCGGATACGGTATAAGCAACATCAAATACGGTTGGTTTAATGAAACCGAATGACTAACCCTCGACATCAAAAAGCGGATCTCTTCAACCCCTAAGGAATGTATTTCACCCGTCACCAGACCTGTGAGTGATGAGATGCAATATCATGTTACCCTATCAGTTGGGTATATGTATTTTTGAAATATTCGTGATATAATATTTATGGAAGTATTTATTCAAATACTTAGTCACAATTTAAACTAAGTAAACGAGTTTGCAGAGATATTTTTCCATTATAACTACTGTTTATTACTTAAAGTATTTGCACGGTGGTAGGGTACTTTGTAGTACCCGTCTGGCTGGCTACCACTCTCAAGTTGAAAAATCTGTCGCTAAACACCTATTGGTGTGTTCCGGCAGCTGCACTTGGGAGCCAGTTCCTTCTAGGCTTTGTGTGCTTACCACTTTCGGCCACATCCATCACATACCATAATGAGATTGTGGTCAAACACCAGCCTATAAAAATAAAAATAAAGTAAGGTATTTAGGTATTTGTGTTGCCGCCACGAGCGACTTTTAAATAGTTTTTTTCAGGACCTATGAATAGCCTTGCCTTTTATACTTCAACTTTGTAATCTTATTAAATATAGATACCATAGAAAAAACATGCAATTAAGCTAAATAGAACATTTAAGGGTTTCACATAATGTACGTGTAAGGATTGCCTAATTGCCAAGCATTCATTGAGGGGTGGTCGTTTGCTTCCATTCAAGTGGGACGGTGAAAAGAAAAAAATTGTTTGGCAAAAATATGTTTTTTGTATGACTCAATGGAAAGCTCTCAGCGGTTTGAAGATTAGGGTATTAAATTATCATTATTGGTTCCTCGTAAATAATTTGTTTTTTATTACGTTTTCATTGTGGTTTTACAAATTGAAGGTACAATTAAAAAGGCTTTAGTATAGCATTTTCCATTTGAATACTAACGGCTGCTCTTGAGGATGTCAATTAAGTATAATGATTTTATCTATCTGTAAACCTGTCTCTTTCTATAGGTATTCCATAAACAAAGATGGAGATACTATAATCATTCTTTAAATTCCAATTCTTCTCTGAGAACGTCTCAGAGAACGTAAGAGACGTAAGAGAGTTGAATTAAAAATATATTTATTAGGATGACAAAATACAAAACAATTATGTGATTATAGTATAATCTATCCTATTTTATTATGAAGCTGAAAAGTTTTTTGTTTGTTTCATTGAACGCGCTAATCTCAGAAACTACTGGTTTGAGTTGAAAAAATAGATTAGTGTTGGATAGCCAATTTATCGAGGAAGGCTATAGGCTACTTTTATCTCCGAAAAACATAAGATCCCTCTGGAACGCGGGTGAAACCGCGGGGCGGAAGCTAGTCAAATATAATTTTACTCATTAAGTTTTAATAACTACAGACATAAATTATGTAATGAGCTATTACGTGCCCACAGCTGGTCAAAGGGCTCACTCCAGGGTTATCACGACAGGTAATTGTATAAATAACGGCACCGCCCGCGTCGCGAAACAAACAAAATTAAATTTCGGCAGCCGACTTATCACATTACGTGGAACGAGTGTCATTACGGCAGATGGCATTACCTAAATGTGCAAACAACATTTTTTGTTGTGTATTTTTATAGTGAACAATAAAGTATTAAATTATGGAATTGAAGTTCGTACAAAAATCATCGGAATAATGGATCATAATCTTGCACAAAATAAGGTAGAATAAAAAAAAAGTAAAACTATGACATTTTTCATCTGTGGTAATTAGATGTGACTGAAAAATTTAACTCGACACTGATTGATTTCCATTTTTAGGGTGTCGTAGCCAAATGGCAAAAAACGGAATGTCTGTCTGTCTGTCTGTCCGTTCGTATGTCATAGCCACTTTTTTCCGAAACTATAAGAACTATACTGTTGAAACTTGTTAAGGAGATGTATTCTGTGAACCGTATTAAGATTTTCATACAAAAATAGAAAAAAAACATTAAATTTTGGGGGTTCCCCATACTTAGAACGGAACTTAATATTTTTTTTTTCATCAAACCCATAAGTGTGGGGTATCTATGGATAGGTCTTCAAAAATGATATTGAGGTTTCTAATATCGTTTTTTTCTAAAATGAATAGTTTGCGCGAGAGTCACTTCCAAAGTGGTAAAATGTGTAACTTCTAAAATAAGACCATGATGAAACTAAAAAAAACATATGATGTACATTACCATGCAAACTTTCACCGAAAATTGGTTTCAACGAGATCTAGTAAGTAGTTTTTTTTTAATTCGTCATAAATCGTAAACCGCAATTTACCTTTCATTCAATCAACTCAAATATAAAAAAAAAATTGTGCATTTCCCGTGATGGACGAACGATGGACGAAGTTTGTACGGAACCCTCGGTGCGCGAGTCCGACTCGCACTTGGCCGGTTTTTTAAAAATGATGATTCTAAATTGAAATTGTGACATACATAACGAAAATTATAAAATTAGTCTATCTTAAAAAACATAACATTGCGTGCGCAGACTTGTAAAAGCATTTACCTCAAATGTCTGAAGTTTTAATGCTGGAAATGATATGAAGCTACGTGGTTAGACATAAAAATATTTTTACGACATCATACGGGAACCATGAAAATGTGTTTTGTTTCAACGCATTACAATAAGATTATCATGGCGTTCGTTTCATATAATTTTATTACAGTTTTATTATTTAGTCATTTTGCCGAATAAAACTTGTCTCCGTTTTTTATGACTTTACTAAACGTTCCTAATTATAATTATTTTCAGGGTTCCTAGTCCCTTATAGTTTAATCACGTCCCTCTGTCCGTCTATCCGTCTTGGTCATTTTACATGACGACTACCGTGATATCAAGCTGTATTTTGGATAATTATTATTATTTATGACGAACACAGTTATCAAATAAAATTTAATTTAAAAATCATTTTAATAGTGTCCCTCCAAAATTTATTTTTTATCACTTTCCTTCAATTTATGTTCAGTCTTAGGTTTTAGGCTATACCACATTGTAATGACTACGGAACCCTATACTCAACACATTCCAACATGCACTTGCCGGTTTTATTTTTATTTATTGTACATAGCTAAAGTCTATTGTATCTTGAATATTATGAAAAATATTTTAATTTGTATTGCTCCTTTTCAATTTTCAGTCAATATCTCCAATAAAAGAGCTCTAGAAATACCCTTCATACGTTCAGATTCTTCATTCCTGAAGGATAAATAAAAATAATCCACCAGCGAAGCATCCACGATCAAATTGCTTCGAGATTAAAGGTACAGCGCTAGATTAATTCGATATTTTAATCTACTTATAGGCTATAGACATTTTTAAATTAATATTTTGATACCATAAAATGCACCTATAAAATCTGAAGTCCATTCAATATACTTTAAGCAAAGTATAACCTACTAGCTGTTCTCGCTGTTTCACGATGAAATTTGGTATACAGATAGCACAGATAGCCTTTTAGGCTCCGTTTGTGTGTTCTACCGTCTCTACAATGGGGAGTGTTCTCAAGAACTTTTTGATCTGGTGCCATTGTCACCCTTCTATCATCGCACCACTCGCCGGCGATGTGGAGCTCATCCTCATATCCTCGAGTCGCCTTGAAGGTTGACACAACGTTTTAGTCGGACGTTCCTACTGCGGACAATTGGGATGTGGAATGAGCTCCCCATTACGGTTTTCCCTCAGTGCTACAATATGGGCTTTTTCAAGAGGGGCGTAAAAAGAGCTCTTCAAGGTCAGCAACACATCGGCAATACCCCTGGTATTGCAAATGTTCATAGGCGGTGGTGACCACTTACCATCAGGTGGACCGTCTGCCTGCTTGTCAACATAAAAAAAAAATGTCCCTCTCCATATCATAGGCGTAGGCTATCTGTGTACCAAATTTCAACACGATCGGTTCAGCGGTTTAAGCGTGAAAAGGTAACAAACAAACTCACATTCGCATCTATAATATTAATTAGAATTAGGATTACCTAGAGATACTTACAAAAAATATTTCTATATTTTCTATAGTTAATTGAATGTCTCTTTGTGTTTATTGTATTGAATACTTTACTCAAATCATTCATGCCTAACAAAAAGGTCTATATTTTGAGAAATTCAAATAAAGAGCAAATACTAATATACTATTTTTTGACAATATAAGGACTTAGATTATTATATTCATTGATTTTTACTATGTACAGCTTCTACTGTTATACTTTAATATTTATTTTCCACTCCACGAGCGTGATATTTAATGTGATTTCGAATTAGTATTCAAATCAGAATTATATCAAACCTACACTCACACGCAATCGATCAATAAAAAGTTGGAGGTCAATGGTAATAATAAATAAAATAAATATTCTGGGACATTATTCCTCACACACGGCCATCTATCTAATTCTCATCAAAAAAATCGAAACACCCCTGAAGTTTGGTTTTGAATGAGTTTTATGTTTGTTATGTTTTCTGTGGGCTCTAATGTTTGCTTCCATTCAAAATTTTTACAAATTTTTCTTTAAAGAAAAAAAGATACCTATTGAAAAAAACACCATATTTAAACAATTTTAATTTTAAACATTAATATTCGTTAAACGATACCTTATAATATCCGCAATAATATGGCATTATTGCTTTTTTTTTGTTTAATGTAAAAATAAAACATAAAATTCATTTAAAACCAAACTTCAGAGGTGTTGTTGCAGAACCGTTTCGATTTTTCTGATGAGAAGTGTTTGTTTGCATTACCTAACTCAAAGTATCAAAGAAGGTACTATATAAATATCATTACTAAGCTACAAGCTGTAAGCGTTTAACACAACGTTTTTTTTTTGCAATTTCCCAATTGCGACATTTGTATCATCTAAGCTATGATTGCTAAGGCGAAGGTGGGAAAACCATAGAATAATGATAGGATACTTGTAGTATGTACCCGCCGGCGTCGCTACCTATCTCAAATTAAAAATCTATCGCAAGCACTATATGTAAGTGTGTTAACACATGCTCTTGAGAGTCAGTTTCCCTTTAGGCATTTTGTACAACCTTCAATATGATGTTACATATTTAGTAAAAAGTTGTTAAAGTTGTAGTCTTATGACTTAATTTTATAAACACTTTAGGGATACGCTTTGAATGGGGCATTAAAAAGTAAAAAGCTAACAGGTTGGGTTTCTGAGACCCTTGTCACCTCTGTAAATAGATATAATATCTACTTCGTTACTTGTTACTTGTAAAGATTGGTTGATAAAATTGAATAACCTTGAAATAACATGGAAGTTATACTTATAAAAAAATATCGCAACTTTTTTTAGCGTGCCGTTTAGCTTATTATGAGTTCTAAAATTGCTTGTATTTACGCAAAAGTCAACACTAAAATGAAGTCATGGAGCAGATAATGCATGTTTAAAATTAAACGTAGCGGGTAATTTAGACCCTAGTTAACCCTTCTCAAACAACAGCGGGCAAAAGATTGTGCCGTTGGTAACCGCAAACATTAGTCATTGCGACCGAGTCGACTGTGACAAAACATGGGTTGAAATTTGCACGTTTACTTATTTAACCCTGTTGCGTCTTGATTTGAGGTTATCTTCACACAAACTTAGTGGCTGGCCACACCTCGTACATTTGTGTGCAGTGGCAGCCACACGATGCAACACAGGTTATACAAGAATCGTATTATGACCACAATGCTTACCATGCTTGAGTGTCAGTTTTTCAGAATATAATTTTCACATTCAAATAATAGAATCCAATTTTGCAATTTTGCTAAAATATACAAATGCTTTTTTAAATTATTTGACTAACTGAATACAAAGGCAATTCTGCAAATACTATAACAATAAAATTCATACGAAGCAAATAAGTTTTTAAGTTTGCACAAAAGTTTTGAATCTACACTAATATTATAAAGCTGAATAGTTTGTTTGTTTGAACGCGCAAATCTCAGGCACTACTGGTTCGATTTGAAAAATTATTTCAGTGTTAGTTAGTCCATTTATCGAGGCTAAAGCTATAGGCTTTTTATTGTAGGAAAACACAAGATCCCTCGGGAACGCGGGTGAAAACGCGGGGCGGAAGCTAGTATTATTATATTGCTATTTTAAGAGAGGTAGAGCATAGCTATATGTCGCTCAAAGAGCAGCTGGACTGGGGAAGTACCTTACAGAATACCGGAGCCAAATAACTTATAGTTGTGTTCCTGCGCGTGAGGATCGCCAGAGCTCATCAGAGAGGGGGGAAGGGTCGGCAACGCGCGAGTGATACCCCTGGTGTTGCAAGCGTTCATGGGCTACGGTAACCTACCATCAGGCGGGCCGTATACTTGTTTGCCGATAATGTGGTATAAAAAATATATATAGTGATTAAAATTTATGGTTTAAGTCTATACATATATTATTAAAAATGTAGGACCAACGAGTCTGTACATTGAATATATTTAGCAGTGTTGTCAAAATCGTCAATTACAGTCAAATCAAATTCTTGGGATTCCTTTACATTGTGCATACGACATGCGTAGCTAGACGTCTACAAGAAGCGTCCCCTGGGGGCTCCAAGCGGGGTAATTATAATAAAGAAATATTCCACGAGAATGGGGAATTGACTCACCCTTACTGCTTATATTAGAATAAAAATTATGGGGCCTATATTTGAATAGCCAAAAATATCTCCCTGAAATTTAAACGAAGACAATGTCTTTACAACGGCATTGTTGATCGTATGTATGTAAATTGTTTCAAATGTCAGCAATTTTGATGTATTCTGTACAAATTAAAGTAAACGTGGTTTCTTTGATGTTTCTTAACCTAACCTTAAAAAATATTCACTGCCTAGGTTACATTCACGAATGGGCTATTGAAAAAAAAAGACTTTTACCCACGACCTTAATGGTTGTAAAATGTCTTCCACTATTGGTTCTTCTGTATCGTTCGAGAGTAGTATTAAACAATGAAACTTACGTTAAGTCTCAAGACTAGGCTACCGGCTACCTTCTACCCTCTTCATCTTGCACCTCTCGCCATCGACGGCGAGCATGTCCTCACACATTGGAACCAAATTGATCTCACACGGTGCATTTTCAAGAACGAGCTTCCCGCCTTGGTTTTTCCAGAGAGTATTGGGTTTTTTATGAAACGTATCAAGAGATTTTTGCAGGTTTGACAACGCGCAAGTAATTCCCGTGGTATTGCAAGCGTCAATAGACTACGGTAACTACTTACCATCAGGTGGCGTATACTCGTTTGTCTCCTCGGTGGTATAAAAAAAAACATGATGGTTAATAGACTCGATAGTTTAGGTGTCGAATTTTGTGACGAAGGTCAATGGTTCGAATTTTATAATGACCTTGATCTTTTGGTGACGGAAAACATCGTGAGGAAACCACAACACGATGGTGAGGTACTGTAGCCAGCCTACTACCACCCTCAAGTGGAAAATGTATCACCAAGCACCTGCCAGTGTGTCCCAGCAGCTGCACTTAAGAGCCATTACATTGTAGGCTTTGTATGCTCACCAGCTTCAGCTTAATCCTCACTTACCATGATAAATCATAAACAAGTTTAACCAGTTCAATATCATTCCATGATTGGGTATACACAGGATGTTTACCTTAACACAATAGGGGGCTAATGAATGATTGTGTGCCCTGTTTCTGATTATACGCTTGTTGCCTCGCCCTGTATATGTGACAGGGTAATTAGTGTATTTGTGCACCAATTTGACTGATTAATAGATAGATTGTATCGTGATTTAATGTCAAAATTCAATAGTATATATGTTGACATGTTTTAATGGAAATTTTGATTGTTACAAGGTGTTACCCCGTATTTTTATTTTATTTATATATATCTTCTTCTAAACATATAATAAAACAGTAGAATCTTATATATATGTTTGAAATACTTTTCTCTCTGTCTGTTTGTTTGCGCACATCTTTGGAACCACTGAACGGATTTTCATGTAGTTTTCACAGGTAGATAGAGATTAATTTAGAGCAGAATATAGGCTTTGTTTAAAAAAAAGTTATTGTTATTTAAAGTATTTTGGAATTTACTTTTATACTGTTAGAAAGTTATCTCTAAGGGAGAAAAGTTATTGAAAGTTTATAACGTCTGCGCGAGCGATGCCGCGGGTGAAAAGCTAGTCCTATACATAGTCTGGCCATAAATACTGTTACACTTATTTTTAAGAAAGATATTACATTTGAATTTGGAATCTGTCATTTTTATACGATTGTTCATTGGGTTTTCTAATTTTGGCGCCAATACATTGGACAATATTTTGCGATATTAAAATGGAGTGGGGTGATAAAGAGAACCGAATCGCTGTGATTGCATTACACAAAGTTGGTATGGAGCCAAATGCAATTTTTAAAACTCTCCATACGCTTGGTATTAGTCAAATGTTTGTGTACCGGACTATTAATAGGTACAATGAGACCTCCTCTGCTTGTGACAGAAAAAGATGTAGCACAAGTAGATAGTCAAGTAATAATAGATAGCAGTAATTTGGACATGGTTAATAAAACTGTATTCTTAGGTTTAACATTAGATAATAAATTACAATGGGGTCCTCATATAGATTCTTTGGCAGGTAAATTAAGTTCTGCTGCATTTGCTGTAAGGAAAATTAAACAATTGACGAATGTCGAGACGGCTAAACTAGTATATTTTGCTTACTTTCACAGTCTGTTATCATACGGTATTTTATTATGGGGAGCAGCAGCCGATATTGAAACTATTTTTATACTACAAAAAAGGGCAATTCGTGCAATTTATAGTATGGGTCCTCGGGACTCATTAAAGCATTTATTTAAAGAAATAAATATAATGACTTTGCCTTCACTCTACATTTATGAAAATATAATGTTCATACGTAGAAATATAGGAATGTTTAAAACAAAAGTAGATGTCCATAATATAAACACAAGGCAAAGAGAGAAATTAGTTGTTCCATATTTTAGGTTAGCCAAAGTTAGCAAGTCATTCCTTGGTAATTGCGTTCGTTTTTATAATAAAATACCTAACTCGGTAACCAAGATGACCGATTTTAAATTCAAATTTTACGTAAAGAAGGTTTTGAAGGAAAAGGCTTATTACAAGGTAGCTCAATATATTGAAGATAGGGATGTTTGGAAATAGTTTCACTCTGCACAGGTGCACTTCGCATATTGTTTTTTTATTTTATTTTTTTAGTTTTAGCCATTATGTAGCGTATTCGCTATTATTTAATAAGAACTTGTTTGCGTTACATTTTATTATTTACATGGTATTGGTATTTTTCTTTTTGATTTAATTGTATATTGTATTGTACATTTTGCTGTTATTGAAAAAATATAGCCAATAGTCAGATTATAAAAAAAAATATATATATATAAAAAATGTAACCTTGCTGAGTTTCTTGCCGGTTCTTCTCAGTTGAAGGCTGATTTCCGAATCGGTGGTAGCTTCAGTAAATTCGACCTTCATAAGTGCCCTCCTAGGGCCTAAACTGAATAAATGGCTTTGACTTTGACTTTGACTTTGAGATCTGGCCGTCCACGTAGTGTTCGTACGAAAAAGGTGGTTAAAGCAGTAAGGGAAAGAATTCGAAGAAATCCTGTCTGAAAGCAAAAGATTTTATCTCGGGAGATGAAGATAGCACCCAGAACCATGTCGCGTATTTTAAAAGATGACTTAGGACTTGCAGCCTATAAGAGACGCACTGGTCATTTTTTAACTGATAATTTAAAAAGAATAGGGTGGTAAAATCGAAACAACTACTGAAGCGGTACGCAAAGGGAGGTCACAGAAAAATTTTGTTTACGGATGAGAAAATTTTTACAGTTGAGCAACATTTTAACAAACAAAATGATCGTATTTATGCTCAAAGCTCTAAGGAAGCTTCCCAATTAGTCGACAGAGTGCAACGTGGGCATTATCCGACTTCAGTGATGGTTTGGTGGGGTGTTAGCTATGAAGGAGTGACTGAGCCATATTTTTGTGAAAAAGGTATCAAAACATCGGCACAAGTGTATCAAGATACCATTCTTGAGAAGGTAGTTAAGCCCCTTAACAACACCATGTTCAATAACGAAGTATGGTCCTTCCAACAAGACTCGGCGCCGGGTCATAAAGCTCGGTCCACGCAGTCTTGGTTGGAAGTAAACGTTTCGGACTTCATCAGAGCTGAAGACTGGCCGTCGTCTAGTCCCGATCTTAATCCGCTAGATTATGATTTATGGTCAGTTTTAGAGAGTACGGCTTGCTCTAAACGCCATGATAATTTGGAGTCCCTAAAACAATCCATACGATTGGCAGTGAAGAATTTTTCCATGGAAAGAGTGCGTGCTTCTATTGATAACTGGCCTCAACGTTTAAAGGACTGTATTGCAGCCAATGGAGACCACTTCGAATAAGCTTTTTATATTTTAAATTGTTTTTTATTTATGTATTAAACTAACATACTGTAAAAGTAATAAATATTATTTGCAATAAAAAAAAATGTTTTTTCTTTGTGACAATATTTACGGCAAGACTAGGTATATCATCGTGCTCTGGTTTCCTCATGATGTTTTCCGTCAACGAAAGCTCAAGCTCATTGAGGGATTTGAACTTACGACCTTCGTCACGGAATTTAACGTCACTACTACTAAGCTATGATAGCTTAGTTGGAGTTTTAGAACTATATCCAGTGAAAAGGTAATGTGAGCATTATGAAGAAGTTTACGTTTGATTAAAGCAAAATTCATACAAAATATACAACATTCTGTTAGTCTTATGGTACTAAAAAGCAAAGATAATTTCTACAATTTCCTTTAATCCGATTTCCCAAGCTTGTACAGGTGTGCTAGACCGCCTCTATTTTATGTAGACGTGTGAGTGGCATGAAATACATTTCAGAAATTCAGACCACTGAGGTAATTGTGAGACTAGAGAGGTAAATTACTAAGTTAGATGTAGTCAATTATTTATATGTGATATTCGCTATTTCTCTATACTTTTAGGATATCCAAATACAGAAATTGTAACATTAACTAATATCGATATGTATTTTATGACATTCAAACATGTAACGTACTAGCCAATCCACGTTTTTTTGTCAGAGACTATCGCATAAAAACTCACCAAAGTTTCATCACAGTCGGATGATTGGTATATGAGAGCGCATATGTAACAAACAAACAAACAAGACGACCAAACATTGATTCATATATAATGAAAGATGGCGCCGTCATCATTATTTTTTCTTTGAGATGTCAACTCTAGTATCTCAATGGTCCAGACAGGTGCGATTACTGCTCTTCGCTGAAGTGCTGTCTCGAGTGCTGAAACTTTCAGCCTCGTTATCAACGTTAAATATAAAAAAAAATAACGTTAGTTTTGAATTTTACTTTTTATCCCGGGAAAACACAAGATCCCTCGGGAATGCGGGTGAAACAGCGCGGAAAAGTTAATATATTTTATATCTATGAGAGATTTAAGACTTGGACCTTCTAGAAAAATTTCCATGTGAGCGACAATAGCTTATTCCGGTAAAGATGAGCCCTTCCCATAGTGTTCAATGAGCAGACTTCTAAATACATTCTCCAGCAATAGCACTGCACTACTCTAGCAAATACAAAAAAAAAATATTACAAGAAATCTGTCTCCTATTTTTTTATGAGACAGATTTCTTGTCATTACAATCATTACAATAAAACCCGTCAAATACTAACAAATCATAAACAATGTTCAAATGTAGCGGTATGTTCGTTAGTCAATGACTTAAAATTAACGCCTTTGCTTGAATTTCCAAAAGGATTTCCAGTAGTATTCGAGTGTGAAACGATTGATCATGAATTCGAGCTCTGGAATTGAAGGTAAAAGTTCTAGCTAGCTAGTTTGCCTGGGAGGTTATTTCACACTTTTAGAAAGCTCAGGAATGGAAGATAGAAAGGCTTTGATCTTCCACTCTGATAATTCTAGTTGAGCAAGTAAGTTCAAACGTCTTTTTCGTTGACGTTCTTAAAAATCAATTGTGGCCTTAATTTTTCTTGTTGGCAGAAAATCTCTCTTATTTAGCCTACGAATCGGTGAGTACAATTCGATTTTATTAAATTTATGCTGATCTGGCAGTCCCATTCTTTTTAATCCGCGGTACCGATCGACTGCTACGTTTCGAACAAAAGCTATTCGATTCTGTAGACGACATTGAACTAAATAACAACTCTGTGCCCTTGAATCTATACTTTTATCTATATTAATATTATAATGCTGAAGAGTTTGTTTGTTTGTTTGAACGTGCTAATCTCAGGAACCACTGGTTCGGTTTGAAAAATTATTTCAGTGAGAGATAGCCCATTTATCGAGGTAGGCTATAGGCTACTTTTTATCCCGAGAAAACATAAGATCCCTCGGGAACGCGGGTAAAACCGCAGGGCGGAAGCTAGTCAAACATATATTTGTTTACTATGGAATAGGAGATCTCATACATTTTTTTCAGTCACTTTGTGGGAAGGCTGACAAGCAGGCCTGATGGTAAGTCGCCACCGTATAGGCCACGGTAACGGATTGCAAATGGATTGCCAGCCTTTACAAAACCTAGAATACAACTGCCGGAACGCACCGCTAGGTACTTGGCAATAGAATTTCTATTTGAGAATGGTAGCTAGCCAGGTAGGTACTACAAAGTATCACCAGGCTAAAATACAATTTTATTATTGAATCATTTTCGTACATGATTTCCCAAAAACCGAATTTATTGGTAATAAAACTGCTCTATATTATGTATACTCGAAAGCATTGAAAGTGTCCAAAGTCCTAAGAGACATTAAATACGTGAAGTCGCCGACATCACCATAATATTTACGACACTTGTCCCTCTCTTTGTTTCCTGAATATTTTCCAGCATACCTACTCCATAAGCAATATTTTAAACCGTCCGAAGTGAATTTGAAATAAAGCTCTTTGAAACAACAATAAGTTACAAAGTTGACGCTCACACAAAGTTCCGTATATTGACTGTGTCATATTGCACTTTTTGTGCCTCTACATTCGATACGATGGGAGAATATTGTTGCTCTTTGAAAGCAAATGCTGCGCTATTTATTGGTGCAAATGCAGAAATGCATATAATGTTCGTTTAAAATATTTTATAGCGAACGAATCTTTACTTTCAAAAGACATAGGTATCTCAGCAATTCATCTCCTTTTTTATTGATTCAATTTGTTCCCTTTATAGAAAGTATTTAAAATATCTTATGGTTCATACTAATGCAGTTTTTTTTAATTCATAAATAAACAATTGCTTTTTCATTGGTTCGTGCCGTATTTCCTTTAAAAGATTTCGGATTTCGTTTTTCGGATTGCACGCGATTTAAATTTTTCCATTACAATTCTTCAATTTAAGTCCATTGTTTAAAAGTCTTTGGTTACCTATTTCGTTTTATTTATAAAGGACAATAAAAAAGTAACTTTGTGTTTATATTTTCATTATTTGTGATGCCTTATAGTTGTAGCTATTTCTATTGAAAATTACGCTTATTTTTATTCAAAAACTCCTTCCTAAATTATGTTGCCTTGCGGGAGAATAAATGAGACTGAACTAGAAATAATTTTAAAACTGTAATACGTATTATTAGAGATCCGCCAATTATCTGGATTCAAAACACGATCTTTAGTTTTCACCTTAATTTTTCACATGAATAATTAATATCTCGAAGCTATTTGCTTAATTTCTTTGGTAATAAGAGTTTTAAACAGAATTAATTGCTTTAAATGTTGTAGAAATCACGTTAGCTTTATCAGTAATAGCTTATGTAAGTATGTACTACTTCTTTATGAGCTCTTGAACTTTATTGAGTTCTTTTATAGTAAAAAAGAAAACATTATTATCGACCAGAACGAATACAAGTATAATGTGACCGTAATTTAATTACGAACACAATATGTTGCTGACTTTGAAGAACTAGCTCCAAACCCAAAATTAAGTTTACATTATTTAAGAATCGAGTAATAAAGATCTACAATCCTGCCTCAAAAGTACCTCGTAAATAATAAAATTAAAACCATTTTAATTTAACATTCTCCATAAGACAAAAGTTTTGAAACATACTAAAGTGCTTATACAGCATGTATTCAAACTTATAGGATTTCACGACACGAAAATATTTCCTTTTCCTGTCTCTGTTTGAGCAAACGAGTTGATAATGTTCAAAATACTTTATCCTGAAAATAATAGTTTTCAGTATTTATTTTATAGTAAATTGACGTAAGAAGAAGTTGGTTCTTAATACGACGCAGTTTAATAAAATTTTGTTTAGGAAAAGAATAACTATATTTGAATAAGTTTGTATTTAACTATAACCTCACCATACCAGTGATGATGCGGCATAATGAAAATGATTTCTTAGTAAAATAACAAAATTAAGGCGTGCGTAGATATCATCTGGGTATCGGAAAATATATAATAGGTTTTTGTTTATTTTATGTGAGTAATTTTATTTACGTATCTATCTTATGTACGTATTTATATAAAAAAAAACAAACATATTACAAAAAAAAATAATTGTGGAGATGATCTTAAAAATGAAACTTGAAAAAATGTACTCTTGCATAAGAGTTTTTTTTTGCAATGTGTTTGTTTTCACATACCGAGCAATCTCACGAAATTCTAATTCTTTTAACACCGTTTATATCTAAAATTAGTTTAATACCTATACTCTGTCCATCCGCTTATTTTATTTTAGACTTTTAATAATATCAAAGAATTCTTGACCTTATTACTTTAAAATAAGGTCCATCTATGTAGATACACAATTAACCATAGAATAAATAGACAAACCTTGTTACTGATAATAATAAGATTCATATTTCTTTGATATTTTAAATGTCAAAAATAAAATAAGCGGATGGACAGAGTATATCTGGTTTTCTAGTTTCCATGGAAAAAGCTATGTTTAGTTTATTTTGTGAAGTATGTCCCAGTATATATATAACATGTTTACCTAAAGTCTAAGTGACACTTTGGTCTAAAATCGCCTAATAAATATAACGACGTCAAAAACAATGCCTTACCTCCTAACGCGCCTCGGTTACTCCAAAAGTTTCTATGCCTTTTTTCCTTAAAAAAAACATGATAATGTGACACTTGCCGCGTCCTTTGGGAAGAATAATGTATCTCTTCAAATTGACATAAAACGACTTGATATACGAACTAAACGTGAGCATTCTGTATAAGCAAATTGAATAAAAGCACTGACGTGAACATTATTTGTATTGTAGCTCTCAATAAAGTTGAAGCACGGCTTTGAATTGTGTATTTTCGATATGAAAGTTGCTGCGCTCTTGAATATGACTTGACGGGAGACCGCCTCGAATCGAGTTTACACTTTGCGATATATATTTTTTTGAAAATGCTGTATTTTAATTTACAATTCAAGATGTAGCTGAATAGTTAACGTTTCCGGAATAAAAATAAAACTACGTCACTCTCCGGTCCATAAACTATCTCCATATAAAAAAAAACACATTAATCCGTTGCTCCGTGAAAGATGGACAAACCGACATACACTCTTTCGCATTTATAATAGTAGGGATATAATAAATAGTACATGTTTTTTCCAGTCTCGCCTAACGTTTGAGTTTTGTAATAAACTGGGTCAGGAAGACTCAACTGCAACGAAAGTTTTTTTAAGAATGTTTTCATGAACGCAACTGAGAGCTGTTTTTTTTAATTTCTTACAGAATATAAAATCTTTTCGTCGACGCAACCGACCAAACTCTGACCTCAGAAGGCGTAAGATCAGAGCTTCTTTTTTTTTTAAATGTCTTGAACCAATTTTTCCGCGTCCGAAAACACTGGCCAAAGTCGTAGTACCTACCTAATTTATAAAAAAAAGATTTAAGTAAACCATCAAAGGAATTTCTTCTTTCGATAATAATCGTGTCACCAAGTCTCTCGCAGTGGAGGCAATCATATTTCAGCTTATTCTTTTGATGTCAATCCCTTTTACTGTGCCTATAATAATGTATGAAAAATAAAACGTTAGCAAATAAAATAACATTTATTGGTTTATTTTCTTTACTTACCGATTATATAGGAAGCGGTAGAAACACTTTTAATGTATCATTGTTATTTTGTAGGTTTTTTTTTCGTCTTGGAAAGTAATTTGAGTGGATATTTTATTATAATTGGGGTCGGTAAACCTTCCTGATGATTTTTAGTATCGATATCAGAAGGTAAGAGAATTGTATTGGATAATTCTGTTTTTATTATTAAATATGTGTTCAATACAAACTTAATAAGTAAACTTCGTGATGGAGGTGAGTTGAGGCTAGATATCTTGATGGCCATGCCACAGGTCGTGAGTTCGATTCCCACCTCGGACAATCATTTGTGTACATGAACAGAACTGTTTAAAAAAAAGTCATTCGTGCAATATTGCTGAATACAATTAATATTCCGAATTTACAGTAAATCCTAATGTAATTCCAATAATGTCAGTATAATCGACTTCTGTGAATTCGTGGACTGAATCCCACTAAGCTATACTGTTTGAGTACCTTTTTAGACACCCTATTACGTAGAACTAGCTTCCACCCTGCGGTTTCACCCGCGTTCCCGAGGGATCTTATGTTTACCGGGATAAAAAGTAGCCTATTACCTTCCTCGATAAATGGGATATCCAACATTAAAAGATTTTTTTAATTCGAACTAGTAGTTTCTGAGAGCGCTTTCAACCAAACAAACTCTTCAGCTTTATAATATTAATATAGATAGCATAGTGTCTGTTTCATTTTATAATTATAAATATTTATTTATGTATAATTCAAAGTTGAAAAAAAATATTTTTTTTCTTCAATATTATGAGTAAAATACCAATAGGTTGTTGATTTATTCACATGAATATTACACTGCGGTTGTAGGAGTTACTTATCGATATGAATAACTGTTATGGTGCAGGATCTGGGCAAAAAAAAATAAGCCACGTAATTCAGTTTGGTATGAATTGAGTTTTCCACTCAATCATAAATCAACAGCTTATATTTTTTTAAGTTTAACGGAAGCTATGAGGTAGGTACAGCTTTCTCCTTAATAATTTAATTTAACAATTTGTATTCCAATAAAAGTTCCTATCTTATTGAATCATGCAGTCAGTCTATCGTAACGGTAAGAAAAAAACTCCAAGTTCAATAATGAAATTGTATCTAGTATTGAACTTTTAACTTTGCAATTTCCGATGTGAACTTCTGAGAAAATTTTTACTTTTTTCAACGTACTTAAGGCTCCAGTCTCCCTAAAATCAGTATTCTTGCGGAATTTATCAGAAAATTAATATATTTTTTTAGTCATCAGAAAAGCAATAAATGAAATATATTTTACATTATTTTAAAGTGCGAGTGAAAACATAAAACGCATCAAAATTCTAATTCTAGCGTTCGTTGTGTTATTTGTTTAGTTTCGGTAAATTTATTAAAAATGATTTTTTGAATGCAGTTTTTTTTTATTTGATAGATAAATAGTTGTTTTCGGAGTGGTTAAAGTGTGACTCCTCTAAACCAATACTTTGTAATAGAAAAAAAATATATTTTTCAAGGGTTGAATTCAGAAATTTATAACTATTTGAAGCACTTTAAATAAAGAAAAAAAGTAACTAGATAAGATTATTGTAGAGGCGTGTGCATGAATGAGACCTTCTACGCGTGGAACGTAAATAGAGGTATGTTTAAAGCCTCACGAAACTAATAAAAGTGCCGTCAAATTAAAAAATAAAATATGTATTGGAAACTTCAAATCTCACACTTAAAATATATTTCATTTATTGCTTTTCTGATGACTAAAAAAATATTTTTTTTTTGATAGATTCCGCAAGAACACTGATTTTAGGGAGACTGGAGCCTTAAGCCTCTTTCCACGGTATTTTTCGACTAAAGCGGTGTAGAGCTTCATTCGACTATAAATTAATTTATCGCGAAAAATATTTCTCACTGTCTATCAACGAATTGGCAATTGCGAATTTTATTTTCAGTATTAAAATTTATTATTAGAAAGGTAGAAAACATAAACAGGATATTTTTTACGAAAGAGGAAAACGAATCTTCACAATAAATAAATAGAATTTTACTACTGTATGTAAAAAAAACTCAATGTTATATTCTTATCATGAACATTTTCTCTCAGAGTTCATTCAGCCCATCCCTTTAACAAGTTGTTAAGACTACAGTCCACAACATTAACGTTAATTGCTACAATCTGCATTCAAAATTAACCTTTATTTCAAGCACCATAAAATTCACAGTTGTAACAACAATTACCCCATAAAAAAATCCCCTTTGATGCTCCATTACAGTCATAAGACAAAATCCGTGGTATTAACCAAAGGCAGATAATGGTGGACGCGTGTACCGGACATGGTGGTCATTAATCAAAAAGTTACCAACCCTCTGACAACCCTCATTGTACTTATAAACTAACGTTAACGCCTTGCTAAAGATTTGTCCGATTGCTTGACCCTTGACAAAAGTTTGGGTAGGCACAAAGTTTCGTCAAGAGCTATTTTGTTGAGATCTTTAGCATCGATTTATATAATAATATCATTTTAGATAGGTTCATTATAACAAGGATAGATATTATTAGTTAAAGAAAAAATATATATAGTCAATTAAGTGGCTTTTTGCTCTCACTTATGTATCGGAAGTTTGAATCGAAAAGATTAGAAAGATTTTTGTGAAAATCTATGACAACACTTATCTTATTTCTAAAATCGACATATCGTTCCTTAGAAATTTCTCAATCACTTATTGTTTCAGAAATCCCCATATTGACCGGTCATGATGAATCAACCTGTATAAATATACTTTATAGTAGCCTGGCTGGCTACCGCCCTCATGTTGAAAATCTATAGTCAAGCACCTAATGGTGTGAACCGGCAGTTGCACTTGAGAGCTAATTGCCTTCTAGGCTTTATAAATTATGGTATTATGTCCTTAGGCGACGGTACCAGCTTGCTTTTCAGCGTTCTAACATTTAAAAAAATATCATTGCCCAAAAGACAGGCAAAAGTATTCAAAAGCGCCCACCCCAATAAATGTTAAATCCACGAAATCTTGGCTTACCTGGCTCGCAGCCAATCGTGATTTAATCTTCGATAAAACGTTTCATAAATTCCTAACCCGAATTATCATCACCTTGAAAATATTCTTTCCGTATAAAGCGTAGGTACTTCTCTCTTTATATTCGGTTCCCTAAGTCCTTTTTGTTACGAGCCGCAAATTAGTCGTCTGGCACGTGTCAATGGTTTTGGACACAATTTTATTTCCAAAGAAAGACAAGGAAATCATTTACTTCCCTGTGCCAACTATGTCGTCAAGTCTTCTCGTTATGAGCCTTTTATGTTCCGTCGTTATTTCTTTTTTGCGCGTAAAAGTATTGGCGAACTAGTTTTCTTTATATGAACATGTCTATATTTACTCGTATATTATTTTAAAAGGTACGTTATTTTACTGTGTATGACGATAACGAAGGTGCAAACCACATAAATTCATGATGGAAAATTACTCTTGAGTGCAGCTAGAACGCACCTGTAGATGCCAGATTTTCAACTTGAGGGTGGCAGCGTAGACTGATATAAATTACCCTACCATCGTCCTATAGTTTCTTCACCGAAAGCTGCTCAAAGTTGTAAAGTCCAAGAAGAGAGGTAGAGCATAGCGATATGTCGCTCAAAGAGCTCGACTGGGGAAGTACCTCCACCTTACATAATACCGCAGCCAAATAACTTATAGTTGTGTTCCTGCGCGTGAGTAAGGTCACCAGAGCTCATCGGGGAGGGGGGAAGTGTCAGCAACGCGTGAGTGATACCCCTGGTATTGCAAGCGTTCATAGGCTACTGTAACCGCTTACCATCAGGCGGGCCGTATGCTTGTTTGCCGACTATGTTGTACAAAAAAAAATGTAATAAAAATCTCAAATTGAGTGTAATGCCAAAAAAATGGTTTTTGTACTGTTACAATTTTTTCAACACAGTAGATTAGTTTATTTTTACTTGGCCTAGGAGTAATGCTCGTATAACTTTTCCAATTACTATGTTCGAAGAAATTTTAATAAGTAGCTTTTACCCCGCATCGTGGAAATTAAATTTTCCTAAATCCCCTTCTTAGTGGTTGTCTACGTTATGAATCTCTTATAAAAAATCAAATACTCTTCGGTGCTTCGGTGGATATACGTTTTCTTATTAATATCTTTGTAGAAGGTATATTTACATTACTTATAGGTGGACTATATAAATAAATTAAAAAAATATTTTCAAGTAGATACCTACGTAACTTGAAAATTGTCGACGTAATTAGCAAATATCCTGGGACATTCTTCACACTCGGCCATCTGATCCCAAATAAAGATACCTTGTACTATATACTAACGTTAATAATATACTAATATATGTAGATATACCCAGACTCCGAACAAACAGACAGATTTTTCCTGGATTGGAATCGAACCTGTGGCGTGGCAGTAAGGGCACTAGCATCTACGCCAACCAGCCCAGTCAATAGCATACTACATAGTAATAACATTTCAACAGCAGTTACGGTATTATAATTGAATCTATAAATAACATGCTGTACCCAAATCAATAGATTAATCGTGTGCAGACAGCTACAACTATATAGGTAGTAATATTACGCATCACACATACCCGATACGGAATATTTCCAATCTAAATATTGAATGTGAGGGACTAAAGGGTGCCATGGAGCTGCTAATGGTTTTAAGTTTAGAGAAATCTTTTTAAAATTAGAATATTATTTTTTGCATAGATTATAGTTTAGGTATGTACATTTTTCTGCTTCTTATTCTTTAGAGCTGATTTAATGAATTAATGTTTGGTATATATTATTAACAGCTTAAAGTTATGGAAACTTTTTTTTTTTGTATCACAACACTATTGGTGCCTAAGCTGGGATTGCCTGTGTTATAGGCACCCTTCTTTTAATTTTGGCTCAAGTGTGTTTCGAAGGCCTTTAAAAAGGTAGCTAAACTAAAAAGTATTATGTTACCTTTTTCACATAGCGCCTTGTTATTTTCGTACGAATGTAATAAAAAAAAAAACATTTTGAAATATGAATGTATGTACAAAATGTTTTCAAGTTTCTGTACAACGTCAATAATGATTTCAATATTATATTCCAGCTCTGCGTTACCAATATACATACGTCAACCTACAGGAACTAAGTTTGACTCCGAACAAAATAAATATTTTCCGACCTTTCCTTACACCCAGTATTATTTGACCTACCTCGCTCTCTTTGCTCTGATAATAATGTTTGACTTAAAGGGGATGAGACGGGTATAATCAAAGCTCTAGGTAAAATGGCTATGAGTTAATTTAGGGCGAAAAGCAAAGTTATTTTAGCAGAGGTTTTTGATGACCCTTGTTGGCTTCATCCTGTTGTCAGAAACCATTATGTTCAATTCAATTTTCACGTTGTGCATGAATGGAGTTAAAACTTTATAGCCTGTTTTAGTTTTACAACAACTTTATAGTTTTGTTGTTACGTATTTTGAATAAAGGTAGTAATTAACAACTAAGATTAGGAAATTTCACTCCAAATTGCTTTCCATTATCAAAGTCAAAGCTAAAATTAATATGTTTTTTTTTATTTCTTAACTATAAACCTTAAAATTTTGTAAACAACATTGAAATGTATTTAATGTACGAACCCAATCAAAACTTTTACTTAGAAACAACTTGCCTTAATCCTTTAACATGAATTAGGTGATCGGTCATGATATACCTACTTACAAAAGGTCAAAGGACATCTTTATCAGTTGCTTAATAGCATTAGTTGCGAGACCGGTTGTTAGTTGTAGTTGTACCTTACATGTATCTTTGATACTGGTAATTAATATCTTTATACCCTAAGGGACCCTAGAGTTATAAGGGTACCTGAATTTTCGTATCATTGTGACACAGTATAATGAATAACAGAGAGTCAATCAGTCTAACTTTCACACTACATTCTACCCTACGGCTTTATCCGTTCAAAGGGAACTAATGTATGACCGGGTAAGGATGTGATTGAGTAATAAACATACACACTATTTTTTTTTTATTTATTATCCAAAATAAAAACAGTGACAATACAAAACTAATCTTACTTTTGTAATGTTCCAATTTTGTTTAAAGAAAGAGATGGGTACCTAAACATGGAAGGGGGAAATTATAATAAAAGTATGTAAAACCTACCCCTAAATTGGGTTTTCAATAAACGGGTCACGTAGACAGGGAGCTTGACTAGCTTGAGATACTTTTTATTATTAGATTAGATGAATTGACTTATAAAAAGTAAAAAAAAAATATCGTTCATAAGCATAACATATTCACATGCAAAAAACGAATAAAATATTGACTCTGTGTCACCATTCTCTCAATAATGAAGAAAAAAAAACAAAAGATGATAGCGTTTGACAAGGTCGTGTTCGAATTTTGAAAATAAATACTTACACAGGGCCAGTAACTATGAGATGATGAGAATGTAAGAAGGTCGCATCGTTATAATAAAGCCCTACAATTTTCTTCGTTTTACACTTTGGCGATTCGATTTCATAATAACTTTTGAGAAAGGTCGAAGGGTGGTTTACTTATTCTTTGACGTAAGCTATATCTAGATATGATCAAAACCTTAAGATTACGTAATCTTTGAATATCCTACATAAATATTTAGGTACAGAATATTATTGTTCCCAAATATTATTCTCCAACTCAAACATTGCTATGAGCAATTTGAAAGTTCACTCGTAGTTTAATCACTGTTCCGTAGCTTCGTTGAAGTAATTCTGATGGGAGTACGGGCTATCTACCCGGCAAATTGAAATATCTATCTAGATATTGACGAAACTCGGTGTCTGACCATTCTACTCTTACAAAGTTGTTGATTAAATTGTATCCCGATTAACTGTTATTCAGGTCTGTTCGGGTGCGGTTCCGATAGGGGTGACGAACCGATTTGTTTGTTACAAATTCGAATGAATCTTTTTTCCAATTTCAATGTTGAATTCGGAATGAGACAGTTGATTGGTACACAATCGTGGTAAAGACTACGTTGAACACAGCATCAGTATACATTTAATGAAATAAATTCGCAACTAAGTAGTTTTCAATAAGGGGGAATAATTCTTGTATTACGGGGACTACTTCTGAAATAATACACTACTTTTATGAAAATATATCAAAGAGTTGGATATAAATAGGTATATAAATCTAAATTAAGTGAAATTGGTAGTAATTTTAGTGAATCTTTATATAGTCTATTACATGTCGATGCTGTAGACAGGGTGATCCCTAGCTAGGGTATGCTAAGGTCCTGAAAGCAGACATTTAAAAATGTTAGTATTCCTGTAACCAAAGTAAATTAATATTCACTCTCGATTAGTAAGTACAGATCGTTGGTAACTACAATTTTATCCAGTGTAAGTTAGCCTTATAAATCAACTTACCATCTCAAGCCTGTGGCTTCTCAAAAAGTTTATTTATGGCAAACATAATTTTAAATATGAAATATATAAGACTACTATCATAAATACAGGTCAGTTCTTGAGATAAACTCCTAGGAAAGACTGGCGCAGCGCCAGAACTACAGGATGAGTTTCTGATAGTACTAGAAATTCAAATTATTTGGCTGCCGTGGCACTATATCAAAAACTTATCAACACAGTAAAGTGAGCAATTTGTTTGTACGTCTCATCCAATCATTTCAATATTCCGGTAAGATATATTAGACTCTTCACATTCCTCTATAGATTTATTTTAAGAAAGAATAAAGAGAATATATCTATACATACATACTAATGTTCTCACACGGCGCGTCTCAAGTATTAACGATTTCAATCATATCTCGCGGCACCATACGTCGAGCACACGAATATATACCTACCTCTTTTGACAGCTTGGATTTCATTGCTAAAATTGTAATGTAAGTTTACTTACTAAAACTTACTACTTATATTATTTCACATTATTTCAAGGTTTTATTGCTATTTCAATGCGTAATGGATATGATACTATTTAAACTCCAGGATGTATTTAATATTATTTTTTTGCACTAACATGACGAAATTTTACGGCAATTTCATGAAAGTTGCGTTGGCATCGTGCTAAAGACCACTGCACTGTAAGTTGGGCACGACTGTTTGTAAACTCGTTTTTGATGAGTTACGCCATATGAGGACCGCCATAGAAATCTTTATGTCGACGCGATCGATCGCATCTTAGTTGAAAACTGATTTTATTTTGGTTAACCATACTTTCAAATAAAAGATAAAATTCTTTTTATGTCGGAAAAAGTCACACAGGTTCCTCGGCAACGCGGGTATAACCGCGGGCAGAAATTAATGTTACAATAATTTGAGATATTATGATATCCCTTGTAAGTAACAAGTAATTACTATGTTATGGAATTTTCATTATACTGGAATCAAACTTTTCCAGTAGGTACCTATATAACATTCTTATCAAAGATTAAATTGCTCTTAGTTATCTTGCACAGTACCTGCCAGTTCCTGCCTCTTTCACCCGCTAATAACAAAGTTGGTTGCAGCTATTTGCTTTTATTATTTCCCCGACCTTAGCCTCAGCTGAGTTTAAAATTAGCAGGAAATTGAGGAAAATTCCTAGAAATCCCGATAAGGGGAATGAAAATAAAAATATGTTAATTTAAATCAAATAAAAATTGTAAAAATTGGCGTTCGCATAAGTAACAAACAAACAACACATACACCTTCTCCGTTCCGTCGTGGGTAAAAATATTATTTAGTAAAATTTTCTTGATTCCAAATATAATAATTCAAATTACAATTTTGTTTCCAAAGGTACAATTATGTAACATTTATTAGGAAGTGAATGTTTTTGACGAACCACAGATTTCTGAAGGGGTTTTACTTGCTTCTTTGTTCATATATTATGTTTAGTTTATACTATATTTTATTTTTCTTTCTTTCTTTAGATTGACATTTAACTAAGTATGTAAAACCTTTTGAGTTTGTATTAGCACTGTGCATTCGTCTTGATTTCCACACTGGTAATATTATACAGATATAGTACCTACAGTCAGCCCTAAAAGTAGATGATCACTTTAAGATTCAGCAAGACAAAAATACTTGAATTTCTAGCTTACCTTCTTATAGATGACTAGCTTACGCCCCGCGGTTTCACCGGTGTTCCCGAGGGATCGTGTGTTTTCCGGAATAAAAAGCCCATAACCTCCCTCGATACATGGGCTATTCAATACTGAAAGAATTTTTCAAATCGAATCAGTAGTTCCTGAGATTAGCGCGTTCAAACAAACAAACTCTTCAGCTTTATAATATTAGTATAGATATATGTATGATATTAAGGCGACTCGTCTTAAATATGAGTCCATACTTAGATAAATGAGGAAAAATAGCCCTTTCGATTGGTATTGTTATTTGACAACTGGTAGTTATAGGTCAAAATCGCCTAATTTCCATTCATCATGGTTGGATTTACCCACCTAATTATCTTCGTGAGATGCTAAGAGAAAAAGTCTAAGTGGTAACAATACTCGGCTTGAGGTCAATTTCTGGAACGTGCTGACTCCTTATACGGCTAGTCTTTGCTTAGAAATGTAAATCTGTCCGAGAGACAGCCTCGACTTTATATTGTTACGTAATATGTACGTAAATGATGGTGCCCAGTACAAAATATTGAAAAATTTAATATACTCACATTGTCACTTGCCGTGACGTCAGAGGTCATCAAATGGATTCATATCCATCACTCGCCAACCATTCATCAGCGAATGGCCGCGTTGTAGATATCGCGTAATGGATACCGCTTGATATATGATTTCATTTGGGACTGGAAGCAGTTTCCAGTTCAATTATGAGGATATAGGGGAACTTTTGTTCTTTGTAACGCGATGCTATAAAATATTGGTTTCGTGGACCTTATTTCATACTAACAGGCTGGTGGGTGTGGATGGTAGATACCCTGATAGCTGCGCCGCTGGTTCTGGGCTCGATTCCAACTGAAAAAAATATATTTTTGTTTTTGATATGGGTATTAATAAATATTTTAAGTATAATATATTCAAAGGTGATCTAGTTTCAAAGGTCTGTTAAAATATTTGAACAAAAAAAAATAAGACAGATTGATACGTAAGATAAATTTGATTATCTCACAAACGTTTTAAAATTATATTGAAAATTATTCAATATAATTGTACCTTTGCTATGTTTATACCTTTTCGCCGATTCCCTCGGATTGTATCATCAAAACTTATCGAGACATCGGGAGACTGGTGGACGGGCAGCGGCGGTAGCTTTGAGAAAATTATCTATAGAATTATAAATCGTATTTATGTTGTAAATATAATATAAGTTTCACTCGCATTCCTGGGATAAAAAGTAGCCTATGTCACTCTCCGGCTCATAAACTATCGATATGCAAAAAAATATCAATAAATTCATCCGTTTTCTAGTTTCATCCAAAATTCGTTCCGACTTGATTGAGTAAGAATCATCAACTAACTTTTGTATTTATAATATTAGTAGTTTTAGTATATCTCCATTTTCCGCCAACGTAATATCATACCAGTATCCCTACACCACAAGTCAGCGATAAGCTTTCATTTATGTTTACGTAAGCAAAAAGGAACCCCTTTTGAAACGATAAATAAGGATGATGCCATAAAATACACAAGATAGCCGTGCCTTATGCCTAACATGAGAGCAGGATTTAAAAAATGTGACCCCATACCGTTTATTTGTAACCTACAAACGTATTACCTACTGGCTAATCTACATCCCAAAAAAGACCACTAATACGTTTTGGGCCCATGTGGTCGACTAGACTTTAAAGCATCAAAATTATACCAACCTAATTTTATCATAGACAATGTCCTCACTAGTAAAAGACGCATGTTTTGTGGCCACAGCACGACATTACGGCTCATGCACAAAGACGTATCTCGTAAGGAATTCCAATTTCAAATCGCCTCGTCTCGATGTAGCTCGCTTGATCGCATACAGCCTTTATAGGAGCCTGCTTTGTTGCTCATAAAATATGTTCTGTATCGTTTAAAATATTAAATTCGATATTTAAAACTGTGCTATAAACTCTATTTGCACAAAGGATTTGTAAATCTAAGGGCCTGTATCTAGTAAATATTGTTACAGGATGTATGTGACTGTTTATTTCGAAAGAAAGAGACTGCATTATCATATAGGTATCTGTCAGATAAGCTATTTAGAACTCCTCAGCAACATGTGAGACTGGTCCTAATTCTTGTTTATTTGTTTATGGAACAATTCACTTATACACAATTCTTCCATTTCAAGAAATGTCTGACTTTTACTGATTCATTCAAAAATTCGTTCATTCATTCATATTTCATCGATCATTTATTCAGGCGTGGTGATTGTTTCAGTTTTTCAGTTTGCCATGAAATAAACTGTCCTAAAATGACAATAAAAACAAGCCATGACGTCTATAATAATATAAAAGAAATATACGGTTCATTAAAAGAAAAGATAAATTAAAAAGATAAAATCGAAAACTCACGAAATTAAGGGACAATCTCGCCAGTATTATTTTCGACGATAACAATCATGAGTCCTTGGAACCACGACAAAGTTTCCCGGATAAAAGTTGATTACGACAATTAATCCGGTTTTCGATAATAACGACTCGATTTGACAAATTGGCCGAGATTAAAGAGGGGAATTTGTGTTTAGTGAACTACATCCCACAAATTTACTCTGGGCTCCTTATAAAAAGTTTCCTTCTTTAAATTAACTTTAGATTAGCGACGTGGGAAAGGCTACTTCTGACTTATATCAGCTTTTTTCAGCATAGAATGGTCCAGTCCAGGTCATCGGTGGACATTTAGAAGCTTAAGGACCTTCTTATAAAGAACAATAGGTACTTAACAAGATTACTGCGTGCTTAGAAGAATACTGAATACTCAGCGATTCGATATGGGGTCCATTGAAAAGGGCGTAAAAAGAGCTCTTCATGATCGCCAACACATCGGTTATCTCTTTGGTATTGCAAATAGGCCGCGGTAACCACATACTTGCGTACTGAATCTGATGGCTGCCGAGGTGAATCGCTAACGGCATGCAGCAGAATTTTTTGATTCAATAATAATTATACTCACCAAAATTCCATTTCCATTTACATTTTCATAATTACATCTCAAATAAATGATAACCTTCAAGTTATAATGGAAGCAAACCAGAATTGGTTTTTGACAATGCCGTCACTCAAACACCAAGATTTTAGGCGAGGCGAGGTTAAATGTAGTACCTACCTAATGGAGTAAATTGAATGACTCTGGATTATTTTTACCAACTCGGAAAATTGACAAATATGTAGTTTATCGTAATTTTATTATTCACTTATATTATTTATCGTTTTAAATAAACAGATAGATATTTATGGAGGAGCAAGGTGTAGACTCCTCCATTGAAAAGGGAAGATCTTTCGCCAGACTGTGTCATAGTGCATGGGTACCGAGGTAGTTTTTTTTTTTTTTCGGCTGGAACAGAAGGTGGTGGGTCCAGGGGACCATCTTCCACCCTTACGCGGACTTTGCGGCGAGCGCTGAGGGCTCTCAACCGCTATATTACCGAGGTAGATGTTGGAATCTTGTATATATCCCAAATTCTTAGAGAACTTTGTTAGCGCGATGTAGAAACTTGTTGCGCCATCTATCCACGGATAGCGGAAATCTTGATAGATGTCGCTACATATTCATTAGATCAAAGTAAGATGTAAGTCTGTCTGACTAGCACCCTCAAGTTGAAAATTTGTCGCCAAGCGCCAGTGTGTTCCGTCAGCTGCAGCACTTGATAGCCGGATCCTTCTAGAATTCGTGTGCTTACCACCTTCGGCCACATCATCACTCACCATGGTGAGATTGCGATCAAATATACAAGCCTGATAATCAGAAAAACAAAAACCAAATGATCACTGTCATTTCATTCATTCACATAAACTACGTTTATATTTATTAAAAATAAATTACTTATTGATTTGAAATCTTTCACCTCGCTAATGCTTAACTAAAACAAAAGTTTTAGAATAAAGATTTCTCATTTTACAATTTGCAAATCTCTTACTTCGAAAGATACACGTCTAAGCACAAGTTGGAAACTTTCGTCTCCCTATTGTCCCCCACTCGTCCCCCACTCGTCCCCCTCACGTTCGGTTCGTGATTATATCGCAAATCCTTTCGCTCGAGGCTTGAAGTAGTAGGTTTTAACCTATAAATAAAGTTCACAAATACTTTTTGAAGCCCTATAAATACAAAATACATCAAGTAAAATATACTTTTAACTAGACTTTAAGCTGCAAAAGTATTGGTAAATAAATCATTAAAAATGTATAATTTATTACAAATATTTACAGGTTAACACCGCATTTAAAACAAATATTAAGAATAATGTCATAAAGCAAATTATTTCAAACTAGCTTTTCCGCGCGGTTTCCCCCGCGTTCCCGGAATAAAATATAGCCTATGTTACTCGGTGAAGATGTAGCTTTCTAACGGTGAAAGAATTTTTAAAATCGGTCCAGTACTTTTTGAGCCAAATCGTTACAAACATACTTACTTACAAATCTTTCCTCTTTATAATATTACTAGCTGTCCCAGCAGACCTTGTTCTGCCCTATTTCTCTAAAACAAAGTAACATTAATTTTTTTATGTTAATAGGTCCCCGACAGATTTCGTTCTGTCTAACGCGCCTTTGTTTTGTTTTGATTGACGTCTAATGTTTGACAGCTGGGGACAGAGTGGTTTCTATTGGAAAAATGGTAGTTCCCGTTGACCTAGAATCACGAAATTTGGCGAAAAGCATGGACTTACAGCACAAATAAAGGAAAAAATCCAAAAAATAAAAAAAGTTAAAAATTAAAGGCTTTCCATACATACATAGTTGACTCCATTTAAGATAGGCCTCTGAGTTGTATGGGCGCTCATACAATTTAGAGGTCTAGCTTAATTGGCCCAACCTCAAATACGATAAATAAATAAAATAGGGGTTGATCGTAGAGGGTTGAAAATTCTGTCCATACATACATAGTTGACTCCATTTAAGATAGGCCTCTGAGTTGTATGGGCGCTCATACAATTTAGAGGTCTAGCTAAATTGGCCCAACCTCAAATAAGATAAATAAATAAAATAGGGGTTGATCGTAGAGAGTTGAAAATTTAGGGTTGTATGTATTTTTTGATGCTGTATCATAAAAAAATAAAAACAAAACATTTTATCTAAAAAATAAAAATAAAAATTTAGGGGTGGCCTACCCCTAACATTTAGGGGGATGAAAAATAGATGTTGGCCGATTCTCATAGATACCGGATAAGCACAAAAAATTTCATCAAAATCGGTCGAGCCGTTTCGGAGGAGTTCGATTACGCACCCCGTGACAGAAGAATTTTATATATTAGACTAGCTGTCCCAGCAGACCTTGTTCTGCCCTATTTCTCTAAAACAAAGTAACATTAATTTTTTTATGTTAATAGGTCCCCGACAGATTTCGTTCTGTCTAACGCGCCTTTGTTTTGTTTTGATTGACGTCTAATGTTTGACAGCTGGGGACAGAGTAGTTTCTATTGGAAAAATGGTAGTTCCCGTTGACCTAGAATCACGAAATTTGGCGAAAAGCATGGACTTACAGCACAAATAAAGGAAAAAATCCAAAAAATAAAAAAAGTTAAAAATTAAAGGCTTTCCATACATACATAGTTGACTCCATTTAAGATAGGCCTCTGAGTTGTATGGGCGCTCATACAATTTACAGGTCTAGCTTAATTGGCCCAACCTCAAATAAGATAAATAAATAAAATAGGGGTTGATCGTAGAGGGTTGAAAATTCTGTCCATACATACATAGTTGACTCCATTTAAGATAGGCCTCTGAGTTGTATGGGCGCTCATACAATTTAGAGGTCTAGCTTAATTGGCCGACCTCAAATAAGATAAATAAATAAAATAGGGGTTGATCGTAGAGGGTTGAAAATTTAGGGTTGTATGTATTTTTTGATGCTGTATCATAAAAAAATAAAAACAAAACATTTTATCTAAAAAAAAAAAAAAAAAAATTAGGGGTGGCCTACCCCTAACATTTAGGGGGATGAAAAATAGATGTTGGCCGAATCTCATAGATAACGGATAAGCACAAAAAATTTCATCAAAATCGGTCGAGCCGTTTCGGAGGAGTTCGATTACGCACCCCGTGACACGAGAATTTTATATATTAGATTATTAAATTATTATCTTCTTCTAATATATAAAATTCTCGTGTCACAGTTTTAGTTGCCATACAGAATTTTCAACCCTCTACGATCAACCCCTATTTTTGAGGTTGGGCCAATTAAGCTAGACCTCTAAATTGTATGAGCGCCCATACAACTCAGAGGCCTATCTTAAATGGAGTCAACTATGTATTTTAACTTTTTATTTTTTGGATTTTTTCCTTTATTTGTGCTGTAAGTCCATGCTTTTCGCCAAATTTCGTGATTCTAGGTCAACGGGAACTACCATTTTTCCAATAGAAACCACTCTGTCCCCAGCTGTCAAACATTAGACGTCAATCAAAACAAAACAAAGGCGCGTTAGACAGAACGAAATCTGTCGGGGCACCTATTAACATAAAAAAATCAATGTTAGTTTGTTTTAGAGAAATAGGGCAGAACAAGGTCTGCCGGGACAGCTAGTATTATAATATTATTAGTATATTAGTAGGTATAGATTTAATATTTTTCATTCTTTTCTTATGCTTTTTTTCAGCCAAGTTTTAATTGCTCACACATCACTTCTTTGGTGACTAAATTAATCATAGAGTTCACGCCACCTCTGAAGTCCGATGGAATTAATGAAAATGGATCTTATTTCTTTTACAATACAGGTGGACCTATAGGACTTCAGTGGTGGTGCGGACTCTACTTACATAATATTCTTAGTAGGTATGTCTTTATTTATTAAATAAAGACATTTGATTATCTATAAAACTATTTAATACTATCCAAACTAATTGCTTAACATTAAATATCTTTTTTTTTATTATTTCCTTCTGTTCCTTGTTATTTTTATTCATGAATATAATTAAAGAAATTTATTACCATGGACAGTCAATGTAAGTAGTACTTCAGTAATAAACATAATGGCAAAAAGGATACATAAACTCAACAATTGTGCATCATGGCTCCACTCAAGAGCGGTCTCTTTAACACAATGCTCGTAATTACAATCTACGTAAAAAGTACTACCTAAGAATCACATAACACAAACAGACACAGAAAACGGTATTCGTACAAAGTACCCTCAATTAAGCTCCCGGATTTACCTGAACGCGTGTTTAAAAAACTAAGAGCAAACGTTCTCGGACTATAGTCGAGCTACGAGCTACGTGTAGAACTTTCAACTACTAATTGCTGGTTAAATCTTAAAACAAAGTTTTCGTCTTATATGAGCAAACTAGTGATGAGATATGAGTAATCATTTATACTCGAGTCACTTTTATACTCGACTGTTTATTTTGTTTTGTACTGACACTTTGTTTGCTGCAACTCTCTAACCAAAACTTTAAGCATGTTATATGGATAGACTTTGACACCGTATTTAAAGTAATTATAGTCATGCTTTCAGGTACTTATCTTCATCAACTTATTCAGCCCAAAGATGTATTACCTAAACTGAACATAGGTCTCTCTCCACCATTTATTTCAGATATAATTGGTTGCAAATGATTGATAGCTTGTTTATAGTATAATACAAGTAAATACGTCAAAATTATAAACTCGAGTATTCTATACTTCCCAACCCTAGAGCAAACTGCTGAGTACCTTTTAATTGGGACGACTGTTTGCTTAACGGCAGCAATGTGTCGGAACATGTAGGAGTTGTCAAAGGTAACTCTGAGTTTTGGAGTGGAAATAATTAACGCAATGAGCGGTTGAGATGTTGAGGAGTTTCGGGTGCTGTAAAGGTATCATAGGAATAGTGACATCATATGTTGGGACAGGGTTTTGTTACATGGGGTCACCCACTTACCGTAAGTGATGCTGGCTTATTTTTTCGTATTTATGATGCCATATTTGTTTTAAGACTAGTACAAAGGTTTAACATAGGAACCGAATATTACCTAACATAAAAGAAAACTATAATAACAACCGATGTATTCATACATCCATTTTCCAATATGCCGTGGGACATCCAGTTATATCCAGGGACAAAAATTAATCATCGTTTCTAAAATGTATCCTTTATATTTAGAGGTTCCGCATTTCTACAATTTAAATAGAAATACAAAACATACAAAGCTTTGAATTCATTTTCGAAAAGTAAGAATACCTAATCTGATACTTAGGATAAAGATACGCCTAACTATCGTCCCGTAGTTTCAACCGCGTTCCAGAGGGTATTTTCAATACAAACTTTGACACCCCATTTATTCCTCTAGGGTTTGAAATTCGCAGAATACCTTCTAAGTCAGAGTCGTATTAGTTCTAAACATCGTAGTGTTTGGAGTTTCAAATTGTAAGTTTCTAGATCTAACTGTTTGTCCTGGAAGCTGGACGCTGAACGACAATTAGTCAGTCAGAACATTTCCATTATAAGTACTTATAATTAAATTAAACGAAATGATATATTTATTTATTTAAATAAGCCTCTAGAGGTACGCACAGTTTGGAAGATTGCTTTCACTGAGATTGCTACTAGTGTGTATAATTATAAATATAAACTGAAAAAATACTGTGAATATAGAAGTACCTAGTAGCCCTGTCTGTCTGTCTGTACGCGATAACCTCAAATACTACTGATTTTCATAAACTTTTCACCGATGGACGGAGTGATTTATGTGGAAGGTTTAGGTATATAATTCATTACGGTTTTGTATAAATTGGTTGAAATATGACGATGATTGTTAAAGATGTCGGAAAAATATCATGCCGACTGGGAGCTTTACTGATGTGCGCCGCGTAAACCAATAGAATTATATAATATACGTATTAAAAATATCGGCTGGTCGCTAGTATTCAAAATAATAATTATATCACGTGTATATTTTGACTACTACCTCAGTCACACATCATTCCTTAATACGGTGATATTGTGTCACTCAGACCTATCTATTTAAAAAAAAACAGATACCTAACGTTACATAACATATCTGATAACATCATTGTATGTCAAGGTATGAGCGGATTTTTATATATACATACTCGTACTAATAAAAATACTTGTAATATTATTATACCCACATCCCAAAACTACATACATAAAAAAACATAATTCCACGGTGGTTACGATCAAAATAAAATGTATTTGTGTGAATGAGTATGAATCTAACAAAAGAATAAACATAATACAAATAAGAGAACCTTTATATTAGGTTCTTCATTCAACTAGCAATGTAAAAAAAAACAATAACGTTGCGGTAAATAATATTGAATAAAAACCCACCGTGTGCGTGTCGGACGCACAGTGTGAAGGGTTCCGTAGCATGTATAAAGTAGCATTTTATAGTTTACAATGTATATTTTATCGACAGCAAAAATAAGTTGCTATTAAATAAGTTGATAGTTTTCAAAGACACTGTAAAAAAGAAAGTTATTTTTGCGGTCTCAAAATAGCGAGTTACCAAAAATATCACATTCCTATCTCAAAAAGTATATTTAATTAAAACCCTCTTGAAAGTCTTATATTTTATACCTTTATTTTTTTTCAAAATTTTACCACCCCATATTTAAAAAACTAGTGGAGGACATTCACTTTTTACGACATTATATCTCACTAACTATTGATTTAAATAGAAAAGTCTATAATTTATAAAGTCCTATTTAAAAATATTCCACAGGCTTACGTCCACTGGAATAATTTTTTTCAACCTTCAGTTACACGTATGGAGTGTCAAGCCAATTTAACTATTTTTCGTACTTATTTAACACCATTGTATACATATAACTGTTCGTAAAAAACACCTAACCATCCAAATTTTATGCCTCCGAGTAAAATGGATGGGCAGGACGAAATTATAAGGGTTCCATTTTTTGCCATTTTGCTACGGAACCCTAACAAAAAGTGTTTGAATGCTATAAATATTTTTTAGGTGCTTAGCTGCTTATTACCACTTCAGCTAACTGACTCTACGAGTTATCCCAAAGCATTTGTTTTCCTACAAATATCCTCGATTCGCACCCTGTTGCGTAGAGAAATTCTAAGCAGAGCCGATTCCATAAACCCCTTAGTAACCTGAGTTTATTTATGCTTCCAGCAGCAAAGTCCACGATACTGTTCCATATCTCATCACTGGCCTTACACACCGTTTAAATACTTTTGTTTTTACACTCTGTTGAACTGTATACCTGCTGAAAACTATGTATAGAAGGGCATAGGGTTTACGTATCTGTAAACTAGTATCTTTCTTTGAACTCTTTTCATTTGCACGATGTCTTCGCATTCATACGTCGCTTCCGTGTCACGACACAGTTCTATAACACAGCCCACACTATTCTTTTTCATCTCTAAGGTTAGCAAGGATACTGTTATAGTCTTATAAACTTTATTATTCTATTCTAATACCATCTTTATATTATATGGCTTAAGAATGAAATTATCTTTTTATGTCACAATTTTAATAAAGAGGCAGGCTATACATACAGGTAAGTGGATAGTAATGAGAAATTACTTATGTATATGAACAATTTTTACAGTAGAAATTACTTGTCTTTCAAATATATTCAATACTTACGCGACCAAAATGTATCCGTGACTAAAGAAATGTTTTCATTCTTCGAGATTTCATTAGATTTTTTGTTGCCAAATAAATCTAAGCAAGATTTATTTCAACAATAACTAAATTAATTTCATATTGTAACATTTAGAAAAAAACTCTCAATACGAAACCGTTTTAATATTACAAAGAAAAGTATTCCCTGGACTAACAACCGAACACAAATTCGCAACGTCTACAGAATTCAAATATAATTCAATGAAGTCGGGTCAAGAGAAAAACAATCTCCAAGGAAGGTAAAAAACACTTTCTCCATTAGGATTACGAAGAGATCAAGTCTGACAACATGTATCCTCCAATCCGCACTTTGCTCCACAAATATTTATAACGGCGCCACTTCAGTAAACAGATAAAGAAAACAACCCCCTGTCTGTATATGTTATTCAAGCGGTGTGGATACCGCAATCCAAAGTCCTATCCGTCTTAAACGGGACCCATTTACACTGAGATGTAATTTAGGGAATTAAACAAATTAAATTGTGAATAAGGCACGTGTCGATCTTGAAGATAGAATGTCCGGGCCCTACGTAGATACACGTGTATGAATTCTGCACTGACTTTTTGGGGAAAAATGTTGACATGAAGAAGAAAAATAATTCAAATGCTTGTGAAGTCTACATGGTGAACTAAATGATCTCCCTCTTTGTAAATAGAGGCTTGTGGGCTGGCAGTAGGAGTGAATATTGTGACCTGACTGAATAATTCAGTTTTTCAATAAAGCATCTTAATTTTTATTCTTGAAGATAAATATGTAAAGCAATTAACTAAATTAACCTCAGGTTTAAAAGTATATAACACATAAAATATTTGCAGAAAAACCGGCCAAGTGCATGTAGAACTATGCATAATATAACCATAAGTTAACTCATTTGCCAACTCACTTTTCTAGATAGGCTCCAGCCCTCTTGTCATATAAAGTCTTAATAAAATGCAAATGGTAAGCATCAACTCTAAATGCTGCAAATACCGCAAACGCTTCAGATATTCTTGCTAAGCGACAACGACATATGTCGTTCCTTCACCCAAAGCCCATGCTCATTGTAGGCTTCAAACCCACGACCTTCGTCACAGCATTCGACGTCACTACCACTACCACGACGTAGTCCCGTCGGAGCGTTTAATAATATATGTCTTCCAAAGATTTAATATTATAGAGTAATAATAAGAATAAAGAACTGTAATAATATAAAAATACCAGTAAAAATAATAGAAATTGGGGTTACTTGGAGAGAGGTGGTTTGTCATAAAATGTTATGTTATGTTAAAAACTCACCCCAAATGGGTTCAATAAATAAATCCTTTCTTTTTATAAGTTACATATCAACTAGGACTTCACTACAGGCATCTCAGCCTGAACTTAGCATACTTTTAGCAATATTATATTGTAAACACAATTAAATACCCTAATTTAATAATACGTTTTAAAAGCTTGATGTTGTTTTATAAGTTTTAGAAGCGTGACGTCTCTCCAAGTAATGAATGTCAAGAATGACAGATGTTTTAGGACAATGTTCCATAAATCAAAATTTAAAAATAACATAAAATATGACCAGAAACAATTAAAATATAGGTAAAGAGGTCGCATCGTTACACCACTACACCCTTGAAAACATTTAAAGACAATAGGGAATCAAATTTACTGTATATTACGCAGTCTCTGCCAAACGGAACGCTAGCACCATAAATTCCAAACAAAATTGTTACAGGTTTTAATTAAACGTTCGTACGTTACATTACGCAGATGTGTAATACACAGCCAAGTTACGATGTCATTATTTATTCCGCACACATTAGCACGAGGCTTACAAGACTCCTTGACGGATTAGAGAGCGAAAAAAGACTTTGCGGTAAGGTTTTTGGTGGGATTAAGTTAAATATTTATATATTTAAGATGTAAAACTATACGTTTAGTGAGTTGAGTTGTTACAACGACATCTGTCAATGTTGTATTTCGATTTTCATCCTTATTTCAAATACTTACGTATTTGTTTTTATCATATATATACCTACATATCTATTATACATTTTGAGCACACAAAGTTGATCTTTTGTTAAAAGTTTGCTTTTTTTGAAATTTCTAGGTTAAGCCCATCGAAAAAAAAAAGTTGTGCTTTATAGGGTGTAAGTAAATGAGTACTTATAGTTTATATCAAAAAAACCCTGTTGTTAAATATAATCATCATGAGAAAGCTTAATCTAACAAGTTGAACCTAGTTTGGCTACAACATCGTATTCAGTTCTGGACATTTAAAATCTGATGATTTAGTTAGACGATACAATAAAAAAAATAAAAAAACAATTAAATTCATCGTATTTACTGTAGACTGTATTGGATTAATCAAACAGACCCAGGTTTACAACGCCCGATAAAACAAAGTTAATTAAAATGAGCTCTGTTGAGTCCACATGAAAATAAGAACTAAGTCGACGTCCGCACATTTACAGGCAAAAGTCAAAAATGAAGTTTTATCTGTAAATAAGGTTTAGTTCGTTAATCGGTCTCCCATTCGGCCCCGCTCGGGTGATTACGGTAATTACTTAGTAAAATCCCCGACTTTACGTGACTTAACGAGCAATGGAATTGAAAATGAAACAGACTCTGTTCTGAATGGAATCTTCTTGGAAACTTCTGTGAAATATGAGGGTGAAAATTATTTAGACGTAATTGATAAAAGTTTTTTCTTTGAATTGCCTGTATTGTTTTACTTTGAGGTTCGACTATTGATTAGGACAGATTATGACCTATTGTAGAACTAAGTCATTATATCACAGCTTCGAAAACACGACAAGAAAACACAGTTTATGTAATACATTTGTCGATTTATACTACAACAGTTCTAATAACAATGTATCCTCAAAAATATTTTTCCATAGATAGATCAGCATCATAAATTCATGAAGCAAGGTCAATGAGCTTTCGCTGACAGGTAAGCAGTATTAGGATGTTCACAAATTATAGTAATAAAATGCTAAAATGCAAAACATCCAATAAACGCTGTTATTTCAATGCGTCAAAGAAACATGTATCTGCTACGAAAAACGAAACTTCAAAAACAAAAACCGAGACAATATCGTAGCACGTGCTACAAATGTTCGTAGCGATTTCGTAGTCGAGTCCTACATGCACTTTGAAACAAAATAAATGCGAATACGAATACGAATACGAATATCGATTTTGAATTGGCATAATTTATGCAGTTGATACTAAAATATCTAGCTGCAATAATATTAATGGAAAAGATGACATATTCGTCAAACACATAATATTTAAAGTATTAAGTAGAACAAGTACATATAAAATTGAGGGAGTGTAAGTTTGACTCACGAGCTTATAGCCCTGAAATTTAACCTATGGCTAACTTTTCAGTAAAGTAAAACGATAAGAAAATCTCTATGCATGTAAATTCACCGATCAAAGGCCTCGGAATCTATTAGAGTAAAGTATTTTTGACTATAATATACACGCACCTTTACACGTGGTACCAATGCGTGCGCACCTTCGTTAGTAACAAGTTATGGGTCGTGACATGTCAACATAACATGAACTGGGACATTCCCGCCCCCGTTCATGGTTATGACGTATAATACGAAGCGTAACCTTCTAAATTAAGCATTTTATTGATGTGTCACAGAATAGTGTCGTATGTTGTTGGAGTTTCGTTTTGTTTTGTCGATGTATGATAAACTTGTCATATGAATAAAGGTTAGAATTAATTTTATGTCTACATGCGCTTAATTAGCGGCTGTACCGAGAGCCAGTCCCTTTCTGGGTTGTCTATTGTGCTTGCCACTTGATATAGTGAAATATTAGTGTGTCAAGGTAAAAAAAAACGTTATTTTATTAAATATGTTCCTGGTATTTGTCTCACTTCATCCTACTAATATTATAAATGCGAAAGTTTGGATGGATGCTTGTTACTCAATGATCTGGACGTAATTTGGCACAGAGATGGATTTTACTCTAGAATAGCACAAGCTACTTTTTATCCCGGGAAATCATAAGAACCATCGGGACCGCGGAAGAAACTGCGGGGCGAAAGCTAATAGATGAAGATAAATGTATAAATAAAATCAGTAAATGTAACCATTTTATTTCCATTCAATGCAAAATGTTATTAGTATTATAAATGTTATATCGTAAAAATGTGTTTGTTGGTTTGTCCTTCATTCACGCAGCAACGGAGCAATGGTTCAATGTGCATTTTTGCATAGAGATAGTTTATGGACTGGAGAGTGACATAGACTACTTTATATTCCGGGAATACGGGTGAAAGCGCGGTACCAAATGCTAGTCTATAATAAAAACTTAATAATATGAATACTAAATAGTAAACGACGGAATTTATTTCCCCTCATCAATTTTTACTCAGAATAAGTATATGAAGCAATCTCCACTTAATTAATTTCTTTGGAAGTTTTTTAATTTGACCGTTTTCTTTCATTATCGGTATTTTAAAGGTATTTTTATATTTTAATTAAAAACGGATCACAGTATTGAGAGAGCGAAATTAAATGATTCGATAACAGATTTTTTCACCTTTGAAATTATAATGGCATCGCAATAACCGTTCTTTAAATCCTTAATTAATTTTACGACGAAAAATAAATAATCCTCATTTCATAAAAAATATAAAAGCTGAATCATTAGGCCTAACACAGACGACACGACAGTTTAATATCCATTATCCATTGCCAATTTGTGCCCCACCCACTACTAGAACGATTTTAGTGTGTGTTAGTCTGCGCCAAAGTAAAGTATTAAAAAGTTGGATCACGAAATAATTATAAATTAATTTGGGAAATGATTTAAGTAAAATTTATGTAAATTCAATACAAAAGGTTTTTTAAATTTATTTATTTTATTTCCCTGCGAAAGTTGGTTTCCCTTTTTATACCAACTCAATATATACGTCATTAATCTCTGCGTTCAACACGTGTTATTTTTATGTTTTATCCTTCTCTTTGAGTTAACACTGACAAAAAAGTATCAATGCAGTGAGTATATTTGAACCATTTTTGTGGGACGTTTGCTTTTGGTTTAGTAATTCATGTCTTTGTTCTATTTTCTTGAGTGATCGCTCGTCTGTAATAAGACTTATAAGATTTTTTTATGAGGTAAACTTACTAAGTGATATTTTTTTATAAATATATGCTTACATATATCCATCGAATGTAATATAAATTCAACTGACTGCTTTCTCAAAACTAAATAGTTATACTTAATATCAAAAATATACGTTGTGCTATCACAGATATTATTAGAGTACCAATCCTTTTCTTACTTGGTATAGGCTTGTGTCGGACCACAATCTCACCATGGTAAGTGATGATTTGGCCGAAGATAGTAATCACACAAAGATAATGAAAAAAGAAAATGAAAATATTTTTTATTCAAATAGGCCTTTACAATCACTTATGAATAGTCTGACTCTAACGCTCGGTTCGGAAGGTTGCTTTTACTAAGCCGGCAAAAAACTCAGCAATTACTCTTTTCAAAAACCAACTCTGATTTATTACATAAAATTATTTCTTAAGTCGCACTGACAATACTTGTGTGTATATGACAAAAAGGAAAAAGTATAAAAATTATGAGTAACTCAGTAAATAAATGGATTGCAAACTTAGATTGAGATAGATTTACAACTTGAGGGTAGCCATCCAGGCGGGTACTATAAAGTTTCCTACCACCCTGCGAAGCTATATTACCTAATTACTTTTTATTATGCCATAGATAACTATAACCATATAGGAAGCAGGTAATTTTCTCTTACTTTAAACTTCCTGAAAATTGTCAGTAGGTGTCTGGTTGCCAAGTTTCTGGAAACTTTCAGTCATTTTCATAGAGACCCGCCTGAAGCCCATTTCAACGTATGTACAGACGGGCCTTTGAAATTTAATGTAGGTACCCATGTTTGAAAGGTTTTCTTTAATTGGTATTTGCATAGTTCTCGGAATGTTTTAGAATCTAGTTAAAATCATTATATATGGTTATACTTTGTCTCAGTTTTTGCAGGTTTTGCTTTTTGACTTTTTCTCCACTTTGCTTCCTTTTCTGAGTTTACTTTGGGTTGAGTCAGTCTTTTTGGATCATCTGCATAGGATCAAGGATTCTCATCAACGTAACTACTAATAGGTTTTCTTTTAGAAAAAAAAACTTACGTTTGGCGGATTCCAGAAAGAGTTATGATATGGCGGCCACGGATCTAGCATGCTGCAAAAATGCCTATTCACTCTAGCCTTCAAGGACATCTCTTTCTATCGCTCAAACCTGCCTACTTCTATAATGATAAGATATTACATCGTCGCGCGTCTGCACAGACACAATACGCCAAAGTAATTGAAAACGTATTCAACATTTTCAATATAACTTTTGTTGAAATACTCAAAGGCGTATCATTCATATGTTATATATTTGTCGTTGATACGATAAGATCGATTTCGCTTTGCTGTATCAAATTAATTAATGTGATAGTATTATGTGAATCAACTTAATACTCGGTAGATTTTAATGAACTTGATTTGTTATCAAAGTATTCGTCTTTTGTTTGGATTAAATTATGGAATTTTACTTAAAGCACAGGTTTCTCCCCTAGAACTGAAACATATTTTTTTTTAAACTTCATTAGAATTTATTTTGTTAATACGTAGTAAAGCAACTTTCTTTTATAAAATACTTATATGATAAAGTTTAATTGTCTTTTCTATGAAATGGGCTTGCGTTTAGCCACTGACCCACTCATAGAGGATGAAGATGCAACCTAAAATGGAGCACGGTTGCCCAAAACAAACCTTGAAAATCCATAGATTGTGGGAGTGAGGAGACACAGACGCCGGCAGTTTCACTCCTTTTCTGTCGCATTATAAATGAGAATGCAAAACGCTGTATGTAAAACGATACTGTAGGTACTTATCCTCAACAATGAATAACCAACATAATTTTATTGTGCTGTAAAAATGTACAAGAATTCAGAAATGTCGCTATTTTTAGTCCTACCTCGCTGTCACAACGGTACACATAAATAATACAAAAAATATCATATCCACACCACCAAAAATGTGAGAGCTAGTTCTCTTTTTTGTTCTCTACTTTTCGCTTAATACCATGGTGAGACTAAGTTTAAATATAATGGTATATCTAAAGTAAAAAAAAAACAAATAGGAAAAAGTATACATAAAAATTCGGAGAAAATATTCTAATGTCGTAACAAAGAAAATATTCAATATGTTAAAAGCGATCGCAAACCATACTGGCATCATACTCTAGCGATCCTGGGACGACCCAGGATATTTAGTTTCCGATTACGGACAACTATCTTGAAGGATGGACCCTTCTTAGATAGGCTGAATTTTGGGTGATAAAGCCTATAAGTTAGGGTGACCGGTTGGTCATACCTACTTACAAAAAATAGGGTTCTCAGGAACCGTGCTTACGAAGTTTAGTGACAGTTAATACCTACTAATAAGATGTTTCTTTGGTACTTATAATTCATGGGCTCCGTTCATGTCAATCCGTCAGATCAGTATTTGAATCTACGACCTATGTACGCAATATTAAAAATATCCTTTTTGATTATAGTCATATTCAAAATAATATAAACAATGATAAGGAGTCATTTTCATAATCTATAGTATATGTATATAAAAGAGAAAGTATGTATGTATGTTCCTTATAGACTCTGAAACCGCTGAACCGATCGCGATGAAATTTTCAGACAATCTTCATATTAGCCCCGCGGGTAATGCTGTAAGGTTTGGTGGCGATCGGAGCACTCGGGACCGCGGGTGAAACCGCGGGCGGAAGCTAGTTAATGATAAATATGATTGCTTATCATAAAATAACAATTAAATAAAAAAACACAAAAGCCTACATTTACATTTTGTAAGACGATAATAATACTGTGGCAATGTTCGTAGGATCGAATTCAACAGCTTTTGGTGAAGGAAAACATCGTTAGGAAACCATAGCTCAGTGGTAGGGTAGTTTGTCGTACCCGGCTGGCTATCTCCCTCAAAACATATCGACAAGTAAGCACCTACAGAAGTCTTCTGGGCTATGTATACCACCTTCGGCCACACCGTTATTTACCATAATGAGATTGCGGTGAAAAATATTAAAATAATAACATAAATAATGATAAATACGTTTATTTTACCATAAAATAACAATTGAATCGAAAAACATTAATTTAAATAATGTGTTTTTAATTGCTGACTACAGGGAGTTTGATTACAAATCAATACATTGTCATCAAAAGTCTGAACACAATAAATTCAATTCCAATCCCACAGTACCTACTACTGGTGGTTGTTATACAATAATTAATGGTCATTCTTTGCTTAGGTAGATACTCTTATTATATATTAATAATGATTAGTTGTCCCCCCCTCCCACACCGCTTCCGGGATAAAAAAAAAAAAATTATAACCGGGCTTTCTAATGCATTTTTTTAATCGTATTAGTAGTTTTGGAGATTACCTCCTACATCCAAACTACAAACTTACTGAACTTTACCTCTTTATAATTTTAGTGTAGACTAGAGACCGGATTATATGTATGCATTCCCATATTTTTAGCAAATTTTTCAGGTTATTGCTTATTTTACTGAACATTTGCAACACTACTTGATGTTAAGCAACGTTTCAAGTCGGTTGCGGTCCCGTATCTCCTTAAAAATGAAGTGAATAAAGTAATTTTAAATTTCATAGCGATATGTCGCTCAAAGAGCAACTCGATTGGGGAAGTACCTCCACCTTACAGAATACCGCAGCCAAATAACTTATAGTTGTGTTCCTGCGCGTGAGTAAGGTCGCCAGAGCTCATCGGGGAGGGGGGAAGGGTCGGCAACGCGTGAGTGATACCCCTGGTGTTACCAGCGTTCATAGGCTACGGTAACCGCTTACCATCAGGCGGGCCGTATGCTTGTTTACCGACAATGTTGTATATAAAAAAAAACAGTTTTAATTTTATGAATGCTGATTTTTTCAATAAATAAAAACTAACATAGTTTTGTAGCAATTAATCAAAGATGTTGCATTTATAATACATAATTCGCCCATTTTAAGTCGCATATAACCCGGGCTCTAATAATGATGTACATAAGAGATGCTACCATTAAATTAACAGCTAATTCAAGAGCTAGTTTACACAACAAACACCTCCTGAGACATCCATCTCGTTCCACCTTCATACATATTTACCTCCACCTAAACGACGTCCATAACTTTGAGTAGAATACATATAAACCTCACCGTGTAAACATCTTCGTGTAAATATTTAACGTAAACCGTCCAGGCGATAGGTTTTGCACTTGAGACGTCCAAGACTATAAATAAGAGTATAACAAGGATTGACTCTCAAGTTTCCTAAGTCGACTTTAAGTTAGCACGAGTTTATGGTTTGGTATAAAGTTAGATAAACCACATAAAATGCGTTGCCTATGTATTTAAAACATTATTTATATATCTATAGAAGTCAAAATCGGATAGAGTTTAAGTATGTTTAAGGTAGACCATAATCTTATCTGACAGGGAAAATTATGGTGATACAATCACGAGCATAAATATGTAGGTACACACTTAGTAAAATTTGGAAGGCTATTTTCTCTTAGATTAACGACTACAATTTATCTCACAGTATGATCTCAAAACCATAGAATTTCAATCAATTTTTTTAAGAGAAAATCCCTTTTATTTTGTTAATTAAATATATATTTATGCTTGTGACTGTGCGCCAGTTTTAGCAAGTGCAGCGTTAGCTCCCGGAACATAACGTAACAACAGTAATAATAATCTAAGATCAGTCTAATCTCCATGATTCAGCAAACTTTTTATATGAATATCAGAGAAATTTCCCGTATTTATTCTGCCAACTCATTGGTAAGAGTGTTAAAAAAAACATTTAATAATCTTGCAAATACTGAGATCATTTAGATCTCGAGTAAATTCCCGTAATGACCAACATTATAGGTAAGTATAGAACATTACAAGTAAATCGAAATACTCGCCTTATAGTAAAGAATGGAATTGTTTGATGCAATCTAAAATATCTATACATAAATTTATGTCATAAATTGCTACATTGATAAGTTTTCCTCCATATTCGATAATAAAAATAAAAACTTATTACTTAAGAGAGGTAGAGCATAGCGATTTGTCGCTCAGAGAGCAGCTCGACTGGGGAAGTACCTCCACCTTACAGAATACCGCAGCCAAATAACGTATAGTTGTGTTCCTGCGCGTGAGTAAGGTCGCCAGAGCTCATCGGGGAGGGCGGAAGGCTCGGCAACGCGCGAGTGATACCCCTGGTGTTGCAAGCGTTCATAGGCTACGGCAACCGCTTACCATCAGGTGGGCCGTATGCGTGTTTGCCTACAATGTAGTATAAAAATTAAAAATAAAAATTACCATAAAAAGTATTTTTTCTATCAACCTGGTCCAGGATCTGATGATGCTGTATTCTCAATCGCTTCACAGACGATCTGAAGAATATTTATTTTTTCATTATTTTTATGAAAAACCGACCCGAACCTTTCAGTTTTGAAAATTTTGGGAAATCCTGAAACACGTGTATGTTTCTTTTATCTCGGAAATCTACACTATAAATCTCGACTGTGTTAGCAAAATGGAGGTTTTTGTTAAGAATTTTACTCTTTTTTTAACCGACTTCAAAAATGGAGGAGGTTCTCAATTCATCGGAATATTTTATTTTTTATATATGTTACCCGATTGCTCGAAGACACCTGAACCAATTTGAAAAATTATTTTAAGGTTCGTTCACCCCACTATAAACACACCCTCCAAATATTAACTCTCTACGTCCAGCAGTTTGGGCTGTACATTGTCTGTCAGTCATTCCATCAAGTAGTTTATGTAATAAATCAGTTATCTAGTCTCTATAATACATCAACTGTGTATGATATTTATTTATGAATTTAATTGATCGCGTAAAACAAATTTTCACCTAACCTCTCCACACGCCAGCCATTTCCCTATTTTGGTACTGCGCTCATATGGTTAAAGGTAGCATTTATAGCTATACATGGCGATAAATAACCACTACAAGGGTACGATGCTTATCTTAACGACTGCACCTTCCTATTGAGATGGCGATCATTCAGTAAATGATGTACTGTTAATAATAGTAATATGCAAGGAAATCACAATGGTGGAAAACCGTCAATTGAAATTTTATGCGAGATTTTCCAATGTCATGTTATTCATAAAAAGAAAACAATGAGTAAACGTACTAACGTAGCCTGGACAAAGGATAAAGGAAAATTTAGATGATTTATTTTATTAATCAACTAGCAGTTCCCCGTGGTTTCACTCGTATTTACGAAAAGTAACCTATAAGCTCAAGAATTGATCTATCAAATGCAAAAAGAAATTTTCAAATCCGACTGATAGTTCCAGAGCGCCTTACAAACAAAAACTCTTCTCGTTTATTATATTAGTATAGACATGATTGTTGTCTATTTTAGCTTTAAACATTTGAGAATAAACAAAGATATTTTACTAACTTATGTTTTATAACACAACAATAATAACTTTATCACTAAGTAGGTATATAAGTTGCACACTTACAAACATATAATATATTTATAAGGAACTATTAAAACAGCAATCTTTTTCAAAACTAAAACTTTAAAGTCAAACTGTAAGAAGCAACCATACAATTTTCAGAATAATTTATTTGAAAGCACTTACGGATTTTCATGAATTCCAGACATTTAAATCGAACAGTTTGTAAGATAAATGGACGTTGCGATGAACTAAGCTAAATCCAACCATGAGAATTTATGAGCTTACATTTTGGTACTTAGGTTTTTTTTAAATGCCAATTTAATAAGTATGAAATATATCTCAAAATATTAATGAACGTTTCGCATGTAGGTAAGGAGAGTAATTAATCTGTAACACGATACTTTGTTCCTCGTCAAATTAACAAAATAGGTACCTACAGGTACACATCAACATTACAGATAGTGTACCAACAGATATTGTTATCTTTGTGAGCTTTATAGTATCGTTATATATGTATTGAAAATTTAAAAAAAAAACTGCAATCGAGCTGTAAAAACATTATAAGATAATATGAAAACATTGTTATCCCGAAATATTCGTAAAAGTAGAATTGCTAAGTTTAAACATAATAGAGGAGATACGGCACCCATTAATTATTCGTGGAATAACAAAACTACATGTACCAGATCCACTGTGACTTATTTGTAAGCTACTGTTAAATGGACAAGAAGGATTCCAATGATAAATAATTACATATTCTTTTTGTTATTTTTAATTTCATTTGTTTACCAATTTTTACTCTCTTATTATGCGATAAAATGGCTATACTGTGTAATCATAAATTTATAAAATAAAATATAACTAAACGATCGCATCTGCTCAGGCGACGAGATATCTAGACGTAGTTTTATTATCCACACTGGACGGATAACGTATATTTCCCTCTTTGTTTTAATCATAATTTAATTGCCTATTTCGGACGTATTTTAAATAAATTAATTGTCACTATGATATATCATACTGAAGACTAACGACTAAATTAAGTAATGAATTATTTACAACTTAATATATATATGTTAAAAAGACTAGAGAAGTGAAAAACAAGGTAGTTCAAGTAGACAGTTCTCTCCTTCCGGCCACATTCAAACTGTAAATTGCCTCTACATTTGCATCACAAGGGCCCGGGTTCACTTCCTGTCTCGTCGCATTTGACTTCAGACTTATATTTAAATAGACAAACCTTACACCACCCGTCTAGTTTATTCGATCCTTTGACTTTGATCTTTATAAGTGGTTTTTAAAAAGGCATGAGGAATTGATCTTTTATGTGTCAAGATCAAATTATCCCCAAATTTTCCAAACACAATTTTCGCGTGACAGAGAAGGAAAACATCTGCTATAAGTTTTGTTTTAAAGTGTTTGCGCTACATTGTCGTGGACGGCGGACTTTTCACGTGATTGATTGGTAAACGACAGAGACAGAGCATAGTCGAGCGAGTTTTTGTCATTTTCCTTAGAGAATCACGGGGTTGTCTGTAGGTAGGTATTTACTTCTATTAAGGAGAATACTGCTTAAGAAAAGGACAATCCCTTCCTTTATATTAAACTAGCTTTCGCCCTGCGGTTAAGCCTGTATTCCCGGGATGAAAAGTCACTTATGTCTCTCTCATAAACTATATCTATGCAAAAAAATCGCGGCGATCCGTTGCTTCGTGAATGAGGGATAAACCAACAAAGACAGTAAACACACTTTTGAATTTGTAACATTAGTAGAGTTATTTATTATTAATAAATATCAGTAATGACCTTCTATTTCAAATCTAGCTTGTATTTACCGACCTCAAAAATTATTTAAAGAGCTTTAATTTATTATTATTAATTTCAAGTTTTATTGTTCTGTGAATAGACTTTTCTTACCTTTAATTTAACTGAATGAGACACAAATCTATTGTTTATTTTCTTGGAAGCAACCCTAGCGTGATGGAATTATTGTATTCGTTCATAGTCAAATGAAAACCAAGCAACCGCAGAACATTCCCAAAATATTGTTGTGGCAGTTCCATAATAAATTTGTGCTTTATGCTATGGTAATAGGATTGACTCTCATAATTACTGAATGCGAATTTTAAATGTTACAAAACTCAAAAGAGAGGGCCTTTAAGATTATTTTTAATAATATAAATTCAAAATAATTTAGTTACTTTTTAAGTGTGGCCAAAATATTTCTGCCTAAGAAAGAAAAATGGAAGCAATAAATTCTTACATTAATTAGCTAACGAGGCTTCAAGTAAATAAACGAAGCGTAGAAAATTATTTTTAGGGTTCCGTATCCCAAAGGGTACTTTAGCGTAAAAAAGTAATTAAGCGTACACGCCGTCTGTCTATCTGTCACAGGTTTCACTTACAAGGAACGCAAATACATAAAAAAAAAAGACTAAGCACAAGGACACTAACCATAATAGTTAAAAATATATATATACTACGAGTATATATTATGTTGTGTAACACGACCAGTGTTGTGATATGGAACCCCTAGTCCGCGAGTCAACTCTCATTTACCCAGTTTTTTTATAAAATGTTGCCTAAGTATATTATGAAAACACTCTGTATACCTCACGAAAAGAGAGACCGCTGTATAACACAAAGCTTTGTAATCCAATATATTAGTATTGGTTTCAATAAAAAGTATATTTGAAGCAGAAAGTATTTTCTTTCATCTGTGGGACGTCTTTTTAAAATGCTCTTGTAGGGTTTACCTTTGACGCCAATTGAATCAACTTACATTTTACAACTTAAAAGTTGTCAGAGATTTAATTCGTTAGATGCGCCCTTGCCATACATAAGGCGCACGAAACTATGTCATCGTTGGGAAGAGTGAGCTCACTCTATCCGTCGTAGTCGCTTGTAGGAAGCAGTGAACGGTGAACATTACGCACGCAATCATAAAACGTGAACAGTTTTTGCAAGCGTACTATATCGTAAACTCTTACGTCTATATATATTGGTTTATCAATATTTGTTGAGTTGTGCACTGGGAATATATTTATATCTACTACTAGAACTATATTAGTGTTTATCTACAAGTAGAGCTATCACTGTCACACCTTTTATAAAACATTATATGCTTTCCATTTAGTTCTACCTGTAGAACTTGGCCAGAAGAACCAAACGGAACACGCCCTTGAATGCACTACAGGATGGCGAAAATGTTTGAGAGCATTGATAGCTAGTCATTTTTTAGTTTCACGGAAAAAGTAGGTTAGAAAATTTATATTTTTCAAAAAAATTAAGTGCCCCACTTCATTTTGTCAAGCGATTCTATTTTCCAACACAAATTTAATGTGTATGAGTAACTAAATGACCAAAACACTCGTAAGTATAACAAGGTAGGGTTTGCATTTTAATTATTTTTTAACCTGTATAAAGGTTTGCCTTTCGTGGGAGAGTAAATAATGTATATCAGACAATAAGTTAAAAAAAACGATCAATTAATGTTATAAAACACGTTAGATCACTTATCCTCCCAGATACTCGTACCACTTTATTTGTCCAGACTTACGTATGGATATTTGATATTGATCCTTTAAAATTATTTGGTATTTATGTTGAATAATTATTTGTCCACATTAAGATAATAATAAAATAACCTTAATCTATACCTACTTAAGGCTCCAGTCTCCCTAAAATCAGTGTTCTTGCGGAATTTATCAGAAAAGAAATTTTGTTTTTTAGTCATCAGAAAAGCAATAAATTAAATATATTTTACGTTATTTTAAAGTGTGAGATTTGAAGTTTCAAATACATATTTTATGTTTTAATTTGACGCTACTTTTATTAGCTTTGTGAGGCTTTAAACATACCTCTATTTACGTTCCACGCGTAGAGGGTCTCATTCATGCACACGCCATGAAAAAAATATAACAAAAACAAGAAATGTATTCAGATTACATTTGTCGGCAAATCCTCTACAATAATCTTGTTAGTGTCTAGTTACTTTTTTTCAAAATCGTCTCAATTTCTTATTTAAACTGCTTTAAAAAGTTATAAATTTCTGAATTTGACCCTTGCAACATATATTTTTTTCTATTACAAAGAAATGGTTTAGAGAAATCACACTTTAACCACTCCGAAAGCAACTACTTATCTGTCGAATAAAAAATACATGCATTCAAAAAATCATTTGAAATAAATTTACCGAAACTAAACAAATAAAACATAAAACGCATCAAAATTCCATTCAATTCCGCTGGGAATTGACAGCGTTCGTATGTATAAATAAATAAATAAATAAATAAATAAATAAATAAATAAATAAATAAATAAATAAATAAATAAATAAATAAATAAATAAATAAATAAATAAATAAATAAATAAATAAATAAATAAATAAATAAATAAATAAATAAATAAATAAATAAATAAATAAATAAATAAATAAATAAATAAATAAATAAATAAATAAATAAATAAATAAATAAATAAATAAATAAATAAATAAATAAATAAATAAATAAATAAATAAATAAATAAATAAATAAATAAATAAATAAATAAATAAATAAATAAATAAATAAATAAATAAATAAATAAATAAATAAATAAATAAATAAATAAATAAATAAATAAATAAATAAATAAATAAATAAATAAATAAATAAATAAATAAATAAATAAATAAATAAATAAATAAATAAATAAATAAATAAATAAATAAATAAATAAATAAATAAATAAATAAATAAATAAATAAATAAATAAATAAATAAATAAATAAATAAATAAATAAATAAATAAATAAATAAATAAATAAATAAATAAATAAATAAATAAATAAATAAATAAATAAATAAATAAATAAATAAATAAATAAATAAATAAATAAATAAATAAATAAATAAATAAATAAATAAATAAATAAATAAATAAATAAATAAATAAATAAATAAATAAATAAATAAATAAATAAATAAATAAATAAATAAATAAATAAATAAATAAATAAATAAATAAATAAATAAATAAATAAATAAATAAATAAATAAATAAATAAATAAATAAATAAATAAATAAATAAATAAATAAATAAATAAATAAATAAATAAATAAATAAATAAATAAATAAATAAATAAATAAATAAATAAATAAATAAATAAATAAATAAATAAATAAATAAATGAAGCTCTCGATCGGAAGAAAATATGTAATACTGAAGTAGAATTAATTATATTCATTTGGCTATTTAAACTTTGGCACCCCATTTATTTCATACCTATTCTTACGGGGAAATTGAAATTTCTATGCAATGTAATTAATTAAATTAATACCCTTAGGGTGGGTTTTATCAACTTACTTTAACGAACGAGAAAAGGTTAAATATGGCGTTAACCATAGCTAATATAAATTCCGCAATGTTTCATAAATTGTCTGTTCTTTCTCTTCTTTATCAAGACTGGACCGAATGTTAATTACACGATAATTAAAGTGTGTAACATTGGATTGGATTAAATAATACTAATGTGCTTTCCACCTTTGGCCTCATTATCATTAACAATCGTTAGACTCTGGTCCAACATAGATAATCTTCTAATCTAATATATAAAATTCTTGTGTCACGGGGTACGTAATCGAACTCCTCCGAAACGGCTCGACCGATTCTCATGAAATTTTGTGTGCATATCAGATAGGTTTGAGAATCGGACAACATCTATTTTTCATCAATATTTTTAAATTTATTTTTTAGATAAAATGTTTTGTTTTTATTTTTTATGATACAGCATCAAAAAATACATACAACCCTAAATTTTCAACCCTCTACAATCAACCCCTATTTTTTATTTGTTAAATATAAACTTTATTTTTTTTTGCAATTATTTTTATTTTGTCATGACTTAGAATAAAAATATTATATTAAAACCTCTAAGATCAACCCCTATTTTTCAATCGTGTTTTTTTTTTATAGCCGGTCTCCTGTCTAACTTACCTACTCACTATACAGTTTTCGGCCATTTTTTTTTGTTTTATTTGTGTATCGATCGTAGCAGAGACTGATATACGTATTTTTTTTTGTGTTTGATGAAGTCTAAGGTTTTTATGGAGAAAAAAAGTAAATAATAAGAGGAAAATAGTAAAAACAACAATTTTCTTTACCAATACAAAGCACTCTGTCCCCAGCTGTCAAACATTAGACGTCAATCAAAACAAAACAAAGGCGCGTTAGACAGAACGAAATCTGTCGGAGCAGCTATTAACATAAAAAAATCAATGTTAGTTTGTTTTAGAGAAATAGGGCAGTACAAGGTCTGCCGGGACAGCTAGTACTATTATAACTTAATCATTTAAAGATGAAAAATATGTATATAGTTACGAAATGAAACAAATACAAAAGATTAAAGTGCTTTTTATTTATTACAGAATTTATACAGATTTCGCCAAATACATACAAAAACATCAACAATATCGAGACGAAATTAAAATTCACATAAATATTTATTAGTGTAGCTACTCTACGTAATCACGTTACAATCACAAAGCCATAACTGTTGGTACATAATTGACTTAAAAACCGTGAAAAAAAGGGCAGTGACAAAATGTGCGACCGAAATAACAAAACGAGCTACTTTTAATCGAGTATTTTTTTTATCAATATCAGTCCATACTTAATACCTAAAGGTCACCTATTAAACATCATAGAGAGTTCATTGGACTATGACTTGAATTCACGTACTATTAGAGGTATCTAATTAACAAATAAATAGGGTAACTTAAGTTCTAAGGCTGGGTACGAAACGGCGACGCTGTCGTTTGATTGACGCGACCCCGTTCCGCATACACATTCGATCAAACCAATCAAGTAGATTACACACCACGACTTATAATACTGATGCCCTTTGTGTACATCAAAGCGTTGTATTACAAAGCTTCTACATTTTTAGATGAAATCTACAATAACGACTAAAAGGGATTGCTAATTTACACAGGGAAGATTTATTCTATTTTAGTGAAAAATACGCTAGTTGACATCATTTTACTAAGTATAGTCGTGAGTGTGTAACCTGCCTTTATAGAGGTCCGTGGTAGAATTAAACCGCGTTGCCTGCACTATGCACGTTACCGTTCACGCTCAGTGGAATGGTGTTGAACTCTTCATCGATATCGTCGTTTTTCCTGTGGGAAGGAGAAAGAAATATCAGTAAACTTTTCCCATCTCTTGAGTAAAGTCTCCCCTTACATGGAGCTATAATGATGTTGCAGTTCTTGCGAAACTGGAAACGTTTGAAGACTAGAGTAGAGTTATATATTTCCATCTGTCAGTGTTAGTTTCAGATATAATATTCTGGGACATTATTCCTCACACACGGCCATCTGACCCCAAACTAAGCAGAGCTTGTACTATGGAAGCCAGATTACTGATATACTACATATATTACTTTTCTTTTGTAAATACATGTCATACATATATAGATAATAACACCTAGACTCAGGATAAACAGACATGTTCATGCACACAAATGTTTGTCCTGAATGAGAATCGCACCCTCGACGTGCGACGTGATAGATAGGGTATCATACCAACCACGCCAACCGGCCCGTCCGTAGGAAATAGTAGTGTCAGTTATTAAAAGTAACTCTTTTTAGGGTTAAGCTCGCTTTTGTTCGTTTTTTATAATTAGTTTTATTATAATATCATTAATTATATTGTACAATAAAGATTAAATAGTCAAAGAACAAAAAAAGCTAAGTAGTAAATATCAGTTCACCCAGATTTTGAAACTATACTAAAAATCGAAATAACTTTATATTAGGAGATAAAATTAAAATTTATTGAAGTCTCACACAGTCTCCATATAATTGAAATTATTTTAAATTTGAAATATCTATTTTTGTAAGTTATACCCTCCTCGGAGTTATTAAAATAACTGACATGACAATCCTATTTGATGTAGGTACCCATGAAGTTAATATTGTACCTAATAAGCGCTTTTAAAAACCACAACAGATTAGCGTTTCAACTTTTAATATAAAATGAAGAGAAAAATTAATAGCAGAATATAAAGAAATATCTTCGAGATCTAAAAATGTGTATAGCAACATTTTAACACAAGCATTATCTTTCAACAAACTTTTCCAACTAATTACAGAGTCTAATGAAATGGTAAATGCTTTGTTTAACAAAATCCAGACCCTTTCTAAATAACGGGGTAAGAAACAGAGTTAAGTAAACTTTATTATCTGAGATCTAGATTGAAATGCAGGATAGGCAAATTCTACAAAGATTGAATTAAGTCGTGCGATTTTGTCAAAGCTAAAAATCTAGTTAGCGAAATTACAAGTTATACTATTGGATTAAAAACTTTTACTGACGGATGTCTAACTACGGAATTATTTTATCCTCACTTTAAATAATTATTATAGAATATTCCAGGTAGGTTTTTAAGATAAGTTAGGAAATATTCGTACCTTTCAGGCTTTTAGCTGTTTTAGGCAAAGAAATCTTTGCAAAATCTAAGATGGGAACAGCAACACATATTACTAATAAGTTATTACTATTATAAATGCTGAAGATTGTGTGTATGTTTGTTATTCAATCATGTAATGGCTTAAAAGATATTGATGAAACTAGGCACAATATAGATCGGTCCTTGGATAAAAAAAATTAAAGAAGAAAAACATTACATTACTACAGGCAGTTAAAACCGTGGACCAAACACAAGTAAATAATTAAAATGAAGGAAACAAGACACAGTTTTTTATTCTATATGTAGATTACCCTCCGTTTAAAAATTAGACTAAATTTATCTCTGCATCAATTCACGCAAAAAAAAAGTCATCCAATTTAGAATATTCAACATTACTCCCAAATAAACGAGCAAAAATTACATCCAATTATAAACCTGTTCATTAAAACTCAAAATGGTGATAGAGGCTCATAAAACAGACATTATACTGATCCCTAGCCTAGGCCATTCTATTGTTTAAGCACTGAAAATCTAGGCATATTTAACTACTGCATTATTCGTGAAATAGTTCTGAAATTTAAATGGGAAAAAAATATAATTTTAGTGTCAAACTATTGATATTTTGAGAAGGTTTCAACTCTATCTACTTCTACTACGAAGTCTAGAGGGAAATTCTCAAGTGCAGCCGCTGAAACACATCGGTAGGTAAGAGGGTATTAGCCAATCAGGGTACCACAAAGTTCCACGGTATGGTTTCCACACGATATCTTCATTCAGTGAAATCTCAAGTCAATTATGTATTTCAAACCCACAACCTTATACACGCTATTCGACGTCACTACCACTGAGCTCTCATCGTCTTGAACTTAATTAATTCTGATCAAACTTGAGAATGTAAATGTTTTGGGAACTACAAATATAATTTAATGAAAGCTGAACATAGTTCTCAATTCTTGTAACTGGAATGAAATCAAATAGAGTAGTTAAATTATTATATTACATTGTATTTACTTTATTACTCTTGTTATTAAATAGATGAAACTAGTAAATACCTAGTTACATGACAGTAAACGTATGTTACTACATTTGAATAAGTAATGGAATTCGTAAGTCACATACTGAATATTCTATTTGAGATATTCTGGGACATTCTTCACTCAGGGCCAGCTGATTCCAAACTAAGCAGAGCTTGCCTCTTCTCTATGGAAAGCAGATTGAAAATTACGTACAAACACCCTTTTGTCATCACTTCTATTTATCTTGTGGTGTATAAATAAAGAATATTCTATTCTATTAAGCATTAAAAGCTATAACCGACAAATATGTTCATGAAAACTAACGTTTGTCCTAGGTGGGAATTGAACCCACAACCCGTGGTGTTGTTGTCAGTTTATCTAGTCTCCACACCAACAGTAAAGATGGTCATTCAACTTGAACTCATCACACAACACAAGCGATAAGCGTTTGAAATTATCGACTATTCCTTAATCTATTTACCCATATAAAAATATATCAACGCAACGCACAATCCCCTGGGGCTAGAAAAGATTCTACGAAATTCAGCCCCTAAGGGGGTAAAATAGAGCATCGCGGGTGAAAGCGCTGGGCTGAAAGCCAGTATAAATAAGTACATAGTTTTTTTTTAAGTTTATAGGCTTCCGTCGCCTATGGATATAGCGATACCATAGGGATTGCTAATGTTTACCGACTTTAATAAAGCCTAGATGGCAATTGGCCGAGCGCAACTGCCCGAAATATCAGAAAGTGCTTGGTGACAGATTTTGTAGAATTAAAAATTATTGCACGTTTTTAAAGTAGAATTCAATTCCGGAACATAACACAAATAAGCGGTGCAGTGGTAACTATACAACGCTTCTCTCCTATCACTTGCACCAAACACCATTCCAGTAATTCACAAATCAACGTTAATGGACCGACATCCTGTGTCCACCCTCGTCCTTGTGCTAACTACACTTTGGTCAGTTTCGTCACTGTCAGGGAGCTAAGTGGTTGGTCGAAGGTATACCGAATGAATTTTAATGAATTATTTAAAGCGTTGAATATAATCGTATTATAACTTTTATACAAATAAGATAAATGAGTCATATAATAGAACGAATGTTATAATAATTAACAGTTTCTAGGAAATAATATTGATTAAAATTATTATGGTCAGAAATATGAAGGCAATGTTGTTCTTTTGAAAGTAATACGAGTTTTAAGAATTCATTTAAAACCACCTCAAATTGCTATTATACTAGTTCATTGCCATGTACCTACCTACTCCCAAACTAAGTACAATCCCAGATTACTAAATAGTTATTACGTAATATGTACAACTTTGATATAGGTAGATGTATTACCTAATAATTAATACATTATTACTTTTTAACCCAAGTACAGTTTACATGCATGGTAAGTAAGGTAATTGTATTTATAATGAAAAAGGATATGAATAATTACACCCAAATACAAGAGAAATACAGATGTCTATGTTTATAGATATATGAGAGACATTATGACAGAAATAAATGAGCTTACAAAAACTAGAGTAGCACCGTCATATAAACAATTCTCCGAATAACGTAACCACTTGCGAGTTCAAAAGACGTAGCTTTGAAAACCGTGTTTGTCTCGTTTCTTCTACCTTCAAACTAATTACGTCAATGTGAGACAGGTACAATTGACATCAAGCGGGGAACTACGGCAGATATGCCAGGCATATATGTAGTGGCAACGCGATAGTGCCGTACACTGCTTATAGTTTTTTGATGACAGTTAACTCATTCGATACCTCATTGTTCTCAAAATACTTATAAAATAAAATATTCTGATTCAACATACCGTTTCCTGTATTTATATATGATGAGCACGATGAATGCATTGCCAATGAAGAGCGCCGCTATCAGTAGCGACGGGATGACAATGTCTGGAAAGAGATACATGAATTACATAATGCTGTGGTTAGAGAGAGATGCAACGTGGCTACAGATATTAGGTTAAATGGAATACGTGCTTTATCAGTTTCACTCGTGGTTATGTATAGTCTAAGCTTTGTAATGTTTGATCGATATTTTGAAATACCTACTTTGAATTATTACATATTATAAGTACTTAATCATACAGGGTAGTTTTTATTGTTTAGGTAAACTTTCAGGGTTGAAAGTACTAAACACAAAAACGACCTGGTTTTTTTTTCGCTTTCAGATTTAAAACCTTGAAAGTTTAACTAAAGAGTTGAAAAATAGCCCTGAACCTAAATTAAATTTTAACATTTATGCTGAAAAATATAGATACTGACGACTAAGAACGACATAGAAAATTTTCCATAAACATAGATTGGGAGGAAATTAATATATATACATTCCTCTATTTTTGACATTTATTTTAAAATTGAGAGATTAACAATTTCCTTACTATTACTGACAAGTTATTTACGGTCTTACAATTACCTTACTTAATTAGTATTAAGCTATAAAATAGTCACTCAGCCTTTAATAGATAGTCTGAGTGACTAAAACCTCAGAATCCCGCAATTGTATCTAGTCAGAGAGTCTACGAGCAAGTTGGTAACTTTCGAGGTGGCAATTATTAGATTTTTTTTTTTTTTTTTTTTCGGCAGGAACAGAAGGTGGTGGGTCCAGGGGACCTTCTTCCACCCTTACGCGGACTTTGCGGCGAGCGCTGAGGGCTCTCAACCGCTACTTAAAACTAAAATAAATTTAGGGCAACGGTAGCCTGAGGGTGCCCCCTGTGGGGCTCGACCTCGGCTCAGGACGTTGCCTGGGGAGTATGTGGGAGGACTTAGCATACAAATATATTAATATTTGGGGAAAGGTCGGATTGCTAATGATGTGCAGCTCGGGCCGCTTAAACGGGACGAGACTGAGAGGGACGTCGCGACGGTCCTCGCCGGCGAGGACGAAATCTTGGTTGGCGGTTGCGCATTTGTATCTGTTTTCGGGCTTCGTCAGCCTCGATTTGTGCTAAAGTGGTGGCATCGTCTGGTTCGCTGAGGGCGAACCTAGGCCTACGGATGCGGGAGATGAGGGACGGGGTGTAGGTGATGGTTTGTATGATTAAAGGATTCGCGTGATGTGCTGCGGTTTCAAAATATCTGCGTGAGGCGCGTTTCATGAATTGTTTGATTGTAGGGAGACCTAAGTCAAGGTGGAGGTTTTCATTGCGCATGTACCACGGGGCGCCCGTGGCTTTGCGCATGAATCTGTTCTGAACCACCTGAAGGGTGTGGAGGTGTGTTGGAGCAGCGTGAGCGAACACGGTACTCGCATACGTCATGATGGGACGGATACACGCGGTATAGAGTCTAATCTTGCTTTTTAGGGCAAGTTTAGACCGGGCGTTAATAAGAAAGTGGAGTCGTCCTGCCACAAAGGAGGCGCGCGCGCGGACCTTCTTTATGTGTGCAGCGAAGGATAGGCGATCATCGAGTGTCACGCCGAGATATTTGGCTTGCCTCTCCCAAGGGATCGGCTCGCCGAATAAAGTGACTGGCTTGGGAGCGGGAGGGCGTCTTTTTTTGTCGGTTCTATAAAAGAGAACCGCCTGACTTTTGGAGGGGTTGATCTCTATTCTCCATTTCCGAAACCATACGCCTAGGGCGTTGGCTGCGGTCTGGAGTTTTTTGGAGATCGCGGGCGGGCTTCTGCCAGAGCAGTATATGGCAGTGTCGTCCGCAAAAAGGGCGAACTGCGTATTCTTGGCTTTAGGGATGTCGCTCGTGTAGAGCGTGAAAAGCAAGGGAGATAGTACCGAGCCCTGAGGGACACCGGCACTAATGGGGTGAGGGGAGGACAGGACGCCTTCGACACGATATCGAAAATGGCGATTCGACAAGAAGTCTCGTAGGATGGTCACGAGTCTCGGTGGCACACCTAGAGTGTATAGCTTGTAAATCAAGCCGGTGTGCCACACCTTGTCGAATGCCTTTGCGACATCGAAGAAGAGGGCGCCTGTCATGTAGCCTTTTTGATATTGGGCGGAGATGTGTTCCACGATTCGGTGGACTTGGTGGATGCACGAGTGTTTGGGTCGGAACCCAAATTGCTCGTCGGGGAGGAGTTTACTAGCATCGGCAAATGCTTTGAGGCGGACATAAATGATTCTCTCATAAATCTTGCCCATGACGTTGAGCAGACTTATGGGACGATAGCTGGAGGGCTCGGACTTGGGTTTGCCGGGCTTTGGGATCCCAATAACGTGGGCTTCTTTCCACTGGTGTGGAAAAATGTTATTAGAGAGAGCGGCGTTAAAGATAGCCGTTAGTAGGATGATGAGGGAGGCTGGGAAGAGTTTTATCACTCTGTTGGTGATCTTGTCCGAGCCGGGGGCCTTGCGTGGGTGTAACTTCCCGATGATCGCTTTCACCTCGTCATGGGTCGCGGGTGGAAGTGGATTGTCGTCTACTACGTTGACGTCGTTGACGTCGTCAGTCGGGGTGGCGGTGGCGGGAGGAGGTAACGGGAGAGCGGCTCGCCGTTCTACTTCTAATGTGACTGTCTCCAAATGACTCGGGTCGATAGGGAGAGAGCTGGGCGTACATTGAGCCTCCAGACTTTCGGCTAGGCATTCGGTTTTTTCCACGTCCTCGAAGGCGGGAGGGAGGTTGGGTCGCTTTAGGGGAGGCATAGGGGCAACGGTGTCCTTTGTCAGGGCACGTGAGAGTTGCCAGAATGCAAGATGGGAGGGTCTGATTTCGCTTAGGGTCTGATCCCAGCGATTGTCACGATGCTCTGCGATACGTGCCTTGACGGCACGCTCGAGAGCTCGTAGTTGGACACGATTTTGCTCTGAGGGAGCTCTATCGTAGGCGCGAATGGCGGCTTTCTTCTCCCTCAACAAGTCACGTATGTCTTCGGGCAAGCGCCAGCGTCGGTCATCCTCCGCTGGCACTGTCCGAGAGCAATCGCTAACTAACGATTGCACGTGGCTTGTGAGTGAGTCGATAGCGCCTACAGCGTCGTCGGCGGTGACTAGGCTGTCGGGAATACGGTCTAGGTGAACGGACGAGGTCGCCTTGAGGCTTTCGCCCAATTTGTCCCAGTCCGTCACGACCTTGGTACGAGAGGGTTGACCTGAATCTGGGGGACCTACGCGCGGTGTAAACTCTAGGATTACAGGTCGGTGGTCCGATTGAAGCTCGTGTGCCACTGTCAAGTCGTGCAAACGTAGGTTTACATTACTCAGCAGTGCCACGTCGAGTATGTCAGGTCTGTGGTTCACGTTGTCGGGGAAGTGAGTCGGTTCATAAGGAGCGATCAGGTCCACGTTGAGTGGCCCGAGGAGGGATTCAAGAATACGCCCTCTGGTATTGTTTGCGACGCAATTCCAGAGGGTGTGTTTCGCGTTTAGGTCGCCCGCCAGAATGACTGAGCTACCTAAATTGAGGAGGGATTCTAAGTCACGTTTGAGTGACGTTCCTAAGTCGGGTGGGTTGTGGGAAGGGGAACAATAAGCGGAGACCAGTACAATGGATGGGTGTCCAGTCATGCCGAGCCTACAGATTGAAGCCTCAATGTTCTCTAGGGTTGGTGGGTCCAAAGGGGAGCAGTGTAGGGATCTTTTATAATAAATGAGAGTGCCGCCTTTTGCGGCGTTGGGTCTGTCATTGCGAATTATCTGATAATTCGCAATTTTCGGGTCCCTGTGAAAGGGCTTAAGAAATGTTTCCTGTACCAAAAGGATATCGAGTTGATGATCTCGCAGGAATTCTGCGATCTCTTCTCGCTTGCCTGTAATGCCGTTGGCATTAAAGGTTCCTACCTTGAGGGATCGGGGTTTGGTTCTACAATTCGCGGTTGTGGTAGCCATTAGGGATTAACTTTGAAGTGATCCAATTGATTTGCGATATTTTCAAACCGCAGCATGACTGAGGTGAGGGCACGACCTTTACCCTCACTCTGTCTAATGATATTGGCGAGTTCCCTAACTTCCTCGAAGTTGACGAAGTCGAGGAAGCGTTCCACCAGAGAAAAGTCCGACTCTCCTGCTGGTGGGGGTTTTTGATCCCGTCTTGGCGGGTTTGCGCGGCGGGTAGTATTAGTTGGCGGTGGCGGCGGCGGGGCGGTCGCAGAAGGCGAGGCGACTGGGGAACTTTGTGGTTGCCAGGCTGTGGCCTTGGGAGGAGGAGGTGGTGGTTGGGATACGGCTTGTTCGGAGGGAACAACCGCTTTTCTTTGGATGGGAGGGTACTCCTTGGAGGAGTTTGTGTTTAGACACTCCCATTGGGAGTGTCTCTGCGGGCGCAGATTGGTCTGTGCCGGGTCGGAGAGCGGGGCATGGCGCGTGGAGTGGCGCGATGGTTTGGGGGCTTTCGAGCAACCGCGGTAATTTGCGGTGTGCCCGAGCTGGTTGCATAGGACGCAACCGGGGGGGGGGGTGTCCTTAGTCACCTCCTTAGGCCGGTCGCAGTCCTTGGTTGCGTGAGGTGTGAGGCACTTCACGCAACGGGGAGGGGCGAAGCAATTGCGGGCAGAGTGCCCGTACAATTGGCAGTTGTGGCACTGCGATGGGTAGGTCCCCTTGCGGGGAGGCTCCACGTAGAAGCCTTCGTTAAAGCCACATACAGAATTAATTCTGTATATGGCCTTACCGGCCGGACCCTGGTCTAGTGCCACAAGCACCATATTGTAGGGCTTATGCCCGCGACCACTGTACATGCGGTGTACCGACCTAATTGGTAGGTTGTGCTCCTTAAGGGAGGCTTCCACCGCGGAAATTTCAATTTGGGAAGGGATGCCGCGGATGACAACGCGGAGGGCCTTCTCTTCGGGAAGGGTGTACGTATGAAACGCTACACTCCTTTCCTTGAGTAGTTTTGTCAGGGCCCGGTGGTCCTGGGAGGTGGGGACCGAGACTTTGATTCCGTGCTCGGTGGGGCGGGCAGAAGTGTAATAGATTTTATTGGGGGTGAACCAGGAGGACACCTCTGTCCACCTGGCCTTATCCTGTATGAACAGGGGAGGCGGGGCGTCCTTCCGCTTCGGGTGTTGGGACTGGGGCTGCGAAGCGGAAGGGATAGGCTGGTCCGATCGGATCGGGGGCGGGGACGGGGGCATGGGCATGGGCACGAACGTGTCCAGAAGAGGGCGGGGCGTGGGTGAGGGTGAGGGGGCGGAGGCCTTGGCAGCTTTGGCGGCTACCTCGGCGTCCGTGGCTTTTGCCTTCTTTTTGCGCTTTCGCTTGCCCCCGACGACCGTCGTGAACTCTCCCTCCGAGGAGGAGGAAGAGGACGACTGGCCGGTCGTCGCGGCAGGCGCAGGCGGAGAGGGCGGTTCGGATTCCGCAGGAGAGGGCGGGGCGGAGGGTTCCGCGGGAGAGGGAGGGGCGGAGTGATCCGCGGTTGATTCCGCGGGAGAGGGAGGCGGGGAGTGTTCCGCGGGTGATTCCGCGGGGGAGAATTCCGCGGATATCACGGACATCCTTGAGGATGACCGTGAAGTGGGAGCGGGTCGGGGAGGTAGGACCGATGACCCGTATCGCTCGGCGAGGAAAACCCAGGACTCTTCGTCCTGGAGAATCTCGTCCAGCGTCAGGGGTGGGTGGTCGTTCTGGCTGGCCATGATGGCCAGCCAGAGGGAGCTACTCTACTTCGGCAAACTAACGTGGTTTCGGACGCGGGGCGTTCCTGAGTAAAAGAAACCACAAGAAACCTCAGGCGATCGCCCTAATCTAACCTACTATCTCGCCCCGGGTGGATGGGCCCGGGGGTGTGTGTTACACTCCCGACCGGGATAGGTCGGGAGGTGAGTAGGCCCTAGGGTGTGCCCTAAGCTTGTCTCCCGCTGCCAATCTTATTGTGCAGCGGGTTCCTACGTCCCTGCCTAACGACAACTGGGGTTGGCTAGGGAAGCCCCCAAGGCCAACTGGTCCAGTCCCGTCCGGGTTAGCGTTTTCCTTAAGGGAAACCGCGAGCGCCCGGGTCACGCTCGAACCAGCTTAGTTATCACCGTTAGGTATCCACTGGTTCACCACAAGTAAATATCTGTGGTTTTGAGAGCGCGATGTCGTAAGAACAAATATTCGTTTGGAGACTCTAAACTGAAAAGTTCCGAGTCAACAAACTGATAAGGTCGGTTCTGCGAAAGGCCAGGTATAAATACCAGAGCGCTTCCGAGAATCGAGTCGGGGTGGCGGGCGGAGCACAATAGACCGTACGGGGTACGTCTGTACTGTGCGGCGGCTCGGAGCGAAGTCTTTTTCCATCAATTATTAGAAGTTTCATCTCGGTTAAATAGCGCTTCCTATTCAATTTGCATTAATACTGCCATTGTTTCCATTAAAAAAATGCATGAAATAAATTTACTATTCTATATATTACTCTTTAAGGTTGGTTTTCATATCACTTTATCTATTATCACAGTTAAGTAATAAATAAAATAATAATTGAAGGAATCTAACTTTTGTTTAACTGTCTTTTTAAATCTATACACAAATAGTTCTTGAATTTCTTTGGCTGTTTGTTAGCAGAGATGACGAAGAGATAACTCTTTTTGATGAGTTTAACATTCAGTAGCAAGACTGATATATCTCGCTCGACCTGAGTGGCTATAGGTACTATTACATACTTTATACAGAGATATAAAAGTTGTAGATAAGACTTACCAACTATCATGTTGGGTTCGTCGTGTGGCGGCAGTTTTGTATCTTTATCAACACTTCCCGAAACTGAATCGTTCCCGGTGCCCTTGGGAGCTGTACCTTCTGTGAAACAGAATTATTTATTAAAAACATTATTATAAAGGATGGAACAATTATAAATACACTTCTCACCAGAAAAATCGAAACGGTACTGCAACAACACCTCTGAAGTTAGGTTTTAAATGATTTTTATGTTTTATTTTTACATTAAACAAAAAAAGTAATAATGACAGATAATTGCGGATATTATAAGGTATCGGTTTAACGAATATTAATGTTTAAAATTAAAATTAAATTTGTTTAATTAGCGTGTTTTTTCGATAGATATGTTTTTCCCTTTAAGAATTTGTAATTTTTTTGAAATCGAACCGCATGGTATCAGACATTAGAACCCGGGGAGGAAATATGAGATACTGAATACACTTTTTATAAAAAAAAATGTATTATGTCTTCGTTTCAAAAAGTTTACAATTTTTTTGGAAAAAAACATATCTTCCTGTTTAAAAAAAACACGATAATTAAAGGAATTTGATTTTAATTTGAAACATTAATATTTGTTAAACGATACCTTATAATATCCGCAATTAACTGGCATTAGTACTATTTTTTGTTTAATGTAAACATAAAACTCATTCAAAACCAAACTTCAGAGGTGTTTCGATTTTTTTGATGAGAAATGTAGTTACTTAAGTTTGTTCTCTCTATATGAAATCTCCATAGACAATAAGATTAAACTTTTTTTAAGCACCAGCACCAAAAGTGAGTATAAATTTCAGCTCAATCGATTGGGTAATACTACAAATAGGTAAAATTAAAATACTACAAATAGGTAAATTTAAATAAAAGCTTGTAATAATAATAAAATCAAGAACAAATAACAAAGAACATACTCTATTTATGTCTTGTAAATAAACAAGGAAAAGATCCTTCAAAAACATAAATATTATTATTTTCCTCAAATATAAAAGATATCAACTTCCATGTTGGAACTAGGACAAAGTAACCGATACGTAAACGACCTTAGTACTCCATAATATTCGGTCCATAATCGGAGTATGATGTGGTTTTATGTAACACTAGCTTTTCCCGCGGCTTCGCTCGCGCAGACTTTTTCTACAGCTAACACAGCCTAATCGAACGCTAAACGAAGCCTTACTAACATGCAAAAACCCCATGAAAATCCGTTCAAAGGTTTCTTTTGAAGTTTAGCGTGTTCAAATAGACAGACAGACAGACAAGTAATTCAAAAATGTATAGGTACATTCTGTTACTCTTCCTACACACACACTCTATTTTGGTAAACAAAAAAAAAACACATTAATGTCAGACACGCCAGTTCCACACATTTATTATTATCATGTATAGAATAGAAATCGTGTGAACATATTTGATAATAAACCTTCTTAGGTTCCGAAGTAAAGTTAGGAACTCTTTAGTGTTGAGGTTATCATTAATAAGTTATAAAAAAAAATGTTTGGGTCGTCGATAACTACAGGTTATCCTACCTTCCACTATCGAAAGACCCCGAGATCATCTAGTAATAATCATTGGGTCTATGAAATTAGAAAATACCCATAACATTTACAATCCTAAGTTCGCTACCTATTCCCACGAAACAGAATAAGCCTCACAACCTGCCTAAGCAATTTTCGACTCTCTCTAGGGGTACAAAATCGCGTAAATTACCTAATAAATACGACTTAAAAAATATCGTAATGTTCCTTCGCTTTAAATTATTTATTAAAACCTTCCTCCTATCCGACTTTACGACAAATTTTCACATGATTGGGTCGTGTCCACCCTGAGTCAAACAAAAGAAAACCAAATAATATAGATTTAATAAACTAAATAGGTATGTTACAAAACGGCCCCGTCTCAGCAAATTGCAGTTTGTAAAACCATCGCTGATATTCCGTTGGAACCAGTCGGTGACGTCACAGGTTTTACTATTTTATAACTACAAGAAAAAGGTAGCTAAATAATTTTATTTATGATCTAGCCTCCGCGCCGCGGTTTCACCCGCGTTCCCGAGGGATCTTATGTTTTCCCGGGATAAAAAGTAAAAGCTTTCCTCGATAAATGGGGTATCCAACACTAAAAGAATTTTTCAATTCGAACCAGTTCTAGTTCCTGAGATTAGCGCGTTCAACCAACTTTAGCTTTATAATATTAGTATAGTTATGTAGATTCATTTTATCTTTCTATAAGTTATAAAAATAGACTATGTTCTACATAAAATATCACTAACACTCTACAATTGATTAAATATCGATTACAGATCAGCTTAACTTAAGTTATGCCATGGCTTTTATATAATGTACTTAATACGAAGTAAGATTAACGTCAAAAAATACCCGACTTCGATTGAACTTTACTAAAGCATCATCCGAGAGACTCGTATCTAAAATTGAAAACTTTTATCAACAGTCCTCATTTATTTCGGCTGTCGAAACAATGAGCTGTCAACGCTGCATTGAGTAATCTGTGGTATAAATTCGATTCTATTTTGTGGGTTATAGGTATGTTACTTACTAAGCCGAATGATAAATTGTAAGGATCAAATACAAAAGATAACAGTTATATCTGATTCAAAAATTTATTCAAATTTGAAAGACAGCTTTCTAGTTTATGGTAGCACCGATTTATCAAACTATATTTAAACTATCGATACAAAATCGATTCTTGAGTACACGATTTTCCCTCCAAACAGGGTTAACAACGAGGCGTTAAACACTATATTATACTTCACAACGTACCCTAACTGCAGCCTCTGAGGGACCGAAGAGATAATTCAGTTCACGGACCCGAGACAGCCCTGGGTCCATAGCTAATGTGACGTATTACCCTCTCGGGACGTTAGGGTTGCCTCTTAAATATTACAGATAGGATGTTAAAATGTCAATCAATCAACTTGTTGGTTCAGTAATGGCATTACATTTCAGCTTTCAGAGAAAATGTTTTCGCCTTCGCATAAATATGTATAGGTATTTACTCCCTTTGAATCACGTGAAATAAGGTTAATACGGTTTCATTGAGTTATAATCTGTCTTTTGATTACAGTATCTTAATAAGGTGAAGGGTACAAAGGTAAAACCTTTTTAGATTTTAGAAACAAATCGTTTCCAAGTTTAAACCAACCTACCTATTATTTATATTTTCTTGTAGTTTGAACCACAAAACCTATGAAATTAAAAGGGTCACACTATAAAGAAACTGTTGGAATACCTATATAGAAAATTATACAACTATTTTTCTACGACTATTATATTCAATAATAATAAATGATATCTAATAACATCAACGTTTACATATACAAGGAAAACTAAAGATCCCCGACAGCAGGAACTTCTTACAGGATGTAATCTTTTCAATATCCGCTGAATATAAATAGATTCCTTCAATTCGTTCGTCGCTTCTATGACGGAAGCACATTTCATAGGCACAGGGTAATATTATTGACAAATAAATCACGAAAATATACTTTGTATGTTATACCTACGTTTAAATATATTATCCCTTAGCCCTTCTCTATATTGATACTAAAGTGTGTTTGTTGGATTGTCCTTTTTTCACACAGCAACTGATCGACGTGATTTTTGCGAGACGGGTCTGGGTACGCGCGTACGGAAGCTTGTTTTAAACAAATTTAAACTTTTCTGAACTAGGATCCCATAGACTATAAGTATATTATGCTATTTTTAATGCGCGAACATCGATAATTGTGTTAGGTATCTATACTAATATTATAAAGCTGAAGAGTTTGTTTTGTCAGGTTCGAATTGAAAAATTCCTTTAGTGATAAAATAAAATAAATAATCCCTCGGGAACGCGGGTGAAACCGCGGGGCGGAAGCTAGTTTATTATAAAAGTCCTATGACTCAAAAAAATCCTGTTCGAGTTTTGATCGCATACGATACTAGTCTAAATAAAACAGCGTCGATTATTGCATTTCTAAACTCTTTTTCTTTTGACCAGTATAACTTTGTTACTTGCGCCGATCACGAACACTCCTAATGCTGTGATCGATCACGTCTACGAGATATAATCTTGTTATAGAAAGTGCCAACCCTACGTCATTTGGTAGTTTCAATGACTCCCTTCGGCCGAACCCTAACAAAGTACAGTCGGGTCGTAAAGTGTCTGCAACAGGGGACGTAACGAGTTTAATTATTGCGACCGATTGTACGCACACAAATAGAAATAAAATACGGGGGTCTACTATCTATTTTGTACCACTGAAAATGTCAAATCGAGTCAAATAATGTTCTTATAGCCTGACTAAAGGATAAATCTATACTCACAATTAATATTTTAATGTTTAACAAATGCGTAACAGATCTTATAGTAAAAAAAATATAATGAAACAAAAAAAAAAACATCAACAGCCAATTAGTCTTACAATAAGCGGGAAACATGTTTTATCCAATAAATCCTTCACATCATAAATTAAACCTAATGATATGCAGACCTATTCTAATTCATGCGATAATATAATCTAAAAGGTCACGTAAAACTTTAATAGCTACATCTTTCATTCGAGTTTCAAACGCACTCGAATCTTAATTCGCAATTATTTCATAATAGGCCCCGAGGGCCCTATTCACGGACGTGAATTATGGCCTCCGTGTCAAAGTACAATGGTCTCACCTGAAGTTTTGTTAGTGATGATTGACGCAATGGTTTTCGTGTTATTATTACTGTTTCACTATTGTGCTGAGGAATGTTATGTTAAAAACGAAAACTGATATTTTTTTACCCGTATTGTTCGTCCCCTGTTGTTGAGATCTTTTAGGGTTCTGTAGTCAAACAAAGAACCCGTCATGTCTGTCTATCTGTCTCAGCCTGTGTGTTTTAGTCGGAGATAATGAGTAATAATGCTGAATTTTGGCACAGTTACATATACATATTTATCGCCTACAAAGCTACCAAATAAATCAAAGAAAAAAATGCCACACTAGCTATAAAAATTCAAATGCTGAATCATGTACTAAATCCATGCTGAATTTAAAAGCAAAACTTGCACCGCTAGGCTAGGAGGCATCATAGATAATAAATTAATGCGTTTTGTATCTTTTTCAATATAAAAAAAGTCCTGAGTATTAAGGACGTCACACACGGCGAAGATAAGATAATATTTTGTCTTAAGATATATGAGACAGTGCTATACCAGTGAAAGAGAAGGAAAGTGAAGGTAGGTATATCCTTCTCTTTCCTTAGTATATATTTTTTTTATACCACTAAGGTGGCAAACAAGCTTACGGCCCGCCTGTTGGTAAGTGGTTACCGTAGCCTATTGACGCTTGCAACACCAGGGAAATCACACGCGCGTTGCCGACCCTGCAAAAATCTCTTCACACCTTTCTTGAAGAGCCCCATGCCCACCGTGGTTTTCCCAAGGGGTACTCCCTTGGGAGCTCGTTTCACAACTTGAGCGTCTGTGGTAGAAAGCTCCTTTGAAACCGCACTGTAAGAGACCAGTTTGGCTCCAATGTATGAGGATGAGCTCCCCGTCGATGGCGAGAAGTGCGATGGTAAAATGTAGCCGTGAGCATCAAGTCGAACAATTTCTCAGAACACTGTCCATTGTACAAGCGGTAGAACACACATAAGGAGGCAAAGTCTCTCCTAAGACTCAAGGGCTCTAAACCGCTTGTGAGTTCGGGATCGTCGACAATTCTAATGGCACGTCTCTGAAGCGAGTCAAAAGGCCCAAGCTGGTATCCAGGTGCTCCCGCCCATAGATGGCAGCAGTACTCCATATGAGGTCGGACTTGCGACTTATAAAGTTGCAGTCTGTGCCCCGATGTGAAGTACCGCTTAGCTTAAGATAAAATATTATAGTATCTTCACCATGTATGACGCCCTTCGGACTGTAATATATCTTACCGACTACAGAACCCTGCACTGCGCGTGTTCCGACATGCACTTAGCCTTTTTTCATCTAGTTAAACATATGTTTAATGCTATTATGGTAATATTATCACAACTATGATTTCTGTCAAATAGTGATAGAAAAAAAGCTAAAAAATATATATTTTTCTAACAAGTCCACTTCAAAACATATAACTATAAGTAATATCATTTTTTTTTTAATTTTACTTTATACATTTGTAAGCAAAACCTCGCTAAAATAGGATGTAAATAGCTTCATCATAATTTTAGATGAAGACGAGTTGTTATTTCTTTTCTGGCATACATCCAGTATTCATCGGGCTTCCGGACATTTTTTAATTTCTAATACATTTTTAATTTTTTTGTCGCAGGAAAGTTTGCGATTTGCCTTTTATAAATTCAAGTCATATCTTTCTTGAATCATATAAATCCAGGTATTCCCTTTGCCTTGTGTCAATTGTACAAATAAATACTTTTAATTTAATGTTTTTACGTGAATGTAGTAACGTACTTTATTAATTAAAATTAATTAGTTTGCTAGATTTTTTACCATTGCCACAGCGTATAGCTAGCATTTGACCACAATCTCCATGTTGTAATGATGTAGTCGAATGTGGTATGCAAACATTCTCAAATGCCACTGCCACAAAATACTGCACTGGTTGCGCTTGGCGGCAGATTTCAAAGAATGTTATCAAGCCAGACTTACGACTCTTGGCAAAACAAATGCAAAATAAAAGCAATTTACGTTTACAGCAATTTTCTTCAATTCGTGTCAATTTCAATCGAATACGTAGGTACCTATTAAACTGTTATTTAAATTATTATATTTAACTTGATGACGTTGTCGTCGCCTAATACCAGAGGGATTTCCAATGTGTTGCTGATCTTTAGAAAGCAACTGGGGTCCAAGTGCAGCTCCAAACAAAAAAACAATTCTTTAATTTTGAAAACTGCTTTGTAATTTTTCCTTCGATATACCTTTTTTTTTTTTTAGGTGGGGAAATCCTCATAGGATACCCGGGCATTTTCGGGGGAAGTGCCCGGGTTATGTCAGACTTTTACTGACTAAAACCACCACCGTATTCCTTCGCTGCCATTTGGTCGGGGCTACGGGAGCTAAGTGACAGCCGCGTGCCCCGCCGGCACGCTCTTTCGATCCCTCCTCTTTGGGGCCTTCCTTCGATATACCTACTATAACTTTCATCAACCTTTCGGATTACTTGCAGCAACACAATATACCTACATTGTAATTTCTATGATGGTCGTTTTGTATCTTAATTAATATTTTGACTATCACCACAGTCTATGTAATTCTTCTTACAGTCGGCCAACGGACACGTCTAGACAGAGCAATCTAGGGGCTTGCGGGGTGAGAAAGGGCGAGCCCAAGCTGCCATACACTCGCTGGGGACACAATGGAGCAATTACGAATGCCTATACAAAGCGGCATTTCGCGTGACTTCAAATGCGATAGACCGCTGTATGTAATTACGCTGTGCTATCACTGTGACAGAAAAAAAAAATTATATAAAAAATGTTGCTGACTTTCTTGCCGGTTCTTCTCAGTTAAAGGCCGACTTCCAAACTGGTGGTAACTTGAGTTGCTTCGACGTTTTGATAATAATATTGTATGAACAGAAACTCAAGAGCATAAATATCACTGACCCTTCTGCTACCAAATAGGCAATCAAACACAATTAAAATTTCGTCTGGACCGACTCACATTAGTCATACTTTCTCTCTCTTGAGACGACATAAAGCGTCGCAAATGCGTCTAGACGCACGTGTATGTTAGCCCTTAGGCTTACAATTGCGTGTCTAAGCGTGACGAGTGCGTGACGATCCAAGCCATTGGAAATTATAAATGGCCAATGTTTTAATAGCACGAACATAGAGCTGCTTTAATATACCTGTCTGTAACTAATTGGCTTTGAAGTAGCGCTTAGCAAATATTACCAGTTAGGCTTTATAGTTAGGCCATATGATCATTAGCTACGGTGAGATTGGTCAAACGTAAGTTGGCCTATTTATAGTTTAAAAAAAACTGACTATATTGAGTATAATCTGTGGTAGAGTTTTAAAAATTCGTTCCATGATGTTATAGACGTATGAAAAGTTGTTATAGACGCTTGGGTACCTAAAATTCTAATTTGTCTACACCCATTTTATTCATAATATTGAAACTTATAACATATTTAGGATATGTTTGAATTAATCATCGTTATTTCACTGACACATAATAGGGTAACCATAATCAAAATAGGTACAATGTAAGTCAAAGTAGGGCTCTATAGAAGCCGTAGAAAAAAAAACAACTACCGTTACATCATAGGCTTGTTCATACCTATAACTTCATGTAAGTATTTACTTATATAAAGGGTTCCTAAGCCATTAATTAAAAAGGTAGGTTATCCATAAGTTATTAGGAAAATTACCCTATTTAAAAATAAGTGAATTATTATTACTAGTTCTGTAATTAACATTATTACAAAATTATCATGCTGTTATCAGTATCATGTAGTATTATTGTGTTATATTTTGATATTAGGTCGGTATCAGGTTAACTGATAACAGTAGCTGTATTGTATTACTATTGAATAATAACATAGCAAAGTGAAATATATAAATAATATAAACTCTGCCACTTTGAAGTCGTTTTTTTTTTTTTTTTTTAATTTTATTTATAAGTTGCTTGTCATTATTTAATACTATAACATCTTTCAAGCCATTTGCTTAAAAAAAACGTGTAAAATAACACACAAACAATACAATGACCTCAAATATAAATAGGGTAGCCAAAAGTTCAGTTTTAAAGGGACAGTCCAGTATTCCAACGTCATAAGGTTAAAGTTTTGACCTCGATGATAATAATGAGCAAACGCTTTTCTTTCGAAATTTAAAACTAGGTAATTTAATTGGTGGGTTCCAGCAGCTACTAAACCTTCAAGACCGCTTACCAACTTCGGCCACATCATCACGTTAGCTTGTGAGATTGTTGCCAATATTCCATTCAAATAAAAAGATTATCAGGCACTCGAATAGACTGAATCTTATACCGGTCATAATTATGTAGGTATAGGTAAATTCTTACATAGTAAACAGGATAATTTATTTTTGTATTTGTTTGTACTGTGAAGTTTTACCTTCTCTGGTAATTAGCAAAAGGTTCCATCTTTGTATCTCAAAATCCCACGCATTTTTTAAATTATAGTTTATGCATAGGATTATGCCACTTAAAATTTCATAATATTCTGGGCTTACGTTAGTGAAGTATAATAAAATCCCTTTGGTAAGATAGTAATTGCAAACAGGAAAATATAAAATTATATCAATAAGGTCAAACTCTTGATAAACAAAATACCTTCCTAATAAAAAAAATAATAATAAAGATCATGGAAATGCACTTGCCTAACCAACAAAGCTCATAACGTGGAGCTTACCACGAGGTTTTTTAAAAACACCACAGAAATCACAAAATTAAAATAAATAATAAGTGAGCCAAATGCGATCACAATGAACACAAAATTATTTTTAACTACACATCAATGAAATAAAATCATAAAAACTCACGTTCGGTGAACACACGTGTGTTTCTTGACACGCGAGTGACAATATACGAATGTTTCGAAATTCGAACGTACCGATCGAGCACTACGACGACTGAAGACCGAATAATAAATGCGACTGACTGAAGTACTGGCTATACAGAAACCCTGTAGCTTAGGATGAAAATAATAAACGCTGCTTTCAATCAAAATTAAACCTTAGCACGTACGACTTACAGATGAATTACGGCTTACGATATAAGAGGTAAAAAATAATACCGTACCAAATGCAAGTGTAGCTTTCACGCTCTTTTGTAATGATAAGGACTGCGTGCGTAAGGGACAAACAAACAGATGCGCTGCGCATGCGTTAATTTCACCCTGAATACCATGAAAATAACCTCAACGCTTCAAAGAAGTTTTTATGATAGTGTTTTATTGTCATCGACAAGTTCAGCTATTGAATTCGATGATTTATTATAGTCGGCTTTATGGTAAACTCCTTAAATATTCAGGTAGGTACTTACCAGGTGATACTAAGGAAGTTTAAATCATTTACCGCATATTTACAACAAACAAGCATGTTTTTATTAATTCTGGATTTAATATGAATAAACTTGAAACTATCCTAGGTCCTAGGTCCTAGGAAGGTACTAATTTAATAAATGTGAAAGTTCGTGTTTGAATGTGTATGACTCAATCGCCATAAACGGCTGAAAAAATTTGGATAAAACTTGGCATATAGATAGATACCCTAAAAAAACATGTAGAATACTTTTATTCCTGGAAAACATAACATCCTAGTTAGTTTGAATTTTATTGAAAATTTGAAAATAAATTATTTTTATCAATACTTTTCAATTATCTGCCTGATATTCAGATGGCAAAAAAATATTTAATTTAATTAAATAATCAAGATTTTATCTTACCAACACACAAAGGCACTGTGTCATTCCATCTATTGTCATCATAGCACCATAATGACCGCGCCCTCTCTCGTGTGTCGACGAAAACATAGTCAACGTCACATTTGTAGTGCGCAACTTCTTCTTTGCGGTACTCCAGATAACCGTTAGATGGCGGTGTTGGCGTAACACAGCCTATACCTAAAATAAATGATGACGCTAGATGGCAGTTTGACTAAAAATATTGTTTAAAACTTTTTATGTTTTCAAATAACTCTGTTGTTATTTTAATCTTTCGCTAGATGATGTTAATACACTGTTTGATACTTTTAAACCACGGTCAATAGATGGCAGTAAGAGTACCGCCTGGTAGAGTCCACTTTCAAAGCGAGACTGGGTTTTATGACATTTCAGTGTTTTGCAGATCACTGGCAGGACCATTTTTGACCTAATCATAATGTGCATAGCCCTTACAAATTATAGAATATCTATGAAATTGAAACTTACTTTTATAATGCAACAACACCCCCCTCTTCGGGTAGGCTCCTTTAGACCTCGCTTCGACCACAACATCTACGCTATTTGTGATCGAAGTCAATCGCAGTGGAATTTCAACTTGCTCACAAGATGAAAGCAAGGAATCCCCGTTGGAGTCTTGAACTGCTACTGAATCTGTACAAGAATTTTCGAAGGGCCCAATACCTGAATAGAAACAAACCAGTTTTAACGGTGTCCAGGAAATGGGAAAGTCACCAAACCAGCTCAAGAATCCAAAATATATAGTATGTATATTCCATAATTATATTATGTAATAACTACTAATAGTGGGTCAATTTGGCCGCCTAAGAGAGCAACGGAAGGGGTTTGAAGGAGAGCGGAATCCCCTGCTACCTGCGACATCTGTGGTAGAGCACCCATTTACATCACAAAGGAGTTGACTAACTATTTTTTATTACATATAGTAGTACCGACTGTATTTGCTGATAGAACTTTCTTTAGTATTATCTGGACATCAAATATCATACTTCAGTCCAAACGCAAATATTGCATATTTTTTGCAATCTCATCCATATTGAGTTTGGTACAGTCCAGTACCCGATTGTGTAACTCTCGTATTCAAAATTGAAGCCGTATAATAGGTTGATGGTTCGGCACGTGCGCAATGAGATAGCGTCACGTTGTCTTTGTATTTAAAAACCCACCTCACCCTGCAAAAGCTCGCCCAGGAAATCCTTTTCTAGACTCTTAAAATGTTCTATATTTATACATTATGCGATTAATTAATGCTAATGATTTATGGTCATCACACTCATCACTTACTTCTTAAACTAACATCAAGCAGTGTGACCCGCACCCGCTGCTGAGGGTTAACCCTCAACCGCCAACGGCATTCGTCACCCACATAGTAGTGTGGGTACCCGGGGGTGCGGATGTACCCCTCGCTGTCTGCACCCCACTCCGCGATCAGAACCTCGCGGTTGCAGTAGTGAACTGAGAGTGTGTCTGGGAAAGAGATAAATTGTTTGGCTTGAAAATCTGAAGAAAGTCTTGAAAATTAAACCGCCGATTAGACAGAGTTTTTTTTATAAAAGCGCAAAGGATATGAGGTTATCAGTTACAGATTTTACCGTAACATGTCAATAAAAAACTTTTCTGGTCGGTCTTTTCATAAAATGGAATAGTTATAGCTTAACTTTCGGAACTAATATAAGTCAAAAAAAAAAAAAACAAATCGCAAACATAATAATATAAATAATGCAAATGGCAACACTAAACACGTTATTTTGCTGGCAACATTCACATTATGTCGTTTTATGACTTCTCTGGCGTCATAAGGCCTCACTTCGAACCTCGGCTTCGAACACAAGATTACTGGTTATTTCAGTATTCATGATTTGTGACGGAAAATTATAGTGTGATACTCTATTTGGGCTGTCGCAGTTTTATGAATTTTCGTTTATTTTACGAGTTCCCTACGGCAGGATTGTCAATTTTGTGTGTAGTACCTAAATAAAAAAATGGAAATAAATACCTACGATTGTTTTAATTTTCTACAAGCTCCACTTTCAAATGCGAATAAGTTACATCTGAATTTATGTATGTACATATTATGTATGTAGGTATCTAACCTACATAATTACATGACTCGCGATTCCTGGAATTCTATGTTTTTATACGTTTTGTTTTGATTTACAGTTATAGCTATCATTCCATAGAAGTTTAAGCATAGGAAAAGTGTCTCGTCATGCTTCTGACGTATTTTTTCTGGGATTAAGACGAATAAGAAAAAAATTGCCAGTTTTGGAACTTTATTATTGATTGATTGGCAACCCTATGTAAATAAAATCACAAATCCTAAAATGCACGTTGACACCACTTTTCAAGGTAGTTAATTCTATAATTTACGACAAGTAGAATGCAAGCGCATAAACTGTAACAACTAAACTTTGACATAAATTAGACTTAACTTCGACAGTCCTGTTGTAAAAGTTGAGAGTCCCCAATCAGAGAATCAAGTGAAAGTATCCTGGGATTTCATAGTTTGACCTACGTCATAAAAACGATGCTATTTATATTGTTACTAGCTGTCCCGGCAGACCTTATTCTGCCCTATTTCTCTAAAATAAAGTAACATTGATTTTTTTATGTTAATAGGTGCCCCGACTGATTTCGTTCTGTCTAACGCGCCTTAGTTTTGTTTTGATTGACGTCTAATGTTTGACAGCTGGGGACAGAGTGGTTTGTTTTGGAAAAGAAAATTGTTGTTTTACTATTTTCCTCGTATTATTTAGTTTTTTTCTTTTTTTCCATAAAAACCTTCCTCAGACTTCATCAAACACAACAAAAAAGAAATCAGTTCAGCCGTTCTCGAGATTTGCGGTCAGCAACACATTCAGCGATTCATTTTTATTAGGGTTCCGTACCTAAAAAGGTAAAAAAGGAACCCTTATAAGATCACTTTCTTGTCCGTCTGTCCGTGTGTCACCACCGATTCTCGAAGAAGTTGAAATTTATACCAGATATTGAGGTCTATAGTCCGTAGTATATAAAAGCTACACAAATTACCTAAATTACTATATAACAAGATACGTTCAAAATTACAGATCCTTCATCATGTAAGTTAATTAGCCTGGTTTCTCGGAAACTATTTCATAGCTCAGAGTTTCAATAGCCCGGAGCTACATATCTGATCCGCCCTAACAACAACAGGGCGGGCGGCCTTGAACCGCCTCGCTCAGTCCGCCATGATAATGTAGCCAGTCAGAAATACTGCTTGACTTGAAAGTTGAAACTACAATGGAATACGCATTGCGGGAATATTCTGTCTGTTTCATAAGTTTGTCTTTACAGTGATGAGAAATTATAATTTTGTTACATTATTTTCATGTCTCTTTTGTATTAACTAATGTAGTTAAAATGTAATGGAAAAATGGAATGTCATGGAACGGAATAAAGAACAATGTGCTAAAAACCCTATGTTTTTGCCAAGCCTCTCTAGATTTTTCAAAGTAGATTAACAATGTTTTCTATACCAATCAAAAGGGCTTTCGTTTGGTATTTGAAACATTGGTAGTCATAGGTCAAAACCGCTCATTGTCCTTGTATTAATACATTATTTAACTTACCATTGTCATTTGAAGTGTAGGTCATCTTAGAGTATACATTAAAGCTATAGAGTAACAGTATCGCTCCGGTCCGTAGTGCCAATCGTAAGTAAATATGTTATATACTAATATGCTATATAGGGCTAACTCTGATATCGAGTAAAATAATACGGTTGCTTCATACATTTTGGTCGAGTAGGTATTGAACTTTTGTATGGAACGGCTGATAATTTTTTCATGATTTCACAGTTGTCCCATTATAAAAGTTGTTCATTTTGATGAGTACTTCCACCCTTGCAAGTATTGCCAGTGATAACAAAATCACCCAGTATAATTATCTATGGTATATCGCTTTCATAGCGATGTTCCATGCATCTGCACCCGCCCCGCGCCTCCCGTATCCCCTTTTGAAACCCTTCTGCGTTCATACTTGTGCTTTCGGTTCATACTTAGTAAGGCGTGCTCTATAGCTTACTTATGTATACTCTAAGGTAGGCTATATTTTCGAAATGGAAAACTAAGATGAAGAATTATATATATAAATACCCTAGGTAACGGAAAACTCTAGCTCTTTGTATTTTGAACTAGTCAATTCTTGAATTGCAATTGTAAAGCACATGTATGTTTTTATGTCGTAAATGTCCTAATCTATTGTTGTTTTTTTATCTATAAATAGAACTGTAAGCTATTAGGTCTTCGCTCCCATTGGAGCGGTGAAATAAGACGACCCCTATTTTAGCCATAAATTATGCCTAACCCACACTTAACTTAGCCATGAGTAAAGCCATAAATAAGACTGAAATAGGAACCTTAGATTTGGCTAAACTTATGACTTGACCTAACCAATGAAGCCTCATTTAACTTCACTACTTAGTTTAGTTCAATGTATCGACATCGATGTAACGATTCAAAGACAAGATATTAGTATAGTAACAAAAACGCAATGTTAGGAAGTCGGGTTAAAACCTCATATTATTATTTAAAATAAATTAGACAAGAGTGAGTCAAAAAGTAATAAGAATGTGTCAACCCTATTCTTAATTCAAGCTGAAATATGTCAAATGGACTTAGAGCCAGCTTAGCATTGCTAATTTAAAAACTTAAACACGATTCAAATAGCATTAAAATTATTTAGTTTACTTCAAAACATAATTCACCAAAGACAAAGTAGAGGTACTTAAACCCGCTGTGTAAGTACAAAATGAAAATATTTCACATCTAGGTAGGTAGGTACATACTCTACCGTCGTAATGGACCGACCAACACAAGTTAATGTGTTATTAGAGCTTGATGAACGATGGATGCCATTTATCAAGTCAGGTAGCCACAGTGTATTTCTAACATTTTAAAATGAAATACTATCCCAATAATTGTTACTGAAAAGGTGAATTTGCAGCGGTGCGTGAATATATGGTTGCACATGCCTATTTCACAAGTAAATTTATACCATATTGCTAGTATCAGAAAGATAGAAATGGAACCTACCTTCAAATATAAGGTCCTAATAAATGAAGTACGGCCCTTTTGAGGGATTATAGTATAGGTCATAAGTATTCCGAAAATGATAAACAAAAATTATTCGGTCGTAACTTAAATGAAAAAAAAACCTGAAATTGTACTTTATCACTACTAAGCATTAATTAAAACCTTAAATACTTTTGACCTATACTATCATCCCTCAAAAGGACCGTACTTCATTTATTAGGACCATATATGTATAAGATATAACTATGATTTTTTGCTAAGGCTTTTTTAAACAAAAACCTTGAATTACCTTGAATTTTCAACCGATTACCTTCCTGATCTCACTTACAAACCAAGTAGTATTTTCAAAATAAATGCTTTTTTTCTTTCATTCTACCCTTAAGCCATTTCAAAAAACAATATCTCACCCCATCTTTCCTCGACTTCCACAATCTTAAAGGAAAATATTCTGGCCAGTTCCTCATTGGAAACACTGTGTCTTCAGTCATAGAATATAAATCAGCAGTTTGAATAGCCACAACCTCAATAAAGTAACTTATTACTTAGCGGTTGTGGCCTTCACCCGGGTGATTTGTGTGAATGGAATAAATCAGAAATTTTATGACCTATAATGATTTTTGTCAGCAATAAATAATTATGATTACATTCATTTGTTATTGACTTGATATTGTGATGTACATTTTGGTAGACGTATAGTATATATTTCTCCCGCTAGAGGCGCCTCTGTGTTATAACGTAAACAAATGACGATTGGTTACAATGACAAGACGGCATTTTAGTACCCTTCCATAATAATCTATTGACATTCTCTTGACAGTTTGTATGAAAATTATGAATTGTGTAATGTGACACGGTACTAAAGCGCCAATCTACTTTTGACGCTGATTGTACTTATTTCGGTGGCGCCATCTACGATTACCTTTGAGTATATACTTAGTATAAATATTCTGGGACATTATTCCTCACACACGGCCATCTGACCCCAAACTAATACTTGTGCTTAATCAATCAATCTTTTACCAATTTTTTATTTACAATTTTTTATCTAGTATTAAACTTTTCTTCGGGTAAATATTTTACATCTTGCGACCTAAAGTTGTTCATAGTTTGTAGTAAGATTCAGATAAGGTAATGTCTATAAAGTTTTTTATCACTACTAAAAACGTCTCATTAATTTTCATTAGGCTGTGTTCACAAACTTTTATTTCACTATGCTTTTTATTAATTTCGAATAAAATTGCTAACAATCACGTTTCATTTAATACAGTAATATAAACCAAGGTAACGATGTATTTCTTATTAGGGTTGTCAATTTCTTTTGAGAAAATACGCAATCGGTACCTATTTTTGATGAGCGTTTTTTTATCTCAGAAAACTAACAAGCAAACAGACTATCCTGATAGTAACTAAGTGGCCACCATTGCCTATCTATAACAATTTTAAATACTTAATATAACGTCAATAGTTTACATTATAGGTAGGTATATTGTTTGTTTTATCAAATCAGCAATCAATTTAACTGTATTTGTTTATTTTTGACAGGCAACCCTAATTTTGACAGCTCACTCGAGCTTTTGCGTAACAGATTACCTAGGTAATTGTAGCCAAACATGCAATCTAGGTTATTTGAGGAGTGATATACGAGTATTAGGCCTTGTTTTGCCAACTTAACTACATCTTAATCAGTAGAACTTGGAATTCACTTTATAACACTCAAAATTACGGCCTCAAATAATAAAGTTAGCCTTGGTAATAGGTTACTTTACAAAAAAAAACCGGCCAAGTGCAATTCAGAGTCGCGCACCGAGGGTTTCGTACAAACTTATAGGTATGTAAATAGTTCGTCCATCACGGGAATCTTAACGATATGATATGGATTGAGGAACAAACATAACTTTATCGTTGGAAAACTAATGTCCCCATACGTCAACATAGGCCACGGTCAGTTTACCAATTGCAAATAAGTTTATAATCGCAAAACAAAAATTAAACAACAAAATTACGGTTTTCGTATTTATTCCTTCACTTGTGTTATAAGACAATGTTTCTTGCGAAGTTTCAACTGGATGTACCCTATAGGTATTGATTCCCTTGTGAGTAGTTGCGAGTCTCAAAATATGCGGCATAAACTGCTATATCTTTTGATTGCGTTGACTTAGAAATTTGATTTTTTCACAGCACCAAGATATTGCAGAGCATTATTATTTGATATGCAATTTTGACTTGATACCTCCACGTGTTCCTGAGAAAAAGGTCTTGACAGACAGACAGACAGACGGACAGACGGACAGACGGATAGATGGACAGACGGACTGACGGACAGACGGAAAGACGGATAGACAGACAGACATACGGACAACAAAGTGATCCTATAAGGGTTCCTTTTTTCACTTTTGAGGTACCCTAAAAACAGGAAATTTTGAGCTGTTATCAGCATGTCTCTATCCTGCTATTCCCATTTCTACTGTAAGTACTAAATAAGAATAAAGGCCGGTGTCCACTAAGGAAGTAGCACGCAGAGTTGAATCGAAATGCGTCGCTCATGGGTGTAAAACATGACAAGCAATATGCCGAGTGAGATTCGGCCTTAGCTTTGCGGATATATATTGCGATTTGGCGCCCTAGTGGACGCCAGGGCTTACTCTACTCTGTGAATCTGAAGCGAGTATTATGATTATTGTTTTGTACTGGGTCCAACCCAGTCCAAGATCCAGGCACTTCTTATCTTTTATTTGAATTGAGTAATAATTAAGAAAGAGCGTCAGAGACAATCTCTATGAATATCTAAATTCTCCAAGTCTGTCTATTAGACTCATGGAGTCAACGAATTAAACTGTTACATACCCAATGTATATAGTATCATACAAATCCATGTTTTGGCAACAAAGCGATTCCTTTTAAAAAAGTTTTAATTAAGACCCATAGCCAATCGAACCCCAGTTTTGAAATCCTAATATTACCATTGCACTCACGATATCGGTCGAAGCATTGTTCGCTATCCATTCTTTATTGACGAAAATAATCCGCTCAACAAATATAGGGTACCCCACTTTGAAAGATTATTATTTTAATAAAATCGCTGTAGGACTGATAAAAATTTACCACATTTGTGTGTTTGTCGAAATCTTTGGATATTCAAAAGTAAGTAGAATGTGCATATGTAGGTATGTCTACTACCACAGAAAAAAACTCCATATCTCTAAGGAGCGACCTGAATACGTGCATGGTAATAGCACAGTCTATGTAACTCTTACAGTCGGCCAAAGGACTCGTGTCTAGAAAGAGCAAGCGTGCGGGGCTTGCGGGTGAGAAAAGCGCGACGAGCCCAAGCAAGCTGCCATACACTCGCTTGAGACACACAGTGCAGCAAGGACGAATGCCTATACAAAGCGGCGTTTCGCGTGACTTCAAACGCGATAGACCACTGTATGTTTTTTACGCTTTGGTAATAGTATGGTAGTTAACTCTTTCTTCTTTTTCTTCCAGTAAATGATTAAATGAAGTTTCATCACCATTTTCTTACGTATTTATTTCTATATACCCTCTGGTCGATATTAGGTTACCCTACATTTTTATTTTCATCTATAAATAAATCGGCTTAATATAGTTAATCTGATATCGAATATATCTCGATTCGTTGCGGATAGATCCCCTTTTTAGATAAATGGACCAATGGCGAGGATAATTTAACGAATCGATGTCGAAAAGTTTGATGCAGTTTTTCAGCTTCCGAAATTGTTGGTCGATGTGATTTTGAAACTATAACACGCCAAAATAAAGAAAAACGTTCATGTTTTACAGCTAAGGTTGCCGCTGGAAATCAACGTCATGGATTTATACGGTAACTTATGTTGCATGAGCGGTTACTGATTTTTTATAGAGTAAAGTACTAGCCTTAATGAGTTTTGTACGCAGCTTTCGAAAGTATACTGTCGAATGACAATCGTATTATATTCTAGGGCTTTTTTATGGAATTTTCAATTGTAATGGTATTTACTATTGCCACAAAGTTATATCGCCCTAGCGAAAAAAGATACGGAGATTAATAAAACTATTAGTTTTTAAGCCACTTTTTTAACTTTTCCTACAATGATAAAAATTGTTCAGAATCCATCTAACTTACCGACAAATAATCACAATCAATAAAATCCACTGATGCACACATTTTTCACAAAAGCTGCCCAAAAATGTAGAGCATAAAAAATAACAAGGGTGCCTTATGGCACTATTGTGTTGCCAATCATGATTTGTGCGTATCGTGAGCGCACACGTGCTTATATTTTGTCATTTTTTTATAAACCTAAGTTTATCAAAAAAAAATTATAACATTAAATGATAAATAGAACACGAAGAGTAAAGAATCACTTACCTTCTTTATATATATATATATATATATATTACTTTGTATAGGCTTGTGTTTGACCACAATCTCACTATGGTAAGTGATGATGTGGCCGAAAGTGGTAACACACAAAGCCTAGAAGGAACTGGCTCTCAAGTGCAGCTACAGGGACCAATAGATGTTTAAATCATTCTAGGATTCGAACCCACGACAATCGTCGCGGTGTCCGACGTCATTACCACTGAGCTATCATCGCCTAAATTACAGATTATCCTTAGACTTGAAAATTAAATGTTGAAGACAGGTCTTTGAATGTATTTGCACTTAAGGTCCTCATAAATTACTTAGATACAAGTAACCTATTTCAAGCTGAAAGCTGCACCCAAAGCAAAACCTTTTATATGTCAATTTGATATAATATATCACTACTCTAATGATATTCCACCAGAATGCTTTACGGTCACATCGACATTATTTGCAATAATAGAAATGGGCACGTATTTTCCATACAAAAGCTATTATTATTTCCCGTGATATATGAACTTATTATTCGCTGGTCACCCCGTAATGTTGCATGAGAAAAAATTACATTAATATTCCATTTGACCTAATAAGTTACAACTTTTGTTGAAACTACCGGTATTTATTGGTAGAAATATTACAATGGCGGTTAAGGCACCAAGAACTTTCAGTATACTTCTACAAATTAAAAACAATTATACGTTTTCAGGCTAGTCCTATTTTATTTTTCGATTATTATTGATGATATTATTTAGAATAGATAGAGACCAGACAAAGTAACTGAACTCGTTGGTCTACCTATAGGTATACTAGATAGTAATAGTGTTATTAAATTACAAAGGATTCCTTCAATATTTAACTAGAATGTGGAGTTTCTAATATTTGTTTAAGATCAATGAATTGAAAATCATCAATAACATGCGTGAGAGTCCGTGTGACTCTAAACATGGGAGTGTTCTCGGCCGATAACAAAAGATCACCAAAGATAACAAAATTTGGCATTTCCTCGACATTACACGCACGTGACCGCATAAATTGTGTTGCCATACTCCATTAACTGCACCCTAACTTTAAACGCATTTCCCATTCGGGGTAAAATATGTCAATGCAATGTAACACAAAAACCAATTTTATTTGGTATTCCCTGCCCCTGCCATATAAAGGTTTATTAGACACCGAAACATCAAATAGAGCATAAAAGCAGAGGTCTCTGAAAAATGGTCATAGTTGACAATGGAAGCGCACGTGGATTCCCTAGGGGGAGCCACATACTACTGTTACAACATGTTTATGACCACCAAATTGTAGGTAGGTCAGTGAAACAAAGTATTTTAAGCTCTGTGTAATTCACTGTAAGTTTCATTTGAGTTGTATGGTGAATCATTGAATAAGCGAATTTCGTGCAATGTGTTTAAAATGTTTACAAAATTGTTCATTTGGAATTGGGTGTTAACAATTGAGGGTATTCCTTAGAGATTGTGATAGGAGTGTTTAAAAAATTGGCGTAATTTAAATGTATATCTATGCTACGTGCTACATGAGGCACTATTAGGAATAATTTAAACTTCAACTCAAAGATGTTTCAACAATGAACTCGTATAATTTACTAATTTTGGCAGCGGCGGTAGCTTCTAGGAAAATTTCTATATACATAAATCATAGTTTGATTTTTAGTTCTTTATTTGTAGTAGAATAATTAAATTAATACCTTAGTCTACTAACTGTAAATGCAGTACAATTAATGAATGACCTATGTATCTATTCGACACTTTTCAACCCATTCTTGAGAACAGTTCTCCACTCCTGCACCTCTATTTCAACGACTGCCTTGACATTATAAAAATCTTAGCAAACTGACCAACAATTTCTCAGAATCTAATCTATATTATCATTTATTTTTTTACTAACTTCTATGTATGTACCTATATTTTCGTTTTATATATATAACTAACAATTAATATAAGTATAGTTTATCCAAATTCATGTCCACAATTACGCAGATTTACAAAGCGTCCAAAATAATCTGAAACAAAATGATGATCAAAATAAAAAAGGTAAAATATCCTGCCCTATCTGCATTATTATTGGCTGTAAACTCTGAATCTGCTTTGATAAAGCGGATATTAGCTCCCTGGGTCTAAGGGAGGCTTTTGTTAAGTTAGAAGGCAGTTATTATGTGCCTTTGTGAAATACACCATGTTTTTGTGTATCTAATAATGGTTTTAGTAATATTAAAAACTTTTGCTTAAAATCTTAAGGTGTTCAATGTCATATTTGTTTGTACATTTGTATTTTTACTCAGCACAAAAGATTTCGCGGCCCGTCTCTCCGACTTTCTAACATTGGCTATATATTTCCATGGTTACTCCTATATAACTATTCATGTACCAGTTAAGTTAGTTGCATACTTAAGTGGCCTACAGGATATAAGCTTTCCATCACATGGTTTCATCAAAAACCCCTATTTTACATCCTTAAGGGTTGAAGTTTGCACCCATGGAGTACTTCCGCGGTCCCTGTGCGAACCAATAACACTAATACGACTAACAGTCAAGACTTTTCTTTTCTTTCTTTCTTTTATATAGTATAGATAGAAGATAGATGGGTCAGTCATTGTAGTAACTCATCATCATCAACACAGGAATTCGCAAGGCTGCATCATCATTACATTTGATCACATCACCATTGGTTGTGACGCCAAAAGTGCTTACAGCCGTCTGGCGCAAATACAAGCAATTTATCGGATATGGCCTAACATTGATAACCGTGACGTCACTCCCATCTGGCCTATTTGATAAGTTAATCAATTTCACGCCACGGAGACATGTGGCGATGTATGGGGTATGGTTATATTTATGCACTTTTTGATATTGTTCATTGAATTGAAGGGTGAAGAAATAATTAATTATTTTTCACAGTGAATGATAATAGCAAAGTGTAAAGAGTATGCTTACTTTCCAGAGGCCTGTCACAATGGTAAGTGATGATGTGGCCGAAGGTGGTAAGCACACAAAGCTTAGAAGATACTGGCTCTCAAGTGCAGCTGCCGGAACACATTGTTGGTGCTTGGCTTTAAAACATGAGGGTAGTATCTACTCAGGCAGGTACTACGTAACCGTTACACTGTGGTATGATTTTCTAAACATATTTTCCTTCACCAAAAGCTCAATTAAGTAGTAATCGACCCCGCTAAATTCTGCTACCTTAGTACTTGGATGGTTATATTACACTATACAGAAAATAGATTTCTGGAATTTGGTGTAATAACTTATTTGATCATTTTAAAGTGTTTTAATTAACTATAGGGGATCGTATTTTCATTTAATGTCGTTATGTTGTCACCATCCTGTATAATGGGTGATTTTTTCGACACTGGCAATACTTGCAGGAGTGGAAGTACTCATCAATATGAACAACTTTTACTATGGCACCAACTCTGATATCGCGTAAAATAAAACAGTTGTTTCATACATGTTGATCGTGTAGGTATTGAACTTTTGTATGGAACAGCTAATATATTTTTCTTGATTTCACAGTTAGTCTCATAATAAAAGTTGTTCATATTGATGAGTACTTCCATCCCTGCAAGTATTGCCAATGACTAAAAAGTCACCCATTATACTATACTTCTTAAGTTCTATAACAAGTTTAGTCAAGGTTGTTATTACCATCAAAACATGCGTATTTTATATAGACAACTCCTATCGGCCAGCTGACTGATGGTGGGTAGTCCTCCGCAAGAAAAAAGTTGCAGTGATTCACACCGGTACATCTGAAACAATAAAACTTCATGTTAATTTGGAGGTACACCCTAGTGAAGTGATGAAACTCTGCCGCTTATTTTAAACTAATTTAAGTACAACTCATTTATGTACATATATAGAAACTTTCGTTACTTAGATTTTTTATTCACACACATGAATAGGAAAGTTATTCCAGTACTAACTTCCTTAAACAAACCTTAAGCAAACATAATATAAAACTTGGTTTAATTATCTCATTAGAAAACCTATAAACATAAAACCCCAATAAAATAAAATTAGGCAACGTATTCTCAAGTGTTACAATAATAAAAGGTATTTTTCTCAGAATACCATTCAATTAAGTGAAGGCACGAATAAAGGTACAATGGCACCAGTATCAAAGTTGAATTTTCAAATATTTCCTTCACTAATATGATCCTCAATCACACCGTAAAGTACCGTCACTGACTTTATTCTCCTGTGACTGCGACATATTAAAATTCATTGTGCTTACACAGTTCTGTAAACTAAGTTATACAAAACTTGTTTCATTCGTTTAGTATTTTTTTTGTTTTCCTACCTAATGGTATTTTCACGCATTATTTGGCTAGAGTTAGATTTTTATGCGTTTATTATACTATTCATATACCCTACAATAATTTGCAACTTAGTGATAAAACGCTATTTGACTAAAATACTGTTCAATTTGTCACTTATTTATCGACCTAAATGTCAAACAATGTGACGTGATTTACATGAGCATTAATCAGTATATTAGTTAAATAGCGTTTTATAAGTAAAACCGCAAAACATACAATTGTTTGGTACTTTGAGTAAAATTGTTTAAAAGGACAAATTACACATGTTCACTAAATTTAAATAGGCATCTAAAGCATGACTTGTTTTTTTGAGTTAGTTTCATACAAACCTTACAGTGCTATGTGATTGCGTCCCGCGTACTTTCACTCACGAACATAATCCCTTCGTTCATATGAAAATGTCCTTTGTCTGTATGTATTAATTAAATTCAGGCCTCGCCTGCGATAAGGCCCAATGTTTACTGCTGACTCTACATATACGAGTATATGGTAGTATTCTATTATATTACAAAGCACGACGAAAATGGTAATTTACCCACAAATGTTGGTTCAAGGAAAAAAAAATATAATTTCGGTTGACCACAAAAATTACCATTTTTTTTTTTTTTTCAATTAATAAGTATATAAGTAACTGTATAATGAAATATTTACAATCAATGTATAAAATACAAACTATGATATATAGAAAACATCCTCAAAGCCCTCGCTGCTGTTGATAGGCAAGGTTCCCAACAGGCTGGCAGCGTTCCCTTTTTGGATGGCCAAGCTTATGCGTTGGCGGAAAAAGCTCCCAGCTCGTCGGTCTCCCGAAGCCTCGATGAGCTTGGATGATAAAATCCGAGCAAATTGGCGAGCCTCGAACCCCCACGGACCCATGGTTTCCACTGCGAATGGCATGAACAAAAAATTTGAACCACGACTTTTTCTATTAAATCACCGTTGTTTAGTTTCTTCTACATAATAATAGTTGTAAGTTAGGTATTTAAGCCTAGACCATAGATTAAAAGGTAGAAGATACCTACTACCGTACCTGTACTTTCAAGGCCCAAGGCTTTCAGGGCCCAAATCTGCGTTTGATAGTTTCGTGGCGTCAGAATTGATAGTTTTGTCAGTTTTGATAGTATACTACTTCAATAGTGTCATAACGATGCCACCATGGCTTTCCGATGGTTTACCACTGCTACATTTACATTTATTTTGAAGGTTAATTATGTTAGTTAATGATCCCGTGAAGGCGAGATTGGTCGGTCGGTAGTCAGAAGGTTGCAACTATTTTTGCCATATTTGATAGTATAAAATATGTGAAATAGAAAATTGCATATTTTTTTTGAATTTTCGTCACGTCATACGCCTATTAAATTGTTTTGCGCCATAAATCAAAATATTACATAGAAGCCTAACCTCCCCTTACGTGAACCGAGCTGCAGTCAAATTGCACCGTACGTTGAGATAGCATCGGCTAATTTCCACTATACTAAAATGACCAGCCGGCCTGTGTTTCAAGGGACAATCCTAATAAAGTACAATGAGCTTGAGCTTTCGGTGGAGCAAAACATCGTGATGAAACCATAGCACGGTGGTAGGGTACTTTGTAGTACTCGCCTGGCTGGTTACCACCCTCAAGTTGAAAATCTGTCGCCAAACACCAATTAGTGTGTTCCGGAAGCTGCACTTGAGAGCCAGTTTTTTCTAGACTTTGTGTGCTTACCACCCTCGGCCACATCATCACTTACCATAGTGAGATTATGGTCAAACACAAACTTATACAAAGTAAATAAATAAAAAATATGCCCAAAAATACCTAAAAGCTGGTTACCTCAACCAACCCCTACTCATACACGTAAGTGCATGCGTACCTACAGGTAAATCATTACGTCCGTCATTTTCAAGAGGAAATGACTTGCCGATATTTTTAATATCTCTCAGTGATTGATCGTGAAACTCGATGGGTAATCGGAGATTAAGATCTTGAGATGTAGAGGCAAGCCCACTTTGAAATGTAATTTGTTTTGTTATTAGATTATAGTGTTTGTTTAGGGATAGAATAGCTTTTTGTGACGAGCAACGATTATGAACTATGAACAAAAGATATAAGGCTCATTTTCGTTACACTCTGGCTACTATCACAGTATCAGCTTCATTATTTAAACTAGCTGTGCCCCGCGGTTTCATCCTCGTTTCCATCGGGTTGCAAGTGGTATTTAGTATCTTAGACTTATACCTAATATGGTTTTGTTCTAACCAAAAATACATAATCATATAAGATCTAGGGGGTAAGGCTACGATAAAGAACTTAAAAAAAATATCTTTTTAGTTTGGAATTTTACTTCATTTAAGGAAATTGTAAATTCCGTTCGTATTCCATGCGTTCGCGCATCGTTCAACTTTGTATTCTCATTGTTGGAACGTAAATCTTTCGGAAGAGGTATTGCAACGCATGACGTAGCTTCATATTTATTTAATTTATGGCGTTCGTTTAGGCAAATGCTTTATTAAATTGTTAATTCTTTAAATTTATAGCGTTCGTTTAGGCAAATGCTTTATTAAGTTGTTAATTCTTTAAAATACCTACTTAACCATTCAGTTCTAGAAATCTGTTAATTGTTAACATACATTTATAAAAGGATATAAAAGATAAAAGTTAACAGATACACTGTCAATCAATAAGCGTCGATATGATCAGTAAACAGTTCACCCCATTTGCGCAGTTAACTAAACAATAAAGAGCACCTGGCTTTGATCATTCGATACAATAACACGGGCCGACTAACAAAACGAGCGATTATAAAAATGATCGATACATAAATTTTATTGGCTCAATATAAATTATATTCTAGAAATTCATTTAATAAAAGACTTACATATTGGAATTAATTTCTTAAATAGACAGCATAGGTTGTGGTGGGTATCCTTGTGCGAGCTCGTCGACGAGTTAAATTTTAGAGAATAGAGTCGCTATTCAGTAAGTTATGTTAATTAATGAGGTTTACTCCAAAAAACGATACAAGATTGTCCGATCATCGTTTTGTAATATTAACCAATAGAATTGCATCAAAACGTCGTAAGTTGCACGTCTCGTCTCTTGAATTTCGTGTATCATTTTTCGCAGTAAACCCCTCTGATTCACGTGACCTGATTGTGATAGTGACTTCCCTCTTCTTCACCACCGTCAACACACCTACTGAATGTCTTGTAATTATCAATTTATATTCCACTAACATTTTCAGCCGGAACTTCTAAATTCTTAACAAAATTGATGGCCATGTAGAGGCCGGGTAGTTAGTAAAATATTCATAGTTGACCGCTATCTCAATTTCTATTCATACTACTGCTATGATATTGTCCCTTTTATTCGTGGAAGCTTTTAAGATAATTAACCATTTAACGATTCTCCTTTTTGGGTCACTAGCAATCAGCGGCTCACCTTTCTCCAAAAACTATGTCGCAATTGGGACATGTTATGACATGTAATTACTGAACATCGTAACATAATTCAAGCCAACCAAAAAGATATGACTTAAATAAATAAAATTGTATAAACAAGAAAAAATTGCTATAAGATCAAACTTGAGTTTCTTTTAAAAATGGTGAAACTATCTTCGAGCAAGTGCATTGTAAGTGAGTGAGCGTTAATTAAAAGGATTCTAGCTAATCCAAGCTTCAACCATGAAATGTAACCATGCTTGTACTCACAAGTTGATTAATCAATAAATATTAACTTTCCAGTCGCAGTACAGTGGAAATTTCTTTTAAAAATAAGGAGTCCCTTTGTGCTCGAGTATCTGTTTTGTAGTGTTCTTCTTTACTTGTGTGTGTGTACATAAAGAAATAATGTTTGTTACTTAAATACTATAATAGTTACATCATTCTTTGAAATAAGTTTGATTGAGATGAATGATACTTTTTATATTATGAAAGCATAGAATCTCTCGGGCTATTTTATTTGGCACCAGTATTTGCGTCCTTGCGCCAAGTTTGTCTCATAATGGTACCACTAATTCAGATACTTATAGCAAATATTAATGTATTATATCTAACAAAACCTAAATAATTTTGAAGTTACAAAAACATTGAAATAAAATATCTATCTATCTATATATTGCTGCACCATTGCACGAGGCATTTTTTTTTTATACTACTAGGTGGCAAACAAACCTGAAAGTAATAGTTTCCACGTTAATATCTTTTATTGTAAGCCATGATGGCTTGTCATAAATTAAATAACCGCACCAACATAATAATAATCGTAAATTATGCGTTGTTATTATGCGCACGCGCCAACCAGTGGAACGCGGCATTTAACAAACATAGCGACGTTTCCGCTCGCACGTCACGTAATTTGGCGCCGCTTGTAACTTCCTGTCATATCCCTACACCTGTTATGGAGCATTCACAGAATGAAGAATGAACTAGATACACACTAAGATGATGAAGATGCGGAAAGCCATACACCGTTTTTATGCTAGTGAAACAGCGGGAAGGACATGAATATATTTTTTCAGAAATCACAAATATTTCTAAATTATCTACTTAAAAAGGTTTCTTCCGTTTTTTTATGTAATTACGCTTATGTTTGACCACAATCTTATAATAAGTTATGCGTCCGAAGGTGGTAAGCACACAATCCAGAAGCAAACAGACTATCTGAATATTGTAATATTTATTCCCTCTTTTGCTTCACATTAATATCCCGGCGCTTGCCAGGGTTCGCTTCCCTTCGCTTTAATGTATGGTGATAATGGCTATACTCTCAAAAGCTTACATGGCTTCTGGTTTGTTCTGTATTTGGGACAGTATTGCAGTGCAGACCTTGCGTCGGCGAATCGGACTTTCCTACTCTACTATACATTACACGGCCATTAAAACGAAATAAAATGAGATTTACGACTGCTGTGCGATACCTACGCGCAATGTGTGATGAATTTAGAATTTACTACTGAGAGGCGGTTTGCTTTGAATTATTTAATATGCACGGACTTAGTTTATTTTTAAACCATCAATTCTATGCTTTGCTATTTTTGTCCTTTTCTTTACGTCACAAATTGTAAGAGGAACTTAGACATAATTGAGTGAACATTCGTTCGTTAATTAATTTAAGAAAAACTGTCAATTTTTCTCTAGTAAAAAATGTTTAATTAAGCTTCTCAATTAAAATGACTGTATTGATTCTTGGGTCAATTCGAAATTATTTCTCAGTAGTTGAAAATAGCTGTGAATGAATTGTAGACGTGTCTGTAGCAGACTGAACTGGAAATGGTCTAAATAAATCCCCATTTGCAGGGGAAGCCACATAAAACTTTGCTGATAATGACTCGACTGCGAGTCGATATGGGTTACCTTTACATTCGATACGGTGCAGTAATCCCTAAAATGTGGTGCATTTATTTGCAACGTGGTCGGGGCATGGTCCGTCGACCGTGAAATGACATATAGCCCTCAGTGGCGTGTGCAACGCATAGGTAAGCTTTAGGGTACCATGAAAAGGTTATGGAATATTGCAATTGCATAAACTTTTAATACTATCTGTATATATAAAATGGTAAACTGACTGACTGTTGATATATCAACGCACAGCCCAAATCGCGGAACCTAAAGACTTGAAATTTTGCACATAGATACCTTATAGAGTGTAGGTATCCACTAAGGAAGGATTTTTGGAAATTCAACCCCTAAGGGGATAAAATAGGGGCACGCGCGTGAAACCGCGGGGTGGAAGGCTAGTTTACCTATTTGATTGGAATTTCAACGTACCTAATTCAATATAATTAAAAGAATAGTAGCTTTCACAAAGTAAACTGTAAAACCTTATATCAACTTAAGGCTCCAGTCTCCCTAAAATCAGTGTTCTTGCGGAATTTATCAGAAAAGAAATATTGTTTTTTAGTCATCAGAAAAGCAATAAATGAAATATATTTTACGTTATTTTAAAGTGTGAGATTTGAAATTTCCAATACATATTTTATTTTTTAATTTGACGCCACTTTTATTAGCTTTGTGAGGCTTTAAACATACCTCTATTTACGTTCCACGCGTAGAGGGTCTCATTCATGCACACGCTACGAAAAAAATATAACAAAAACAAGAAATGTATTCAGATTACATTTGTCGGCAAATCCTCTACAATAATCTTATCTAGTTACTTTCTTTCCAAATTGTCTCAATTTCTTATTTAAATTGCTTTAAAAAGTTATAAATTTCTGAATTTGACCCTTGCAACATATATTTTTTTCTATTACAAAGTAATGGTTTAGAGAAATCACACTTTAACCACTCTGAAAGCAACTACTTATCTGTCGAATAAAAAATATATGCATTCAAAAAATCATTTGAACTAAATTTAACGAAACTAAACAAATAAAACATAAAATGCATCAAAATTCCATTCAATTTCGCTGGGAATTCTCTAAACCATTACTTTGTAATAGAAAAAAATATATGTTGCAAGGGTCAAATTCAGAAATTTATAACTTTTTAAAGCAATTTAAATAAGAAATTGAGACAATTTGGAAAGAAAGTAACTAGATAAGATTATTGTAGAGGATTTGCCGACAAATGTAATCTGAATACATTTCTTGTTTTTGTTATATTTTTTTCGTAGCGTGTGCATGAATGAGACCCTCTACGCGTGGAACGTAAATAGAGGTATGTTTAAAGCCTCACAAAGCTAATAAAAGTGGCGTCAAATTAAAAAATAAAATATGTATTGGAAACTTCAAATCTCACACTTTAAAATAACGTAAAATATATTTCATTTATTGCTTTTCTGATGACTAAAAAACAATATTTCTTTTCTGATAAATTCCGCAAGAACACTGATTTTAGGGAGACTAGAGCCTTAAGTAAAGTCGCTAGTACCTAAACCAAGTGTAGTCTAAAGTGACTACCTTTCGTCCCACGATTTCATCCGCGTACCCGGGGGATCTAATGTTTTCTTCCAAATAAAACTGATACTTCGTGTTAATCCAGAACATTTTCTACGTACATATCAAATTTCACCCAAATCCCTTCAGCAGTTGAGTCACAAAAATCCAAACGTTCACATCCTAATCCTAACTAATATTATAAATGCGAATGTGAGTGAGTTTGCTTGTTTGTTACCTATTCACGCCTAAACTGGGAAACCGATCGCAATGAAATTTGGTACGCAGATAGCCTATAGTATGGAGAACGACATGGGCTACATTTTTCCTCGGGAACGCGGGTAAAACCGCGGGGCATAGCTAGTTTAAAATATTAATGAGATTTATTATATTCCAAAGATTAAAGGCTTATGTAACGTAGAATGAAGCCTTAATCACTCAGATTTATATCATCATCACAAATCCCCTGAAATCTTGAACAAATTTCAGACGACGCTTGAAGTTTTCCTTCAGGCTATCCATAAATCATTTGATTGATTAGCCCTCATGCTCTGGCTAGCAGAAAGGTATTTGGTAGAAAATCTAAGTTGAACTAAGAGTAACGCTGGCTTATTAAGAATCGAGAGAGTATGGATTTAGGTCTATGATAACTCAGTGGTAGTGACGTCGTGCACATAAAACCTAGAAGAAACTGGATCTCATCTCTTAGTAAAGCTGCCGGACCACGGTAGGAGTTTGGAGGCAGATTTTCAACTTGAGGGCGGTACCCTACTATCGTGCAAAATATCGTTGAAGAGCTGTTTCTGTGAACTGTTCTATGAGAAAAGGATATTTTCGAAGAAACTAACATAAAATAAGGGTTCTCTCGACTACATAAATTTTGTGTATGCCATACTGTTCAGAGCTCTACATCATTAACCATCAAGTGAAATTAAAGTGCTTAGTCATAGTATAATAGTAATAATAATTTTACAAATTTATTATCGCAAAACAGAATACTTCATACTCTTCCAATTTAAAACAAACACAAATATAGTAAAAAGTAGTTGTTGGAAAACCAAGCTCTACTTTGAGCGAAGCGCCTCTCAGAATTCATTAGAGTTCGTTTGTTGCGCTACACCCCGCTTTTGTGTCGGATCTGTGTCGAGTGTCATTATGAATGTCGTGCAAATAAACTATCTTAATTTCGTGTCGTTTCCGTCTCATAATATCTTTTACAAACATTGAATGGATGCTTCAGCCGCTTTTTATTCACCGATGAAACATTAAGTATGAGCATGAATCGATTTTCAGCGGCTGTTTTGCAGAAGCATTTTTTCTACATTGGTGGGTGCGTTTGACCTCAATTTCGCGAATGTTTACGTGATTATTTGTTACTCAAACCCACAGTAATAGCTAAACGGATTGAAATGAAACTTACTGCGAAGATAGATCATATCCTAGAATAAAACATAGGATAGGTACTTTATATCTCGGACAAAATAAAAACCTTAATACCTTAACAAAATGAAACATAATTTAGTTAATTGGAACTGAAATTGTTATACCACTATTAAATTAATTGTATTTACAAAACATAGATACAAATTTCAAAGACCAGTGCAACTATTACGTAGCTTAGTTGCTATCAGTTTCAGTTAGAAACCGGTTCAAAATAGTTTTCTGAATACTTTTTTACGTTCTGATAACTGCATAATGCATCACTTCATTACAAATGGAATAATTTTCGACAATGTAATATTTCTGTTGACTTTGAGGTTGTTTCAACTGATTGCAACAAAGTTACATAATTCACGTACAGGTATGCATAGTTCAAGGTATTTGCGTGGACTTGCATAGAGCTTAGTTTCCAACTTATACTTTACGTGTACCTAAGCTTGGAACAAACAACTGAATTAACTAAGCTTAAACAACTTCATGTTAGATTATTTTATACCTTATGAAACGTGTAATAGAATTAAATACAGATTAATTAATTTGAATAGGCTATTTACTAAGAGATGGATTTAGGTGACCTATATTTCTGGACCTATAAATTTGCAGTTCTTTATAAGCATATACCCGGCGTGCGTTGCAATGCCTCTTTTTTATTTTTTTGTCAGAAAACTATCGTGGGCGTGAGCACAATAACTCACCAAAGTTTCATCCCAATCTGATAAATGGTATAAGAGCGGATACTTTACAAACAAACAGACATACAATCATTGTTTTTCAAATATACAGTCGACCTAGATCCTTTAGGGGGTTGTAGTTTCCATCATTTCTGACTGATTTGACAATGAAACACCATAGGTTTGCTAATTTTTTGATTATTATTATATATTCTGCTTTGACTAACCGATGGAACTTTACAGTGTGGTCGATCTGGATCTTGATTAGGTTTTTATTTCTACCGCACTCAATTTTTTCTGTATTTAATAGCTCTAGTTACGAGAACCGCTCTGCCTGAGGCTGCAATTACTTATATTTATCGATAAAGGTACGATAAAATATCGTCATTTTCTAGTAAAAGTTTATACGATATCAACCTGCTATTACTATGTTTGATACTACTTTATTATGATTTTTTATTTGGTGACATAAATATTGATGATGTATTACAATTTATAAAGATTCGAGATCACATTTACTCTATTGGATCTTGATTATAGAATAAAAGAAACTACGAACATCAAAAATATATTAAAATAATGTACAAAGTAATATACAGGTTGATTTTGTTATCACTGGCAATACTTGCAGGGGTGGAAGTACTCATCAATGTGAACAACTTTTATTATAGGGCTAACTCTGATATCGCGTAAAATAATACGGTTGCTTCATACATTTTGGTCGAGTAGGTATTGAACTTTTGTATGGAACAGCTGATAATTTTTCATGATTTCACAGTTAGTCCCATTATAAAAGTTGTTCATTTTGATGAGTACTTCCACCCTTGCAAGTATTGCCAGTGATAACAAAATCACCCTGTATATTACTTTGTACATTATTTTAATATATTTTAGTATATATATATACTGGGTGATTTTGTTATCACTGGCAATACTTGCAGGGGTGGAAGTACTCATCAAAATGAACAACTTTTATAATGGGACTAACTGTGAAATCATGAAAAAATTACCAGCTGTTCCATACAAAAGTTCAATACCTACTCGACCAAAATGTATGAAGCAACCATATTATTTTACGCGATATCAGAGTTAGCCCTATAATAAAAGTTGTTTACATTGATGAGTACTTCCACCCCTGCAAGTATAGCCAGTGATAACAAAATCACCCAGTATATATATATATACAGGATAAATTTTTCAACTGGCTATAGATGACTAAATCCGAAAGTATAGATAAAGTATAGAACATCTTTTATATGTAGGTAACCATACGTACCTACACTATATAATCGATACATTAATAAGTCTAATTGAACTTATAATCGATTTAGTATTTCTATTCCAAAGGATACGTATTCGTATACGTAGATAATATCTAATTACCGGTTTTCTAAATACCCGCAGGCAAGACACATATAAAATACTTTTTAAACTAAACCTATCCCGTTTGAACGTAACCTAATCTGTAATTAAACGATAATTGCTCGTAAACTATTTCTTTTGATCATTTCCAAATAAAATCATAGGTTTATATGTAATGTTATGTTTGATACAGTAGGTACCAGAAAGTGTGTTTTTTAATATATTTTCAACCTTATTGTTATAGAGTTGTGATTGAAAATTCCGATTAAATGAAATAGCTCTGATTGTAGAACTGTACGTAGTTGCACAACAAATGCGATCGTTTGGAACTTCCTCCTCGATAATTGCGTTCCTCGCTGAGTGCACCTATTTCCTTTTTTTTTTCTTTTGTACTGCAATTTTAAAGTGCGAACGTTTAGAGCTTCGGTTTGTTTACAAGCGAATAGCGAGTTATGCTTGCGTATAACAAACATAGGAATGGCTTTTATTTTATAAGTTTCAACGATGTAACTGCGCAGATGTATTTTTTTGGTAGGAGCGAAAATATTTTATCCGCTATTGGTTGCCAAGCACTGCACAAATATTATGAGCGAGATAGTACAAGTCTTTATTGCTAGGTTGCATGCAACAGTGGGCGCATTGTTAATTTTGGGAAGAATTCGAATATTAGGTCCAACCAATTTTGACAAAAAAGCTTATAATTTCCCGCTCGATCGCTTGTAAGCCGTCTGATACTTTATGCTTTACCGCTATTTACGATCTTTGATCGGCGTACATATCCAAATGTGATGTTCTACTACACTATAATTATATTTATGTCAGTAACTTTTTAAAATAAAAACTGTACCTACCTACCTGTTATTTAATTAAAAATATGTTTGTGCGTAAAAAATATTTTATTTCTTATGATTATTTTATTTTTACTCATTTAATTATTTCTATACGATACCTGAAACCAGAGGCTTCCCAAAAATGTATTCATGTACCAACTCCCAAACTTGGAAGCTCTCAAGTCGACCTCTTAATTACCTGATGATGCTCTGTCATGACTCTAGTCTAATCTTGTATACATACCAGCAATTACAATAAACGCAAATGTAGGTCAATATGGTAACCAGTAAGCCCGGGTTACCCGGGTCAAAGTGGTCCAATGTTACCACTCAGTGCACTTGTGGTTTGATTATCACGTTGGCGTTCTGCCAATCGGTTCGCCCGGGTGTGCCAGTTCACATTCAACATCCGGTTGAAATGATTATTATCGATGTGCCCCGTCATGTTTTTGGCGAACTTGTATTTTGCAAGAAATCGCTTAAGTTTTTGGAATTTGGCATCCTACTATCCTAATCCTAGCTTAATATTATAAATGCGAAAGTGAGTTTGTTTGTTTGTTACCTTTTCACGCTTAAACCGCTAAACCCATCGCGATAAAATTTGGTATGCAGATAGCCTATGGTACGGAAAAGAACATAGGCTACTTTTTATCCCGGGAAAACACAAGATCCCTAGGGAACGCGGGTGAAACCGCGGGGCGGAAACTAGTATAATATTATAAATGCGAAAGTTTGAATGGATGGATGGATGTTTGTTACTCTTTCACGCCAGAACGGCTGAACGGAACTGGATGAAATTTGGCACAGAGATTTTAGATTATAGTCTGGAATAGCACATAAGCTATTTTATCCAGGGAAAACATAAGATCCCACGGGAATGCGGGTGAAACCGTGGCCCGGAAGCTAGTTAATATATATATTATTATTACATTTGTTTCATTTATTTGTATTGTTTTAATTTAATGTTTTTTTTGTTCCATTTCTGTAGATGTTAATTGTTACCAACTCCGCCGCACGGTTTCATAGCATTATCAAAATGTATCTTTATTCGTAAAAAAAGATACGTGTGGCACTCGGGGCTGCCGCGGTAAAGCTATTGCATAGCATTTTTTTTATCAACTTATGCAATTATTTATTTATTTTTTATTTAGGCTTTTTTTTCTTTTTTTTTTCTTTGATATTAATAGAGACCTATACACCTATATACCTTCTCACTAACAGCATACACACACATACATACACGTTAAGCCTTCGCTTCGTGGGAGGTGTTAGGTTTTTTAGTTACGGTTTTTTTTTTATCAAAATTGATTGATTCGCCTTGATTCGGTCGCCGCGCTCAAACCCCGAAGCCCGCGATAAAAGCTATACAATAGCTTAAAAATGGTTTTTGGCTTAGCTCCCACATTAGATAGTCCTGTATCGTGGGAGACACGCTTTTCCTATGTGATGATAATTATAAACGTAAACAGATATATTAAGTTACATAACACAAAGTTTCAAAAAAAGCTTACTTTTCATATGACATGTCTTGTCGTATATTTCGCAGTGTCATAATTAATTTTTTTTTTTTAATAAGTATACGGCTTCAAGATGAGTAGGTATATAAGTACAAACTGTTGGTCTATTTAGTGTAATTCTCGACAAATCACACTGACCCTGAAACATGACTATGAAATTTATTTGAACTAAGCGTCAAAACAGGTCTACAGCAGTTAAAACCCACAAAAATACCTACCACGTTAATTAGCCACGAATAAACTTTTTATAAACTAAATTTCAATCAAGATTATAACAATAGTTTGAATGCCAGGCGATGTCGCTGCTACTGTAAGTAATATAATTGAATGATTAATAGTTCACGCTTCAAAACTCACTCCTTTGTCCTTGGTTCCATTTCCACAGACTCAATTAAGCATGCCACCACGCGAGCCACCCATTACTGAACTTTTCTTCAAGATAACCAACTTTTATTTAAAACTAACCTAGTAATAATTGTAAAAAATTTGCTATTAAAATGTCTACCTAAATACTGGTATTGTTTTGTATTATCAAACTAGTTAACCTTTTTTATATCCAAGGAGTGCCAACTGTCTGTCTGTCTTATGTCTGTCTCTTACAGTCCAAGGGCTGTACATTTTTTTAACTGTAGAAGCCATGTGAAATTTTACAGACTATGTATTAAGTAGTTTTATCATAGCAAACAAAAAAAAACAATAAGTCAAACCCAAGTATGGTTGCATACAATAATTTTCGAAAGAAAAAAATGAATTTCGGCAATGCAAAAAACAAATATTTAAAATATAAAAAACATAGAGCAATAAAATATTTGCAATATACCTAATTTAGAATTCCAAAATAAAACAATCAGCAAATTATGTACTTACGTCTAATATAATAAATATATTAAAAAATGTCAACATATTTGGCGAATGTAAGAGGACACAAATATTTGTAGATCTTTTTTCTTGGTAAGTGGAGAATAAATCTCTCATAACGCTTGCCTTGTCATGTAAAAGATACACCTTGTCTTGTAAACAGAAACAACTGACGGCTTTATAAAACACTTTTAACTAATATACCTATTGATTAAATGGTCACGTAAAATGTCACATTGTTTGACGATAACAGTAAGGTGATCGAAAAACATGTGACCACTTAACAGTGTTAAAATTAAATAGCGGTTTATAAATATTTTATTGTAACTATCATAGGTTCGTGATTAAAAACTTGTTCTCTATTTCCTTCACAGACAAAATAATTCAAGTAATAATTTTCAAATAACACAGTTCGATTCCTAAATCAGACCCTCTTTCAAAATGAGACAAGCGTTTTTAGACAATCCCATTTGAGATTGCGTCGTCTGCGATATCATCAGATGTCAGTTTGTCTGTCGGCCTTTGAAGAGGCCTTTCAGTCTCATACTGATCCACATTTAGGTAATCCCTGACTTACGTAACCATCTGTTTTCAACTTTATATGAAAAACCAAGTACATAATATTCTTTTATTATGTATAATAATAAAATATTTACGAATAATGCTTTTATTATATACTTAAGTAATTTATATAAATGCAAAACGTTTTTCATAAATTGTATTTCAAAATTTCAACTTTTTTTTAAAAAGCTTATAGTTTTAGAATGCCATATCCTACTATAATATCTTACTAATATTAAAAATGCGAATGTTTGCGTGAACGGTTGAACTGATTTGGACTAAATTTGCCACACAAGTAGAATATGTTTGAGATTAACACATCCGTACTAATATTACCATCCTTGCTAATCTTTACTTTTATTATATAAAGTGAAAGTCTGCATTTTCACGGTTTAACTATCGAACTAATTTTGATGAAAATTGGTAGAGCGGTAGAGGCTTGGATTAGACAAATAAACATAGGTTTTTTTTTTATCCCGAACGTAGGATAAACCACAGGCGTCAGCTAGTATTATTATATAGAAGTTACCTTTACCGGTTTTCAGTGGTTGCTCTGATGGTGCTAACCACCCTCGACCACATCTTCATTTCTGTTGTAACCATGAACCGTGGTGATATTATGGTGTGAGAAAAATAATCTCCCTTCCACGCTAGCCAAGTAACTGACGTTGTTGCACTCGCCCTTCAGTAAATATAGCAATAAACTAGAAGAAAACTAACTGACGCCAACTTTTGTGGCATTCATGTGAAAACTGCCATTTTATGGCACTGCAAACCTCGTTGCTTCTAGAATTTACGCGTTTCAAACAAATATAAATTTAAATTAGTTGTAAGGCTAAGTAGGCAATTTTAGAATGAAAATCTATACTTAATATTATAAAGATGAAGAGTTTGTTTGTTTGAACGCGCTAATCTCAGGAATTTCTGATTCGATTTGAAAAATTCTTTCAGTGTTGGATAGCCCATTTATCGAGGAAGGCTATAGGCTTCTTTTTATTCATTTTTAAACACAAGATCCCTCGGGAACGCTGAAACCACGGGGCGGATGCTAGTATATCTGTAAATAGATTATACGTAACTTTATAACAATCAGTTTCTATGTGAAAAAAAGCTTTTCAATTAATAGAAATATTTCAATATCAAAAATAGTTCCAGTTGCAATCAAGTTTGTTTAGAATTGCATCTGTCACGTAAATAAGTTGTTGCTAATCAAGCATATTCAACCGGTTTCGAATAGAAACTGATTGTTGCTTACGTAATAGAACTGCTGATATAAAAAGATTACATACTAGATTTATATAGTTACCTAGAGGTTGTCTGGAGGATTTCGCTAAAGGCGTCTAAATTATAATCACTTTGAGCACTCTGAGCTGTGTGCTCAGAGCATATAGGTAATAATAATATTTGCTTTTATAATTTACTAGCTTTCGCCCCGCGGTTTCACTCGCGTTCCCGGGACAAAAAGTAGCCTATGTCACTCTCCTATAAACTATATCTATGAAAAAAATCACGTCGATCAGTTGCTCTGTTGTTGCGTGAATGTAGGACAAACCAACAATGCGAAAGTGTCGCATTTATAATAGATATTTTTATGGTAGGTATTTTTATTAAATATTTTTATACGTAGTAAATTGATTGTAAAATTGGGCGGCTGCGACCGGTGCTGAAAAATCCAAATTCAAAAAATACGCTTGTATTGGAACAAATTTTTCATTTATGCCGTTTGAGGTAGAAACCTTGGGTCCGAAGCTTGCCGAGTCGCTCGGCATTTTACCATACAAGCTCATCGATATTTCGGGAAACCGACGGGCTGGGAGCTTTTTCCGCCAAGGCTTGGCCATACAAAGAGGGACCTGCTGGGAACCTTGCCCATTGTCAGCAGCGGGAGCTTTGAGGAACTTTTCTATATATTATAGTTTGTATTTTATACTATTATTTTAAATATTAATAAAGTAATGTCTGGTTTCAGATTTTAATTGTATAAGCTATTGAAATTAATAACTTTCCATAACCATTTAAAACATTTGTAACACATTTCGTTCCAATCATTTCAATTAGCGATACGTTATCTGTTGGACAGTAAAATGCAGTTAATTTGACAACTTTATAATATAGTTTAAACTGTATTCGAATTGATAAAACCTGTTATCGTAAAAGCGTTACGCGTAGTTTACGTTATGGTTATCTAAAGCAAGGTGTCAGTAGATACTACTTACGGAAATGACAAGTACTATAAACAGGTTTAAAAAAGAATCGACTCAAAATGCCTACTGCGCTATTATCTATGCGAACTCTAAATTGCTTCATATCTATCTATTTATATAAAAATCAATGACCGTGGGTTAGTCTCGCAAAACCTCGAAAATGACTCGACCGACCTGAATATTTTTTTTAGTTTTGTTCGCCTCAATTCTGGGGTGGTTTAAGAAAAAAGAAAATTAGGAAAAAAAAATGCTGATAAACAGGGTGGCAACCTACTTAATGGTAAGTACCGATAGTCGCCTATGGGGACCCTAGAAGGCAGTTGAATTTCAAATGCAAGTGGCAGTTTTAACCGATAGGTTGCTTGACGACAGATTCTTAACTTGAGGGTGGCCACTCAGCCCACCCTATGTAGCTTAAGGCTTTAGTTCAAGGTTACACAACCCCTATATTACACCGTATATGTAACCTCTGTAATCCCTAAGATTATTTGGTTTATTAGAAGGATTTATAGGGGTGCTATATAAGTCGCAGATATCTCTAATTTATCGTATGTTCTCTATAATGATGTTTTCTTTTAATTTTCTAATAATATTCATTATTTAGCTTGAATTGAATACTTTTTATATTCCTCCATTCATAATATTAATGAGAAAAATATTTCAAGCCGTACATTTGGTCAAAATTTGAGAAACATTCATGTTTAGGTACTTGTTTTTTTCTGTTTTATAGTATAACATAAAGACTGCAAATTATTTTGTTTTGAACTACTTCATTATTGTCTTCAAACAAACAACTGTAAGCAAAACAAACATGTTATTTGACTTGACAATGATTAGTTGCGACAACAGTTGACAATCGCGGCAACATAAGCAATTTCTCAATGTATGGTACAAGTCATAAAAGATCAAGTAAGACATTGTTTCTATCCAAATGAAGAACTACCAGTTTTATCGGTGAACGTACCCAATCACATGGATGCAAAACTAAACAAATGCGCTAAGCAATGGTAAGAAGACGAGCTATTATAATTTTAGTCATTCATTAAATATAAATAATAAAACAATAGATAGAGATAATAAACTGTCTACGGCCAACTTTACTAGACTAGTCAAAGTTTTAGTAAATCTTATCTTATCTTACTAATTTTATAAATGCGAAAGTTTGACTTAGCACCGTAATGGCTGAACGAATTTGGATAACTTAGATATACGGCATATAGGTAGATCATATCCTGTAATAACATAATAGGATACTTTTATCCCGGGAAAACATACGATCCCGCGGGAACGTGGAGCGGAAGTTAGCGTTACATAGAAACGCCAATTTTTTAAGAGACATGTTCTCTTGAATGTTCATGAAGCAAAAATAGGAAAACTGCCAACATCATGATTAGATATAAATAACTCGGAACACTTTTTATCTATATATATAAAAATCAATGCCACTTTTCGTTGTAATTGTATAACTCAAGAACGGGCTCACCTATCCAAATCAAATTTTTAGGCTTTGTTCGGACTATTTAGTTGATAGTTTATGTGAAGTTTGCACAAAATCGGTCGAGCAGTTCTTCATTTATCACATTTTTTGTAACAATAAATGGCGGATCATTTTGTTAATGGGGATTTTGCTGTCAAATACAAACGTTTTTCAGATGGGGATTGTGCTGTCAAATTGAAACTTTTTTCAGTGAATAAATAGGCTTTGTTTCGTCGAAATTGGCTAACGGGGAAAAAGTTATAGACATTTTATGAATCTGCGCGACCGAAGCCGCGGGCGAAAAGCTAGTCTATAATATAACCTCAAAAACGTGAATTTAACCGCCCAATTTCTGGCAAATGCATTTGTCGGCGGCTCGCCAAATTAGCTAACTATAATAATACAACACTAGCAAATAGCACTCGACTTGAATAGAATGAGAAAAAAATATAAAAGTAGTATGTTTCTAATGTGCTATTGTGCTGCAATATAAAAGAAACATTAAGTTTATGAACTAAAAAAATATATATATCTAATATATAACTATAATTTACATATTACCATCTTTAAAAAAATATATTATTGAAATATCACTCACAAACCAAAAAAAAAACACTAAGTTTATTTATGGTATCGTTAATCTTGGAAACCATAGAAATACATTTTATTGCAGGTATAAGCATTCAACATAAAAACTACATTTTTTTTTAATTAAGAATCTCAACTTACGTATTAATAAAGTAATATACCAAATTAAGTAATATACCAAAATTATTTACGCATTTAAATTGCAAATAACGAGGGTCTCGATACATTGATAATAGACCCACCGCTATAGCTTATGAATTGTGCCAACAAAATCCCATCTTTGAAGCGAGTTTGTGGCGACTGTAGGGAAATAATTTACGAGGCGTGATGGGAATTTATTGCAAGAAGGTTTATTTAGTGAATATGTTAACACGATGTGTGTTGCCCATGAATGGTATCAGGCTATCAGCAATATACACAAGCTTTGGTATCTAGAGGTATAGTTGTCTATGGACATAGTGGGAGTGAATCAACATCTAATAAGCATCTATTATATATTATAAGGCTTCAATCAAAGCTAGTTAAATTTTTGTGTCAAGATTTAAAACAATTGAATTTGGAACCTGGCTTCTTGTTTTCATAACATAATTTTCAATTAACACAATGTATTCTTTAGACTTAAATTAAGTTTTAGCGTGTTGTAGAAGTTAAATCATAACAAACATGTCTGCATCTATGATGCATATAACTCACTGATAAAAACAATATTGGAAGATGATTTGTACCAACTTCAAGTGCCACGGAAAAGATACCTACCTGGAATAAAAATACTCATTGGAATTATCATAACTAAGAAAACTATAACACTCTTTATAATATATTATTTTAAATATAATTCAAACTGCAGCTAAATATACACCATAAAGTTGAAAATCTATCGCCAATTGATTCTGATCACTTACCACTTGACCACATTATCATTCACTTACCATTGTGGTCGTACACAATCCTATCAATTAGCAACCATAATTTAAAAAAGCATGTTGCTTAAACGTTTCTGTTTACACTGCAATTACAGATGTTGGGCATTACATTTCATAATAGTCGGAAATTATTAATGAAGAGTAAATGCCCTTGCCCAATTAACTGGCAACACCCATTTATAATAATGCATGATCTGTTTTAATCTGTGCTCTGACAACTCAACTTTTTTTGTTCGAAATTAAGTACACATGCTTGATAGACTTTTTATGTTAGCTTCTTTAATTTGAACGATGTTTTTCTATGATAGAGTTCATGAGAAAAATTTAGAATATATAAATAAAAGTATCGGAAACAACGGTTCTTATTACGTGTTGTGTAATAATGGACAGCGCAATTTGCTATTACAAATGATAGGAATTTGTCTTGTCAAAAGATTAATGCATTTTATGTTTTCCTTTACTCACAGCTACTATAAAATAGCAGCAATTTACAAGGGTATTCTGTTACTGCGATATTTATTAAGCTAAATAAACATTGAGACATCGCAAAATATGATTTCCTATTCGACAGTCCATAAATTTGTTAAAACCAATAAAAACTGAAACGTAAGCAACAGAAAACGCATCAAAACCAGAAAAAAAATTAATCAGAGCTGTGATATTTATTATTAACATTACTAATATTAACATAATTAAGCAGTTGGGCATACATTAATAAAAGCTTTTAGGAATGATACAGACTAATTTAAATAAAAAAAAAAACAGAATGTAGTATTAAATTTCAAGCGTTAGAACTTGTTTTACACCAACAGATTTTTACAACGGCAGATTTTTTAGAACTCTCAGAGTTTGGGTCATAGCAAAAGTTTTAATCTTGCATGTTTTGATAAACAATTAAAACTAACCTTATATAAAACATAGCACAGCTACGACGTATTTTTGCTCAAGCAAAATGTAAACAAATGACAAACGTTCAACACGTCGAAACGGCACCTATATATAGGAAGAACAAAAGAACGATGATTGTGTCGTTCGTTCCTGAGGCGGAAACTCAGTTGTCACTTTACTGTTGAAAATTCGATTGTCAAGTGTTGACAGTAGTTTCGCAATTCTCTGTAGGTAGCTGGAGATACCCAAGACAGAGTACTGTCCTTCGTTAAAAGTTTGTGAGGAATTTCACCGTGATATTATCGCTGGTAACTTTGAGTTTCAAGTTTCTTTTGTTGAGTTATGAAAATAATACAAACAATGTACTTATAAAATATCTTATAACACCATCAAACTTCTGACTATTCACTTGCTTTATTTCTAAAATATCTCATTGACCTAAAATATAAAAAAAATATGCTTTACTTTAAACTACATTCATAGAAATATCAGCGTTATCGAAGTCTGCGAATTAAAATAATAATTAATAACAATCACAAACAGGCCATCCGAAGATAGATAGGTCAACGTAGTAGATAATAGGAATCAAAGTATCACTTAAAAATGAATAACTTATTCAATGAATCAATGACCCCCGTGTAATGAATAAATACTTCTTTAAATACTCTTTATGGTAACGAAAGCTTGCGCAAGCGAATCTCAGTTATCAAAAGGCCAGCTGTATAACTTGAGTGTACACTTATAATAAAAATAAACTGCGTAGTACAAACCACGTGGCCATATCGAAGTGAATGAATCCCCTTGCCCTATATTTGGCCAGTTCCCACAATAGTGTGAACGCGGACTTATTTATTGAATACGGAAGCTTGTGTGTACTTGGTTTAACTGAAGATAAACTTATTAATTATGAGTTTGTTTAGATAAAACTTTAAAAGAATGTCGGTAATAAGTATAAGTTACTTTAACGTAACGTAAGGAAAAAAAAACCTGTATACATCTTTAATCTGTTGGTCTTGTAATAAAAACATAAAAATCTGTGGCTATTTGTGATAGGATAAAATAAAAAAAAATTGAGATAAGATCAATAATATTACATTTTCGCAACTAAGTAATCGACTCAAGTTAAAAAATACCCAACAGTTCACCAAATGTAACATTTAAAAGAGCTGTGAGTAGGTTAATGGGAACCTGGAACGGATCCAAGATGGCGACTGACCTGTCAAACAAACGTCATAATGCTACTTCCCACTACTGATGCCGATGACAGATCACCTGTTTAGTCTTCTGATGTATTTGTATTTGGGACAGTCCTGACATTTTGAGATTTAGAAATAACACTTTTTAATTTTGTTTTTAATTCTACAGCGTCAGTTCAAATCTGACATCTGACTTAGAATCATAATTAATAATAAGATATTTAATTTTTAAAATTTTAACAACTATCTATTAAAAATCTGTTTTGTACAGCTGTTGGTTTTCTTATAAAAATTAAATACATAAACAAAGTAAATGTCATGATCCTGTGCCCTATTCATCGACAATCCAATAGCAAGTAGACTCCCATTATCAGGCAGGATAATTAGCAGAATGATATTTAAAAAAAAAAACGTAGGTACCTTAGGAAACTATATAATCTTATGTAGTATTATTGTAGAATTCTTTAAATACTTTTTAATACTCGATACGTGACGAAACGGATCTACGCGGATCTAACAAATATTTAATCTCACTCTGTATATCGGTAGAAAAATAAACAAAGTACAAATGGGCGCGACTCGGGAGCTCGGGGAGTCCAAACTGCAAATACTTTCCAATACTCGACATGCGACACTCGGTTTTAATATCAGTCCCGGGAGAGCAAAGGAAAAGAGCATTTTATTGTTTTACAAAAACGATACAGACACATGCTATATTTAAGTTTCTTTCAGAAGAAAACTTAACACGTTTTGTAAATTTGTCCCAAGTCTGAGGACCGTTCGTTACTCAAGTTACTTTACAAATGTCTTTATTGTTTTATTGCTTGTTTATCATACTATATATAAATCTATCTCATCTATCAATGTATTCTGGCAGCTGCATTTGAGAACCAGTTTCCTTTTAAGCTTTGTGTGCTCACCACCTTCGGCCTCATCAACACTGATTGAAACATAGTAAAAATAATATGCATACATTATAGGCGAGTACGTATCGAATATATTCGAGCTATTTAACACTAAAATAATTTTTCAATTCAGATTGAGATTAGCGCGTTCAACCAAACAAACAAACACAACTCTTCAGCTTTATAATATTAGTATAGATATAATATATACAGGCAGATTCAAAACGCAAACTATACTGCAACGGAAAAACAAAGCAAAAACCCAAAAGAAATAAATGTTCTACAGATGTTAAGCGTTCTCAAATAACGGCAGAGAGGTCAACAGATCGACCCCATTTAATTAGTCTAAGCCCGATCACTCGATGGAGAAGAAGATAAAAGGATTTTCTGAACACGCCCTGAAAACAGTACGTTTGACCATCCCTTCTATTTGTCATTATTGACTCAATTTAACTGATCTTTTTGGAATAAACGTAGCGTTGCCATCCTTTCCAGAAAATTCTCTTGATTAAGAAGGAAAAATTACTGACATTAAATTAGTTTGGTAGAGTTCTAAAACATCCTTGAAAAGTTAAAGACGTTCTCTCCGCTACAGGAATTACGAGCACTAAATAATGCACGTCAAAGACTTCCGAGTCTTGGTTCTATTAGTAGTAGTCTCTGTTAGCACTATTATTGGTCATTTTGTATCTCAAATTATAAATTATATAGTATAGTATAAATATTATAAGATGTCACATAGGAACAGCCAAGTGACAGCCCTAAATGAAAGTCTAATTTCATCAGAATAGTCAAATTTCTCTAAATTGTCCCTCTGTTTTTGTCTATTTGAGTGTAAAGCTTCTTTCAAGCGATTGAAAGAATCCCAAATGATATTTCCACACTACAGAGAAAAAACTTCAAAGGAGAATGTTAAAAATTCTCAACTCCTTTCAGTTTGTCCTTTTTTGTCTCTAATGATTTAAAAAATAGAGATTCTTCAAGCTTTGAAGATTGTTTTGATCTAAAGGTAAGCATAGGTAAAATATTTTGAATGTATGTATACAATTTTAATAAAATACGCAAATAAAATTAATACTACTCAAAGCCTTTTATGATTTTCATTTCATAACGTTTTTAGGGTTCCGTACCCAAAGGGTAAAAACGGGATCCTATTACTAAGACTTCGCCGTCTGTCCGTCCCTCCGTCTGGCGTCCGTCTGTCTGTCATCAGGCTGTATCTCAAGAACCGCGATAGCTAGACAGTTGAAACATATAACATATGTATACCATACAACAAACGCGATTCTTTTGCCCTTTTATTTGAGTGCAATCTATATGGTAGTTCCCGTTGACCAAGAATCACAAAATTTAGCAAAAAGCTTACAGCACAAATAAAGGAAAAAATCCAAAAAATAAAAAAGTTGACAATTAAAGGTAATTTTTTGTCCCCATACATACTTAGAAACGCCAATTATAAAGACCTCTGAGTTGTATGGGCGCTCATAAAATTTAGAGGTCTAGCTTAATTGGCACCAACCTCAAATAAGGTAAATAAATAAAATTGTGCATTTCCCGTGATGGATGAACGATGGACGAAGTTTGTACGGAACCCTCGGTGCGCGAATCCGACTTGCACTTGGCCGGTTTTTTCTAAAATGATTTCTTTAATTAAGATATAAGCTGAGTCGAAAGTAAAAAAGAAGTACGTTAAATCATAATTAAAATACCATTTCCATACCAAAGCTAGTTTTAAAAATACCGTTAAAATCGAGTAAGCATCAAAGTTTATAGAAAAACAATTCAATTAAGTATTATCATCCATCAGTAACAAGACTTGGAGAATTATTCAACATCTCTAACAAGAATAGGCAATCTCCATTACAACACCAATTATAAGATTAATAATAATAGATGGCTATCTAAACGCTTTTAAAGTATTTCCATACTTTCTTACAGTGCTCATTGAATGAAGCTGTGGAACATTAGTAGTAAAAGATGTTACAAATTGTGCTATGTAAAACATTCAGCCTCATTAATGTCGGTACTTTGGATGTTGGTAATGGAGTCTTTAAGAACTTGAATTTTAGCACTTATGTATGATGTAATAGAGCCGTCGCTAAAGAGAGAATAGCTACATTAAATAAGCCAAAATAAAGTATAATGATTCATACAGAGATTGATCATGTTACTTATTTAGTAGTAGTTACCTACAGCCTTTATGACGTCATTGTGTTTTTAGAATAATATGGTAGCAATATTCGGCCATAATTGTCCCGAAACTGTATTTATTTATGTTTACGTCGCGAACATTGAACGAAATGGGCACTTAATGCTACAATAGGCTTTTATACCGAAATTGTTCAGCCTAGTTAGTTTTTATTTTCTCGCTTGAAGAAGCTTTCGGGTCAATAACGCCAACCAATACGGTCCTAATTTGACCAGATGGAATGAACTGGTTACGGTCCTCATTAAGGCCGAAAACCCCGGGTTTTTGCTTCAGGAATACTATCACATCAGAGGGGGCCGCAGCCTACACCTAATAACCCCGAAAAATATCTTACCTTCTACCTCATTATCCTCAAATAAATAGAGAAATATCAACAACGTTCTATGTGCAGAACAGCCTAAACCCACAAAAGTTTATTTTTAAATACCCATATGCAAAAAGATAAAAATCCAAGTTTACTTTATGTTGTATAAAGTTTTTTTTACTATTTCATTAAACCACAGTTCGGTTGTAATAAAAACACATGAAGCGAACACAATTTTCTGGCAAAAAGTCTGTTGATATTATAGCTTTTATACCTTGGCTACTTTACCTTGCCGCAAAGCTTTTTACAAAATACAATAAACTTTCCCTGTACTGTGAAAGATTTAACTCATTACAAAAGTCACGATAGCCTATTGATAAAATAGTTTTTATGGTAAAATTGACAAATTGTTGGATAGATTTCTACATTGTATAATAGATTGGAAGGTTTAACTCTTTTTAAGTCGATATAAATTTATATTGAGATCGACTTTTTCGACGGCGAAACAGTAGCCGCCATTATAATGAAGTCATACGGTGGTGTATGTAAAATAAAAAGTGTCAACTGAAGTATTATTATTATTATTTTTACACTAGTATTCATGCATCCAGGAACAGTACACTAATAAAAAGGATAATTGCTTATTTTTAATTTACAAAATTTTATAATTCCAATTGAGACAAATATCAGCGCATTTATTTACTTACAAGAGACCAAATAACGTCATGACCGTAGAGTTACATGACGTCTAGCGTTTTCATCAAACTACTCCCGACATTTGAAAATGTAAAATTTAAATGCATTTTTATGGCACTTATCGATTGAATAAAATTTTTGTGTTTTTTGTGGTGGCTTATTAGCACTTTAGGAACGAATTGAGACATTTTAGAGTGTAATACCTATTCTTAGTTATAGAATAGTGATTCGATTATTCTGTCTCTAAGCTATAAGTAAGTATTGAAATAAAATCTTAACACTACAAATCCCTTGGTATATGTTAAAAGCATTGTATAAAACAAAAGGTAGAGCCACCATATTTTCGAGCCAGTATTTACATGATATTAGAAAGAAAAGTCACTCATAATAACAAGGATCCACCCTCGAGGCAAACCTGAGTCTCGCATATCTCGCTCGTTACTCACTAGGTATTTGCGTCTAGACGTCGAAATACGACATCTTTCAGCAAAACCTTCCCTTTATATTGAAAACTGAGAGTCAAATAAATAGTTTCACTTTCGCTCTTCAAGTATGATTAGGATAAGCTTTCCTAATTGCAGAATTAAGTATATCATAACTATAAAATTTAATTCACATTTTCCCAATTCCGCATGAATATATCTAAGTAAAGAAGAATCAGATATAATATTTTCATCTAAAACTGCATCAAAGTTCAAAAATGTTTACTGCTGACAACTCTTTACCTGTCTACTTTTTTGTGAGACAAAGCATTCTTCAATAAAGACTCTCCGTAACTTGAAATATGCTGATGGTTAAGAAAAGCATGTAAGTATTTTATATTCAAAGAGACCACCCTCAAATATAAGTCAGCCTTAAGACGCTCTCAAATATTGTCAAATTTGACAGAGTATATATCGCACATGGAGAAATGTTTAATGAAACGAATAGAGCTTGCTTAAGTTAAATAAACAAATAATTGATAAATCGATATTTTCATTACAAAGAAAAAACAACAGATTTTTCCAAGGTTGGCAATTAAAACTAATCATATTTAGTTAATTACATCTGAAATGTTTGTCTTAGATGGGAATCGAACCCAAGACTTGTGGCGTAGCAGTCAAGTTCTCTAAACTCCATTTCATTCGTCCGTTAAACAAGACAAAAAAGTAATTAAATTAAGTTATTTATTTACTCAATTGAAGCTAAGACAGACCAAGTTTCAGTGACAGCGGTATGTTGGAATACTTGGCAATTTCATTATAATTTTACTGCAAACATGGTCTCTAAAGTTTCGGTCGCGGACCGAGTTCCAAACTCCGAACTTTGCCCTTCAGACGTTCTTATTGAATTTCACTCAAAATACTTTCATATAAAACAAAAACACTTTATAATGGGCAAAAAATATTGCCAAGGTGACGTCAGCGTAGAGAAAAAAGTTCAAGTGAGATTCAAGTAATACGAAACGAAGTGACGACAAAATGATGTAACCTAGGCATTTCATCAAACATTTGCGCAAGCCTGGGGGGCTAATTGTGCCACATTAGCAGCTTCTTATGTGCTTCATATCCGAATTTGAAATGGATATTGAGTGGATGATCAATTCAGAAATCAAATTAAGTTTTGCCAAAGGTTGACAGTCTTTGGCAACCTTCACTAATTAAACTAACTTTTTTTAATATTGTGAGGATCTAAATAATTTAAATCAGGAACATTATCCTTTGAAAAACATATTAATATATCAAATATCCCTCATCGTTTTTCCTGATAAAGTAAATATTAAATTATACTCTAATTTAACAATTTCTTAAAGCTGCTTCAGCAAATAATTCCGAAATCCAACAAAAACTGATTGTTATTTATCTCTAAATCCATGAAAAAAAAAAAAAAAACATAAGTTATTTAATTAAAAATACCTACGTCTCGAAATAAAAATAACAATTCTCCGATGAATCTTATGTTTATGCTATAAGTTTAATGTCAACATTGAAAAACTGTTAGTTGGCTGTTATCCAAGTCTTTTATAGTTCAAGGTCGTGAAAACAAATTGTAAGAATCGAGCTGTTTTTTAACTATAGACAGTCATATAGAGGCTTTACGAGTCAGACTTAAACTATACCACAGGTTTTGTCCGTTGCAGATCTCTACATGTTTGACTTGCAACAGGGAATCAAAGTCAAAGCCTAGACCCTAGATTGTCAAATTAACTTATTTAATAGTGAGATAATTATTGTTCGTAATAACTGCACCAATGGTTTAGATAAAATTATATAGAGGCCAATCGCATAAGTATGACGAAAGTTGTGTCGGCAAGACGTACCACAGATGGGGACACTAGAGAGGGATGCTTTGTACAGGGTGCGAGGAATAATGTGCCTTGCTTGCTGTGTAACTTAACAGTTGGGTAAGTGGATCCATTAAAATTAATCTCTATAGGAAACAGTGGAAGGGTCTGTCCGACTGATCGATCAGCTGATCCTGCGAAAACCGATTAAGAAAGTAGAATATAAATTCACATACAAATGATTTCATAAAGAAGCAATGTGAGAGAAATGGTACACACACATTTTGACGGAGTGTGTGCGGAATGAATGTGCTAGAGTAGGTATCTTTATTTGGTTTTTATAAAGGGTGTGACGTTGGTGTGTGCGACAGACGACAGTTTGTTGCATTCTGCATTTTTCGGACTAGTCAAAACTATTGTATAAATTAGCTAAGATAGGATTAAGAATGTGATTTGTTTGAGTAGTCAAAATGAAGTGACATTATCGCAAAGCGATAAAGACCGACTAGACTAAGAATTTAAAAAAAAACGTAATGACACTAGTTTGAGTCTATAGTAATCGATATCCAATTCTGAATGCAGACGCTGCATGATGCGAAAAGAATTTCCTAAGCAAACATCACCTGTATTTTAAACGAATAGACAATGTGATGAAAGTTACAAGATTATTTTCACACTTGTTTCTTGCCAAGCAAGATTGGAATTTCAACACAGATCGTATAGCTGCTCCACGTCTATCGATACGGTGTGTCATTTATCGAAAACACTGCGTTATGTAGTTCTCGATTGCAACATAATTCGGATAGTTATAGATTATAAATCCGATTAAATACATCCGATCCGATCGAGTTGATATTGAGCAGACATTGATTTAGGTCATTTTGTTATCCTGTTTTCAGTGGAGTCCCTTGAAAACTTGATATTATGATTCTTATTTCTCTTTCTATATCCATCCCTTTTTGGAGGATTATCCCTCGAATTACTGGGGTGTAATTAGCTGCCCTCGTTATCCTTAACCGTATCAAATGACCGCTCTATGGCGCATTCCGTGTACTATAGTGATCATTCTCTTGGTCACTTGACCATCTAATAAATGTACTTTGACTTCTAGGTAGAGTTCAACAGGGCACAAAGAACCGGAAACCTCATAGGGACAAATCATTCGTTCGGTTGCACTATTGTTATGTCAATGTGCTGATTACAAATACTATGCTCCACTTACGACTGCGGAAGCCTTACCAATGACCAATCAATATTCAGGTTCCATTTGTCATCTGTTTTTCGGATTATGATTTGTAGGGTTAATTTTGTTCAGCTAGGGTTATTGCATTTAGAGAGATTCTTTGGGGCCTCTGGGAAAACCAAATAAATCAATAGTTTGCCCGGAATTTGAAAGCTATTCTATTGGTTACTGATGTACTGATTCCGGGTCTTTAGTCTTTTCAGTGCCCTCTCCGTTCGTACCGTGAACCGAGACTCCCCTTACTCTATTTGCATTAGTCGTGTCGGTCCGGTGTCAGAACGACTAAAAAACGATACTGTTTTTATAGTTATAACAACGCTTACGTATCCTTCACTCTTTGCAGATGCTTTAGTTAGAATTTTACTTTGGCAACTGATAAATAACGGTACAATGGAGTTGACTGAGGTATCTGTGAATTGACTAAATACCATTGTGCAAATAGTCTCATTTAGGTGACCATTTTCGTATTCTAACTGTAAGCTGTTTTATTTATTTAGAAACAAACAGTCCATATAATATGGTTAAAAAAGAGTTTACAAATTGACCTAATGTTTTATGTATTAAGTTATGCTTATATGATAATAATATGATAAATTTGTCGCCTTTTCCAATCGATACCAAGACAGACATACATAAAATACCTAACTCGGTAACCAAGATGACCGATTTTAAATTCAAATTTTACGTGAAGAAAGTTTTGAAGGAAAAGGCTTATTACAAGGTAGCTCAATATATTGAAGATAGGGATGTTTGGAAATAGTTTCACTCTGCACAGGTGCACTTCGCATATTGTTTTTTTTATTTTATTTTTTTAGTTTTAGCCATTATGTAGCGTATTTGCTATTATTTAATAAGAACTTGTTTGCGTTACATTTTATTATTTACTTGGTATTGGTATTTTTCTTTTTGATTTAATTGTATATTGTATTGTACATTTTGCTGTTATTGAAAAAATATAGCCAATAGTCAGATTATAAAAAAAAAGAAAAATATATATAAAAAATGTAACCTTGCTGAGTTTCTTGCCGGTTCTTCTCAGTTGAAGGCTGATTTCCGAATCGGTGGTAGCTTCAGTAAATTCGACCTTCATAAGTGCCCTCCTAGGGCCTAAACTGAATAAATGGCTTTGACTGTGACTTTGACTTTGATACATATTAACATCATGACATTATTTACACAATATCCAGAGTGTTAATTTCTCCTCAATGTATAAGGTCACGGACCATCCGGCGCCTCGCTTTAAATACACAAAAATATGGCCCTGATATCCATTCTGCAAATGCATTTTCGTTGTATACAAAGAGAGTTACATGACATTTGAGAATTTCACTCTGAAAGCTGAAAGGGTGTTCGTTGTTCTGTTTACTTTAGCGAACGTAAAGATAATGCAGTTTATGGTACGTCAAGTAGATGTTTTGCAGTGAGATGATAAGTATTCTGCCTTAAAAATACATCTACTACATGTTTGTTTACTTCGTTTTTAGCTTTCATAAAACCTGGTTGGGTTAAAGAAGAGAAAAGAATGATAAAATTAAGAAGCTGCAAGTCGATCATAGTTGTGACTTATACTTTATCTTCTACTTCAATAATGATCACTGAATATGAATTAGGATACGCTATGTCGTAATACTTTGTTTTTACATTAATAAGATGTGTGTATATGGTGATGATACTGCAAATTCTCATTTAATTCCACAATAATCTAAGAGTTTATTTGTTACCTTTTAACGCCTAAACGGCACAACCAATCATTATAAAATCTGGCAAATATGTAGTTTATGGCATAGAGAAGAACATAATATAAAGATAAGAAGTATCTTATCCCGAGAACGCGGGTAAAACCGCGGTGCGGAATCTAATTACATATGATTTTTACATCGACCTAAAATTTATCGATAAAGCAATCAATAAAAGTAAACCACAAACTGCATTGCCAAGTTAAGTTCAGATTGAATCACAAATATGGAGCATTGAGCCGGGTTCGAACTGCAACCGCACGGCTGCGGTCAGCTCGGACCAAGCTCACACGTTTCGTACAACCTAAGTTATATAAACTTATTTTTATTGCTAGTTGTAATTCTAATTCTAATTCCTAGTGGTAATAGGGTATTTGCCTGTATTCAAAATAAATTATCCAACACTAACCAATGTATAAAGCATCTAAAAAAAGGGGAAACACGATTATTTTATTAAATTTATCCTTATTATAATTTTTAATGACCAATCTAACCATAAAGAGTATGCTATATAATTATGACGTCACATGCTTGTATTTCATACAAAACTCCATATAAACCTATCGTTTTACATTTCATAAAAAGTTGCTGATTTAGATGTCAGTCAAATACCCTATCTATTTTATCTCTTATCAGACTAGTACATGGTGGACCGTCTGCTTTATTTAACCTCTCAGTTTAGCTAGCAGAATGTTCCAGAATGTTCCTGCAACATATCTTGAGCTTGAGACTCTAGGAAGCTATTTCCTTATCCTAACTAATATTATAAATGCGAATGTGAGTTTGTTTGTTTGTTACCTTTTCACGCCTAAACCGATGAACCGATTGCGATGAAATTTGGTATGCAGATAGCCTATGGTATGGAGAAGGATATGAGCTAGTTTTTTTCTCGGGAACGCGGGTGAAACCGTGGGGGACAGCTAGTAATCACACTATAATCCTTTAATCCTTTTTAATATTTATAATTATAAAGGCGAATGTTTGTGAGCATGATTGTGATGTTTGTTACACTTTCACGTAAAAAATACTCAACGGATTCGGATGAAATTTGGCACACAGATAGAATATATTCTGGATTAATATATAGGATACTTTTTATCCCGAGAAAATATAAGAACTCTCGGGAACGCGTGTGAAACTGCGGGGAGGTAGCTAGTATCTATATACTAATATTATAAAGCTGAAGATTTTGTTTGTTTGAACGCGCTAATCTCAAGAACTACTGGTTCGATTTAAAAATATTTCAGTGTTGGATAGCCCAACACGGGAAAACACAAGATAGTAGTATATATATATATATATATATACTTCCTTTCCTCATTAGTATTTGTGTAAAACTACTGCTTGAGGCAATGTAAAACAGATTTAAAATATTAATCTCAATATAGAGTTTTCACCGGAACCGTCTTTCTATGGGACCAATAAAATGCTTCGAAACTTCTGCAAAATAAAAACTGTATTCCATTGGATTTTAAACCTTATACCAAAGATATAAGTACCGTTAAATAAATGTACAACTATAAAACATGAAATCAATTCTTTAAACAGCCCGTATAGAGAAATTTTAACCTAATACCAAGAGAATAAGATTTATATGACAACGGATAATGGTCGGGAATTGAATACGTCCAGAATGGACATATTGAATGGTGAGAGAGACGATTCAATGGCGATTAGAGACGTTCAAAGGGACCGGTTATATCAATGTTGACATCTTGAGATGAAATATTACATTTGGAGGATTATTACAGACGTTTATTTACTTGAGAAAAATATCGTGGGTTAGGGTAATACAGATATTGGTGAACGATAGCTTGTGACCGAGCGAGTGAACTAAGGAAATCTGCTAAGTATTGATTGATTTAGAAAAGGAGGACCGGCAAAAATGTATGGAGGCTGGTAAGAACCAATAACGACATGACATATAAAAAAGTTTCAACTTGCACTATAAAGTCATAGAATACGAAATAATTCATTTTTATTGCTTAAAATCGTCTATGAAAATATGTTTTTTTACATCAAGGACCATATTGGTATCAAGGACCATTTTGTCTGGTCCTTCTTTCTATGGTTAATTAAGTTAGACAGATACTTTTTAATTTCGTTAAGTTTGAGTTGAACATAATCGCACTATGGCAAGTCTTTTATTTTTTACTAGCTATCGCCCGCGGTTTCACCCGCGTTCCCGAGAAATAAGTAGCCCATGTGCTTCTCCATACCATATAAGGCTATCTACATCGCGATCGGTTCAGCGGTTTAGGCGTGAAAAGGTAACAAACAAACAAACTCACATTCATAATATTACTATATAATATATTATAATATTACTTAGAATTAGGATGTATGGAAGAAAATAAAAAATATTTTTGACTTAATTTTAAGTTTGCTTATTTAAGCAATTCCTTTATAAACGAGCAGCCGTTACCAGAACACGAGTTCTCATTCCAGCAATTGTCTCTATAAAACTTGATCGAGAAAGATAAGTAAAAACAAACGCTTTTTTTTTCCTCACCAATCCCCATTAGAACAGAGATTCAGGTAGGAATATCACGGAGACGAAAATAGGGTATTTAAGATGAGACTCATTCATTCAACAGGTTAATAGTATCATGTATGTTTGTTACCCGTTGTCTTACCCCATATAATCTTAGCACAGACGACTGCAGTGGTTTCATGGGGAATCGACACTGTATTTACATTTACTGAATTTACAAGGGGTGTTAATTATCAAATGAAGGAGGTGTATTTTGTTTTGAGATCCTACAATTACAATAATTATGACGTTAGCAATACAGTCAGTGTCAATTTGACAGACGACTTGAATTTAAAAATTTAAAAAAATAGAAAAAAAAGGAGGCTTCTTACCAGGTTACTACTGGTGTAATTGTGTACTGGTTTGATGATAAAATGCAATGAAAACCTGAAATGACCTGAAACAACACTTGGATATAGGTTTGAGGCATTTTTTTTGTGTATGGAATAAAATTATTATAATCCGCAATTCATGTGGCGGTTTTTGACCACAACCTCACCATGGTTAGAGATAATGTGGTTAAAGGTGGTAAACACATGAAGCTTTCTAGGAAATTGCTTTCGTTTTCCCACAATGTTGTCATTCACCGAAAGCTCAAGCTGTTGATTTCATTATCCTGTTGTGAGTGTGAAACATACGTATAGTCACGCGCATAAATATAAAAATATGTCCTTAGCTCAATTCAAAGGAATTTCTACTTAAAGGTACTTTAATGGCCGTTTTTTTATGTTACGTTAATATCAATATATCATAATACCAATACTATTATTATATAAGTGATATCTCAAAATTGCAATCGTTATTTCACGAGAAAAACGCTTTTGAATTTCACTAAGCACCTATATATATTTATTTATGCTCGTGACTGTACAGTTATTTTTGAAAATGGAATACCTAAGGATGACGAAGCAGCGTAAAATAATCCAAATTACTTACAGAATGAACAACATTTTACATTCGAAATCTCTTCGTTTTTTTATGACTAATTTTCCGTCCCGCGATCCCCAAACATACTTTCAAAACTCTTCCAGTAACTCGAGTCTATAATTGACACAAAGAAAACATTGACTTTCATATACATAAATGACCTATCTAGAGGTTCTTAGGCACATGCATGCATGTATACTTTTTGTAAACTCTCCACTGCCATACTTTTTAGTTTTCCCGCCAAATAAGGCGACAGACCAACAATGTAAAGGCAAGTCTAACGAACGATACCTCCAGAATAATCCCTTAATTGTGCCCATTTTTAGTATAGACCACATACTTGGATTGTGGGACGAAATTTCAAGGTTTTTCTTGTTTATTAGTCTAATTCGGTATAACGTGGGAATGTAGTAGTAAAGTTCCCACAAATTTCTGTTCGTACCATGACTAATTGAGGCTTAATTTTATTGCTAGTGTGTACAAACAATATGGCGTAATAAAATATTTATGACACTATTTAAAAAAAAACACAATATTACAAGTGTGTCAATAAGGAAGTTATGAATTTATTAGCTTTTTAAGATGTATGTACAAAAAAAGGAAATTTTATTACGTAAATTTATAGTCACTTTTTAGGGTTCCGTACCCAAAGGGTAAAAACTATTACTAAGACTTCGCTGTCTGTCCGTCCGTCTGTCTGTCTCCAGGCTGTATCTCAAGAACCGCTATAGCTAGACAGTTTTCACAAATTATGTATTTCTGTTGCCGCTATAACAACAAATACTAAAAACAAAATAAAATAAATATTTAAGGGGGGCTCCCATACAATAAATGCGATTTTTTTGCCCTTTTATTTGTTTTGTGGTAGTTCCCGTTGACCTAGAATCACGAAATTTGGGAAAAAGCAAGGTCTTATAGCACAAATAAAGGAAAAAATCCAAAATATAAAAAAAAATGAAAATTAAAGGGTGTCCCCATACATACATAGTTACGCCAATTAATAGTTGTATGGGCACTCATACAATTTAGAGGTCTAGCTTAATTGGCTACAACCTCAAATAAGGTAAATAAATAAAATTGTGCATTTCCCGTGATGGACGAACGATGGACGAAGTTTGTACGGAACCCTCGGTGCGCGAGTCCGACTCGCACTTGGCCAGTTTTTATTATACATGTTGAGCGTTTAGAATTTGTTGAACTTTTTTTTTTTACTTGACTGCACCTAAGTTAATATACGTACAGTACTGTATTACTGCATTATTGACGACGTCCTTAGTCAATCAATATCATATCTTCGAGAAGCCTTCCTCCATTTAAGGTACATCATTAGTGGCCAGTGAGCAGTACCTTCGTGATTCTAATTAACCATAACGGGACAAGAAATCGTGCCATCGGCGCGTGACCATACTGCCGAGATTAGGGGCGTCGCAATGAATTTAATCCATAAACATCGATTAACTTCGTCTTGGGAAAGCTCGATGGCTATATACAGGTGGATAAATATGTTATATTTAAAGATAAATTATACAAGAGCTTGTAGACTAGAACAAGATCTCTGTAAGTATTATGGTGTTCAAAGTTTAATTATCATTATATATCATTATCCTAACCTATACTGTAACTATTTAGTAATCTGTGCCTATACAATGGTACCGTGACTGACTGATTGTCTGACGGACTGACTGATAGACTGACTAAACACAGCCAAATCTACTGTACCTTAATTTATAATTTGGAGGAAATTTTCCATGAGTACCCTACAGGGCGCTAACGTGGTCAAACACAAGCCTATCCATAGTATTTTTTACTAAAGCCTCTAATAAAAAGCCATACGAGACGATAATAAGCTTTTCATAGTTTTAAAATCATGTTTAATCCCAAATACCGTCTGATTATATCATCTCTTATTTTTCACAAAAAGATCTGAGAGTCTTAAGTGCTTCTCTCATCACTCTTTCATGGCTTCATAAATCAGTACACTACAGGCCATTAATTTACATATACCATGACATCATAATATTAAACTATCGCAAGACACATTCAAGGATAATGTCCTGAATAAATTATCCACTGAAACATACGTATAAACTTTTAAAATAGTACAATTTAATAAAACAGCAATGAAATTGAAACAAATAGATTCAGACTTTGAATGTCAGTTTAATGTGACTTGTGACGTTTGATTAGTCTGAAATTTGACTCGTTTTGTCCATAAAATCAGGAAACGTAACGCATTAAAATAAACTTTAATCGGTTAAGAATACAGTTGATTATAACTTGTGCTTCTTGAATATTATAACGTAATAGAGATGTCAAATTCAAAACTGAAATGATGGGAACAAGAGCGTCACAGTTTAATTCAAATTAATTATAACTGACACAAGTGATTTAAGTCAATTGGTAGTTTGTTATTGAGCTTGAGTAAGAAACTTAATAAGTTGTTCACTTCAATAAACATTAATTTAACAATAACGTAGGAATATATGCGAGAAATGTACCATACGAACAGATGTGGAACAAAAATAGAAGTCTGATGTTTATTGGTCATTCGTTTATGAAAAAAAAAGGTTTTCCATTTTTAAAAAGGCATGCTCAGACTTCCATACATTATGTACTTGCTTGTACCACAGCTTATTATAGTAGTTTAGTTACCGATATTTTGCAATGGACGTTTACGAGCGCCGAGCGCACCCAACCTACTTCGGTGTAATGGGGCGCACGGCAAAGAGAACCAATAAAAGACACAAAATATAAATAAAACTTTATAAAAATGTTACTCTATTGAGTGATGTCTGACAGAGCCGATGGAACGGAGCGAGTTTTACGAGCGAACAGGTATAAAATGTATATCTAAACTTGGACTTGGTGCTAGGAAGGAATGTTAATTTTTAGTTTTTACTGTTCACAAGCAAATTTTGAAAGGCATTAGAAATTACAGTTTGTATGGCGAATTAAAAAAAAAACTAACTATTTGGTATGGGATACTTTATTGTTATTATTTTGTTTTTATAAATTGATTAACTTAACTACTGTCGTTTCCAAACATAAAATCTACGAAACCAACTAAGTAGTCCTTGAAAGAGACATTGTGTAAAAGTTCCTCAAGGCAGTTTGAATTTTAATATTAGTGCCTGAGCTTTAGACTACCTGCAGTGCAGTATCTATTCTAAAAATCTGATTTAACGGTTTTTTTCAGCAATATCACGTGAAGATTCGTGATGATCAATATACTGTAGCACTGTTTTATGTTTTTTGAAGTGTAAACTTCTTTTAGCGCGGTACGCATATTTTTAGATGAGGTAAAACCTCTGGACTCGCGACACCGTTGAGACGCGACACCGTTATGATGAGACGCAGTTTGACGTTCAATCTCAATCTCAATCTTAAGCTCAAACGCAATCTCAATCTCTCAAAAAAAAAAAGTTTTCACTTCTGTCAGCACTCCCGGAGTGCAATTTTTTTTTTTTTTATACAAAATAGTCGGCAAACAAGCATACGGCTCACCTGATGGTTCGTGTGTATCTCTTGGTTAGACATTTTGATGCACAGCTACAAAAAAAAAGGACAATATATTTAGAAATAAATATATTGTCATCATCTCATCGCGGCTTCGGGAGACCGACGGGCTGGGAGCTTTTTCCGCCAACGCATAAGCTTGGCCATCCAAAAAGGGAACGCTGCCAGCCTGTTGGGAACCTTGCCTATCGACAGCAGCGAGGGCTTTGAGGATGTTTTCTATATTATTTATTTATTATTTATTTACTTAAGGACAACCAACAAGGCTTAACACTAACACAATTTTGGTGACTAAAATTAAAAAGAACAGAAGTAAATGCCGCCTTAATTAAAGGTTGCCACGGCATGCAAATTATGGACAGCAAAATAAAAAATTAATATTATTATAAAATAGAAAAAATGTTGTTTTAATATTTGTAAATCCACCTCCTACCATTTATCAACTTGTAACAAACAAGAGAAAACAAATATGTATATAAAGGTTAGAAATATGAAAATATCCCATATAAAAAAAAGAAAAAAAGATATTTAATAATGCGTGTTATAAACGAACGGACTTAAAATGAAAATCTGTCCCAACTAGGCACCAGTTATGCGAGTTAGCACTTCAGATTTAAATTTTGACATATAATATATCATAGTTTGTATTTTATATATTGAAAATATTTGTAATAAATAAATAAGTTTGGTAAATTTTGTTATTTGCTCAAAGAACCAGTATTTCTATGCGAAACAAAGCTAGCGTGGTGACAATGTCGATTTGAAAAGTGCTGGTGGACTTATGGCCAAAACAAAGTAACTAGACTCGCTAGACGCCGCTGGAATTCATTGGCTCGATTCAAGCTACACAGGACTATTCGTTGTGGAGGCCTTTTTAAAAATTGGATATTGCTTAACTAATAATAAATGCATTTAATTCATAAAATACCATCAAAGCACATTTATGTTTTTTTTCATGTTAGCAGGATGACAAGCAGGCAGATGGCCCACCTGATGGTAAGCGGTTACCGTAGCCTTTGAACATCTACAATACCAGGGGAGCCGATGTGTTGGCGACCTTGAAGACCTCTTTTCCGCCCATTTTGAACAACCCCATAGCGATGAGGGAAAACCGTAATGGAAGGATTATTCTAATGTAAGTGAAATCTATATATTTTTAATTTTGAGTAAATTTTGTAAAGTAACCATTTATACCGACAATCGTCAGTCTTCAAAAAATAATCGTTAAGGTTCTTATGTGGTAAATGGAAACATTAATCAATTTCAACCTTATTCCAAGCCATTACGTTTAATTGAACTAAAACAAGTTGGTTCTGCAATGATAATTACTTGCCATCTGTGAACAAATCTTTAAACGTGAACGCATTCTAGTTCAACAATTTATCACAGAGAGTGGTCTCTTGAAAAGCGTTTGAAACAGTTATTATAACTGTTTTTAGATATTTGGTTATAGATGAAGGCAAGATAGTTTCTTTAGTTCAAATACATAATTTTTCTAAAAATCTAAAATGCATATGCGAATTATATAATTTATTTTTTAATTTCATTATTATTTTTTCATTATGTTTAGTATCTCCTGTTGTTGTATGACTGGAAAAAAGGGGTTGAGGCTTGCAAGACAGATTTAACTACTTCAACTTACGTTCTCATTGTAACAAATGAATGATATTCATTTCTATATGCACAATAAATTGTTACTTTATTTTTTTAAATGTAGATTTATATAAATAAAGAAAATCTGTGGTTCCTGCCTACCCCAATGGATAAGGGGTGTGACTCTCGGTAATTTATGTTCATTATATTTAAAAATATTTGTATCTGAGGGTAGTAAGCCTCATGTTGAAAATCTGTCGCCATGTAAGTGTAAAGGTTGGCAACAAATTGTTATTGCTAATATCCATAGACGACGATGGCTACCAACAGGTGGTCTATCTACCCACATATCAGCATTCTGATATAAAAGTAAAATAGTAATGTACTTCCTATTTTTTAATACACAATATTCATATTATTATATTAAACTATTACTACTATAAGAAAATGCAATTTACATGATTATCATGCCCTTTCCAATACCTACCAGTCAACGTGATACCCATAAAGCGAAGTTACCCATTAGCCTATTGCCACAGATAAAGCAAACAACCCGTTTCCGGATATCGTGACTTGACCCAAATCCCCTAATTTCTCCCATCGGTCACGTGAAGCAATTAAAACATCCTGTGTATAGTGACGTCATCAGCAATAGTGTAGTACGTGCTGTCGCCTACTGAAATACTTTGAAATTATTTCTTATACCTACAGAGTTTAATTAAAAATATCTATATATTTATTTTAATAAAATAAAATAAATAAAAAACCTAAACTAGGAGTGGGACGTTTCATAAAATGTCTTATATATTATACTAGCTGATACACGCGGTTTCACCTGCGTTACCGCTAAAAAAATCCGATCTTTTAATAGTTATTCTGCTATTCGGAGCAGCAGAAAAATCAGTCCAGCCTTTCGAGTTATAAATGGTGTAACCAACCCAACTTTGTTTTACATACATATATAGATTACAGCAACTAATAAAAGATTTTGCGAAGATCCTTTGCAAAATGAAAGATCTAATAGCATTTTATGAGAAAAAAAATACCTATACTTTAACTAAGCCTTTTCTCTACGTTCTACAAATTCATCTCCCAATAACAATATAATTTCCTAGTAACTCCCTGTAACTGTAGAAGTTACGCCAGAACCTAATTAATTAGAACCTTTTGGAGTCAGCTCGTGACGTCTTTTGCTAAAAGATTTTCCTCCGGGAAACCTTAATTTTCCCTCTTGGAAACTATCATGAAGTTATCGGGTAGTTAATTGAAAAACAACTTTTTAGGGTTCCGTTCCCGGTTATTAAATTAGATAGCCAATTATTTGTTTCAACTTTTTTTGTAGCTCTAACTCAAATCCGCCATTATGTAATTGGAGCTTTTATTCATAAAATATTCATAATTTATATAATTCTATTAATAGTTAAATAATATCATGAAAAAAGAAGTGAAAAAGATCTTCGAGATCGATAACAAATCGGAAATCACCCTGGTATTGCAAATGTCCATAGACGGCGCGGTGACTACTTACGATCAGGTGCACCGTCTACTTGCTTGTCAATCTCTACTGACATAAAAATATTGCTATGTACCTAACAAAAAAATATAATTTATTGCACCTTCTAGTAATTTCATAACAAAATAACATATTAAAATTAAATTACAGAACCTCATATTTTTTTTTTTTTTTTGCGGGTAGTCTGACAGAGTGGACGCACATTTTTTGCACTAAATTATATTTAATATTTAAAATACTTACAGTTGTTATATTTAAATCTATATACTTATTATATGTTTAGCTAAGTTGTATTTCCGCCTGCTGTTATTTTCTTATATTGACAAACAAACGCATAATGGAATCACTGAAGAAATCTATGGAGGACATGACAGCACTTTTCAATCGGCAAATGGAGGAATTCAGGCAGGATCTTGTCAAGACTCCTTCCGCAGCAGTCTCCACTTCTACTTTGGCTACAGAGTTCCGAGCTTTCAAGGACTTTGTCATCAAGGCCCTGGATATGCTTCGTACACAAGTTGAGCTACTATCCAAACAACAGGATCATCTTGAGATGCGGGGACGAAGAAAAATCCTTCTCTTGCATGGAGTGGCTGAGCAGGATGCTGAGGATGTAGTTGCAGTTGTTACAGATGTGGCAATTAACCGTCTGAAGCTCCCGAATTTCAACAGTGCCGACATCAGCCGTATTCACCGTTTGGGCTCGACTAGTACAAAGCCTAGGCCAATCCTTGTTAAGTTCAAGGAAAATTCAACCAGGGACAAAGTGTGGTCTAGCAAAGTGAGCCTCAAAGGTTCTGGGATAACTTTGTCTGAATTTCTGACAAGAGATCGACATCTGGCGTTTATAGAGGCTCGCAAACGTTTTGGCGTCACGAAGTGTTGGACCAGAGACGGATACGTGATACTTATCGCAGCTGACGGAGTAAAGCATCGGATCACTTCTATTATGGAACTCGGTTTCATCAAGAGTACGAGTACAGTGGCTTCCACCAATCCATCCTACGATAGCAGCACGGCAGCAGCTCTTAAAGAACATTCTTCGGTAAAAATTAAGAGGTCCAATCGTAAATAGTTCTTCTTTTCTTTCATTTAGATTATTTTAGATTCATAGTAGATTGTAGGTTAATCGAGTTTTTTGTGTTAGATTTTTACTTTAAGCGGGTGCTTTCACTTCACTGTAGTAAAATGTTTGTTTTTTATGTTATTACCACCCGCTGGATTCATTTTTGTTCTTTTGATAAAATAAATTTGATTGTTGATTGACACTTGACAGTTTGTCAACTGTCTGTACAGTCTACGAAAAGGATGACATCTTCGTATTAGTGTTGCCAGTCAAAAACTATATTTTCGTTTCGTTCTACTTTTGTATGTGTTTTGTTTTGTTATTGTCGTTGTAACTAATTATGTATTTGCAGGCGGGTAATCTGGGTAATAGTTTATTTTAAAGTTTGGTATTTAAATTATTACTATTTGTTTATTTATTTATTTATTATCATTATTTATTTATTTTTATTAACATATTTCATTAAGTAAGATATTATTTAGTTTTTATACATGTCAGATGGAGACAACGAAAATAATTCATTTCTCTCCTTCCCTTCATCTTGTAGTGTGAGCAGCGACGACAGTTTTCATAGTATACCTCCCTCTCTTTGTGATACTTTGAATTCCTATTTCGGACCAGTTCCTAGGAATTTTAATGTTATTCATATTAATGCCCAGAGTATTCCGGCCCACTATCCTGATATGCTGACATCTTTTACTAATATTAATAACATTCATGCCATTCTTGTTTCTGAATCCTGGCTAAAACCCTGTTTGCCTTCTTCTTCCTACTCATTACCGGGGTTTAATTTAATTCGTAATGACCGCGTTGGTAGGGGCGGAGGTGGGGTTGCTATTTATCTTCGTTCACACATTCCCTTTACTTTAATTAGTCACAAAGTCCCTCATCCAACGCTGAACATCTTTTTATCGAAATTATTCTTTCTGGGGCAAAAACACTGCTCGGAGTATTATATAGTCCTTCCTTAACTGTAAACTATTTCTCTTCTTTTGAAACTCTTTTAGAAAACTTACTTCCCTTATATGTTCATTCTATTATTATGGGTGACTTTAATACATGTCTCCTTAAATCTGACCACCGCTCCAGTCAGTCAAAGTCAATAGTAAATTCGTGTAACTTAAATATTCTTCCTCTCAATGCTACTCACTTTTTTCCAAACTGTGAACCTTCTCTTCTTGACTTGATACTTGTTTCCTCTCTTGAGCATGTTGGTCTGCATGGGCAGTGTGCAGCAGATGCATTTTCTTTTCACGACCTTGTTTATCTATCGTATAAAATACGTCCTCCCAAGCACAAATCAAGAATCCTTTTGCATCGCAATTTTGGTGGCATGAACTTAGACAATCTCCTTAAAGATGCTCAGAATATTGATTGGTCAATTATTCAGAATGCAGCTACGGTAGATGAGCAAGTTCAGATTTTTAACTACCTTCTATTACAGCTCTATGATGTTCATGCTCCGATTCGACCAGTTAGAGTAAAGCATCTGCCTGCTCCCTGGCTTACTGATGAGATTAAATCTATACAAGCCAAGAAAAACATTGCCAAAGCAAAATATAAATTAAACCCTGACAAATTTAGAGAAAAATACAGACAGTTACGGAATCACTGCAATAAGATGTGTAGAGATGCACAACGACGCCATATCCATAAATCAGTTGAAAATGGTGATCCAGGTAAAGTCTGGAAATTCTTACGATCATTGGGAGTTGGAAAATCTAGTAATAATTCAGTCCCACCTAATTTAAATTTAAACGTTCTCAATAAACATTTCTCTTCATCACCCGCTTTTGATGCTACCACTAAAACTAACACGTTAAACTATCTTCTTTCATCTCAAACTCCCAATTGTCCTTCATTTACTTTTAGTCAATTCACTGATTGTGATGTTAGGAGGCACATACTCTCTATTTCCTCTAACGCTGTAGGTTGCGACAACATCAGTCGTAAAATGATACTGCCTCTTTTAGATTTTCTATTGCCTATCATTACATCTATCTTTAACTTTTCTGTTGTATCTGGCTACTTCCCTACACTTTGGAAAGAAGCTGAAATTATTCCCCTTCCTAAAAAATCTAACCCTATCTCTTTTTCGGACTATCGTCCCATATCTATTCTACCATTTCTTTCTAAAGTCTTGGAACGACTTGTCAATTATCAATTAAGCACTTACGTCTCTAAAAATAATCTCTTGAATCCCTTCCAGTCTGGCTTTCGTCCTGGACATAGCACTGTAACAGCGCTAGTTAAAATAACAGATGACATTCGATCTGGTATGGAGAAGCAAGAGCTTACTATTTTGACGCTATTAGATTTCAGTAATGCTTTTAATTCTGTAGACTTTGATATTCTTCTTGCTATCATGTGCTCTCTTAATATATCTCCAACAGTTATTGACTGGTTTCATAGTTACTTGTATGGGCGTCAGCAGCGTATACGTATTGATGATTCTTTATCTTCATGGTGTCAAACCACTGCTGGCGTACCTCAAGGTGGCGTCTTATCTCCTTTTTTATTTTCAATATTTATTTCCTCGATCACTAAGAATATTTCATCACTCTACCACCTTTATGCAGATGATCTCCAAATTTACAGACAATCTTCTCTTAGTACTCTCTCCAGTGCCATTTTGTGTACTAATGAAGATTTAGATCATATATCCAACTGGAGTGTTCACTATGGCCTTATTGTTAACCCAGCTAAAACCAAAGTAATAATTATTGGTAGTAAATACATGATTTCTCGGGTAGATTGGGATCAGCTTCCCCCGATTATTTTTGATGGTGTTAACATTCCTTATAGCTCCACTGTTAAAAATCTTGGTATTATCTTTGATCGCACCCTATCTTGGGTTCCGCAAATTGCGGAAGTTAGTAGGAAGATGTTTGCTGTGGCTGGTTCGATCAGACGACTGCGTAATTTCCTTCCCATTGACACCAGAATTGCACTTGCAAAATCATTGCTTCTACCTATTCTTGATTATGCAGATGTCAGCTATCTTGATCTCACTGAAGAGCAATTAAATAAACTTGAGCGACTTCAAAATTTATGTATAAGGTTCATATTTGGTCTTCGCAAATATGACCATGTCTCTCTATTTCGTCAACAACTCAAGTGGCTTCCCATCCGCCTTCGCCGGAATACACATATCCTTTCGCTCTTATACACAATTTTATTTATTCCATGTGCCCCTACATATCTCAAGGAACGTTTTGATTTTTATAGTTCCCAACTACATCTTCTTCGTAATACTCATACTAATCGTTTAAATACTCCTTCCCACACTTCCCACTTCTATGCTCAGTCTTTCACTGTGGAAGCTGTCCGGCTGTGGAACTCTCTTCCTCTTAATATAAGGCAAGCACAAACTATAGATTCATTTAAATCACTTGTTATTTCACACTTTCACTCCTTTTAATTCATATCTTCATTTCTTTCTTTGTATAATATGTTAATTTCTTTATATGTTTATTAGTTTATTTTTGTATTTATTAGTGTATTATTATTATATTTATTAGTTTATTATTGCTTCTTATTATTTATTTGATGTATTAGGATTTAAAATTATTATGTAGTGTATGTTTTTACGTAGGTGTACCTACCCATTATAAATGTATCCTGTTACCCTAGGTTGCCTGGAAGAAATCGCTTCAGCGATAAGGCCGCCTTAATTGTTTTCACTTTGATGTCTGTATTATTTGTAACTCCTGTGTTGTAATGTAGTGTAAACAATAAAGTATATTTGTATTGTATTGTATTGTATTCGCGAAACTGACTCGCACTTGGACGGTTTTTCCGTACGATGAACGAAAGTTTTTCTTTACTTAATTAATGTTGTTGAAATTTTGTTAATGGATACTTTTACTTAGCATTTAAGGAACAAGGTGACTAGATTACGTACACTGCGATTTTCCTCGCATTCCAGAGGGAACAAAGATATTTTACCAGGAACCCATGTTCTGTTTATATCTTTCATCGAACTCAATCAATATCTTTAATCCAAAGAGGAAACGCTGCCAGCCTGCTGGGACAAATTTTCCTCGAAGAAAGTTTGTATTTTGTATTTTTTGTAAATATCCTGTGTATACTTACATACATAAATAAATATAGGTACATTTAAGCCAATTTCACAACGTTTAAAAAAATACTTGGCTATAGAGATTTTATGTATTATTTAAGGAAACTAATTGGTTGTATTGATCGCTCAAACATGTTACTAATTGCCTCCTAAATCACTTAAAGATTCGATAGATCGATCACGCTATTTATTAGATACTTTGTTTGTATATTTTTTCCTTAGCGATAGTAAAGAGACCGAATAAAAAATGCGTATCATGCGAAACATTCCATAAGACTTGGAGAATATCTAAATTGGGCGATTTATACTTGGAAAGAATGTTTGTATGGCAAGAATCTGTGACACGCGTGTTTTTATAAAGTCAGCTGGACCGCGTTTGGCTTTGAGCATAAAACCAGCGTTTGGATGTAAAACGTGAGACTTTTATTTTATCTACTATTTTATTATGTTAATTTTTACTTTTTAGGGAAGATTATAAATAGTAAAAAAAAACGGCTGAAAAGCAAAATATAACCAATATAAGAATTAGTCTACTCCTAGACATCCAATATATTATAAAAAACAAAAAGAATTTTAATTTAAAATACACCCAAAAATGAGGAGACGAAATAAAGACTCTAATAAACCTTTAAGCAATTTCTCTTCTCCAGTCAACAAATACTTATTGAAATTAAATACACAATATCTACAAATTAGATACATATCTACAATTACTTGAATAGTAACAAAATCAAAGTAAATAATATACTACACACACTGTACACTATACGTAAATGGTACAGTATCTATTTACAATATTAACAAACACTAAAATAGATCATATAATGAAGCTCTCTAAGTCAAAATTAATTATCCAAACGAGATCGGTATCGAATACAAATTACAATTTAACTAAACACCAATCTTATTTTCTTAACCACTTAACTGGGGATCAAACACAGCCAACGGATAATTAATTGGTCCAAAAATATACTAGACAGATACAGCTGTAATGAAATACTCGTTCGATTGGTGATTGGTTCGATTCTATTTGTTTGCCAGAGATCTAAGGATCGGCCATTTGATTGGAGCAAATATTTGGCGAACATATTTGGCAGTTGAATGGAAACAGAGACGTGCTTTATTGAGCAGATGATTTTTGTGTTTTAGAGTAAACGTTTCATTTAATTTGAAACTTATCATCATCATAGGTCGATAGGCCTTTACCAATAATTGCTACATCTTTTGGTCCTCCACTTACCACATCGATCCGTCGATAGGTTTCCCAGGTCCACCTAACGGAAGGCGTTCACACTTCGCCTGCCTGTGCGTGGTCTCCAGATCGTATTTGATTCTATTTATCGCTTTCATCATGTCATAGGATAGATTAATCAGTGAGGCTATTACGTAACTTGATTTAGGAACCGGTTAGGTATAGCTTTTTTTATTACCTTTTTCGTTCTAATAACTGCATCAATATTTCGATCGCTTTATGGGTTATTTCAATTTGAAACTGATTGCAACAAAGTTACATAGTGTATAATATTATCTACTAAATAGATGTTGGTACCAAGTTTATTTAAAAAATGAAAATAATTAAAGTCATTCAAAAGCTTTATAAGAGCTATTTAAATGAACAACTTGTTACCTACTTATAGCTTCTAATATAACAGTTATAACTAAACTAATATATGGAACCAATAAAAGGACGTCACTTAGCAACTACAAGCCGAAAGGATTATAAATAAAATGACATCAAAAGGACACGACAAGATGGTTAGAAAAATGTAATTTATTACACGGTGATGTGAAAATACCACGTTGGTTGTAAGCTATAGAGAAAACTTATAACCACCCATGTAGCTTTATTAAATAAAAGAGTGGGCTTTGTCATTATTATTCTGTGACAAACAGTTACTCAAATGAGAAAAAGATTAGTTAAATAAATCAAAAAATCAAACTAAAAAGATGGAAACAAAAATTTTGTGAACTCTATAAAGTTAATCCAATCAATTATAATAAAATTTAGCAGGAGGCATCAGATTCATGCTCAACTTATTGCGATTATAATGCCGCCATTTTGGTTTTATAAAAACAAAACCTATATAACCATCGCATGGCTTACACGAATTGATACACACCACACCCCATACATTAAATGATTCTAAACAAATCAAATTGTGGCGCTTTATCATTATTAATCACTAGCTTCCGCCCCGCGGTTTCACCCGCGTTCCCGAGGGATCTTGTATTTTCCCGGAATAAAAAGCCTATAGCCTTTCTCATTAAATGGGCTATCTAACACTGAAAAATTTTTCAAATCGAACCAGTAGCTCCTGAGATTAGCGCGTTCAAACAAACAAACAAACTCTTCAGCTTTATAATATTAGTATAGATAAGGCTTTTGTCTCACTATGGTAAGTGACGAAGTAAGTGAAGCCTACAGAGTACAGATATACAATGCAACTAAAAAAGAAGTGAAGATTACTTAAATTACGATTAAAATCGATCGTAAAAATCCCATGGTATTTTAGTAGATTTCGACTGGAATCTAAAAACGCAATTTCAACTTGGGAAAGCGCTATTTATATGTAAACTATTTATAAATAACCTATATCGGCTGTATTATATTTCGATTAATTTGTACGTGTCGTATATGAATAATTAAATTTTGTTCGAGAGTTAAGTTACTCTGTGGCGGTAGATTAATCGCTTTCATGTAAATACCTCGAGTTTTAGTGTATCGCTAATCAACACTTACAGCCTTAATCACTAATTGTTAGTAATTTTGTTAAATTGAAGCGATGCTTGAGCTTCGCCGTGAATTCAAGGTCGATGAACTGCATGCTACCTAAAGTACCCTTTAGTACCCGCTTGGTTGGAAAAATCTATTGCTTAGCATATGGCTGCTGGAATAGTTTATTTCTAGGATGTATGCTTACCACATTCGACCACAAATTTTTTGTTGTACTCTAGTTTTCAAATTACGTTAGACAGGTATATTTTACCAAAGATTTATTTGTATTAATAGTACCTAAGATCAAAGAAAATTATTGTTATTGAATCCCTTTGTATGAGAGTAATAACTCATACCTTTGTGTTATCAGCCGCCCTCAATAGATAACCCTTTGACTCAAAAATCACTACATCAAATACTCGTAAATTTAACTTATATTACGTACAGTCAACAACATAAGTAACTGAATAGATCAACATTTATAAAACACGTTTACACTATAACTATCCATAATATTAAAGATTATAGTAAACAGGTGTCTTTAAAAACCTACGTATTATAAATTTCTACTTCCTTGATAGTTTTTGTTTTTGTTAATCTAAACACGATTGTAAACTTTAAAATAAGTTAATTACAGTTCAGAATAAATCACCGTATTAATTCAATGATGTAACTCCATTGATCATTTAAGTATCTAATCGTAGCACAAGTAGTCCGATCGAGTTTTTGATCGATATATCCAAACTAATCGTAGAAATCGTAAAAGCACAATTGATTGTAAAACAGAATAAATCCTCTTAAATTTCTCGATATTTTAAATAAAATGTATACTTCATTGAACTGAATTAATAACCTAATAAAAAAACTGTAAAATATATTTTAAGAAAAAGAAATCTTCATCGCAATTCATGGAATAAAAATTCTTAGAATATTCTAATAGTGATGTAAGAAATCAAGCGAAACTATCGATTCAATTTTATTGATTCATAAATACACTTCGCACACTGTCGATAATATAAACAAAAACCAGAGTATATGTGATGAAAAACTGAAAGTGAAATATGGAGATGATGATAAAGAAATATCGATGAATGATACAACACAAATTGAAATGTAAAACAATGACATTCACAAATCTCATGACGTCATATTTTATAGTTAGGTAGGCAATAATCTACCTAATTCTATTGATATAAGAATGAATGTGGAAGGATGGAATGCCAAAGAATATCACTGTAGTTGATTTTCCCATGAGAATATCACGAGCATTTGCTACGTGAGCTGAGGATCAACTGAGTACGTGTCCCTGGAGGCCAATAAACCTTCAATATGTAGGCCTCACATCTAATACATACCCAGGTACATGTCGCCTATGATTGACAAACAAATACATGAGTTGTTTACGTTATTACTTACGTAAACAACCAAAAATAAAATAAGCAAAAAAAGGAAAATTGGTTAAATTGAAGCACAAAAGTGTGTAGCTGTAAGCTTGAAAAGGTTTTCATAAACAAACCCAACGTATCCATATTATATCCTAACTAATAATAGTGTGTTTCTTTAAATAAAATAAAAATGAATATTCTGGGACATTATTCCTCACACACGGCCATCTGACCCCAAACTAAACAGAGCCTGTACTATGGAAGCCAGATAACTGATATACTACATATACTACTTTTCATTTGTAAATACATTCATATATAGATAATTACACCCAGACTCAGGACAAACAGACATGTTCATGCACTCAAATGTTTGTCCTGAGTGGGAATCGAATCCACGACCTGTGGCGTGATAGATAGAGTATCTTACCAACCACGCCAGCCGGCTGGTTTGTTTGTTTGTTACCTTTTCACGCATAAGCCGCTGAACCGACCGCAATTTCTTTGAATTTGAATTTTTTTCTCGGGAATGCGGGTGAAACCACGGGGGACAGCTATTAATATTATAAATGCGAAAGTAACTCTGTCAGTCTGTTACCTTTTAAAGCCTAAACTGCTAAACCGATCGCGATGAAATTTGATACGTAGATAGCCTATGCCGCCTATGGTATACGACATGTATGGTACCTATGGACAAAGGCTACATTTTTTTTCTGGAACACGGGTGAAACCGCAGGGGACAGTTTTAGTTATAGTTTATTATAAACACGAATCGTATCGAACCATTTTAAGTTCTTCCATAATAATAATATGTAATTGATTGGATTACAAGCACATTCAAATAAATACACAAAATTACTTAACCAATTATAATAACGAACTTTATTTTTAACCCAAATCGTTATGTTAAACTACTTTTAAAAAGCGTGAAGAATATGAATAGTTACGGAGAAATATTCATAAATGTAATTGGATAAGCGGTTCTTAGTTACCCCTTTTATTCTCGAACAAAATTATAGTAAGTATCATAATAATATAATTGAGTAATTTGCTAGAGATGAAAGTATTGTATGCTTTAAAGCGATGGTCGCTCAGTATCACATCGAATGCCGTGACTAAGATCGTGGTTTCGAATCTTATAATGAACTTGAACTTTCTGTGAACGAAAACATCTTGAAAACCACAAAACACAAGCCTATTTATAATTAAAAAAAAAAACATTAACGTTAAAGCTGAAAAATTTAAATAGAAATACCTATGATACTAACTTATCATTTTTGGGGAGTTTTAAATCGCTTATTTAGCCTATTTAAATAAACTAGAGGTCGCCCGTGGTCAAAATTCGACCATAACTAAACAGAAGAGTATAATATAATTATTGACAATGTAAAGAAAATCGCTTCACTCATATACGAACTCTTTTCTTTAAGTCTGTTATTGCCAAAGCACTGACAAGTGATAGTGGTGACTTATATGTGTGTGTGTGTGTGTGTGTGTGTGTAGTGTTTTTTTTTGTGTTGTTTTTTAATTTATTTCTAATGAATCAGCTTCAGCACTCCTTCTCCATATAAACATTAACTGTAAGTACTAAATTTCATACTCCTCCGTCCGCGTAATTTTCGTAAAAAGGTATACCAAAGATTTTGCTTCACGTATTAATATTATAATGCTCAGATAAGTCTATACAAAAACTGTTCTAATTTCGAATACTACTTATCTGGCCACTAAAAAAACAGGCCCTAGTATAATAGCTAGAAAATATGTTACGTTAAAGTGAAGCTATAGATGTCCATCTATTTAGAATTGCTCACGGCTTATTTCACGTGTGTTTATTTTCAGCCAAATCAAAATTATATATTATTATACCGACGTAACGGAACGACCAACTGAAATTCAAACTCATAAACAAAGTTATAAAGTTAACTATTAAACTATAAAATTAATTAAATTTATTTAAATAAGCAGTTGAAAGTATTTTTACTACAAAATTGTGACGCTTAGATATACAAACTTATACAATAAAAAAATATTTGCATTTTGATAACAAGCAATTACTCACTCTATAGGTTTGTTTTTAAGGTATGGAACGCTTAACTAGTATGTCAAAGAAACAAGTTTGAAACTCTCTATGTGAACTTGTGAAGTCGTTACCCAATCGGATTTTGTTTGAAGTCACTCAAGTAAATTGTTACGTTAAATTACGTCGACAGGTACTGTGATATCAAAATACGAATGCAAATTAAAGCAAATGAAGATTAGATAACTTAAAATAAAAAGTGATTGCGTAAGTGTGTATGTTCATTTAAAAAAAACCATAAAGTGTATACATACATATACCAATTAAGTTAGTAGGTATATTAGTATACAACTTTCCATTATGAATAACTAGCTTTCGCCCCGCGGTTTCAACCGCGATCCCGAGGGATCTTGTGTTGTCCCGGGATAAAAAGTAGCCTTCCTCGATAAATGGGCTATCCAACACTGAAATAATTTTTCAAATCGAACCAGTAGTTCCTGAGATTAGCACGTTCAAACAAACAAACTCTACAGCTTTATAATATTAAGTATAGATAATTGTACAGATATTGACTTAAATCCGATGTGTTCCAGCAGATGCACTTGAGAGCCAATTTCGATCTAGGATTTGTGATTTAGTAAATTCGACCTTCATAAATGGCTTTGACTTTGACTTTAACTTAGAATTGGACTTCGACTTTGACTTTGATTTTGACTTTGACTTTGGCTTGGACTTTTTTGACTTTGATTTTGACTTTGACTTTGAGGTAGCCTTAGTCACTATCCGGTCCATAAACTAACTTTATGAATCAAAATCAGGTCGATCCGTTGATCAGTGAAAGGACAAACTAACAAACACACTTTCACGTTTATTATAGAGCTAGCTTCCGCCCCGCGGTTTCACCCGCGTTCCCGAGGGATCTTATTTTTCCCGGGATAAAAAGTAGCCTATGTGCTGTTCCAGACTATAATCTAACTCTGTGCCAAATTTCATCTAAATCTGTTCAGTAGTTTTTGCGTGAAAGAGTAACAAACATCCATCCATCCATCCAAACATTCACATTTATAATATTAGTAAGATTTATTATTAAACCTATAATAAATAGGTACTCATATTGAAACGATCTCCACATTCACCTAATAATAACACCGCTTAAATAACGTTATTTTTGTCTCGCGCTCTATGTAAACAAGAGACGATCGACCTAAATAAAAGACAACTCACCGATAACTGAGCGGAGCTCTCAGATTCACGGACGAACTCCGCGACACTGCTCCTCTCCGCTTATCACCTTCGCGCCAGCTCGCGTAACTCCGAGAAAATGACACCGCACCACATGACTCATTCACAAACTCAACTCTAGTATCCACGGTATCGTTGAACAACAAACTGTCATTCAAAAACTCACTTGCCACATCACTAAATTCAAAAGAGTCGTTCACATTTGCGACAGAATCGTTCTCGACGGAATTGTTTGCCGGCACGTAAATACCGTTGTGTTTTGGACTAGAATAGATGTACACGCGATTCAGTTCAGAATCGTTTTCAGTTTTTAGCTTTACGTTTAGCTGGGTTTGTGACGCATTTTGGTCGCGTTGGTAATCGTCTATGGAGGTGTACCACGCTTCTAACACCGCTATGTGGGAGTCCAGCTCGCGACACGTCAAACGGAACTCGTTCTCGTGGCATTGTTGCTCCTCCACGATTTCTGAAACAAAATATAAGTTATTTTATAGCTTTATGAAGCCAATTCTCTCACCATTTGAATCATTATTCTGTTCTATAAACTCTTCAACCATAAATTAGCATACTAATTTGTTTCCAATTGCTACGAACGTAAGAATTCGTTTTAGAAGTTGAAGTCTAACTTTCTCATATCTGAAAATCGTGACAATATCAAGACTTTAGACTAGAAAAGTTATGCTCAAATCTCTTTATCAGTGTAAATCCGCAAATACTTACTTAATTAAAACTAAACGTACGCACTTTGGATTCTAATATGAATATATTAGTATCCAAATTACGTTTAACAAGTTTAACAAGCGTGATATAGCCTTTAGGTCCCAAAGGGTTACATTCACCTAATTATTATACAACTTTAAATGTATAACATTAATATTTAAATGCACATACGTAAATATAACGGGCCATGGTTAATAACAGCTCTATTTGAGACTTTATTTTCACTACATTAAAGCTATTAATTATGTGATTTGGAATTGTAACTTGGTATGCATGTCGAGTGATAGATTGATACCCGGTTAGTATTTTTATTGTGTTTTATTTATTCGTACGTTTTTTATATTATGTTTGTTTTTATTTTATGAATAATAATAGGCTTTACAGCTTATAGTTATATTAATAATAATAATAAATAATAAATATTCTGGGACGTATTGATGTCAATCAACAAACTAATACAATGAAAATTAATCAATCGTGTAAACTTCAAAAGAACGTCTACATAAAACATTTGAAAATAACTAAAACAGATTCAAATTACTTTTGATTCTCATTCAATATGCAGGGAAATCCAATGTCTGAAGATTGGATTATTAAAATCTTCAAGATTGTTTTTCAGATTGATCTAATCTGTCTCTCTCTCTCTCTCTCTCTCTTGAATATACCCTTTTGTCTATTATTGATTTTCTTGTGTTTGACCACAATCTTACCACGGTAAGTAAGGATGTGGTAAAATGTGGTACGGACACAAAGCCTAGAAAGGAATTGGCCCTCAAGTAAAGCACAGTAGAATTCAGCTAGTTGCTTTTGACAGTATTCTACTTGAGGGTGGTAGCACATCTGGTGGGTACTACAAAGTACTCTAGCAACCACCTTCACCGAAAACCCAAGTTCGTAGGATTCGAACCCACGACGTTTGCCTCGGCATTCGCTGTCACTACAGAGCAAGAACTAGACTGCTGAGTTTTTAACGATAAAAAAAGATTAGTTTGATAAGTAAAATTATTGGAAATAGAATTACAAACCATATTAGGACAATAGTACCGTAAAAATCCTAATTCTAAATACTTACCAACTTTCATCATAGCAACGCAAAGCCGACATCTCAATTAAAATAAATCTCAGTTCACAATAGACATAAATATTTTGAATTTACGCTTCTATTACCGCGCATATAGAGCCCTTTATAATCCCTGGGTTTTAATATGTACCAAAGAAACAAACCCGGTTTATTCGTAAATCCTGGCATAAATTGCATAATTCATAGAGCGAGCATTCCGGCACGAATAGGCCCTTTTGTTAATGCATGGCATATTGTACTGTTGGACCTTTACGGCTTGATTTTGTAGCCGAAAGCCGAGGTCCTTAAACTCACGCATGGTATGAAATGTGATTTCGGGGAATTCTTGAATTTTGTTTGTATTTGCTGCGCATTGAAATTATACGCATAATACTGTAATCATCATAAGTGCTAGCCACGATTATACATATAAATAAATACATATATAAATAATTACACCCAGGCTCAGGACAAACAAACATGATCATGCACACAAAACCGGCCCGACAACCACAAACGATATGCCACGAACCTTTTAATGATGTAAAATACTCTATTAAAACATTAAATACTTACAAAATATACATTAAATACTTTACTTAAAAATATTCAGACTGCCCTGGATATGATACCAAGTAGGAAAATCAAGCCATAATAATTTATTTTTCTAGGAAAGGGAAAGGGTTCTTGCCCATACAGCCTTGTCTTATTTGATGTTTTCTTAAATCTTGAAATATAAAGGCCAAAGCCAAGACTGATTTATATACAGTTTAGTCATGTCGAGTCAGTAAGGTTTTAGTAAAATGGGGTCCGGTGTACTAAAACTTTTCACGGACTTTTTGTGACAACCTGAAGTTTATGTATTCATTTCATTCTCCTTCACTAGTGAACTTGGATTGATCTGCAATGGATAAAACGCCGATAATCCTATTGGCCTAATATTAATAGCCTATGGTATGGAGAAGGACGTCCTTTGAGAACGCGGGTGAAACCGCGGAGCGGAAGCTAGTTATTAAATAAAACTCAAAATACACCGATTCCATGAAAATAAAACGAAAACGCAACGTCACTTCGCAAGTTCCCGCTAAAAAGTCTTCAAACCAAAAGTAATAAGCACTTCTTCAACAAATAAATTAACAAAAGAATTTACTTTCGAGTAAAAATTGAACCTCCACGATAATAACCTTAAGTAAACAGTGGTACGAGAAGGTAACTTGCTTATTTCTGTCAGTACTTTTACTTATTCTAAGCTTACTTGAACAGTCAGTGGCTAAAGTGGCAGTGGACTACTTATCTATGTAGAACCGATCGCTCACAGAAAAATTACAATAAATACTTTAACATTAAAGTCCTTTTTAGTATGAAGTTAAGTTAGTTATTACCCTACAGCTTCTATTCCATAATAAGTAAGTCATTTTTAACTCGCAAAATTGAAAGCCCGACAGGTTGGAAGCATTCGTTCATCATGCATGCTAATGCAATTTAACCATCACAGGCAAGTGCGCAGTGCATCAAGCAACCCCATCTTTTATCTTTTTCACACCTTCGTAACATAATATCTGCTTCTCGTTCAAACAAAAACGCACCCTAACTTAACCAATTTGGATCAAGCGTCGCCATGACAACCGCTCAAAACAACGCTGTTTGTGGAAATGCACCAGTCCTTATTGATCTACTCAGCCTCTCTAATTGTTTGGCAGCTGGCCAAAAACGGGAACAGTAAAAAAACAGACGAAGGTCAACCAAAATTGGATGCTCCGGACACAACAGACATACCTACTCTATTAACGGAAATTAAACGTTGAATAGTCGTATTAAAGTGCAATTTAGATTCATTAATGTAAGGTGTGACAGGCTTTCCCAATTTTTTGGGGTGCTTGCTTATCCCGACCCCGAGTCTGTCTTAATTGAATGGGGTTGGGACAAACGGTAGGACACGTGTACTATCACTTGGCACATGCTAGCATTAATGATAAAGATTACAACTCCGAAAACAGCTGAACGGTGTTTTTCAAATTTACTTGTGGACTCAATATTGCTTAAAAGTAGTGTTGCTAACTTAACGTGGTGGTAGTTATGAACAATAACTGTAAATGTTGCTGTTACAAATTATATAATCCGTGCCCTCATGGAAACGTTTAGCTACTTATGTAAAAAAAAATATACACACTATTTTATAAGGTAAAATAACAACTAAGTAAATAATAATTATGTGAAAAGAAAACAAGGTATAGCGTAAATATTTTTGTAAATGCTTTTCAAAATAATGTATACATAACTCCATATGTTTACATGAAAATTTTTGGGTAGTAAGTACCGCACATTTTTAGATAATTTGAGTAAGAAAATACTTTAACTATCTATGTAAATAAAAATCAATTGACGCATGTATGAAAGATCATCACTTGAGAACAGCTCTACCGAATTCGCTGTTTTTTTGTATTGTTTTGTTCTTCAGGACAATATTTGTATGAATGAAAATTGTTGGAAAATGCACCGGAAAAATCGAAAATATGGATGGTATTTTTTTATGAAAAGTCACACTTTTCTTCATTAGTAAATTGCACCCGTCCAAAGCCGGAGTGGATCGCTAGTATTATATAAAAACCACCTTACAACAAATCATCAAAATGCAAAACAATCCTGCTTCAAAGGTACGAAAGAATTTTTAACAATACACAAAGAGCTACTTAAAGAATGCGTATTTCCAAAACCCTGTCTGCTCTCTATCAACGCATAAGCACTCAAAAAACAATAGACGTCAAAGAATGCCTCTGTACTTCGCATGAGACATTTAGAGGGATGATGTAGAAATCAATTCAGTGTACAACAAATACCTAACGTGACTGAGGGAGCAACCCTCCTAGACAACAGGGTAGACGCAGATGGGACTGTTTCCATTGTGCCGCCGATAGGTACGTCATTGATCAATATGTCACATCGAAAACGTACTCTGCATGTGCAAAAAAATTATAAGTAACCTAAGTAAGAAAGGGTTTGAAAATTCAATTTCTTTAGCACAGATCATTGAACAAAATCTTGCCACTTCTGTGCTGAACATTTAATTGTGAGCGACAGACTTACAAAATTCTTATTACCTAGTATTTATTATTCTACGAATTTATACACCTTAATTTTAGGAAAGTCTGCCGCTCACACAATTGCTTATTATTAATTAATTCAACTTAATTATTTCAACAAAACACAAAAGAAATTTAATCAAACACTCAATATTTTTAACCAGTAAAATCAAATATTTGATGTAAATAGTGAAAGAGAAAAGCATCGGAATGGCTAAGCTATTTATTCAGTAAAAAACAAAGAGCAAGTGTCCAGTGTCCCGTTGGGATCAATATCGTATCGGATGCAACTGTGTAAACAGGACTCAAACAATGACCCACTTCTTCTGGATGTACCGATAAACACGTATTCGTTCTTCTAAATAGCTTACCCAATACGTTTTTTATTGAGAATAATTATTGATTTATTACATCTAAAATATATGAGCAAGGTCGCGGGAATATTCTGTAACCTGATACCAGTAAATTAAGTGCTGAAACAAACGAAGATGGATGACTATAGATTGAGGAATGATAATAATTTGAAATATAAGATTCTAGTTCAGATTTACAAACTAGATCTATGAAACATATAAATAGGAGGAAGAAATATATCTTCCATATTATATATTATAATAATATCATAATATTAAGTTGATTTTCTTAACCTGTTACCAGCTACATGGAAGGGATACCTCTTAACACAGGTATTACTTCATTTATACGGAGTGCTCTAAGCATTGTATTTATAAGATTAAATCCCAGAATATTTATTGATTTATATATTAACCACACTTATCTAATCAGCCATAAGGTTTAATGTTAGGTACCTATAAAGTTCCTTATAATGTACTACATGTACATATAAAGCAGTTATCTATTTATTGATTTCCATAAAAATATATAATAACACAATTGCTGTTTGCATCCTTACAAAGCCTCTCTCGTTCCAGCCTCTATTCCCGTGCAATGTCACCCTTGGGATAGTCAGGTGAGTCCCTGATTAAACATTTATATTAACGACCTAGATTCAAATATGAACGCTCAAAAGGGTTGGCAATTCTGTAGTCATAGTTATTGAATAATGCTATGAAATATGCAGACAACTTGGAGATAGTGAGGTACGAAATATGGTTTTATTATTATCATTTTTAACAATTAGATATTTTGACGACGGGGTACTGTATGGAGTGGTGATTTTTTAGTCGTTCGCAATACTTGCAGAGGTGGAAGTACTCATCAATATGAACAACTTTTACATAACTGACTAACTGTGAAATCACAAAAAATCAAGCTGTTCCATACAAAAGTTCAATACCTACTCGGCCAAAATGTATGAAGCAAATGTTTGATTTTATGCAATATCTGAGTTGGTCCCATATAATAGTAAACTCACCACCCCAAATATCATCCTGTATAATGGATGTAACAATAAATAGAGGCATACATAACCGTATCGTCTCTCTCAAGTATATGATTTGCTCTCTCACTAAACCCATTCAGTTGTTAAATAGGTACATCTCAATATATAAATAATACAAAATAGGTATGTAGCTGGGACAAACAACTATATTATAAATATCGTTTTGAGATTCGTGTTCTTACTATAACGCCTAGCTCCTATCCTCGATTTGAAGTTACCAAGCACCTACTGGTGTGTTCCGGCAATTAAGACCCAGTCCCCTTGTAGATTTTGTGTGCTTACCACTTTCGGCCACATCATCACTTAGGTTACATGGTAAAATTGTAGTCAAACGGTCAAACAAAGCTATTAATATTTAAAAAAAAACACTTATTAAAAAGATAAATTAGCCATCAAAAAAGGTTATTTACATAAAACACATCCCTGGTCAATGTCTCAGTGCTTACTTAGCTAAAACTATTGAATAGGGAACTCAGGTTGCCGACTAGACAAATTGACAATCGATTCTACCGAAATGGAACTTCTATGTCGCATTATATTTTAAAGCGGCCAGAGTAGCATTCATTTAGTTACACCACACGTCTGAAAGAAAAGGTTTTGTTATTTATATCCTGTAATGTAAGGGTTTAGGTATATTAATACAAATATAAACCGAGATAAGCCAAATAGAAACGTAATCAAACATATTTCTCTCGATTAGTCTATTTATTTAGCAATGTTTGCGAAAGAAATTTAAAAATATCTTAATATTTTTTCGGAAAACAAATAAGTAATAAACCTTAAATTCCTTGCCTTTTCGGGTTTTTTATTTTGTTATAATGTTAACAAGAGCAAAGAGAAACTCTCAGGTACGGATTAAAAGCAAACCAAGATGTCTACAAAATCGATGAGTTAAAAAGTTTACAAATCGAATAAATTGTCGATTAACCGAAATTAAGTGGCGGTAACAAGTCTCAAAAGCGTGCTACAAATCGATGTACACAATTAATCATGAGCCCCCATAACGCGGTAACTTCCCATTAACGAACGCGTCAAGGTGCGTAACGTCGCCTTAACAGCCCTATTCTGCAAACTAAATGATTAATGATAATGTTTTTTTTATTGCATAGATCAAAATATGGAACTGAGCGTTGACGTAATAAAACAACACATTTTAATGAAATGTTTGTTCCACAAACTATTTTATTATAATTATATAACCTTTGTTATTTATAATTGAAAAGAAAAATCTATAAAAAATAATGCCTTACTGAGTTTCTTGCCAGAGTCTTTTTAGTTTAAGTGTATTTCGAACCCATGGTAGAGTCAATTGTAACTTACACAAGTGCTTTATTACGGCCTAAACTGAATAAATGAGTTTTACTTTAATCTATTTCTATACTAATATTATAAAGAGGAAAGATTTGTATGTAAGTATGTTTGTAACGAATTGGCTCAAAAAGTACTGGACCGATTTTAAAAATTCTTTCACCGTTAGAAAGCTACATCTTCACCGAGTAACATAGGCTATATTTTATTCCGGAATCGCGGGTGAAACCGCGCGGAAAATCTAGTTCATTATATTTTACGCCAGCCCATTAGAAATACCACAAGAATACTTATGACTTAGTAATATTCTCTTTTATGTATAAATAACTTGAAAATCTGGTATAATTATGAACAGTTTGTAATAAAATAAAATAAATAAAAGCAAGTATCGAATAAGTATCTACTTTAATGCTTTAAATTAAGAGAGGGAGTTACAGTACACTAAAAACAACTAAACTGCATGGAAATCAGTTCAGTAATTTTCCATACTGAAATCAGTGAAACAAAACGACGGAACGACAATGCATTTCAAAATACCCACATAATTATAGATTTCAAACGGTAAATTTGGAGCAGTACAAAGTGTGCTCTATATAAAAACGTCAACGTTGGTCTGTCTGTCTGTCCGTCTGACGTTCAACTAATTGCGCTTAACGATCGATAAAGTAGTGTCGTCAGCCTAAATAGCTTAAGAATAGCTGCCCTTGCGCAGTTTACTCGCTACCGGAGATAAATCAGTCTTTGCGTAACATGACTCTGGAGTTTACGATTACTTACGACTCCTATACTAGCAAATGTAGCAAAAGAAAAATAGTTTTAGTTAAATGTTGCAAAGCCGTTGGATTCCGTTTCTATCATTAACTGTGGTGAATGATGGTCACGAGTAACCCGGAAACTCAAACGGGTTTTTTGTTTTCATTTATTAATAACTAGCCTTCACCGCGGGTTCACCCCCGTGGCCAACAGTTTTGGAGATTACGTACTACAACCAAACATACAAAATTTACCTCTTTATAATAATAGTGTAGGATCTACACTACACTGTAGATACTTCCGTAACATGCGCTCGTCACCTAGTACTCATTCTAGCATGATCTAGAATGCCTGGGGAAAAATCTCCCCTCGTGGGAAACAAAAAATTCGTGGACATATCAACATCAAATGAACAGCAGGAAGAATGGAAGAATCTGAAGAAGAAGGCCTAAACAAAATCCTGTTTTGGTAAAATTTTGGGACTCCAGGTATGACGTCACAAGGCTACCAGTGATCTCAATCCTATCGATTGTGTACTAAATCAAGATGAACCAAAACCGCGTGCTACAGATAGTTCACTATAAATAGAATGTGTTGCCACGTTGTCATTGAAACCACGTCCTTTGTATAGGATGGATTGAATATGTATTGTAAACTATACAATAGGGTGCTCTCCCTGTCATTATACATTCGCTTTCTACCAGATACGTAGTCATTATATTATATTTATAAAAAAAATATCACCCTCTATAACTTATCATCTGTCATAATTTTTTTATGAAATTCGCTTGCTCCTAATTTCTCTCCACGAGGGTGTATCTAATGGTGATAAAGTAATATGTCAGAATTGTCGTCACTTTTAAATTTTTTAATGGTTATGACTTTATGACACATATTTTATATTAACATTTAACTGAAACGTTTATGAATAAGGATAACCTTTAGGAAATACCTATCGGAGTATTCGGAAAATAAAAAATATCTACATATACCCCAAATTGTCCTTGAATTATAAATCACTAGTTATTATATTATATGTTACATATATGAAAACCTCTTCTTTGTTGGAAATCGGCTATAAAAGATTCAATAAACCAACCCTCCCTTAGGTATTTATTTTAATATGTGGATTACATAACGCTATGACCCATATTATGCTCATTGTAGGATTCGAATCCAAGACTTTTGCCTCAGCATTCAACGTGACTACTACTGATCTATCATCACCTTCAAAGCAGGCCCTCACCATAGCAGTCTTACGTCATCGCCTAACTGGCGTAATCTTTGTTTTATTCAATCAACTTTTCATAATCTTCTATACCTAATAGAACATTTTAAAATTTACCTATAAGTCCATCCACTCGGTAGTACCACAACATTAACCACAGTAATCCAGCGTACGTACATCGCGCGCGGGACGCCTTCAACATTTTTCCAAACTCACATTTTTCACCAACAGCATTTTCCGAAATGTAACATAAACCTATGACATATTAATTACTAATCACCCGATTATCTCATTATCAAATTAATGGGGTCACTGACTGGCCATTGTATTTTTTTAATAATTGGATTAAAGGTTGAATGACAGCGAGCGTAAATACGCGCGTGCGTGCGAACGAACGATCGACACAAGCTTCACCGTCTGAAGCTAGTGCGGTACTGAATTGTGTAGCAAGGGAACTTCGTAGAAGCAGAGCTGTAGCGTCGCGTAGCGTTTGGGAAAATCCAACGTAGAACAAATTGATCGCTTTTCATACGAACCCTTTAGTTGTTTTTCATTTAAATCTTAATTTATGCTCACTTATGTTGATTTAGGGAGCTATGACATTAGAAGGGTTGTGCGCATGAATGAATTAACAATCTCCATTTTAAATAGAGTTTGAAGAAGTTGAGAAAATTGTAAGCTCTTTCTACTTAGCAGTGATCTTAGAAAAATGAAGCAAATGACTTACGTTTCTAAAAATATAATGTAGATAAAGATGTAGTATAAATCAAGTGGTGAAAGTGTAAATAAAGAGATGTAAGTAATTATAGTTGCTTTGTTTCTTTATTTATACTACTCACGAAGGACTTTAGCTGTTTCATGAGAATTCCTTCTACAAACAGAATGTTAATTAACTTAACCTCAGTACATTAAGCATCATATTGATCAAAAATATTTTATTAATTTCGTTTCATAAAGTTATGGAGGAGAGTTAAAGTTTATTGAAAATAATCTTTAAATTAAAATCTCTTTAGTTTCATGTACAGAATGAATAATTAAGTGTTACTAGGCGATTATTCTGTAAATAGAAGAGATACTCAATCCTTAAAATTTGAGTCGACATTCACCTACATTTTTTTTTTATTTTTGTTGAATAATAGTGATATAATTATGGTAAGTAACGTATATTCACTTTTTAAACACGAATATAAATATATACTAGCTTTCGCCCCGCGATTCCTCTCGCATTTCCGAGGATTTTATGTTTTACCGGGATTAAAAGTATCCTATATCCAGAATATCTGTGTGCCAAATTTCATCCAAATCCGTTCAATATTTTTTGCGTGAAAGAGTAACAGATATCCTATCTATCTATCCTCACAATATCTAGTAGGATTAGCATGATCATTATAACTAAGCTGTCTAAGTTAATGAACCTATACAATGCATCGATGATTGCATAACATATCAGGCACGAATCCAATAGTGCAATTTAGGGGAAGCGAAAGGGTTATATGTTTATGGCACGCGCACACAACCTACTCAATTTGACGAGTTTGTTATTGTTATTTTTTATATGGGTTTGTAGGTATGGAAAGAAATCGAATAATTTAATTCTAATCTTGTCGAAATAGGTATGTTGTGGTAAAAAATATTTGAATTAATATTACAGTAGGAAAGGTACAATCACGAGCATAAATATATATTACCTAGTATAATTTTAATGCGATTTTCTCGAGAAATAACGATTGCATCTTTGAGATAACTAATTGGTATTGGTCCAAAATAATATATTCGTAGTTTAGTAAGAGTATATATATTTATGCTTGTGACTGTACCTACTACCTATTATCATTCGCACAATCGGTTTGATCTAATAGGCATTTATAAAATGACATACAGTTATGACACAGACGGTTAATACCCACTATTGCTCAAAAAGGGCCATCGAATTGTTTTACATTTGTTGGTTGTGTTCGTTTAAATCGTGGATGGTTTCCATTTTGAATTTTTTAACGCATTGCATTTTAATTTATTTCGTCTATTACAAGTGCCTATGAGACGTAATTTTGTGATATGCGCCTAAGTCGTAGGCGTACAAAATTACGATCGCAGTGGATTTATGTTTATATATTTTTTTTTAACTTTACATCGTTCAATAAATAAACCTTTATTGATAAGGAACCAATGTATGGTTTTAAAAACATAATTAATAAACATCTCATAGGCCCTTAAAATGTATGTCTTAAATGTGTATTAAATCGCAAGAAATATCCGTTAAAAATTCAAAATAGGTAGGTACCAACTTCAAATGATTATGTTTAATAAACATTTATCACACGAATCGCGTCCAAGCCATTTAACGTTCCTTGAATATTCGTTAGTCAAAGTCAAAGTCATTTATTCAGTTTAGGCCCTAAGAGGGCACTTATGAACGTCGAAACTACTGAAGTTACCACCGATTCGGAAGTCGCCTTCAACTGAGAAGAACCGGCAAGAAACTCAGCAAGGTTAATTTTTTTATATATTTAGTTTTTTTACCACAACACACATAGCTTATCTAAATATTTTACAAACTTATCCAAAACACAAAAAGTGGGACATGAAACGTTTTTATTGCTCAAATTCATTAACTTTCAAATGTCAACGTGTAACATAGCTGGCAACATTGTCCACGTATAGGTACGCCGTAATTATTATCACCAAACTCCAGGAATTAATCAGGACAAATCAAACTTTTCAGTTTTTGGTCAGTAGGCGAAGGTAGGTCGTGCGTGGGTTTCAATCTACATTAAATTTAAGCTTTCGGTGAAGGAAAACATCTTCAGGAAACCATAGCACGGTGGTACGGTAATTTGTAGTAGATACTCGCCTGGCTGATTGCTAGTCTCAAGTTGAAAATCTGTCGCCAAGCATTACCGGTGTGTTCCGGCAGCTACACTTGATGACAGTTCCTTCTAGGCTTTGTGTGCTTACCACTTTGGACAACATCATCACTTACCATGGTGAAATTGTGGTCAAACATAGCCCTATACTTAGTAAAAAATGGACTCAGTACTCAAATATCAAAACTCATTTATTCAGTTTAGGCCCTAATAAGGCACATATGAACGTTACAATACAATAAAAATGATTCTACACCGGTTTGGAATACACTTGGACTAAGAAGACAAATAAATAAAATAAATATGTAAACCTTTTATTATTTCTCATTGTCATTAGATTTCACAATATTTTACTGGCATGCAACAAAAAAAGAAAATATTTACGTAATAATATTAAACAATTGAATAAATTTCAATGTATATTTCAAATTATTATTAAATAAAAAAACATTTTTAAAACCCCTATGCAGGGTAAAGGCCTCCTCCTTTCTTTCCATTGTTATCTGTCTTTGGCTTTAATTTGCCATTTGTCTCCTGCTATAATTAGATAGATATCACGATTTTATATATAATTTTATAACGAATATGGTCACCCTATGCATAGTATGCCGGCGACACATTAATATGTACAAAAGGGCCGATATGTGAAGTGAACGGTATCACAAAAAGGGTTCGGTACATCGTAGAGTATGATCACGTAAGCGCATGTCCTGTCCTGTGACATATTAATTTAATTAGAAGTTATGCTGACATTACGATTTAGAACGAATTAAAAATATAAATTGTGGAACAAAAATCGGTAAATTATTTATATTTTATTAATAGATACCTACGTAATTTATAATGTGCAAACTTACATATAAATACGGTTTCAGTTAGATATGATTAGGTTTTTTTTTCTTTTATTCGATATGCAAATCTATATACCTATATATAGATATATGGCGGGAGTGCAAAATTACGGATGTTGATATTTTCTTTGAATAAAACACGAACCAATCTAAATAATAAAATCACACTTAATATTTAAAAAAAAAAAACCTGAAATTAAAGTACTAATAAATAAATAAAATAAAAGTAATGTATTTTTAAATGCTTTTTTATTTTTTAATAATAAATTTTACACCTGATTATGCTGTTAATGGTTTTAATTAATGCTTAGTAGTGATGAAGTACAATTTCAGTTTTTTTTTATTTAATTAAAATTACGACCGAATATTTTTATTTTATTATTTTCGGAATACTTATGACCTATACTATCATCCCTCAAAAGGACCGTACTTCATTTATTAGGACCTTATATATAAGAGTATTTTTTATTGGTTCCCGCCTCTTCTAGCTTGTCCTACTAATATTATAAAATTGTGAAAGTACAAACATTAAAATGTTTAGATGTTTGTTAGGTACCACTCAACTCCGTAACGGCTGAACAGATTTGGATGAACTTTAGCACATAGATAGAATATATTCTATATTAACATATAGGATACCTACTTTTTATCCCGGGAAAACATAAGATCCCTCGGGAACGTGGGTGAAACCGCGGGGTGGAAGCTATTAAGTAATATATGCCAATGTAACCACAATTTATAGGGATGGACCGATTTTGATAATTAAAAGCTCCAATCTGTCACCAAGCACCTATTCCGGCACTCTGCACTTGAGAGCTAATTCTTTGTGTGCTTACCACCTTCGACCACATCCTTACTTACCATGGAGATTTTATGGTCAAACCAGACCTATGCAAAGTAAAAAACTGCCGTAACCTTCACCAGCTTTAGCTAGTAGTACTCTACTAAGATATTTTCCAGTTTGTAGGGTTATACCTAATTACAGTAACTTTTGGTATCGTCAATTTAAAAAAAAAACATAACATTCATCTTAATATACATTTATTTTTGCGTTATCCATAATTAAATCAACTTAAATTATACAATACATACATACACTGTATACCTATCTATACAATATCTTAAATAGGTACCTACATGTCGGTAAATCGGTATGCGGGAAATTCGGTTTGTTTTAGGCACTGATTGTCTACTTGAGAAACAATGCGCGCGATCACTAGTGTCAAGAAAATTAATACTCTTGTCAAATATAAAAAAATATTTAATTGGACCGATGGTAATAATACTCCCAATTTAGGCCAGAATTTTTCAATGGCCAGTTAAACTGTATCTATTAATTTGAAATTAGAACTGTTTTTTTAAAACTAAAAAAAGAATGAAAATCAGAGGAACAGCAATTGAAAAATCGGCCCTTAGCCGAGTTAAAGGGAGAAAAGGAGCTAGTAACTAAAGAAGCGACAAACTCATAGCTTTAAATCATCTTTCAATTTAACGGAATCTCATTTAGTTAAACAGCGTGAAATAATGTATCACTTCCTTGCCTTAGGCACATTGGGTGGTTTGGTGGTTGAGGGTTATTCTCAAAAAAGTCAAAAATATACGCCATAACATTTTATATTCATAATATTTCCACTAGACATCCACTTGGTCGGGTTCGTCACAATATTTCACTAAAACACTCGTATAATTTGCTTATTCAATTACACAATATGGAATACCTTAATTTTTAATATGAAATGCATGATACATGTAGTTTGGAGTATTATAGTAATGATTGTATTTATAAGTTTATATTTTTTAACAGTTATTTGTAACTTGTCATCAAAATAAATAAAAACACATACAGGTTGTAAACATAATTGAGTACAACCTTTTTTAAGTATGAATTAAGTAGTAAATGTAATAATCCTGTATGTATGGTGATACCGACGCGCAAAACAAAAAAAAAAGTAACTAAGTATACATATTAATGAAATATTTGCACCATTACTTAAAAATATTACCAGTGAGATGAAAAAGAGAATGTTTATATTGTATACAGCTGTCACCTTATTATAAAAAGATCACAATATCAACATGATGACTTGTCCCTTTTTATTACTACAAGGTTTTATTTAACTCAACCTGTTAGAATGTGTGGGTCAAATCTTGCGACTGAAATTTATACTAGTTCCACTCAACCGAATAAGCTGAAATTTTGCTATGGGTGCTGGTGACAGTACAATCTAATAAGATTGTACTGCTCATAAGAGCTTGTTTAAAAAAAAGTTTATTATTTTTAATATTAATTTCTTTGTATTTTTATAATAATATACTTTTCTGAATGTATGTTTTAATGAAAATATTCTTTTATTTATTAAAATAATAATTGTAATGCATAGCAAGGCTTGTAGTGACCAATTCAATATGGTAAGTGATGATGTGGCCGAAGGCAACTACACTAAGCTTCAAGAAAACTGGCTCTAAGTGTTGCTTTTAGCACTGAATACTTATTTATCTGATTTATATGGGACAAAACAAACACTATTTCAGTGCAACTGAAGATTTGAATATAAAATATACATTTACTATAATATTTTGAAAAGAGACAAGAAAAGTTGAGTGGGTACTTAAATGAAATCAAAATTAATACTTAATACCTATTTTTTAAAATAAAAAAAGACAAAAAAACATTGATCACGTGCAAAATTGAATGTTGAATGAATTCAGTTATATATTGAATTATTCAGATTTTCACATTTATTATGAGTAAAATATTCTAAGTTTTTAATGTTTTTTTTGTTTTTTTTTTGTTACACCATGAATTATTTTTGACAATCAAACATGCTATTACATATTATTTTGTTAAATATATACTTGTTTACTATGAATTCTATTGATAACATGACTTATTAATTTTGAGACGAAATTACTTTGCCTAACAATAAATAACAATTTGAAAGTACATTTAATACAGCTTTATTTCTTTATAATACTCATAGCAAATATTTGTTTAGGAAATTATTCCTCAATAGAGTAGGATTCGGCGATCGCCATTTTATTTTTGCAAAAAATTTTGAGCAAATTATTTGGAAGAATTATAAATAAGTAAATTATGTTTAAACCCAGTCTTTAATTGAAAACTATAATGGCATACTAATATACTGGCAAATAGTCACAGATTTTAATAATATAACCACAGTATAACATCATCTTATGATAGGTTAGAGGTCGACGGTAAATTGAATTAAAAAAAGCTAATTTGTATATTCATTTAGCTATTTTTTCTTTTAAATATCAGTCAACTGTATTTAAAACATTTTAATTTTCTAAATGAGTGAACCTTGTTATCTAAGTTCAGAAGTGGGAATTATAGATATTTTGTGAGACCACAGTGTAGTAATAAACTGTAGCAGTGGGTCAAGATCAAAATCAACACATTCAACAAACATTCTAATTTAGTCGACAAATAACAAAACAAGTGTACAACTTCCATTTCCTCAACAATTTCACCTTACCCACTGCATCATCACTACACTGTCACACTAAAATTACAGTCAATAAAAATTAGACTTACATGTGAACTCGATCATGATTAGCATAGACAATAATTACAATTATATTATTACATCTGTGGCAGGAACTCAATGGGCGTCGCGAACTTGAAGTCTTCGGGGAACAGTTTAGCCGCGAATGGATACATCAGCTTGTATGACTGACGGATGGTGACGTCAGCGACGCCCGCTATGTCACCTATCTCTTTTTGACTGCGTTTGGCGTCTGATGCCTGGAATATTTAATTAATAAAATTAGCCAGCAGTTGTGTAGTTTGGGAATCGACATGAGCCCAGCTCTTAAATGTAGTAGAATAAAATATACTGCACCTAGCATAATACTAATCACTTAACTGTCAAGTTTTCCTGAACTTAACAACTTTAAACTCAAACATCGAGTTTATTATTGTAATAAGAAATAATAAGATCAAGAACCTACCTGTGACGCCATATAAATAGCAGCTGCAGCAACAGATATAGGGCTGCGTCCAGACACAATATCTAACTCTCCAGCCTTCCTCGCAATATGGGTAGCCGCCCTCTGTACGGAATTCGGAAGCCCCAAGTTTGAGCAGAACCGAGACATGAAGTCTGCCGTTGTGATGAGGTCCACGGACGTCTCCAAAGCTTTGAGGATCAATTTGAAACACCTGCCGATTTCTTTCTTGCTAATTTTGCTAACTGCACAAATCTCTTTGAAGGTACGCGGTACGCCTTCCTGGCGGCAAGCTATGTAGAGGCAGGCAGAAGCTATGGCGTCATTCGCTCTGCCTTTTAGGTTTTTGCCATCGTGTACCTGAAAGATTTTGTATTTTTTACCATTTGTTACAGGCTTTTATGGGTATGTTTATGTTAAATCCTACTAATAGAAAGCACAGCTGAACGGATTTGGATGAAATTTGGCACACAGATAGATTGTAAAACGGCGGGGCGGAAGCTAGTTAGTATGATAATAAATATCTACTTTTGCATTAAGAAGCTGCCCTTATGTAAAGCAACACTTGTACAAACAATACATAATATAACTACCTAACTATGGAACTAATTGTAAGTGCCAGTGTTTCTTTTATCAGTTAGTTGTGCGTAAATAAATAAAATAATAAAATATAATAAGATAGTCTACTAGATAGAAACTCTGCATATTCCATGTTACAAGGATTTTTCATTGTTTAATTACCATATTTTTGATATCTTATCACAAAATTATCAAATTAACAAGAAAAAGGTACCCTGGTGTATGAAACATAAGAAAAATGACATGGGGCTTTATAGCTAAGCCATCCGTCTTTCTGTCTGTCTATCTGTCTGTAATTCTCTCTTTTTGTCACAGGGTATATTTTATTTTCTTTAATGGGATCCCCATACAAGAAACCCTGAAAGAGAACTTTAACTTTTGAACTATGGGGTTGCAAAATCTAAATAATATATTTTGTGCAATTTTTGAGATATGGAATATTTACGGTAACACACATCTTGAGTTTAACGACCACAGAAATAGCTTTGTTTTTCAGCGTCTTCGAGAAACACAAACATATTTTTGTAGACCCTACACACTGTCCTTTGATATTGATTGATACCAACTTAATATCACTAAACATACCTGTTTAAATAGATTATTGGCTCTATCGACAATAGTTTTTGGCAGGTTTATCCTGTCTGCCATTGTGTTAATTTCCCGGAATGCATTTATCAGAGCCCTGTCAGTACTGCTAATGTTTCTTCGGTTCTGATACTTGGATACTCCGAAACTGTCAAATGAGGCATCTCCACGTCCTGGTCCGATGATTGTAGATAGATCTCCACCAGATAGCAGTGGGTTCTCTGGCCCACCAACACGAGATGGGTCAACACCTGATTTCTCATTGCTGAATGTTCGCCACTCTGAACCAACATCTATTACTCTGTGGAGATTGTAATAATGATATTTTAAGTGACTGTGGCCTTTGTAAGGGTCTGTCCAGCCGGCACATGTTGACATTAATTTGACTCACTGTGCATTATAATGAAAATCCTAACTTATAAATGCAAATAATATAAATGCAAATGCGAGGTTGTTTGTTTGTTACTTTTTCATGCCTAAACCATTGAAGCAATTGCGATGAAATTTGGTACGCAGGTAGTCCATGGTATGGAAAGTTAAATAGGATACTTTTTTTCTCAGCTACACGGGTGTAACCGTCGTGGACAGCTAGTGTAGAGATAAAGGATATGTCATTTCTATAGGATAAAGAAATACATAAAACATATTAACAGAGATTCTATTATCTTTGCATTTCTAAGTATCTTTTTGTAGATGAGAATCAAGCATTATAGCATATACAAAGCCATCTCCGCAAGTTTATTGTTCTGTACTGAAACTGTGTTAGAGTGACTAATTAGCATAGTGAAAAGAGCTCTAAATTTCCCCACCACTGCAGTCTATGTTTAGATTCAGAATTTAGCATAACCTTATGGCATCTTATACCACTACATAAGTAGTAGTAAAAATGTGAAAGTTTATCTGTCTCTTATGTTGTTATAGCCAAACATTTGAAAGAAATTTGGCAAATAAATAATCTTGGATTGCAGGTGGATATAGCTGTTAAGAATATAGATAAATTATGCTTTCACTGAAGCCTAAGAAATAAATTATATATTTCATTAGGAGAAGCTATGAGTGTAGGATAGCCCCTTCATGGTTTATCTACCTTAGTGATCTATGCTGTTACATCCATACATGCTAGTTCCCCTTAGTTGTGCGCAGTTTAACATTAAATTTATCAACCTCGAAGTAAAAAAATTCAATACATCACAGACGTGAGTTCAACACCTTTGTTATTATTACGACACAACGAGAATTGTAAGTTAAATTTCGTAAACGTAATACAGCAATCATACCTGTCGCCGACTACGAGGCCGCATTCCGAACATATCATGTCCCCAGCCCTGTAATCTTCAATAAGTGGCGCATCCGGGTGGGCATAGCACACCACTTTATTCGTCTCGATTCTAAAACCACAAGCGAAAGTAAGCTCATCATTCATCAACAAGTAGAAAACTCACCATCGGGAAACAAATTTGCAAACACATGTTTATTTAGCACTACCGTAAACTTACTTAAATGCATTTTCATTAACAAATGCAAAATTAGTCGAACAATAAACAAATAACGTCGTAATAATCGAAACAGGAATAAAATAAATCAGAAAACAGACCTCGACGTACTCGCCATGATTGCTGCAGTGTTGTCAGTTAAAATCTCACTTGACAAATCGAACGCAGTCGTAGTAAATTTAGAAACGCACGCAATATTTGGTTACGGCATTGTACGCACCTTGCGTACCATTAATATTTAATACTGAAAAGATGAGTAAAGTAAGCATTTAACTGTTTTTAGTTATAAATATAGCGACATACAATTTCAGACAATCCAACATCGTTAAATATATTTTTATGTACAATGTGAAACTGTTTTTAATCCAAATAACAGGTGCCCATATAATAGTTCTACGAAAACCTCAACTGTCAAACTCATTTGTTTTAATTGACCGATTATTATAATAAATCAATAAAAATTACAACCCACTTACTCCTTAATCATAACATAAGTTCACATTCTAAAATGTGGTGGAATCATGTGTAGGCGTTGTGACTTTTATACCTACTGGTTTTTAGCAAATTAACTGAATAAAATTGAATGCATATTTTTTCTAAATAAACATATAAATAAATTAAGGTGTCTGCAATTGTTGCAATAGAAGAGTAAATATCTTTTACTAAATATTAAGTATACTTAGTATGGAAAGGAGACGTATTATATAATTATACGTTTGCAGTAACAAATGTGTACCATTGTTTGTAAGGTGGTTCATCCACAGTGACGCATGTTGGTGTAACACGCGCCTGCATCGTTACGAGTTTTTAATACCGAGTTTCTAATATCTTATCGTACGTCAGAACCACGCGGTCTCGTTAATATACGGCCGTTTGCCCTCATAATAATCATGGATATATTCCATGCTTGTCGGTATTCAATTTCATAAATAAATGGGCCGACCCTTTCCTCGCCAATAGTTGCCTAGCATATCGTGTGTAAAACCATAGTAACATGTTACGTTGTCGTTCCATCGCATGATAGTCCGACAATATCGTATATGTGCTGCAGAAACGTGCATCAATGCGACACCCATCTGTGCTTCACCGTGGGAGACCACAATGAAACAAGTCAGAGTGACACGCAAAATAATAATTTCTAAAAAATAGAATATACGACCATTTTATTATTTATCTTTTAAAAACATTGTATTTAAAGCATTTATGGGTCAAATATTTATAGTATAGTTGAGAAATTATTGCAATATACCTACATAAGTACATCCAGATTTGGTATACAGGATTATTTAAATTTAAATGTACTTATAAAGTAACATTCTCAAATGTATGGAACAGTAGATTTTATTCACGCCTTTGGCGTTGGCCACGTAGTGATATTTATTTATATTAATGAGTTTTACCTCAAAAGTTAAGCAATAAAAACATAAAATAAAAAGTAGGAAAAATATTTTTCAATCCATTGAATCTTAGCTCTAGACTTGTGTAGCTCGCGAGCTAATGATATAAAAGATATATGATTTCAAATTATATCTTTAAAGATTTATGGTTTCAATTTGAGTTACTGAACTAAAGGTGATTGACACGTAGTTGACGGGTAAAGTATCTCTCTAGCTCTTCTAGCTCAGATAGACATAGATACGACGTATAAAGAAAGAGACTAGCGATTATTAGTGATACGAAGCACTGCGCATTTGCGCTGGCCGGCCGTTTGTGATTGGATAACGATAGACACTATAGATATCGATAATTTGTAATGTATTGATATGTCTTGGTGTGTTTATCGTGTGTGAAAATATACGACGACGTCTGTGTGGTAGCGTTGTAAAAACACATCGCTAGTTTTCACTCTGTCATCAAACGAATCTTTATATCACTAGTAGGCTACAGATATAAAAGAGTGAAATATATCATTGGGCTGAAAATATATTTATATATATTATTAATTTATTTATATATATATAATGTATATCTTTTCAGTTGTGATACATTTTCCGCATCTCTACTTAGCTTAGCGCACACTACGTACACTTTCCTTGTGTATGGCAGCACTGAAGGATTAGCATAGACAATATGTTGCTTTTTATGAAGTTGACAGCCATTGACAATAATATTTTTCCTTTTCAAAGGCAGGCAAAAGATTCCAGCCCATACAGCCAAATAAGATATTATTTGAAGTTTTCTGATGTCTGATATGTTAAAATGTAAAGGCCAAAGCCAAGTCTCGTATATATAGTCCAGTCAATCAGGTTTTAGTAAAATGTCTGATAAACTTTTCACAGACAAATTTTCTGCATACCACAACTTATTAATCTTTAGCGCTCTACAGACGGTCGAGTGGATCAAGTAGTTGAAGTATCAGAAATCATTAGATGTAGGTTTCTGACTAGAAACTTACTGTGACTCATTCGAAACTGTACAAAGACTTTACCAAGGTGACCTTATTTTTTTCATACTTTTATGCACTTAGCGAGGGTTACCAAGTGCCTACTAACATCGGAACGCCAGTTGCAGGTATTTAAAATTCTAATTTATGGTAAATTATCCGCTATTGGTCTTCAAAATGTCCTAAGGCGACGGTAACCACTTAACATCACATAGACCGTCTGCCTTCTTGTCAATCTTATTTATAAAAAAAAAATAACGTAACGCAGTAAGTAAATCATATTAGTTTCTCACGTTATTATTCACTTAACATTTATTTAGTTATCTAAGTATATTTTATTCATTTACAAGTTCACAACAGCAATAATATTTACAAACCAAAACGAGCACTTACGCATCGTATTAGTTTTGTGATGTGAGGCATGACAAAAAATCATTCAATACACTTCTATCCGACTATCGGATCGGACGTGTATTGAATGTTCCAACAAAGTAATGGCTCCAACGCCTTCCGACTATCGGATGAAAAAATCTGACGTATATTCCGGGCCTAATCCAGGGTGTCAGCTACCTCCATACCAAATTTCATCAAAATTGGTCCAGCCGTTTGAGCTTCAAGATGTAACAAACAAACACACACACACACAAACTTTCGCCTTTATAATATTATAAGTGTGATTAGTGTGATAATTATTATAAGTGTGTTAAGGCTAAGCGCGCACTACGATAAAAAATCGTTGCGAAAAAATATCGGAAGTCTGTGAACAACAAAAATACACCACAATTCGCGCACTGCGAAAATAAATCATTTGTGATTTTTAAAATAGCAGATGCGAAATCGTACGTATATTCTGTACCCCATAAGGCGGTACCTAAACCCGCGCATTACGGAAAAAATCGCAAATGCAGCGTCTATTTCTTCTGCAAAATTATTTTGCGTAAAATTAAGTAGTATATAATTAGTATTTTCTTTTGTAAATCCATGTATGTATCGATGTACACGCGTTTCTTTCGTGGCGGTACAGTATTAACTGTCTTTGCCTCCGCTATTTTACAGGCGAATATAAATCGTAGTGCGCGCAGGAAATATTGTCGTTTGCGATTTTATTTCCCAAGATAAAAATCGCAACGAGTAATAATCGTAGTGCGCGATTAGCCTAAGTGTATTCTTCTGAAACTAAGCTTAAGAAGCTACCTACATAACTAGTAACTACACAGTTTGGTACCTAACCTAGTTGTTTTTGAGCTTCGACGAATGGGGGCTATGGCTTGTGAATTTGCCGCTAGAGGCGCTAGTGTAGCGTGAGGTCTTCGAAATGTCAAATTTCATAGTTTCTCGGTGGGCTAAGCGGGTTTATTTCTAATTAGAATAATGTTGTGAATATTTTGCAATACCTGAGATTAATTATGGCAAATATGAGTTACGGGTCAATTAATGTCAGTGCTTTGAGACAGTTTTATCTTTCGGAAAATGATATGCTCTTTTTTTCTCGAACAAATCGGAACTGCGCAAAACTGCGGCATGCTCGATATTTTTACGGTTTAAGGTATTAAATATAATTTAAATGTAAAAATTGATTTCATGCCCGTAATAACCAGCTTTAATGGGACTCGACAGTGGCGCCAACTGGTGAGCACAAATACGGTAGCCCCCATTAAAATAGTATGAAATATAAGTATAGGTATAAGCTAGATGCAAATGTAATGCGATTCTTAAAAGAATTGAACACTGGCAACTTGCGCATGATTATAGTAGAAAACGCTTTTGTAATCTATATTTGCAACAATTTTATTAGCTAAACACTTGCTAAACAGGTATCTTAACCAACATTTAACGATGTAACAATCGTGAATGATAATGGCCTAATCTAAAGCACTTAGCGAAAAGGTTCAGATATTTCGCGCGCATTCTTTCGGGTCAGTAGGTCAGGGGGGCTAAAAAGAAGCTCGAGCATTATTGCTAATGCAATAATTTTTTCCAAATTTACGGCAGATTCATCAATACCAAATCTTTTAATGAATTAAATTTATATGTGACTATTTGTAGTGACAATTATACATAAAACATAATATTGAAATAAGTACCGAGAATTTCTGCCGAGAATTCAAAAAATGAATTGCATTAGCAATATTGCTTGAGCGGCCATTTTAGAGGGCCCTGTTCGACAGATATAGAATAGATATTATGAAATGCATGTACACTATTGATTACCATTGTTTTTTACATGGATTTATAAATCAATCTTTTACTTGTCAAATTATTACTAAAGTTATGTCCTAAAAATAAAATATTTTTACGGCCGTTGCTCGTTATTTGATTTTATTTAATTTTAGCATTTAATCAAAGTACCAAAATGAAAACTAAATTCGTTTTTTTAATGTCGTCAACCCGTTGAACGTAGGTACCTACCTACGTTCATATTAAGGTCCGTACCTACTATTAGTACGGTAGTACTATTTCCTACTGTGTACTATTAGTAACTACTGATAGATATAATCCAACCTTATATCATATCCAGTAGGTAGATGCACTAATGTTATACACAGTTTAAGGTCGTTTTAAGTTGAAATAAATACCTACAAGGTGTCCAAGGAAAACTAGCGGTGCATTGCAATTCATTGCGATCTCGAGCAATGTTAATTGGTAGATACATGTGGGTGGTGGACAGTCGCTAAATATTAGATCACTTTAAAACACAAAGTGGTCTTACTGCTAGGGATGTAACGAAGCTAATCAACAGTTTCGTTAATTCGTTATGTATGTCCATCCATCTATTTTCATATCACACGATCATTTTACTCGTCAATTAGTAGGCCTATTTCGCTCAAATTATTGTACAACAAAGTCATGATTACTTTTTAAAAGAATAGTTGCGTATTTAAAAAAAACAGAGTTTTTTAACAATTTCGCTATCATTTAATACATACGAAATACAGGCTAAACCTGACAGGTAGGTAAAGCTAGATAGATTAGCTTCTAGCCTATAGGCTATAGTACGTTTTTTGATACACCGTCATGGGTTTCAAAGCCTTGATAAGAATACGAATTCTGCAAGTCATTATTTTAATTCAGAACCTCGTTACATAACATTAAACAACATTTCAACGAAGTAAATTAATGATAGAAACAACGCCACATAGCCCACATATAAATCAAATACCTATAAATGAATATTACAAAATATTTAATTAATATTGGTTCAATATAATAATTTTTCACAAAAATCTAGCAAAAAATGTCTACGTGAAAACCCGATGAAAAACTACCTGTTGTCATATCACTTTGTGTGAGGAATAATGTTTCAGAATATTGTCTTATCATTATAATAGATGGCGTTGCTAGAAATGTTCGTCTTTGACATTGAAAAGGTTATGCAAGTCTGTGGCTATGCTGATTGCCCACTTGCTGACTAGAGTAAGGTAAGTAAAATAAAATGGGCCGAATTCAGTTTAGACGGAGGCCACTACCTGAGTACGGTATGTCAACAAAAATCTTCTTCTCTGTGATCTAAATATAGAGTTAGGAAGTCAGTTTAGGTTGGATTTAGTATAATATAATATAATAGAAAATATGATGTCATTTTGGGAGTTATTACAAATTTTGCATCGAATAAAAGCCGGGAGCTCTACTTGCCAATACAGATTGAGTGTGACGTGACTTATCTTATTCGCTCTTAAACTTATCTAACAAAGTCAACATAGGTACCTACTAAGAAGGTGTTTTCAAATATAGAATTAAGAAAATACCTAACTGTAATTTGTTAATTTCCCTAAAACGGGTCACTTATTTTTTTGTTAATTAAAACATTTACTCGTTTAGAAAAAAGTCCATAATTACGTAATAATTAGTGGGTCATACAAGTTTGGTAATATTTTTTGTAATATAGGTATTAGTGATAACTATTATTTATGTTTTAAATCAAAACATGAAGTCATCGGATTTTTTAATTGACAACAGCATTTAGTGGAATTCGATCACAACCCAAAATGCCTGAAAAGTTAGAAAAATGGTAACATCGAACTGTCAAGCTATGCCAAGTTTTTTATAAAGTGTGATAGGTATTGTGAAACAAGAAAATTTATTTGTAATTTAGCATTTATAATAATAATATTGAGCAATAATCATGTAATTATAGCTTACTGTTCTGAGGTAGCAAAGTAGGACACACACATTTTAGGAATAAGTAATAAATGACGCAATGTGAATCAAATTTATTTTTATGTTCCAATTACAGATCTAAATTCGCGCCTGTGTTTTTTGTTTGGGGGGAAAATATTTGTAAAAAGACTGCCTTCGGTCAGACGTTCTAATTCTCCACTCACTTAATATAGTAGGCTTATACCTAAAAGATAACCGAGTTGCATGCAAGATACAAGGCAAGAACGGATTGAACCTTGACAATCGAGTTGGCATTGCCATTTGGCAGCTTATTATGAATTTCACTGTTATGAAATGTTGCGTTACTGAAACGTATTGCTAAACAAACGTTGCGTCGAATCGAAATGCCTATGAGATGCAGAGTGCAATCAATTAAGAAATATTACATGCTATGCGTGAAGTAAGCATTGAGCATCATTGCAATAGGCATCATCTTATGACGTACCTACCCATAGTACCCACCCATCAGGTAGGTACCAATAATTTTTCAGGTGTCGTCACCGGACTTCGGAGTATAATACTTTGGTGAGTGTTTAGAAATAAATTAAAACACAAAAGCGACATAAATCTACGGAAATTACGGTAAAATAATAGCGTCATGACAATTCTAAGGCTGTAAATAAAAAAAGGTTATATAAAAAAGGTAGTTGCTGAAACTGGCCACAAAAAATGTTGAATGACATATTATTGGAGCTAAAAAAAAAAATATGATTTTTTATTGGATTCCGCAGCCAAATATAAATATCATCCGCATGTCACATTAAAAAATAAAATTGTGCTCTACATAGTGCGGGGATCTTTGGATAGGTGTTATAAATAAGTATTTCACAATACCTAACATTGTTAAATATTATGAAATATTAACTAAGTTTTGCGATCTTAATTGTAAACTATACCTAGCTAAGTAGGTACTTTGTACATGGAAGTTTTGGAACCCTACAAAATGGTGCGTGATCCTACTCGCTAATGTCAGTTTTTTTTTTTATTGTTTGTATGGTCACATTTTTTTATCGTATTGATACCCAGGATATTTTTTTAACAAATAGGCTTTTGAGGTAAGTAAAATGTACAGTACAAGTATTTTCGTTTATTTATCTTTAAATAATTTTGACAATAGCCATTTTTTTTTAATTTCACAAAACAGGCACAAAAAAACAGCAAAAACATTAGCACAGAAGGCAAACCGACAACAAACAAAAGTTTATACAAAATAAAAGAAATACACAAACAAACAATTACAAAAACAACATTTTTTTCATGAAAGCTCCTTATCATTTTACATTGCATGGGGACTTTATCTATTCGTTTTAATGTATTCTGTAAATTTCTCAAGACAGCTTAGAATAAACAGGATCCAACCAGATACGTCACATCCTTTCATACGTCACTGCTATAAAATAGTCACTCGTTGTATGCGCCGGCGCTTATTGTCCCCAAAGTTAGTGAGTCATTTCCTGATAATAAAGATAATGTTATTTGATTAGAATATTTAACTCATTTATTTACTAGTTATCGATACCGGAAATTAAAATAACAATACGTATACTTACATGTTGTAGAATGTAGATAGACAACGTATAATAGATTACGATGGATCAATACTTTGTAAGCTAGAAATATCAAGTAAGATGACATTAAAGGGGGTCACACACGGCGAAGATACGATAATATTTTATCTTAAGATATATGAGACGGTGCTATACTAGCGAAAGAGATGGAAAGTAGGTAGGTAAGAGGTAGGTCGTTGCTTCTCTTTTCATAGTATAATGCTGTCTCATGATCTTAAGATAAAATGTTATAGTATCTGTGTCGTGTGTGACCCCCTAAATTTGAAGGCAAGCAACTAGATACTTCAAAAATAGCTTGTAGATAGCGAAGAAAATACAATCAAAATACCTACCTATTATATAGTGACAGTTAGGTAACTTCCTTTACTGTTGATTAAATTTTATTATCAAGTCATTTAATTAAGATAACATGGAAACGTGCAACAAACAGTGGTAATACCAATTTCCTGTTGATACCAAATTCCGGTCGTTTCTTTTTTAATTGTCTCATTCATCTACGACAACAACGTCACGAACAGGACTTTCAGGAACAGGTAAATGAGGAAATATTAAAGTGGATGATCTCCATTTTGTTTTTTTCTAACGAGTATTTCTTGTGCTCTAATTTATTACGTAAATTTTAAACGCCTATGACGTAATATTGTGATTTGCGCCTGTTGCGTGTGGCAACGCAATACAAATAGTATATTATGTTTGAATTAAACGTTACAGAATATTGGTTCCTTAATTACAAAATGTCAGTCATTTATTAATAAAGAACCAACGTACATATGGTTTTAACTATAATACATGCATAATCCATTGCTATACGCCTCATGGGCAAGTCACTAATTACCTACATCTTAGGCGCTTAAATTAACATCCCCGTAAGTTATTCTTTAGAAGGATAGAGAATAGGGTCATAATCACGAATCTATTGTGAGTTGTGTAGGATTGATTGCCAAATCGTGCACTAACGATCGTCAATTTGTCATCCCCTATCTACGAAAAAAAAGTTAGAAGCCTCCAATCCTTCGATCACCTTTGTCTAGTAAAAAATATATATTTTGATAACCTTACCCCACTATCTTTACTTTGAATCTAATTTGTAAATCCCATATTCCCACGGCGAAAAGTAATCGTATTTATACTTTCTGTAACGTTTGAGCACCGCCTCCGGAGTTTAGGATAAAATGTCGGTTATTTACTCTAAAACCACCGATTAAAGTATTCTTTATTTAAATTAAGTTGTGCCGTAACTAGCCTTTTTTGCGCCCGGTACGAGCTTCTCTATCTGCGCCTCACTCACTAACATGACCTAAAACTTGTTCCGGGTCTGGTCAATTCTGCGCCCCTCCAGGGTTTACGCCCTGTGCCTGGACACCGATAGCACCGCCCTAGTTACGACACTGTACCTACCTACACATATTTATTCAAATTCGGCTAATACGGAGTGATATAGTAAAATAGGTATACTTCTAACCATACACAGTCTTTCGCATTCATAATATTACGTAGGATTTGGATTCAGCTATGCTATTCTGTACTAAAACTCGACAGTGAATTCTCGAAGCGACTAAACTCTGTCTCGCTCGCGAATCTCGGTAATCAGGAGTTCACGAGTGAGACAGAGAATAGTCGCTTCGAGAATTCACCGCCGAGTTTTAGTACAGAATAGCATAGCAGTACATAATACCTATTACCTACCAATATGTAAAATATATACCTACTCATCATTATGTGTAAATACCCTCATAGAGGACGCATTTTATAAACGATTCATGATAACTTGTTAGAAATGATTACTGATTAAAAAAATGCTAGTAAAATACCTCGGATCAACTGGAAACTCGCCTGCATATCTATAATACCTAGTGACAAGCGGTATTATCCCGGAAAAGTTGTTTAGAGTATATGTTATGGGGAAAAACCGTGGGGAGAAATTTCATAATGTAATGTTATACAGGGTGATTTTGTTATCACTGGCAATACTTGCAGGGGTGGAAGTACTCATCAATGTGAACAACTTTGACAACAGGCACAGTTAGCCCTATAATAAAAGTTGTTCACATTGATGAGTACTTCCACCCCTGCAAGTATTGCCAGTGATAACAAAATCATCCTGTATATCAATAAATGGTAATCAATTTAATAATGGTGTAATAAATTATATTTGTCATCACTTCCCAGAAATGTATCCATATTAGCAACATATCGAATGGTGTAATAATACAGTGTGTATATTTTTTTCAAATCAACGGGTTCGATACCTGGCCAGGAATATGGATTTTTCATAAATCCAATGATGCAGTTTTCGTTTTCGAATTGGACATCCACGCCCATTTGAAAAATTCATCCTCTATATCATATTTTTATCATTATTTCGATCAATAAAGTCAATTATTAACGTAACCGTACCTAACAGCAAAAGCGCTTCTCTAAAAGAAATTTTGTGACAGTTGTTTGTAGAAAGGATTTGGAAATTAAGTGAAATTGTGAGTTAGTAGGTGTTGGCCTATCACACAACTATCCTATCACCCTGGTAAGGCTGACGATAGGCCTCTACGCGTAGGATTTACCAGTATCCTTTTAGTATCCTCGAACTGTCTTCTGATACTTATTTGTTGAAACCTACTAATATAATAAATGTGAATGTTTGTATGTTGGGTTGTGACTCAATCACGGATAAAAGGCTCGACGGATTTGGCTCAAACTTGCCACGTAAATAGATCATATCCTGAATTAAAACATACGATACTTTTTATCCCAAAAAATCATAAGAATCCACTGTAATGCGGGTAAAAGCACGGGGCAGAAGCTAGTAAGACATAATTTCAAATGTGGGAGTACCTACTTAAACAATACAATACAAAATATACACAAACATGTTGATAATGCGAAGTGATCTCACACATTACACTACGTGTCTACATTCTGTTAAATTGATAAAGCACATACTTTTGTCTTTTCCTTTAATTAGTTAATCAGGGAAACACTGTTCGATTCTATTTACGCGGTGTAAACACTGGTAATTTACGGAGTATTTTTTTTTTCTATGTGAATTAATCGATTAAATTTATTGGTCACGTCGCGAGTGAGTCGCTCACTATGGCTATGGCAAAGGGTATGCCACACAGCTCTTCACTAGTAATATTAATGAAGTCATTGTATATCTGATTAACTCCCTGTAAATAATGGAACATTAGATGTTTGGGTATTTCACCGCAACCACTTGATTTCCTTTACGAGGTAATAAACGCCTTCTATATAATATTTTTATCATCAGTTCTAATTAAATCTATCTTTCCATCTTGCAATAATAATCTTCACTCTTCGCCTTTCGTTAAATACTTTCATATCCTATCGTCATACGTTCATACTAAGTGCATAAATAACATTCTGATCTTGGTAAGCTTAAAGTGGAGGACCTAGGAAATAGCTACAGGCCCTACACTACAGTAGCTTAGGTTCTTACTCAACTTGTTTAAATAGTTATTGTTGGTAAACTGAGTGTGCTTGCTTTGCTTACATATATTTTCATACATGAAATAATATTATACTATTTTTACGCAAACATTCAAGTCAAACTCTAATCGTGGAGTTTTTTGACAATAGTCCGATCCATAAACAATTTATTTTTTCAACCGTCATGACCTTGTCTATTACTATGTTTATATGTCTATCGATATGAAATAACGTTTTACCATTACAGTAATATAGTAACAATGAGTAACAATAACAAGCAATTAGATGGCTTCGATCTTTTATCAACATATCATTCGTCGTAGTGTTTTTATGGCACGTACTCGTATAAGTATGGATCCTGACCTATTTACCAGCACACAATTTGCATACTGTGCTAACATTTGTATCTATTACTAAGAAGAATCGACAAAACATTTGGCTATTATGCTGTGTTTATTTTTTTAGCGTACAATACATAATATAATCATTACAAGGCAATTACATTAATTTAAAAGTGTTGGTCTAGAACTCATTCTAATCTAAGAATGCCTATATTATGCATCTTGGCAAAAATATTTACATATATTATAAAAGATAAAACAGATTTTTTTTTTGTCTCTGGATTTGATAAAATTTTGAATGAAAAGTATCAATGTATCGGTTAGTTACAAGAGTCTAAAATGAAAACCTAAACTACGTTATGCAAACATTATACCTATATAAGCCTGTTACGCAATCGTGGTTTCCATTATAGAACCGAATGCTAAAAAATTCGAAAATATATTATTATACAACTTTGCAAACTTATTTGCGCCTAAATATTTTTTTCGTTTATTACGTGTACAGATTTTAAGATGGAAAATAGAGTTATAAATTAACTCGGCTTGACAAACCCAATAGAAATTTTAAAACGAGGTCAGGAAACACTAGTGTACTGAAAATACGAAAATTCTTGCCGAAACTTTTTTATTTTGTTGTCATTCCATAATTTTGAACCCTACTTACTTATTTTTTTACATTACTATAATACAAAATCCGAAATCCACTACGACGGGTCAAGGTTTTAAAGGACTTATTTAACCGCAATCTCAATGCGGTTTTGTATCTGACATTACAAACGTTCTTGATATTATGTCTAATCATCATCACCTGAAAGGTTTTCGGTTATTCCTTTACTTGTGCTATAAGACAACGCTTCTTGCCAAATGATTCAAGGTCAACGGAAAATACCCTATATAAATTATGATTCCCTTGAAACTGTCGAAATATACGTTTTTTTTTGCGGTATAAACGGCCGTATCTTTTTTTTACGTTAACTTAGAAGTTTGAATTTTCCACAGCTTCAAGGGACTGTAGACCTGAGTATATGGTTTTAATTTCAACTCGATACCTTCACGCGTTCCTGAGATAAAGACAGACATACAGACAGATTTGGACAGACAGACAGACGGACGGACAACAAAGTGATCCTATAGGGTTCCTTATTTTCCTTTTGAGGTCAGGATCGCTAAAAAAATTATATATTGTACGGGAAAGATAGAAATAAGCTATTTATTAGTTATCATACCGGTTTTAGCCGAGATAGTACCTTCGAAGGTAAGTCATTGATGATAAGATAAGCATCAAGACAGACATACCTACCTGTCTCCAGTAGCAAAATACAGGCTGCAATTTATACCGCTATATAAATGCAAAACAAACAAACAACTCTTCCCTATTTGCAATACTTGTTTGATAGATAACATAAATCCTACAATAAGTCACAGGACTTATTTATGAAAGGGGAATCCGACATTCGTAGACTTTGTAATATTGAAAGATATTGTTAGTCGGCTCTCAGTAAACTCTCTTTGCATTTCTTGTATAGGTAAATCCTTTTTCATAACAATAGTTCTAGTGCGCGTGACAAAGGATATTAAATAAGTCAATTGCGAGTCAGGTCAGTCAGGTTGGGTTCCATAGCATGTGTAATGTAGCAAGTTGTAGTTTACAATGTCACCGACTGTAATAATAAGTTTGTATTTTGAAATATTTAATAACTAGAATCGCGATACCCAGATTTATTTATTTTCCCATTCGCGTGATAGGTAATATAGGTAGGTAATATTGTAAGATAAGTACAAAGTTTATTTTTAATAGTTGGTCAACTCGGTAACAATAATAAATAGTAAAAAAACGGTAAAAAAAACAAATTTTCCATTGGTTTCATTATTTTAATTGTTCACCAAATAATCACCTAAATAAAATAAATAGTCACATAAAAATCTTGTAATCTCTAAAGACCTATCCAACAATACGACCACTTGCGCTGAATATTGCTGAATTTTACGGAACCCTAAAACGTGTGCCACACGATTTCACCCGCCGTTCACATCTCATTGCCCGGGACAATGAATCCTATGGCCATCTCTGGACTGTCAGCCTTTGTCTACCATAAGACAGACAGTCTGCCTCCTTATCGCCAAAATAAAGGTACACAATGTCTTCAGTAGCTTTGATCTTCATAAATTGGCACTTCAGAAGTCATTTATTCAGTATCATAAAATGGTGGAACTGCCACCATTTTCTTAAAGCTACGAATATGTAACGAGGTGTAGAATATGGACCTAATAATATAAGTAAATATGAAATTTCCAAAAATATTATATATATCCCTGTGTAAATGCTATCTCATCATTATTGAAGTAAATAAAATGAGCAATAACGTAGTTAGGCGAATATTGAGCTGATTAGGTAATTTTCTTATTTTGCTTATTTTTCAGAGAATTCCTTTTTTAACTTCTCGTTTCTATTTCAGATATAAGTACGTCAGTAGGTACGGTAAGTACTCATTAATTATTCAGTGATTTAGCATAAACATATTACTTTAAAGATATAGTGCGTACGTAGGTTTTATATAAAAATACATTTATGGATGTTATTTTATCAAATTATATTTGAGGTTTTTTGCCATTTTATTTCATCTTAGTTTCACAGGACTATAAAATAAGTTGGTAGGTAGTTTTGTTATGTTACATTATGTTGAATATTAGAAAAATAATGTGATAAAATATCTAAACGACTCATTTCATTACCCACTACATATTTATTTATTTATATATCATTATATGCTATTTTACGATATTTTGCATGCATGCAGCTATATTTTTCCTTATTTACCAATTCATTGCTTATCTCATGAATATTATCGGACTAAATTTATATTACATATTTTAATAATATTATTCGTTATTTTTTAACCTTAAACATTTGCCGACCTTATAATATTACTAAGTTTTTATATTATATTTTTTTTTTAAACGTGGAGATTTATTTATATCACTCGATCTTTACAGCATTCAGATTTTTAATTAACAAAATTGAAATATAATAAAATAATAAAGAAGTTAAAAAACTATCATACAATATTACTGCTGAATACGCCTCCATTTTTGTCTATTCCACAATATAACAATAAACAATTTAATTGTGTATGGATATATACATACATATAATTCTGTCTCACTATCATCGAGCCGTGCTATTGCCCTCGTGGACACAGGAACAGGGTGACTGACCTGACTGGGATTATTCCTATACGTATTCCTATCCTGTAGTCGAGCATTCATAGTGCATCTACTGTACCAAACATTCCGTTTCTGTCATGCCAGACTCATTTAGACAGTTTTATTCGCATATTTTGTTCCAGAATTATGTTTTGAATTCAAACTTCATGAAAACCATTTTGATTCAATTACGATAACGGAGATTTCTATAATATGAATTTAAATGTAATATTCAATATTTATTATAAATCTCTGTATTCGTGACATCAGCTGAATGAAAAACCTCAAAATTATCATAAACAAACTCGTTTTGAAAATCACTTGTGTAAACAATAATACCTACTGGTTGCAAAAGTGGTAAGTTAAGTACTTTATTTGTCTCAAGTGTTACCTAAAAGCGGTCCCGTTCGAGCCAAGGGCAACCAGTGATACAAGCTAGAGTGCTAGACTTTAAGTACACGCCGTATGCCCTTAATAGTAAAAGGATTTGAGCAATACTAACCCTGTTTGGCATCTAAATTAAATTGTAGAACGTTTTATGCGATGATTTTTTGGTCATCTCGAATATTCTATTCTGAAAATTTACTGGCGAATATGGAAAAATGGAACACTAATTGAAATTTTTCAAGGCGGTGTTCCATTCAACGCATACTATGGTTAATAGGAGCGATACACCAACACCCGCGTTCGTCTCGCCTTTAACCTGTTTCGTTTTACACATTATGTACGATGCATATCATTCTGTAGATATGTAACGAAGTATAGAAATAGATACATTATCAGCTTTTAATAGGACTTGCTTGAAACCTGAACTTCCCTAGGTTACTGACCCATAGTGCAAAGTATCTTTCAATAAAAGAAGTAACATCTTGGTACTTGGATCATATCTACATCTATGCGTAACAGGGGTCAAGATATAATGGTTCGCTCACTGCAACCAAAATACAATGTGAAGACGTCATTGAAAAAGAACTTTGGTTTAAAAATTTGTTACGGCAGGTCTGTCACTGACGTTGGAAATCGCGTTTTCGAAACTTACGAAAAGGCTTTATTGACGCACGTACTTACCTATAAGTTGAAAAGTCTCAACAGTATGTAAACTTTTTCCTGCGTCACAGAAAATGCGGTAACAATTTCAAATTGCCACAAAAAATATTTCTTCGGAGTTCTGTGCACAAATAAACAAAGTTTTGTAAGAGTATACGTACTTTTGCACTTGTAGGCTTCCCAGACGTAGTTACGGACGGGCATAACATAAATCGCGGTGTCGCCACCCTGGAGTTCATCCACTCATATATAATTGGATTACTAATACATTTTCTATACAGTTCGTTACAAATTATTTCATTTCGTCACATTTTATGTAATTTAGGGTTGCCTTAGACAAAGAAAACTACTAATCAATATCGATGTTTAATAAAGAAACCCTTAGGAAACCTTAAAGTAAACCCAACTACTTATCTTAGATAATAAATATAGGTATATTAGAGAATGTACCTCTCTATATGTATATCATAATATAACACAGGTTTCCATCGGGCCGCAAACTTTTATTTTTGTTGACAACCCTATTATAAATCGCACAAAGTGGGTGTGGTGGGTGATTACGAGCTATTGTGTTTAAACTTCACGAATTACGTAAAATAATTAATATTACAAATTTTGAAATAAGTGTTGTAATGAAAATACCAGTATTTAATAGATTACATGTTTGTTTGTATTTATTTATAACCAGACGAGTTGGCAATTGATGTTTCATAACGCACTGGACATTGTGGTCGGTTTAGGTATTACAGTATCGGTTTGATATAGTAATTATAATTGGTGGCTTTGATAGTACGTAGTAGGTACAGTATTGAGAACCGCGGAATACGGATGACGTAGTTCTGATTACCATTTAATGTCACTTCTGTAGAAGAGTTTACCAACAAGAGAAAATATCAAGCACTATCGGCACTAAAACCGTTTCTAAAATATTACAAACCTAATAATAGGTAAAATAATAACTCGAAAGAACGAATGATACATTCGAATACAGCAAGTGTATCGATAGATAAAACGACTATAGAATTCGCTCAGTCGTGGGCTGTATCTAGTTTTCGCTCTAAAAGACACCCATTTTCCAGTTGAAACCAGTTATAATATCCATCCATTCCAGTTATAATAACAATGGCCGTATTGAATATTTAATCGCATTCCTAATATATTACAAAATATGTTATTACAAACGCTATAATTGTTTTAAATATTAATCTATTGTGACATTATCTGACTGTTTAGAGAGGTCTACATGAGGAATGACGACAGTCCCACTGGCTCATCGCTTTACCGAATACAAACTTTAAAACTATTGCCGTATGATTGTTTTAGCATTGATTGCGTATTTCTCACACCGTAGTCATATAATAAGAATCTTATTGCAGCAATATCACAATTATGTTTCCTACCAGTGTTCCGGCAGCAGCCACTTGAGAGCCATTTCCCTTATAGGCTTTGTGTGCATACCACTTTCGGCCTCAACATCACGTGGTCAAACAAAAGTTCTGTGATGCGCCTTTATATTAATACATAATGACTCATATAATCATCATTGTGAATCCGCCCTTTCATTGCAAGATGGCGGATTATCATTATTAATACCTATGTACACGACCTTCTACATGGCTACATATAATAAATAATTAGGTATAATCTGGCCCAGTATTTGAACAGTGTCGTCACAACTTTGCAACTCAGGCAAAGTTCGCATTTTTGAGAACAGGTTGAATGTACAAACTACGGATAATCGGTGGTAATGCTGGTATGTCCAAGATATCGCTGTAGGTACAATATTTATTATGCTGATGTATGGTGTATTTATTCTAGTTGGGCCCAGGATCAAGGAACTAACTCTCATTAGCACATTTCATCAATTTTGCATAGTCGCTTTTTATTATTCTTGAATAATTATGGTATAATTTCTGGTATCTGCAACGTCTCAGATGTCACATCACCTAAATATGAACTGGTGCGGAAGGAAGCTATGACAAACCGGTTGAACGTGATGCACTGACCACGGTGTGGCGTGTGTGAGGACATTTCTATCAAAACATGTCTCAATTAATTTTCAACCTTGCAAAACTAGAAGCTATAGAACCAAATATTGCTGGCCATTATCAAAAGCAGATCAGTCAATTTTGAATTACAAAAGAGATTCTTATCTCTCTTAAATAGCTTTAAAAAAATTCTGTGGTGCATTTCTTTTTTGTAGAAAAGTCATATAATAAAAAGTTTATAAAGTTCCTCTCCTTAAATTTTTCTATAAAGGGATTGTTAACTTTAGTAATAATTGTAATTCATGTTGTTCGCCTTCATTTGTACTTATGCAGATTGTAGAGTCACCACCTAAGGTTACCGTCTGGTCCAAGACTGCAATGACCTTATCCATCGCATAAGGAAGCATGCGTAACTGAAATATATTGAGGTTAGTAATATAATAGAGATAAAGGAACCTACGGGTTTTGCAGCAAGTTAAAAAGCTTAAAGCATTGAAGATGCAGCTAAAGATGGTTTTAGCTCGTTTACATATTTATGGAGATATTTCAATGTAATATCCCGAATAAATAAAATAAAAATAAGTAGGAGGTCACGTACAATTGATAAGGCTGAATCGCCCCTTTTATTATCTGTTATTGGCACTGGTTGAAGAGATTTAATAACATTAATATACCATATACATTATTTTTTGACATAGGTAATATACGTAAGATAGTCACATTTTTTTTATAGAAAAGCACAAAGTTGCATTTTGTAACATCTTATCTATCTCCAGTCAACGGTGAAGATATCTTACTTAAAAACCCATTAACATAAATTTTAAATGGCTCATTACAGAGTTTGAAGTAGTTGGAGCATCCTTAATTACTTACGATATCTGTGGGTGTAGTAAAAAAATATTTGACGTTGTTTTCGTACAACTTTTATCTACGTCGAAATATCCAATGAGGAAAACCTATTCAATTTATTCTGAGTAGATAAATTCCACGGACAAATCGTGTCCGTGGAATTTATTAGATATACTTATGGCTCTTAAGTCCTTGAAAACCTTGGTAGTTATCACGTGTCATTCTAAAAGAATGCACAGGACCCCTGAGTAATATTTAGGGACGAACAAAGAATCTGAAGCATGATATTGCATTGAGTCATCGATGAACTCAGCATAAGTAATATACCTACAGAACGTGACCGAAGTATTTCCGCTGTACTCAATCCATTACTTATTTAAAACTTATCGAAAATATTTCTACGACAAACAAAAGAACAACGGACTGTGTTCAGGAAGAAACAGTTATATCTATAAGATGACGTCAACTTCAGGTCAATTCATTCTGATTCGAACACAAACATTATGCTCGATGAATGTATAGATAGATGATATTTGAATTTAGAACGCAAATATAGATTTCATGCAGGAATATTTCACACAATTTATGTACTGCCCGTCTTTTGGAACAATTTAGCAAGGATGGGCCTAGCAAACATGGTGAGTAAACCTAATAAAATCTACAAAGTATTAGGAGAGTTGTAACTAATTGAAAAGGTAATGCAGTGTTCTTTATAACTTCATAATGACGGAGTATTGTCATCACATACCATAGTGAGATTGTGGTCAAATACAAGACTACAATGTAAATGAAAAAGTATTCCGTTAAGAAAACGATTTTTTAGTCCAACACTTGCTTTTGAGTCAATCTTTCTAAGGTATCGAATTTTTAGTCCAACACTTAATTTTGAGTCATTCTTTCTTCAGTCAGTTATTCGTGATAACTATAATAATGTTAGTCACCGTAATTTCATCACAAATCATAACATTACATATTTTAAAATTAAATATTTTATAAAAGAGCTCGCCAATGTTAATTAACGTTGTTGCACCCTTATCTCGAGGACTGCGTGGGTCTTTGTTATTGTCTGTGCTCGAACTTTAATCTTAAATTATGTTATTATTATGAACAGAGCCATCTAAGATAATGGTGCACTTTTTACTGATACCTAAGTATTATTTTTTTTAAATTGATTTTAATTCTTAGCCAACTCGTTTACTCAGCAATAACTGTCAAAAAAGGAATAAGAAAACAGAGCATTATTAAAAGGCGAAAGGTAAGCTTCTGGAATAAATTCATGAATAATAAATCAGGTGGCCAAATGGTTAAATAAATTTATTTTAATACAGGAAGTGACAAATAAATTTCAGTAGAAGCACAGAATACAATACAGTAAGAGTTCTATTCTACCTACTCATTATTGTTACGGTGTTACTCATTAATTTCCAAAAGTCAATATAATTATGTGATCTATGCTCTTATTTACTAATAGTTGCAACATGAAACTAGTCACGTCCGCAAAATTCCATTTATGTTGTACAGTCAACGTGCCAATCTACTTTTGACGCTGACTGTACGTACCTATATTGTACGATATCAAACAAATACGAAGATCCGGCCTAGAGTCGGACGGTTCCGTATATTTCTTGGACGTATAAAATAAAAGTTTTACAAAAGAAAAGTTATTGTAGGCTAGAATTTGAAACCCGACTTCTTCGTATCAGCTGGTAATCTATTATAACGAAGCATTAGACCAATAAATAATGATGATGACATGATGAGTCCTTGATGAAATTCAACAACACATTTTATATGCAAAGATTTAATTATCTACAAATATATTTTCTTACAATAAAAATAGTATGTATTTTATACCTATAGAAAATTTCCTCAAAGCTACCGCCGCTACCAACGGGCAAGGTCCCCAACAGGCCGGCAACGTTCCTTCTTTTTTCCCTCGTATGTACATTTTCACTTCAATTTTCGCTTTTCAACAATAACTCGAGCAAATAATATTAAAACTATACTCAAGTTTCTTATGCACATCAATGTTTGTTCTAGATGGGAATCGATTCCACGACATGTGGGATGGGTAGTCTGGGTAACCTTACCCCATAACAGCCGACAGAACATTCTCAATCTTCGTAACTACATACGTTAGTAATTATTTTTTATACTGGGCTAATTTTAATTATTTAGTTAAAATCTCAGGGTTGAATGTACTGTTTAGTAAAATCAACATTTACTTTGAGACCATCTGAAAGCGCGAAAAAGTGTAGTCTTATTACGTAACATAGAAATAAAAATAGTTGTCGAAAACAAAACAAGAAACTGACTAGTATGTTTTGGACTCTCAATTGTCAATTCGTCTAATTTGTAAATTAGTTGTGATTCGAAATAATCTAATCAGATAATAAAGATAGCTTCTAGTACTAGTATAGTAGGTAGCGAATAAGTGAGTGACGCTTCCATATGCATCATTCTATTCCATCTATTCCATGACGTATCACAGATTGTTCATCTATGTCCATGGAAATGACATTGTCTTTATGTTTATAAAGTCATCATACTCATCAAATTGCAGTCTTGCACAATAAAAAAAAAATATTGTGCAATTTTATCTAAGACCAACTATCGATAAACTATTTTCTGTCAGTGTTATTAGCACATCACTCGAGAGCATGTTAATTTTGCTAAGAGGTAGCAATAAGTGATATATATATTATTTTTCTGTGGACTTCTGTGTGATAGAAATTAAATTGTATACGTGTAAGTAACATAGCCGAATATTTTTAAATCCTTTTGAAGTTTAATAGAAACTAGTCCCCTTGCGTTGTCAAAGGGTTGTCAGTGGTATAGGTACCTAAGGTCATTATTATAGTAATTTGTAAGTTTCGCGATAATTTGTAATATGTATAGATTGGTAGGTATATGTAGGTATAAGTAACATAAACTGTGTTTGTTAATATGTCCTTATTTCACGCAGCTACCGGAGCAACGGATCGACGTAATTTTTTTCGTAGAGTTTATGGACCAGGCTACTTTTTATCCCGGCGAGTGAAACCGCTACGCTAGGCGAAAGCTTGTATACCTACTAAATAAAGAACATAAACCTTGAATTAGTATATTTTGGGAAAGGATCATGGCGAGATATACCGACATTGATTTGTTACCAAAAAAAACTGTCTTTTTTAATATTATTTATTTTTTCCAATGTTAAGATTTTATCTCACTATGGTACCCGAGTGACGATGTGGTCGAAGGTGTAAGCACACAAGCTCAGAAGGGTACTTGCTCTCAAGTGCAGCTGTCGGAACATGGAATTTAACACACTAATGATATGCTTGGCGACTCATTTTCAACCCATGGGTAGTATAGTAGCCAGTAGTGGATCCAGGGGATGCAAAGGAAGGCTCCAGCCCCTCCTCTCTGGAACTACTAATGTGAAAATACCTAAGGTAAATGAAAGGAACTGTATATAGAGTAGGTAGGTACTCACCTATATTATCACATAAGGCCTGTACTATTTATTATTCTGTGCCTAAAATCCAATTAAAATGTTACCAAGTTACACCGGTGTGATTTTATTACAAGTAACACTAAGGTAAATATTTAGGGTTCATAGCTAGGTTCAAATTTCAGTGCTCATGATTCGAGCTGGGTTATTAGAACTCGGTATCGATATCAAATGTCAATCGATACACGATCATGACACACTTCACTATCTGGCCACATGAATATGGGTGTAACCACTATTCAGTAACCGATACTTGATGTTGCCAAAAAAGTGGTAGGTACACATACCTACTTCAACTGTGTAAGTAGGTTTAAATGTGTGTTCTATGTAGGTAGATATAATATGTGGATACAATGTCTGTTTCAGATTCTTTGTCTGTGGATTTCTTCTACAGTCCGTGGTCACTGTACTTGCACTTCTGCAGTGCCACTGTCCAATTAGCTGTGTAGTTGTTACATTAAAACTATTTAATTTTCTATCATATAATAATGCAAATATCTACCCTTATCATTATACACACGATACACCCCAATAAAATTTTAATTATAAAATACCTACCTACCTAAAATTAGTAGGTACGTCTTTCAAACAAAGTGTCAATCACAGGTAATATTGTATGTCCAAAACCTAAAAGTCGATTGATAAGTAAGTAATCATTTAGGCCTATTGAAAATTGTGAAACATACACTTATTCTAAGCTTATTGCATTTTATATATAATTAATAATTTATAAATTCTTTTGTTTCTAAAATAGCTGTACCTAACTACCTACACGCTACACGTAAGTTATTTTATGTTTAATCGGCGGGTAGGTAAATAAGACAAATAATTACCTAATTAGCTAATTACCTTATTTAAATATTACAACATTTAGGGTAGGTACTAAGTTAAATGTTACTGGTTATGAAGTGTTTGAAATAAATAAATAAATAATCATAACATTAGAAACAAAAACAACCTTAACTGCTACTATATATGTATTAATATAATTCAATATAATATGCAAGCAATTAAAGATACATATTAATTATCTGAATCTATAAAAAGTTTAAGTGTAACTTTTCATAAGAATTTTACTTAAGTACCCATCGGTTTACTTACTTCGTATAAAAATAATATTTTTATAAATATCAATTAAATAGGTATAAATAAATGTAATTAATGATATTAACCGGTCTTGTGAAAAATAGTGTAACAGAGTTTGCTATTGCACTGCCAAACGTAAATGAATGGTCGCAATCTTTCCTTTTCTGTTTATCGACGTTATAGTACTGTAGACAGAGATAGGTATATAGCCTTGCCTTCGTTTGCAAAACGCATGGCGTATGCTCGCGTACTACGCAAGCTGACGGTGTGTCGACATTGGACGTTGGATCGGTTGCCGGTCCGAGGCTTCGCGGCGAGCGCCTTCGTTAGTCTCGCAATGGCGTTAGTGGGAATAGGTCGTGTGTTCGTTTAGTTTATAACAACCCGAGCGGACACCGGCCCAAAATATTGGCCTGTCTATTAGTGCTCGAATTACTCGGAAACTCGCGTAATTCTTCACAAGATATAAAGCGAAGTTATCGCCACGGACAGTCAAATTTTGGTACGATATCCACTCCGGGCGAATCATTTCAAGGTTCGTACTTTATTCGTAATTTCCCCTTACTAAATAACGTTACTAAATCGTCGATTGTCTCGTTTCGTTTTTAAATTTTGTAACATCGGCGTTTCGTACGTGTCTCGGTGGATTCGCAACTTGCATTCTAAATATTCTAATCGGTTTTCCCGTTTTGTTGCAGATCATGTTCATCTCATCATAGTTCCTCAGTCTTTATAAGTGTTTGTGCGTGTTAGTGAACTTAAGTGTAAAGTGACAGTGTTGAGTGTTTGTGATGGATCCAGGATCACCTTCTTTGTTGTGGCCGCTGCGCCTGAGCAAGCCGGCGGTGACGGTCCCTGTGCCGGGATCGGGGGAAAACAGCAAAGCGGAGGAGAGGGCGCAGTCGCCGATCCTCGCTGACCGACTGACGGCGGCTCCCTCACCGGCCAGCCCGCCAGCCCCTAGCAGTCCTGCACCTCCTCAGCATCAGTTCCAAGCGGCACTTGTGGCCGAGAAATATCTGTTGCTGGAGCAGGTAGAGGGCTCCTCCCTTTGCCGGTGTGTTGACGTGCGCACACAAGAGGAATATGTTTGCAAAGTGAGTATCTTATTATCTAGTGCCTACATACGTTTGAAATTACACCATGCATCATAAGTGGTAAGTAGGTTTTACCAAGGATATTTCTGCCTCGTACCTGTGCTCGTACTTATCTGCCGTAGGTATGCGCCATTGTAGTCTAACGCAAATTATCTCTAGATTAGACAATGATGCATAGTTTCAGAGTTGGCAATGCCTAAATAGGTACCTATTACGATAAATAACAGGTCACAGTAAGTACGAGTGGCCGCCGAGAAAATGTGTTTTTGACAAAAATTACCAAAATCGGATTAGCCGTTTTCGTGATAAACCCATTATACATAGGTGTCAAAACGAATTCTCGGCGGCCGTAAGTAATCTGTAGATAGATAGGTTTTGTACAGTACGATTGTATCAAGAACTTAATTGCAAATAAACTTAGGTACTTACATAAATACAATCGTGGGTGGAAATAATGAAGTCACGTCAAACTCGACCAAAATACCTTAGTTAGTTGCACATACATAGCACCTATCCCCCCACGTACCTACTGTTAGTGCTATGTACCTAGCCTACCTGGGTACCTACCTATACGGACAACCCCTTGCTTGTCTCCTACAAGCTCAAATAGCCTACCTAGGTAACTTAGGTATCTAGTAACGACTCACCGACGATAAAGCACGTCTAACGTAGGATAGGTCTATGGATGGATATTGGCAAACGGCCACTAGAACTAGGCTGAATAAACAAAAAGAAGTATTTTTTTTATATAAATTTTTCATTGATGAGTGTGCTAAGGATACGAAACGAACGTGTCTCGTCTCATGTTGAAATAAAATTGTGCTTGTGTTTCATCAACTGTAGTTGCGCAGCCTTGTTTGATTGATATAGTGCGTAATCTCTTGTTTTACTCGACCTCTTGGTCCATTTGTTAATTAGCCAATTATTAGCTAGTTTTACTTACGACAGTTTCTCTAATTTGTATTGACAAATCAAAGTTAGTCTAATTAGATACGTGTAGGGACAAATATCTGCCAAAGGGTCCTTTAGTCCCACGGGATTGAGACCCCATGGAGAGATAAGCTAAGTTCTCAATAATTTGCCCACATGTCGTCCCCTTCATTGCAATTAATCGGACTTCAAAAGTAAAGGGTAGGTACTTTAGCAGGCAAACGTCTGTGAGTAACCAAACATAAAGTTACCCCAACACGTCACAATGACAGTCGAAGAGCAATTAAAAAGTTAGAATCATAGACAATAAATTAGTATAACAAACATGAGCAACTCACGCGCCTAAATAGTAATTAATAACAATGTTAATTATCGTAATTATTGGCGGTTATTTTTTTTCATGATTCGCGTGCATTGTTTTATAGCATCTTGTTCAAAACCGATGTCATACTTTATATGTCATGGCCTCAGCGCGCTGCTCGATCGCACTTGTAGGCCAGCCATCGCCGTTTTTACAATGTCATGTGTCGACTTTCGCAATCGATAACCTAACAATAACTGTTGCTAATAACGTTAATTACTCTTTAGAATAAGTACTCTTTCCAATAGGCAAAACCATAGTACCTATGAATTTTACAATAGGCCTTACAAACACAATAAAAAATATGAATTACTCTGGAATGTCAGTCTCTACGACTGATTCATTTTTACCTAAATAAAACCAGTCCATGTATGCCTATATGAATCACAATGCATCCTACTATAGTATAACCATATAAACTAGTTCGAGAACCAGTTTTGTTCAAACATCCTTCGTTGAACCGAGCCTAGGCGCGATGGCTGCAAATTTTAGGCAATACAGGATACATAGTTAGAGTACTAACAAAGACCTATACGGGTATTGTCAAGGCACAGAATAGGCACTTCCCTCGTGAGAACTTGGCAAGGTTATAGTGTGGCAACGTTATCGTTGCTAAACGCCGAGCGTATTTACAACACCGACTGTTGCCGACATTACTACCACATTTGTATACTTCACATACCTACTCAATACCTACCTACATAGTGTGTGATACATACCTACGCAAGTTGTTGTATCAAAAACAACTAATAAACTTGTTCTCGTCATTATTACATTGTCTGTTAAACGCCACACGTGGACGCATCGCTATACTACGTACCGAAAATACTTAGGTGTGACCTTCTCATTGACATTGTGAAATAGACGAGTTGATAACGTGCCGATCGCCGAATGTCATACCGAGGCTAGGGGCCCCCTCCTAACGTCCCCCCACTAGACAAGACAACAGACTCGACGTAACGACTTATATGGAACATGTTCATACATGACTTCCAACGCTGCTCACGCACGCGTATACTCATGTATCATAAGTACAAAGCGAGACATAGTCAGCGATATCGACAATAATGTCGTGCGAGTGGAATATCGCATTGATAGCTGCTGCAATCAATCTGCAATCAATCGAAACCACCGTTGGCTAAGTACGGCGACCTACGATTGTGGTTTCGTCTATTACGAACGGAGGCTTTGAAATGTTTCTTTAGATTACATGTCAAGATATTCATTAAACTTGGTATAAATTCAACTGCCTGTAGTGAATCTATGTACTCAAACTATCTAAATATGTTCCAATAGGTATGTTGCGATTAAATAAATATTGATAACAGAAAGTAGGTTAGCTCCCGTAAAACTCATTTGATTCTAAATATTATCAAGTGCTCTGTCAACATAGCGAATTCTTATCGATATCTCAGTTTTTTTTCGCAAATACCTCGGCAAAATGGGTCATATTTATTTTTGTGTAACGCCCACAAATAATAGTAGAAATAGAATGCGCGACGTTGCGTCTGGGTTGATTGTGCTACAATAACTGACAAGTTATTTATAACGTCAATATGTGACTCAAAAAGAAATGGTAGAACGCACACGACGTGATTCATCATTTGCAAGTTTGGAGAACTGATTTGGAGTTGACGTTCGTAATGTCGTTGACATTTCGTGCCCATTCGAAAATATATGATGACTGTGTGTAGGAAACAAGCAATCGTTTATGTAGGCTAAAATAACTGTATGAACCGTTCATATCAAATCCTCGTAGCGGTTATCTAGAAAGCTTTGACATTATAAGAAGTTAATCCACGACGTTTAGAAACACCGCACCGGTATTTACAATTTCTGGTTTGTATCCCAAGAAATTTGTTTGAATACAACAGTCCGATATTTGCAAAGGAGGGTCGATCCTATTCACGAAATGTTTCAACCTCGTTATTCACATTAGACTAAGCCCTTTTAAATCACCACCGCTTTGAAATAGGACCCCTTTGAATCTTAACGTAGACATTAACCTCCGCATATTATCTCTTTGCTTACGTTTAACTGATATCTGCTCACTTTCATGTTATAACAGATTTACAACGATTTATCTACGTATATTATAAAGCGGTCGCTTTATTCTAAATCAAGAATACATAAACCATGAACTATTTACTAGTCCATGTCACGCGATCCAAAAAAACTAGGTAATTATGGACAGGAAAATTGTACCAGCCCCAAACAAAACGCTATCGTTTCAATAATGCTGAAAGCCTTTGAGATTTCGAAGAAATTTCCCGGGAATTCATCAAAACTGCATTATAATTGTTGTATTATAGCTACGTATTCTTCTATAGGTGGTGTCACGAGACTGCAGCAGCTTACTTCAAGCGCATTATCGGCTCGATGGGCACCCACACGTCAACCCAATACACGAAGTTCTAGTCGGCGAAAAAAGGGTGTACCTTATCTTCCCCCGATCGCACTCCGACCTCCATTCCTATGTGAGGGCGAGGAAGCGGCTAAGAGAGCACGAAGCGCGGAGACTCTTCAGGCAAATGGCGGAAACGGTGGCTGCGTGTCACGAACAAGGCATCGTTTTACGGGATCTCAAGTTAAGAAAGTTCGTCTTCGCCGATCCACAAAGGTGAGTCATCTGACTGTTGCTATGTGATTGTATAAAAGTTAATTTAATTTAGACAAACTTCTCGGCTCTTGCATACAATAGTTTGTAAATGTGACATTATCTCGCATTACGGTGCAACTAACCGGAGTCGCAGTCGGTCGGCCGCGGTTCTGATTGCCGCTGCGCGCTAAATGTTGCCCATGAAATATCTGACGCAACAGTTCCGCAGTGGTAGCAGCTACAGTGGCTGATACCACCATCGACTCGGATCGATCGATCGATCGATTACTTCCTCACTATTTTTTATTATCACGCCCACTGGAGAGATCGATCGTGAGAAAAATGATTCTTTAAACGCCATATAAAAAGATCGAAAAGGAAACGGAAATGCTCTTTGTATTTTAAGTAGCGAGTCGTTTCCTTCGTGAGTCAATAGCACCTCATAGACACTTCGATAAAATGTTATAAAGTCATTCATTATGACAACGCCTCGCCACTGGCGCCTTACGACATTTATGATCCTTCCAATCAGGATAATAAATCACTTAAATAATGAAATAATAAATTCAGTCAGTCATAAAAATCAAATAAACAAACAATAACAAACGCAAATAGGACAATAACGCGCACAATAGGATTACTCAACGGATTTATTAATTACGACTGTCGGCCGGCCGGTAGGAACCAGCGGATTTTCGAACTTTTGAAATGTTATCTGGCCTCCATTGTTGCGAATATCTCCGGCAATGCTAGCGGCCCAAGGCGAACGGTGTCATTGCTGCGTACAATACTGCGCGCGCCGCAATCGGGTCAAGGGTCCGCGGCAATGCGCTTGCGCACCGACACACGACGCGCACTGCGGCCGCGGCGGCGCGGCGTGTGCGTGTGTATCTCCGCGCTACCATCATCCACCCCTATGCTATTCTCATACGGGTACCTGCACCGCCCTTATCCGATCAGGTGATTCTCAGAGCACCAAATCTTAATGAAAAAGTTGATTATTTTATGCACCCCTCAACTTGTAGCATTTAACGACTACATTCCTCCAAGTATCCATATTAATACCATTATTCACCTGTCAGTATTGGAACCCTCACCATTTCTTAGTCAATAGGGTTCATTTTAGTAAGATGAATATATTTTTTTAAACTACACAATTAATTCAATAGGAAATTTCTGAATAGTATCTTAAAATCGTTTTTTTTTTATTTAAGTAATTTGATGGAAGTTACAATATAAAAGTTCGTTACTTACTCGCGCGAGCGCGACCCTCCTACGTCGAGGCCAACAACCAACCTTTTGTGTATTGGATTATCCTCGACGTCCCCGTCGAGACAATTTCGGTACGCCTCCACAAACTCAGGGACTTGATTTGACTTTAATGGTTTCTTTGACCTTTGTCACCACTCGTCCCTGGTGACATTCATATGCTGAATCCGAATATGCCTTTTACGCGACCGCTAAACAGTCTGCTTCGTATTGCAATAAGTATACTGCTATAGATACTCGTGGTTACTATTCGACAGTCACGAGTTCACTACAAATGTAGACAAAACGAAACCCATCTGTATATTTACGCAACAGTATTAATTCGTCCGCTTTGAGTGGACAGACGGGGGAAAAGGTAAAATTTTATACTCTTTTCAGCGTCGCATCATCAAAGCGAGTGTTGTCAAAAGCGTCGGTTCGCGATGCGGAACGGGAAGCACCGCGACCGTGCCTCAAATGTAAAAACTTTTGCTTTACCCTTTACGTAATAGCAGAGAAGAGTACGCCGCGACTTGAGAAGCCTTTGCCAAAGTTGCCTCTCAAAGCTGGAATGTTTTACATTATTTTGGTTATTACATAGAAATAGTACAGATAAACTTTTAACGCAACGACTTCCAGAAAACGTGCTCTCGTTTGATAAACAAAAATTCAATTGCAAAATTTTACTTTGAAAATAAAAGCGCAATTGTTTTTGCATCCACTATACTGCTATGCATGACATGCTAGCTTACCGGGAGAACGAGACCTAGCCCTAGCTCGATGTATGTATGTTTGGCTCGCAGTCAAATTAATTGGACAGGATATTGCAGATGAGCCTCCGGTTTTGCCATGTGTTGGAAAGGAAGCTTCGCTTTTTGTTTATATTCCGATGATAACGAACCTTCGCCTGTAGGTCAGGCAGGTAGACAGCTGTTGCATGCCAGTTCGAACGACGATCCTTAATGACCATGTGTTCCATGATTTTCCCAGAGGACCGGTGATTATTCAGATGGTCAAACAATCCCTTATTTACATAAACGGACAGCTGACCTTGTTAAACCCTAATAAATTCTAATGATTATGCACATGTCGCGGCGCGACGGTCACTAGCATATCTACAGCTGGTGTTCGCAATCGTGAGAATGCTCATACGGAGAAGGTGCAACATGAGCAAGTGTCCCGCCCTTCGACCTCCGTTCTCACGTCTCGGGTCGCGATATAAAGGCACCCCTGATTATAAATTCGAGTCATCCGGCGGCGGGATGCCGCGATCAACATCCCGTTATCCCGTCTCAAAGGTAAACAAGAACATTAATATTGATTCCGCGCTCTCTTTGACGCTTTGAAGTGGATTTTCTTAACACTCGCCTCTAGTTTTTCTTGTCCTTTGAGATGAAAACAGTTCTTTTTCTTTAAGTCACTACTTATCTTGCTTCTCGTCTGGCCTTTGATATAAAAGCTGGGAAGTTAAAAGGTTGGCTAAGAATTTGTCCTGCATCTTAAAGAAGAATATTTTACTGAATTTTGAGAGGTTCTGGGCTGAAACCTGCTGATAAGACGCTAGATTTAACTAAAAGTTAATTTACGTACAGTAAAAGTGTGAAAGTAAGAAGTATTAATTTCTCGAGCCGAATGTAATGTTATGTGTGGTATGATATAAATAACAAATGAGATGTTCGTGTGAAACTAGAAACTATCAAGAGAAATCTCAAGCGGTGCATCCGGGCCCAGGCCTTGAGGGAGGAAAACGAGGTCGGTTTGGCCGATAACGCAGGTAGTGAGCCGCTCGCGCCCTGCTAGATATTGTAACCCATCATATTAACTACGACACGTGATCATTTTCGACATCAAATTTCCTGTTTGTTTTTTTTTATTTATTTGTAATTAATAATGACGCACATGTAAAGCAGACTAAATTGCATTATGTAACTTAGCGCATTGAAATCAAGAAAGCCGGATGTTTAACTATAAACTACCTTTGTCCGAATAATGTGTTCTTAATCTTACGGACAGGATGCCCGGCGGAAATGCATTCACGCGACAAATATCTGTAGTCCGTTCTTTTAATTATAATTTGGCGTGAAAGTTTATTATAATAGAGAATTAGATAAATCTCACACCGCACCAGACACAGCGGAGCCCGAGTTTTGTAGCGTTGCAGTCATACGAGTCCTTTGTAAATAAGCTCAGGTATAAAAATTGTCCTCTGCGCATTGTTCGGAGCCATCCCGCCCACTCCATGCCAAAATAATAATACCCTAGTCGTATCGTTCCAGGTAACGAAACAAAACCCGAGTTTTTTGCGTAACACCGTGAACAAAACTTGGATCGAGTGATCGAATACATTGCAAACAATGACGATGATACAACGGCATTTGATTACGCAACTCGATATTTACAATATGCCGCAGTTGAGATATTGGTGCTTACTCGTGTTCGCGTTCTATGGCCGCTGTTCTTGCCGCTGTTCTTGCCGCTGTTCTTGCTCGGTGCAGCGACATCGTCGAATGATATTTATCTTCCAGAACCGGTTGGATAGTGCTGCGGAAATTTTAGTTGGTTTCTCATTTCAACGCGAATGTTTCGTGATAGAACAGCACGTCTGCCGCGTTAACGGGACGGTATATTTACGGTTCTGGTTGCGCTGGCGCTGGCCAGCGGATGTGCCAAATTGGTCCGCGATAGACGCACGCCTCGCCACCCGGCAGACGCCGCCGCGTCGCATACCAGCCCGGCCACCGGTTGACACTACATTTCCTTCCAAATCTGTACGTCATTTATGGCTTATTTATATTTGGATCCTATCGACACGCGTCCACTCTATATTATTTCAAAAAGACACGCAACACGATACATATCGTGCGCTCGAACAACGTCCCGAGGTTGTAGCCGATATCTCGGCAGCGCTACCACTGATTTACATCAGCCAGCCAGAGTACCTGCACGCCTATTACTGACTATTTTGAAAACGTTTTGAAATACAGTTGCTAAAGCAACATGGTGTAAGACACTGCCATATCGATGTATTTGCATGATAAATTCTGGGAGCTCTGTTATCTCAAAAAAACTGTCGAACACCCCGTTCGTCAGTTTTTTTGTTTTGTCATTTGTACAACCACCGTAGTACTCACCAAGACCGACGCTTTACGTAAGAAACTATTTTATTTCGTGGACACTACGTAGTGCGTAGTTGGCACGTGGAGCTGGTATTTTTCGCGCGGGTGTGGCCGCTCGAGATAGAGAAATGAGCGCGCATCGAGTGCTAATTTGTGCGGCGTGATTCAGGCGTGCCGGAATTCATGCGCTGTGTTGGTTCTTGTTTTGGGCCGTTTATTCGCGGCCTCGATCGCGACTAGCGCGGCGTGGTGAGGTCGTGCACAACTGTGCCAATGTCGCGTGGCCGACGCTGCCGCCACGCCGCTGACTCGCGCCCAGCTCCTCGATCGTGCGGAAGTTGTGGAACCGACCACTCCTACATACTGCGAAAGCACTCACCGACTTATATTATATGCTATATACTTTCATCGGTGCCAAGCCAACAAGAATTTTGGTCTCGCATTCGTAAATTACTTTCGTTCTTTTTACGTCGATCCATCCATATTTTTGCCGTAAAATAACCAGGAATGCTTTCGAATTCATGACACCTACTACGCCTCTCTCGTTCTGAAAATAAATGAATCGACGAGGACGACGTGAACATTCGTCATGACTATAAATAACGCTTGTTCGCACCTTTTTTGGTGGTACGAAAAGACCGGATGCGGCTACCGGACGCAGGCGATAGTGCATTGCTCTCAAGCCAATATCGTCTCTAAATACTAAGTAGAAGGGTCACAATGCGTAAGCGAATACTTATGAATAGCCGGACATAGGTGTCGCCCATACAAAAGTATGTACTGTGTTTACATACACCTTGCAAAATGAGAGAAGCGACACAATATGTCATACTCAATGGGAGGAGACCGTTCTTCCTTCCTGACTTTTGTCACAGAATATACCTGCTTCTATTTTTGGAGTAATTTTGTACAATTACCCAATTCAAAGTCGTTAATTTTGCTAACGAGTACACAGCTGAGAAAACGCACGACTAGCTATTAAATCGATCCGGTTGCGTAAAACAAAGGTCTGCAAAACCTTGTGCAAGCGGGCGCGCCCGCGCTGCGCCGACATATCTGCGGATTTGCGTAACCGCGCACTTATCCGCCGATACAAACGGCCCGTGTGTTGTGACACGCTCCGTTTGCCTACATCTGTACAAGTCACATTTGAAAATATGTACGTGTTTCCAATTGCAATATGACAAAATAAACGTTGACGAAGTAGGTACACTGCACTTCGCCACGACGTGTTTACAAACGTGAAACCATTCTAGAATACTTAATAGGATATGTAGATTTTTAGTTTCCATATGAGACAATATAGCGATAAATAAAACTCATATGTTTTATCGTATTTCAATGTCAAGAACGATGTAAAAATTGTATTGTTACTTAGCATTGGCATAACAGAGATCACCTCATTCACTGTTGTATTCTTCGGAAAAAATGCAATTCCTGCAAGATTGCCTTCCTGCCGCCTCATGGAAAACAACAGTCCGCTGGTGTCATGTCATGATGTCATGATATTATCACTACCGCGTATGATTCACTGTATTCGTACCTCCGAAGTCGCGCGCGAGACTTGAACCGACTTAACCTTAGCAACATAAGGCACTCTCGCAAAAAGATTTTATATTGGATGGGCGCACGCGACCATATCCCTGCAAGAAATGGGTGCATTCACACCGCCCTATAGGCAAAAAGTGTGCACGTGCCGGCAATTAGCTAGGGACGAGACACGGCGTAATTGTGCGCCCTCTCGAATACTGTCTCACATGACCACTCACCAAGAACCGAGCGATGTCTGCGATGAAGCCGATATGGTCGTTCACACACGCGCCAGTGAAAATTAACATATTCACGTCGCGAGACGTTCCATACATAATCCATACCGTTCCAGGCTAGTTGTGATAACTATACTCTCCTCCATAGTAACAAAGGTTCGTGACTAAGTTAGCTCCTGTAAAGCGAAGGAGTTTATTCTGCTGCATTTATTTTTATTGCGCTGCGCTTTAAAACCTGCTCGGAGCGTCGGATCGTGTTGGTTACGCCTTTTTGGATGCGAGGGCGCGTCGCGCCCGCTATCCGCGAGCGCGCATCCGCGTCGCGAAGGTCGCTGACCGCCCAAAACCACCTAGCGTAAACATAACATCCACAAAGCTCATCTATGACGTATAGCTGTAATCATTCTATTTATGTAGGTACATAATATCTTTGTAGGATTGAATGTCAAATACATAAAGCTTGGGTAAGTGTTTTAGGAATTAGTTACTTATTTACATATGTAAACTAATTAAAATACCGTTCTAAAAAAAGTCACCCTTATCGGTGTTATCGACTCGTACGTAACGGCAATAAAAATAGAGTAAATTTCTTTGGAATCAACAATGTTTAATTCGTACCTAACCTTTGTTCTTTTTCCTTGACACAAGTGAGAAAATAATTTTATGAATATTAAACCGCACTCGTTCAGACATGAAATAACCTTCCTTCAAAGTAACAATGTAACAATGAATCAGTTGCTATGACAGGGCCATGATGAATTCCATATAAAAGAGTGAGTGTGCACGTTGCCATTGCATTTGATGACGTCATCCGAGAGGGATTTGAAAAAAAAAAACGGAGGGCAACAATGGAGGGTGCGGGCGGGGATGAATCATAGGAAATTTCTATCGGGTCAGTAGCCCCGCACCCTAAACAGCTAAATATACCCCACCCTAATATTGTTCCTAAATATAAACTCAAAAGGTGGGTCCTATTTTAGATCTACATAATATGATACTCTTATTGTTCTAAAGTTCTTTTAATAATAAAACATGTTAAACTAGTATGGTTTTTGATCCACTACCTATTAGCATAAGCTATTATTCTAGGGCTACTACAGAAATAAAACCTGAAGGTGCATTAATTGGCCGACTCCTTTTACGCTTCGCAACGTACGAATAAGAAAAACACAACGAAAGAAATAAATAAAAAGCAACACGCGACAAGCGGTCCCGTATTTATGTATGCAGAAAAAACAAGTCTCCAATAAATGTAAGAAAGAAAGCGAACTCTGAGGTTTCATGGATGTGGTAAATAAACATAGGCAAGTTCGCACTTAAGTTCGTGTTAAAAGTTTAATGGTATACAGGGGAGTGACCCGCGATGCTACTGATTCCAAAGTCGTAAATCTTCCGATATATTCTTGCCCACTATCAGCTTTTTCCTGTTCCATCGCAGAGTTCAACAACTTTCGATATTCTGCAGACGACACTCAATTTCGTGCGCGGTTCACCAGCCGTGTGTTTGGCTTCTGTCGACATTTTGTTTTTATTTGTTTTGTTTTTATATAGAGGATGTGTTGTCAACGTGGGCGATTTGCGTGTACCGTGCGCATTTTATATTCCAATATATATAAACTAAATGTTAAATGAACTAATGGTACCTACCTACAATACATCGTCGTAACAGAGGCGTAAGTAAATACCGTCGCTCCATATTTTCGAACGAATACTTAACATTTTATTTACCTCCTACGTAAATCGTATGGTGCGCAAAATATTCTAATGCGGAGGTGGTAGTTAAATATAATTACAGTCTGGGAATATAACCTTAAATATACTACCTTCGTAAAAAATGAAACTCCCACACTCCTGAGATATTTTAAAAATAACTTATTTCTAACTGAGTCGTATATACAGAGTGATTTTTTAGTCACTGGACATACTTGCAGGGGTTGAAGTACTCGTTAATATGAACAACTTTTATTATGAGACCAACTCTGATATCACAAAACTAAAATGGTTCCTTCATACATTTTGGTCGAGTAGGTATTGAACTTTTGTATGGACAGCTGATATTTTTTTGTGATCTCGAGAGTTAGTCCCATGATAAAAGTTGTTCATATTGATGAGTACCTACTTCCAGCCCTGCAAGTATGTCCAGTGACAAAAAAATCACCCTGTATATAATTGTAATCAAAATCACTAGTGCATATACCTACTTATTTAGTAGGTTGACAGTCTACAGCTTCGCCGATTTCATGTGCGTTTACCTACATCGCATCGCGGTTCGCGTCGGAAAAAAATAAACCGAAACCGGTCGGACAGTGGCCAGAATTACGATTAACCCTCAATCTGTAGTTGTGCAGTGTGTTCCACTAAAAATACCTGACGTCCACTGCCGTCTCACATCGTCCGCTCGGCCGGCGGCGCTCCGCACTCCGCCGCGCGCCGCATCCTCGTACGTTGGCTCCGGACGCTTTTTGCATCGTTTTTTTTTTAATACCGTTTGTTTTAATTATTCTGTTCTCTGCAGGCTGCAGAGTCACCCTATGACTATGAAATAAAATGACTTCGACTCGTGTCAAATGTGTAATGGTTAAAGCACGACGGTTTATAAACAATGGTCAATAATTTATTAACAATCTAGTCACGGGTCTTGGTCGTACAAACTTCCTCCTTTTTATGCATTGCCATCGATTTTTCTTTGAATATTAATTATGAACTAATTAATGATAACCTATTTCCATGTCGAATAATTCATTTTAATATTAACTAGCGATTAAAGTACCTATATCAAATACTTTTAATAAAAATAGTTCACAAAACCATTGTTTATTATGATGGGTCGCCGATATAAGAATCTCTATAATCTAGTACGTCAACACAATTTACTTATGAAATTATATTTATGCGTACCTAATTCCTTTGTCAATATGATTAGCATCACTTTTACATTCTTGTTACTCAATACGGCTGTTTGATCCCAATTTTAGTGTTTTTCCTAAAAGTCCAAGTACAAACACGACGCGTCACGCCACCTATTAAGATAAACAAAGCTAATGTGGTAATTAGAGGCTAACTAACATGATGTCATCTACAAATTCCCCTAATATTTTATCACGTTGCTACCTGCAGTGTGCTAATACGTGTGTTTAACGTTAATTTAATGACGTTTGTGACGGTTCTGCCTAATCTGAAATAGGTAGTTAGCTTTATTGCTTTAATAACGTTCAATTTCCTCCTTCTATACACGGCTAATAGAGGAGTGGGAGCGAGGCGAGTGCCCTCTCGATTCGATACAAGTGTAGGAGCATCCTAATCTCGTTCCGAAACTCTGACGCTGACGTAACTCGGTTCACGGTCAGCAAGAGGAAATGACGCAAGCGCAAGCGAACAGCGTTGCACACACAAGCGACCAACATTACAACACTTCACCGTCGATCACAAACTTGCCAAAACACTTCACGTGATCAGTGTACTGTACACGAATCACGACACTAACGACCGACCTCAGGAGAAAAGTTTGCATTTGTTAGGGTTGACATCCAATCTCTAAGGAGTTTTCACGTGCCGTGACGTCACAGACGACAGGTTCCATGGCTACGTCACAGCTTGGGTAAACTCAAGTAAATCGGATCGTTAGCAAAACGCAAATGAGAACCCAAAGTTCAGTTTAAGTACCTACACTTACGCCATTCTTGACATTGAACGCTAAAAATATAAATTTTGCCTTAGTAAAATAAAACGTGTAGTAACTATCGAAATATTCTTGTTTTAATTTTATTTTGGCTTTGAAATTCTTAAAATTTAAATACTTAATAATGATACTTCTAATACTACATGTACAATGGATGACGTGACGTTTTGAATCAGTTCCGCCGATGATCATCGGTTTGCCTTTACAAGCATTAGCTTAGCATGTGTCTGAATGTTGCTAAAACTAAAACCACAAACTAAGTCGTGTGCGGCCATCAGGAACGCTTACAGTGACATTGAAATTAGTTGTGTTGCGAAACGGTACTCTTTTAGTGTTTCTGGCCTCGAGCCGCGTTTGAGATTGAAGAATACGTATAATATATATGAGAACGTATCCGACCTCCGTTCGCGGTCACGGGTTGTGTAACAGAACGCGACAAACAATACCATGTATATATTGAGGTTGACGTAATATAGCATTAACATTATATTGTTATTAGAAATATGCCAAAATAAAACAAAATCTTTATCACCGTGGCTGTTTTTTATTGGCGATAGATAATAATATCTTTATCTTTAGTACACTTTTTGCGTTGCCTATCAAATTAGAACGCAATTTAGTTTTATACAAAACAGTATATTGTCCTCGTTATATTTATTCCCAAGAGAAAGTATATCTCATTCTCAACACAAAGAATCCATGTCATCTATTCGTTCTCAAGAATAATTATTAATTTATCTTTCCTTCATGATACTTACTTACTTGTATATACCAGTTACTTGAGAACATAACATTCGGTTTCTGAATCTTATGATAATAAGTTGTAGAGTTTAATTTGCGTTGCGTGCCCGTGATCGGGTCGTGTCATTGCCAGTGTTGATGATCCCCTATCGATAATGAAGTCATCGACGTATATAAAACTGGCGACAATACTGCTGGCGTCATTAGCAGACCTATTGTATATTCCACTCTTGATTTTCTCCATACAATCAATAGTGTTTGTACAGATTTCACGACAATTTGCGCAGTTATTAATACAAGCGATCACAATACGCATTCGCGATGGGTGATGTAATGTAACAGTGGCTTTATTATGATAAAGTGCAATTTAAGTGCACACGCACCAGTTGCATGTTAAGTCTATTAATTTATCAGAATTTTAATCAGAGAAAGTAAAAGCCGACGGTTGACGCAGGTTGACGGCTGCAAATCACGTACGTTTGGTTATAAATACGAGTACGGCAAATGTTGCTACGACACCTAAGAAATAAACAATATTGTTTTCTGTTACGTAAGTCTTGGTATATATTCATTAATTAACTAGAAAAGTTAGTACAATGAAGCTTTCATTTTACGTAACGCAATACTTTATAGGCTAATAAACAATTTTGCGTATAAAACGAAGCTGTATAAAGTTCATCCAATTTTGTTCAAGGTAAATTGTTTCAGAATTCGCGAAACGTGCGCGCCCACTCTCAGTTGTTATTCGGCTCTTTACGCTTTTGACGCACTCCAACGCCTACGCGAGGGTTACGGAGGCTTTACGAGCACACGTGACCCGTAGCAACCGTGCTGTTGCACAGTGTTTTTTTTGGCCAAAAATCGGACATGTAGTTTTTATAATGCCTTAGTATAGAGTATTCGAATACAAATGCATGACGAAAACTCCCGTGCGGCCATTTTGTATAGTTTTTATTTAATCGCTGTTCGAAAGTTGAAATCCCGGAATTCCCAAATATGTGAAAAAAATTCTAACGCGGAAGTTTTATGGATAAAACAAAATTTTCTTTATTACATTAAAAGGCCCCAAGACAAGGCATATTTCAAGCCATTCCCGGCTGTCTTACGACTTACCGATATCAAATAAATCACGATAATATGATTTATGATTTTATTTTTTTTTGGCCTCGTTTTTCGTTTTGGGAGGTTGCAACTTGCATTAATCAGAAGCTTATATGTATGCCCAAATAACAAAAAAATAATTACTTCCCTAAGCCGCGGCCACAGCGAGAAAAGTGACATTGAAAAAATCCCGGGATCCGGGATTTACTACATTTGATTTTGAAAAATACATTTTAATGTGTAATGTAATTATAGTTCTATAGCCTAAATTTAAAATTAAGTTCAATGTATACAGAATGATGTTTTTTAAGAGTGACCAAAAGTTGCACAGACAAGGTATCATTTATAGATTCCAATTATGAAAAATAATCTTTATCTTGCGATTTTACTTTGTTATCATAAAAATAGAACACGTGTATCGCTCAGTTCGCCCAGTACTATCGTAGGCTGGTGAGCTATAGATACTTATATTGATAAACATGTGGCAGTTAGGGATGTAACTGCTTCTGTTCGCCAAATTATCGATAACTGCTTAGTTCATTGTAGTATGTAAAAACTTCCTGTTGCGCCTACCTATTTAGTAAGTTCTGGGAAATATGCCGACCGCAAGTAATCGTAATTCACACACTCATTTTCATATTTAGTCTCAGGGTAAAAATTGTTCATATTGATGAGTCGGACTAAAAGGTCACTGTATAGGTTACTTCATACTTTTTACGAAGATTTTTGAAAGTTAAAAGCAAATCCTAAAAAAATAGGTTATGTTTTCAGGTTTACGAAACTCTCAGTCGATGTATTTTGAGTAAGTGAAATTCCTTTAGAAGTCCATAAAAACGTGTTATTTTTGCTCTATCTCGCTTCCTTTACGAGATATAGCGGTTTTTATGGTTTTCTTGATGTTGGGCGGCACTGCATGCTAATAAATGGATTTCGAATGCATTGTCATTGTCAACGGGGTAAAATTAAAAAGAATGATCACAATCCGACTTCTAGTTTCGGAGAAATGCGTGGACAAACACATACATACACTTATAAAATTTATATTTGTTTGGAAGCCCTAATAGATTATCATAGGTGAATATTTTGCAGTTCCAATAATATTACATACATATGTACATGTTGAATTGATAATCTTTTTTTTTTTTTAATTCCGTTAAAATCAAAACATTTAGTTCTCAATATTCTCACACCTTTCTTTAAGACTCACTCTTAAAAAACATCATCCTGTATACATTGAACTTAATTTTAAATTTAGGCTATAGAACTATAATTACATTACACATTAAAATGTATTTTTCAAAATCAAATGTAGTAAATCCCGGATCCCGGGATTTTTTCAATGTCACTTTTCTCGCTGTGGCCGCGGCTTAGGGAAGTAATTATTTTTTTGTTATTTGGGCATACATATAAGCTTCTGATTAATGCAAGTTGCAACCTCCCAAAACGAAAAACGAGGCCAAAAAAAAATAAAATCATAAATCATATTATCGTGATTTATTTGACATCGGTAAGTCGTAAGACAGTCGGGAATGGCTTGAAATATGCCTTGTCTTGGGGCCTTTTAATGTAATAAAGAAAATTTTGTTTTATCCATAAAACTTCCGCGTTAGAATTTTTTTCACATATTTGGGAATTCCGGGATTTCAACTTTCGAACAGCGATTAAATAAAAACTATACAAAATGGCCGCACGGGAGTTTTCGTCATGCATTTGTATTCGAATACTCTATACTAAGGCATTATAAAAACTACATGTCCGATTTTTGGCCAAAAAAAACACTGTGTGTTGCTACGAAGCTACGTAGCACTGACGTCACTGCGTGGAAATTAAAGGATCCCCAGTGGGATATGATTTGTGACGCACGTGCCGATTCTCAGCGCCTTATTGATTAGATGCGTAACTGTGTGAATTCCGGCGTTATTAGTGACGTAAAGTACGCGGAAGCGGTTACGCTCGGTCGCGCTCGCGCCCGTGGCGGCCGCTGCTGTATCGATAGAGTAGTGGTGCCGCCGCCCGCGCCGTGGCCAAGGACGGGCGGACCCCGGACACGGTCAGCGAGTGCGCTTGCGACACCCACTACAGTAATAGTGATGCACCACGTGCCCTGTTATACATTCGTCACAAGTTCTACTATTCAATATGGATATGCATTAATATTTCTATACGCATGATACCTACTCCAGACATTTTTAGGTGTTATTTGAGTTGCATTCAATGTTTGTAAAGTGATCGACATTGCTCACCTTGTTGTGGTGAATGACACAAAGGTGACTTTGATGTAGAGTCGAGTGATGAAATTAGCACCCACACTTGCAAATTTTCTTACGCGTGACGTAAACTTGTTGCCTCATTTACTCATATAGGAAAATAATAGGCACAAAAGTACAAAGGTTTTTGATCAGAGGCGTTTCTCGTTATAGTTTCGGGTGTTTATCGGTAGTGACTAGTGAGTGAACTACGGCAATGACTTCGCACTTTAATTATGAGCAGGATGGCGGAAAACACAGATCAAAACAAACGGAACGTTTCGCTCTCACAATGATATACTTACGGCTCGCTTCGACTTCCGCGTACAAGTGAGTGTTGTTGTTACACGTCACATCCTGGTTCTGAGAAATCTCTTAACTAAAGTATGGTGGAAATGTTTATTGAGAACCATCCGTGGTTTTCCTCTCAACAATTTCTGACGATTTCGTTGTAATGATGATTAAACAAGGAAAATATCAAGAGGTCAAATGTGCTGATAGTAATGTGATTAATTTATCGTTAAAGTACATAAGAATCCGGCGCCTGGCGACCTCCAAACGAAGACTGCCTCGGTTCAATGTCAGTTGCGCAAGCGCCTCTCTTCCGCCTTCCAACAACTGCGCCCGCGCGCCGCCCTACCAGGAACAAGACCGATCGAACGTACCGAATTTAAATTTTAACGTTTCGAATCACGAGCACAGTACCATGTCCTTCTACATTGGTAATAAATAAGTGGCTTTATTAAAGCATTGTTTAAACCTTAACATACAGACGCAGCACGTAGGCATCGTGTCTTCGCGTTGAAAATGATGAAAATTTTTGCCATGTTTGCGTTAACCAAATATTTATGCTTCAAAGATTAATAAGTCACGTTCTTATGTAACCATTATTCGAAGTGATTGTATAGAGCTGACTGGTTCAAAATAATATTTCATTTCATCATACAATATTTAAAAAAATAGCAAACTATGACTCATATACTTAGGTACTCCTATATCCAGGATGATTGTGACTAATTCAACAAATCCCATATAATAGAAGATATGAGTTTACGTGCGGTTTTATCACCAACAGTGTCTAATTTATCTGATAAAATCATAAATAATACATTAATATTTCCTGTTATACCTGTGATGAGTTGGCAATTTATTCTCAAACATTTGATCAAAATACCTTTCATTGATTGCAAAAGCGAGACTATAACGTTTAAAATTGTAATGTCATCCATTTGTAAAGTGGCTCTATTTTTACAACACTTCGAAAATGTTAAAAGCAATTATGCAATTATTTAATGTCAAAAAGTTGCGACTAGATAATTGCGAAGCATCAATTTGGAATATAACTAGACAGACACCATGCAATTTACAGACCTCCAGTTGAGTCTGCAGTGAGATACTATAATTAGCCATGTGGCCGAGCCGAGTTTACTTTATTTCTACTCATTTTTTCCAACATTATTATAACTTTTTCTTTGTCTCTCTCGGATACAAAGTCTGCCATATGCTGTATAAATTCTGCAGTCCGTTTCCGGTCCCGTTACATCCGGTCGTCGAGAGTGCTTGAGAATCAAACTCACGTGCAAACGGTTCCCTTGAAGCACAACAAAAAGCCACTCAACCCTGGGAACTGGCCCAATACTGGATTAATATTAATCACTACCCGGGTCCCTAACACGGTCATTGGTCTGTCGTGTTATCTACGTACAAGACACCTAGTCAACATTTAAAGGTCACTACAATCTCTGTTATCACCGTCAGATAACGCCTGGTAAGGTCGCATGTTATGCCGCAATACGCTACGTGTTCACATTAACTATTAACCTTACGTCGGCTACAAAAATCCATTCTCCGATGTCATTCATATGAATTTTGGTAAAATATTCAAGGTGGTTCTAATTGTATTGTTAGATTTCGTATCGGGTTAATCTTCCAACAATTACCTGAGTGTAGTGACAATGGTAACGTTTTTGTGAGTGAAACTTGCCAATTTTAAACGTACCCTCGTCTCGTACCGTCTCGAACAGATGTTCCAGTAAACAAATACTATATTGTTGTCGTCTCCTACGCATGATTTATCACTCGTTGTGCTGTTTGCCGAATCGATGATGGGTCTCGATTCAAGACTACCGACTATTGTGCAAAGATTCTCCTATTCATCCCTAAGAAAACATCTTTTTAGACGAGACAATGAATTGCACATGCGACTCTACCTGCAAAACGCACGTGTTCGACATTCACATTCCGAACAGACAATAATCTGTAACATTTTTTAAGGTGACCTGTCATTTCAAATAAACCTTCGCTACCTTTAAACAAGAGCTGTTTTTGCTCGCCACGGTTCTAGGTAGTCCATAAATCTGGGATCTCGTAAAGGAGTTTACAGCCAACAATTTCTTAAGTTTATAGCTATGATTCTATTTTTGGATCCATATTAGCAATATTTTATTTACTCCATTAAAGCGTTTGTTGTTCATTGGCGCCATCGTTAGTTGCATATTTCATTCAAATGCGTAGTTATTTATAGTTCAGTTTTCTGTCACTAGAATTTCTAAAGAATATAATGGGTGCGTGCGTACTCAGAAAGCAGTCTGTTTGGACACCTGATGACAACTCTATCTGGATATATGCATGCATAGCATATACGAACCGATATTCGATACAACATAAGGTCAACAAAGTGTAGTCAGTATCGAGAGGCGATGTTTATTCAAATGCACTTACAGCCATTTCGTAGTTTGGGTTTCGACATCTGCCACGAGGTCAATATTTGCCGTTTTTTCGAACGTTCCTTTCTTTATAGCATACAGAGTCCCCTACGTTAGTCTTTTCATAACTAGTCTTTTGTTTTACAGTCAGTTTAAGTCAGACTGCGGCAGATGCTAGGGCTCCTGGCTTGTATTCGAGGGAAAACAATATCATCGAAAACTCTGCCAAGCTCAATAAATGCCGGACGGAAAGGATATTACGCGATCAGAGTAAATTGGTTTTGCCGTTATTAATTTTGATAACTGGGATTCGATTCGTTTCTCTCTTTTGTAACAAAGGGAAACCATTGTAATTAATTTACTGTAGTTACGCAGCGAACACAAAGCATTTTCAATTGGCATCGAAATTAAATTTTTACTAGTTACGTATATACCTGAATCGTTCACGTTGTGGGTTTATTTTTTATGTGGCATATAGTTTTTGGTATCGACATGTGCTCGGCCATCTGTTCGGTCAGATTAAAAAGGTTTTTATGGATTTTCACGTAAAACATGTATTACGAAATGAAAAAGTGACACGGTGCACATGGCGAAGTAACGTCGCCTCCTCCAGTCTCCTACCTGCTTTTGTTCCCGGGACAATGCACGCGAGCACATCTGCCGCCGCGCCGCCTGCGCCCGAGCATACAATCTATTCCTATTCCATTGTGTATATCAACTCCTGCGCTTATGTATTTACTCCTTAACATATCCATCATGGATTTAATTCATTCGACATGACTATGAGTTTTGCATCTATTTGTGTAAGCTTGTTCAGTTTATGTTACCTACGCTTATTGATAGACGTACATATCTGTTTAATATCTTCTATGATTATGGAAAAGTGGGAAATTTTATGAGCACTACTTATAAGGCTTGCTAATTTCGAGGTCTGATGTTTACTCAATGATTAGTTTACGACGGGACTTATAAACTCAAATTATCTATTAAACGCGAGGTCGATTTCATACATAATCTGAGCAAGGACAGCGTTGCAATAGTTTAAAATATTTATTCAGCCTATAAATATTTTTTGCTAATGAATTATATTATAACTGGCGACTACCATTGTAATATCCATAAAATTTAAATCAGCGATTATTTTAAAACTGGAGCACCCTTAAAACAACAATGGTTTATGTGTATAAAATAAAAATATCGAGTATTCGGTGTTGTGTGTAGGATAGGAACAATTAATCGAGTGGTCCGGACGCTGCGATGCGAGTTGCGAAAGAATCGACCATGCAGTTGCTAAACAGTTGTGTTCTACCGCTTTTGAAATTTTGTAATACATCTGGATCGTTTTGAAACTTATTAACCTGTTTATTTTGCGTTCAATTGTAAACGCTGCGAGTTTCAAAAGCCTCTCAAAGGACGTTTTCATTATTCCACCACGGTTACGCTCTAAGTATTGGGACAAAGAGACGCCCTTAACGATCAAGTTACTTTTGTTTGTCGGACACTAATTAAACAAAAGATGGCCGAGCTCCCTTTGTCTATCTTTGTCCTCGTAGATGTCGCTGACAGGTGAATGAAATGAAATTTCCAATGAATATGAAATTGCAGTTTATGAAAAAAAATCTTTGTTCATCATCGAGACATTGACAGACTGGACGTCGCCGCTAATTGAGAACGTACATTTAAAAAAACATTCGTATTACAAAAGGTTGAAATGGACAAATGCAGCGGAACCGGCGGCGTGCAGTTAGCTCATAGTAACCAACGCTCGGCGTTTTGGAGCGGAGACTTGCCGCAATAAATCCTTGATGGAACCTTAACCCACTTGGATGATTACGAGTGCGCTTACCGCCCGCCTCGCAGCGGACGCTGCGAGCGCTGCAAGCAAACGCTTTTTGGTTTTCGTCGTTTGTTGGAGAACTAGAACTAGAGCACTGACAATTAGGATTCTAAGAATAAATTTTACATCGATATGAAAGGTCATTTAACAAGTGCAAATCGAGCTGAATTTACCCTTTAATAGTTCTGGAGAATTAATAATTCATGAAGGTACGAAGTGTTTCGTGGGAGCTGCAACGGTCCCTGCAGTGGCCGGCGCATGCGCAGGTGCGGTAGCGACCTTGCGCAATGGCACATATTATACACGACCCGAGTAAGTATCTAGCTTCTAACAAATGTATATCGGAAACCGCTTGCGAGATACTTTGTATGCGTTACGACATCCAATTAATGTTTATAGTATGTAATGTTCTGCGTCCTAAACGGGTCGAGATAAAATTCTTAATAATAAGTTTAAAGATTGTAGCGTTGAAATATGCCATGCACGTACCTAAATGATGTCACCGGCTCACGACTGAAAAGAAAACTGTTTGATTGACGCAAACTAACCGGATGACCGGTGCCAAGTGGGTTAGTGCGCCAATGTCGGTGCTATCATAAAATCATCGCTGCTCGTTCTACATACACTGATAATTATAAATGGTGAGAATTGTGTAGTGGTGCTGGTGTGTCTCACGCATGTCATCAATCGAACGTCACCGCTGCATCGGTGTCGGTGGGGCGTGACGGCCAGAATACTGGGTCAAGTACAACGGTGCTTTGCCATTCATTGTCAACGTTGCCCCTCCTCTCCCCCCCCTCACTCGCGCACGCCTGCGCTCGCGCATTGGCCTCGCACCCACTGAACTTGACATATCACTTTTTAACATATTTTTTTCGCTAATTATTCATGTCAGTGCTAACTTAAAGTGGGCTATGTTTATATTTATTTGGGCGTTTATTTTAAGTCAATCCCTCGATCAGCTTCTGTTATTAGTTTGTTTTATGTGCGTAACTCATCGTAATGTTATCGTGTAATTAGTTATACAAACTAACGGCAGCTAGTTAGTATTTTTTCCTTCACTTGCATGCATTACATCAGTGTAATTGCAACAAACAAGTGTGACAACACACGTTACTTAACTCATTGCAGTCTCCAATACAGCAAGAGTTTGATGTAACTCGATGTTGCCTTGCCTCCGAACAGCGCGCTGCCGTGATTTTGCATCGTAATTTTCCATCCTGAAGGTACTTACTCGTATATTATATCATGTCTACATTGCCGAATGCGAAATACGGCTCCTCTGACATCACCCGAGGTCGTCGGCCGCGCCGAACCTCTACAGCCTGCGGACGCGAATGATACAATGCTAATGGCTGGAGTACATTCACCGCGTTAGAAAACCTACTTCAGTTCCGCACTTTCTTTATTGCATCACCGCAATGTGCCGTTTCGCCCGCACTCTCTTCCGTTGCGAGTTGCCAGAGTTGCGCAAGCGTCTGCCATCCATCGAATTGAATTTAGAATGCGTCGAGTTCCAATTTCAAAATCGAAGTGTTTCATCTCTAATTGCGCCAATATAACTAATTGGCGGCGCACTCGATTGAACTATTTATTTCCTTACTTTCTTCGCTTGCATCACGAACTTTATGTTTCACTCCCCTCGCTACGACAGGTGAAGTTTCGCAAGTTCATTGACCTGTCTTCGCGTAGCATCCGCCAGAAAGAAGAGTTCGGAATAGTGATATAATAAGTCGCAACGTAATTTTGTTGCTATTTAGAAATTACTATTTCCGCACTTTCCATGTTACATCATTGCGTTTACAAAAAAATAATCACGGGGTGAACGGCCGAGCTGACCGCCCCTCCTAAAAAGTGTTGTTGATCATTGCTTTGGCATTCGAGGAGAGCGTTGATCCTTTCGTGATCTCATCGGGCCCCTGCCCTGTGAGAAAAACATTCGAAAGAAATTGTGCGTAGTAATTTTTTTCTCTACATTTTTTTGCCTAACTTATATATTTGATAGATAGGTATTTATTTTTCTTGTGAGGATATTTTTTATGGGGCTTCCTTGCCTTATAACATGACTAATAACTTGGTAGGTACCTTACCCTGCCAACTTGTTATGCCATGCCTTTCAAATCGATTTTATTTCGAAATAAGGATTTTCTTGCATTGCACCCATTGTTAGCAAGCGTTCATTATTACCATCGACGTTGTTCTATCGGTACTTTCATCGCCCTGGTATCATTTCGCTTGACCGTACGGTACATGGGTGGGCCGATGAGAAAGTACCGCTGTTTCGCGTTCTACTTCATTCCATGGCTGTACAACATTGAATTGCACATTTCTGAAGCGAATTGCCAACTCATCATAACTCGAAAACATAACCAGCCAAGAGAAAACACGGGGCATTGTCCGCGAATTCTAAAAGCCTGTTTATTTACCAACCACGATTACTCGAAACGTATTCGATCCACGTTCTCGATTCACACAATCGTACGGTGTTTGAAATTCTTCGTCGCAGGGGCCTATGAACTTTTACTGTCTCGATTATTGACAATTAGGTTTAATCCAGTACGTGTCGGAATTGTCGAACGATGACAATAGTACCAAATTAAATAGTCCCTATTCTTCATGTGAATCAATAACACCGGTACTCGTTTAGAACTGGACTCATTTGCTATATTTACGCGATGGTTTCAGTGAAACGTTAACGGTAAAAACTCGTTCTACACTCGCGATTTTATTATCACTGGAGATAAGTATTTATTTACAAACTTCGGTGGAAAATATTTCTCGTCCACCTTTGAGCTCGTATCGTATCGTACCGTATACTATTTCCTCGTATTGTTTACGTGCACACGTTTTTACCGCTCTTTTGTTGTAGTATCAAAGCGTTTATAAGCTGAAACCATTGTAATACCACAGCAAAAGTGTAATAGTCATTGTTTCTAGAGTTCATATTGTTTTACTAAACGAGACATACATCGCTGCTCTAATATCGACTGAGTTATCATGGCTAACATTATACGCGTTCATATACAGTGTGCCCAGCAATACATTATGTATAATGATCGATAAGTTCGCGGTGAAGGGTTTAGCGTGTGTTATCGCTACGAGCCGATAGTACCACGACGACATTAGGGTCGTACGGACCCGGTTCCATTAAAACTATTGTTCCTGTTTCGATGGAGCTCAGATAATAATCTCGGTACGTTCAAGTACTTTTTCGAGGCTTAGCGGTACTAAAAGGGTTCGTTCTATTTACAAATATTCTAACTACCTTGGTTTTTACTACGTACTGAGTTATTTTATCATACTGTATTTTGTTCCTTGTATTTTTCTCGCTGTACGATACCTGTTTTCTAATATAATATTAAATATTTATTTATACGTTTGTGAATGTCGCACGACGCTTCTCATTATCATATCAATGGCATCTCAGTAGGTACTGTTGGTACAATTTGAAATGTAACACATTTTCGCAACAACCTACCAATAAATATGTTTTAACTCAGATTGTGCAATTTCATAAACACAAACCGTCTCTCATCATTTAATGTCAATCTATGTAGGTATGTTACAAAATATTTGCTTGTGCTATCGCGTTACAAACTAAATAAATAAACAACTGGTGAAATTTTTAAGGTTTTTTTTTTTAGATAAGATATCGAGTGAAATGCTGATAAATATTGCGATAAATATGCCGAACGATAGTTATTTTTTATATTAATCTAAATACTAGTTTCAGTACATATAGCCGTCAGACACGAGGATTCATGTATAAGACTATATTTACTACGATTTTTTCCTCCTTGTAACCCTGTGATTCATATATACGTTATCTAATAATAAATTCTACTATTTTTATATCGTGCAATATTTGCAAATCGACAAAGATTAATCCCGTTTTGTCGTCCCACGCGTTTCTGCAATCACGAAGTAAATTTATTTCACAAGGCGAAATCGCAACGTCGTCGCTTATTTCGCGTTTTCGAAATCATCCTGCGTCATTCATTCCTGCCTCTTGTACTTGCATACATACGATTACAGTGTGTTTTATTGTCTTTAATGCGATGTCAAAACTGCACCGTTTAACTTAGTATTACCTTGCATTTATATCTTAAGATTTTTTCCCTTTGAAGTGTACAAAATTTTTTTTTTGCTAGACCTTATCTCAGCAAGTAATTAGCTCCAAAATACACGAAAGTTATTCCGCACCTACAATTTACAAGTTACAAGCCCAAGAGACAAACGCGCGCTCGTATCTAATGTTGTGCAAACCACATTATGAAATGGAGCGTAAGGTAAGGACCAGCGATTTAATACATTGCGATAACTACGCGAAACGTTTTGTAAATCTGCCGAACGACTCTTACAAAACGCACGAGGATTACCAAAGGTTTAGGTTCGAAAGCCATGGAACCCCACCCCACCCTACCTCTACGCTTCATTATTATATATTACGCTACTATTTCATTTAACTTCTAGGCTTTGTAAAGGTTGGCAACTCATTGGCAGACCCTGGGAATTCCTAATGCCCATAGGTTATGGTAGCCACTTCAATCATATGGACCGCTCGCCTGGTTATCAAACTTCTGACATAAAACCATATATTTGCGCCATCCGTGCGCAAGATTCAATACCGTTAACCAACTGTTTTAGTAATGCGACTCGGCATTGCCTCGCCAGTTTGCAATAGTCCACTCCACTCGTTACATATCGCAAGCTCTTGCGACCTAGCTTTCATGATTAATCGTCGTTCTAATTCGTTTGCATACACCTATTGCAACCCTTTCAGTGAACCAATTGCCACGTTTATGTAATATTTCATATTAAGGCTTACTTCTTATGTCAAGGATGTAGAGGACATGCATCTTGTTCCTTTCGCACTTCCGTTTTTAAATAATAGAAAGGAAGTTATTGCAAAGCGAAACAATAGTCCGGTGGCGTGGCATACGGGCTGCGGTGGAAAGTGCGCGGGCGCATACGGATGTGGATTTACTCTTTTTATTATTGGGCGATCTAGACCGCATCTGTCGACGACAAACATCATACAGCTGCCCTTTATGTTATCATCATTATGGCAGCTCCTATATAAGACTGGAGCGCACGCGCACCTGTCGCCAGGTGTCATACGCTCGCAACCTCAATGATTACAGCTTCGTTTGATCATATAACTGAGCGATATATTTCTTTTTGTGCGGTTGCATGTCGTCGTTAGCGTGAAAGCTATCGTCGTAACTAATGACAGACAGTCGCACGATTATACCATTTTTCTGTATGTATAGTCAACCGTAATAACGATGATTACTCGTCCGCGATGTGGGAGCTCCAGCTTTTTGCCCGTTCATTTCCTAACACTTGGGAAAAGTCGATTTAAAACGTAACAACGAGTTATGAAAGTGAATACGCAAACGTGCCAGTGAGCCGGTTACCCGTCGATTCTTCGTGTAATATCCTGCATGACAGAATTCCTAACTTCGAATTAGATACGAGCAGCAGTTACGCGAAGGTTGCGGCATTTTTCTTGTGTACGCAAGTTGGACCTCTGGCGCCGACTTTTTGACTACATATTTCGAGCGTGTCTAACAAATGGCCCCTAAAGATTAATGATAAACGTGCATATGTGCATACTAGCGCGCACCTCTCGTGGCCTAGTGTCCTCGCACGTGTGCTATGTCGACCGGCCAGCGAAAGTATTTCGAAACTGACAACTCAGTTATATCGGGAAGGAGTCAATGAACGGAAGTATTTCACTAGTGTGACATGCGCCTGCGCTTTATCACAGCTTACGCAATGGTGGGCCCACTTGCCCAATAGAGACGCAGTACTTTATTGTTATGCTGAAAGGCTCGTGCGTCTGCGGTCGCAGGAGTCTGCAGGAATCTCGTTAACGCATCTGTCGCAAGAGGCATCCTGCGGTTATGCCGATTGCCGGCAGCTATCAGTGGAGTGGGTCGATGTACGCTTTCTAGCTGCGGCTCTTTCTCCGCAGCCGGCGCGCGATTGCAAAACGCTGTTGAGGTCGCGCTTTCTTCGTTCGCGACGGCGGCCGGAGAAATTGTTGCGACACGCCGCCGCGTACACCGACCCCGCGTTAGAAAGTCGACCGCTCACCGGATTTACATGATGCCGCGTAACGGTGTAATTGCGACCGTTCAGCACGGAATTCGATGAGATTTCGGGTACTTTTTGCGGACGAATTCTGGGCGCTTTCTTCACTTACGCAACCCTCACGTAATAGACGCCAGGCGGGTCATCGAACGGTATCGTACGTTTCGTAAACGTCGTTGCGTGCGTCGAGATCTCGGTGATGGTGCGCAATTGGCCAATTGCGTGCGGTAGTGGCGTTTGCGCAACGGGCTCTGGAGTGGCGCCCGTTCCGCAGTCCGCGCGTTGCAACACGGGATATTTCGGCGGCGCCGTTTGGACCGCCGCCCGGACTTGCAACATGCCATATCGCAACGCGGCTCATAATCCACACCATTGTGACACACGGCCTGTGCGCGGACGCCGCCCGCCTGCCAAATACGGCCCGCACTATGGTTGCGCTACTCGATCTCCTTACTTCACCGCTATTCACGAGCGACATGACGATGAAATGTCACCGCGTGTCATCCCGCTCCCGCTGCCGCGCGCCGCCGCTGCTGAGCCGGTCGCCCGCTCGCCATTGTCGCTGCATTCGATTTTAAAACTAAAACAATTTTGCAACCGATGTTCACATTAGCGTTTTCGCAAGCGGCCCAGCGCACGGTTTCAAAACTGAGTTCGACTTGCGTTATCGGCACTCCGATAAAGAGAACTGTGTCGCTGCCTGTGCGGTTTTGAGACCTAAATTCTGGGCTGTAGATATATCTACAGCCCAGAATTGTGAACATGTGTTAGGCTTTGTCACGTTACGATAGCTTGCTAGTGTTAATGAGCGCATTAATTTGACACAAATTATACCTATTGGATATTCAAAACGGGGATTTGTTTTAAATGTATATTTGATTCACGTGTTCCAAACTAAGATAAGCAACGAAGAGCCTGTTCTATTTACATTGGGAACTGTTATCAATCAGATTTCACAAAACATCCGCAGTCGGAGCGGGGTTGCGTAACCGAAGTCGACATATAATTGGGCATGGTCGTTCGGGATAGTTTCCCAACCTATCCCGGCGGCATCTCCGCGGTGCCGGTGAAGCAATGCGCTTGCGACACACATGTCCCTACAATGTGAGTTACGAAAACCTATGACTAACACAGCGCCACACAACACCATAGGGCTTGGAAACTATCAGTATCCAATGTAAACACATACTTATTGTACATTGTCGAGGCAGCTATTAAAATCGAATGTTTCGCAATATGTGCAACTGACACATTGAGTCCGTTTTGTGTACAGCGCGGCGGTGTATAAAGTGTTTCCTAGCTGTTGCGCAAGTATTCGTCATGTAGCGAGCGAGCGATATAAAGTCGAGCAGGAAGTGCTTGCATGTGTGGTGCATCTGTGCCGCGATGACTGCCATTGTTTGTTATGAAACTGTCAGGGTTGAGTTGAGCAATGGCGGCAGTTGCGAAACTTGCGCCCGCGCCACCGCATCCCGCTAATTGTGGGCGCTCTCCCACACAATCAACGCCACATAAAACTACATATCTATTGATAATAACTTATTTAGATCGCAATCGATGACGCTAATCAACAGCCTTGTGAAACACTGCTTGAACGGTGTTTTATTGATGCGCCACCTCACAAACTTGACCAAGAAAACGTTAAACGCTGCTTAGTTGCGAACGAATAATTTAACGAAATATTTCGTTAACACAGTTGCGAAGTGTAGACGTGAGTCAATTTAGTAATATAGCCTGTTAAGTTTCGGGTGCGTCACGAGTTCACGACTTCATATTAGAGCGAATGTCAGCGCTTTGTGAGTTACTGAAACGCGCTGAGCCTCCGGAGCCCTGTGCTGCGCGTATGCGTAATGGTGAATTGCGTAAATTTACAAGTCGGTTGTCCTTTCGCCCGCACCTCACCGCCGCCTCGGTCCCGCGTCCAAGACACCGCCGAGAATCCTTGGAGGCCACCGCTCGGAACACGCTCGGAAATCCGGCCAACCTTCCGACCACATTACGACACCGTATAACTTATTTACACGTTGCGAAATTCGAATCGATTGCAACTGCAGACATCGCACTTTAGCCTTGCCGTTGTAGGGATTTAATTAGGATCAGTTGCGTAGTCGAGAGACCTAAACGGATACGAGGACGCCCTCCAGACTCGGCTCCGCTCACTGATGGATTACAAAAAGGTTCGGAGTGCAGTTGCACGGTGACGTCACATGACGCGCTTCGTCAACTGTTCCCACAGCCCACAGTGGGTCTCTTGCTTCACATTGAGCGATTAACGGGCGAACGCCGCACGTGCTTCGCCACGCACGACGCGAGTCCCGAGCCTTCTGCTATATCAACGACAAACACATGAGAACTTTGACTTAATCTAGAACTGATACAATGATTTGTCGCATCTCGTGCTCGTTGCGCGCGTAATATTTCACTTAATAACCAACAAGCTGTTGCGACACTCTTAACGAGAGTAACCTTTAGCAGGAGCCAACCGCTCCATATTGTCACGACTCGGATCAGTTTATTAAATGTGTTTATAATAAATCGTTATCGTTTATCTTACATGTCGGATTATCGTTACGACCGCTAGTCTTTATTAATATCATGATAAGGTCTAATATTCCCCGTTCTAATAATGTCCCGAGAGTGCGATCTCCGTCAATTCCAGTGAGTCTTGCGTCCGTCCGCAGACTATTTGTCAAACGGCTGAGAGACCGCAACTTGTGGGTTTTGTAACTACGCTTTGAGCAAACTTGATATTTATTACCTTCAGCTTTCGGAATAGGCACGAGTAATCGAAACTTACACGTTTCTTCATATTATAATGTTTCAATTTATGTTGAAATTTAAGACTTATGAAAATATTATTAAGTACTTACCTACTTTTTATAAAAAAAGAAGTTCATCGTTATATTATTTAAACTCGCAGTACTAATATTGAACAGCTAAAAATAACGTGTGTGCATGCATTTAATACACGTCGATTTACTGCATCGAACCGCCCACCGCCGTGCACCTGTCTTGCGTTAACCTCCATCCATTTTTATTTATATTCTTTATTTTTTCATTCATATTAGAAACAAGTACACCTTACAGAAATAAATTCAAGAAACACTTGGCTCCTTGCAATATGCTATTCTATTCGTACACTTAATAAGCAATATAGGCTCAAGGAACCGTCGACCCGTTCCCATGAAACCGAAGAACGAAAAGTCCCGTTGCTCGCTCGATCGGGGTTAGTTTACATTCAATCATACACGGAGCCATCAGTGTAATGTTTCCAACTGTGCATTTAATGCATTTCGAAACGATGCGGCCGCTCTGTGAAATACGAGGTCGCACACGGTGCGCCTAAAGCCTGCGATGTGATGAAACAAAACCTATTGCGTCACCGAACAGCTTTACGGTTCACCATGTAATTATTTACACGACAATATTGTAACATACGCACCGAACACCACCCGAGAAACAATCTCGCAACTTTATCCTCAGCCCACATTTAATGTATGATGCTTTAACATTAATTAGCAATGCGCGCGAATCGTTAATAGCGTCCGGACAAAGCTTTGTGCACAGAGGGATCCATTACGGGCCAGCGCATATCGCAAATGTGTATAATATTATAGCCGAACGTTCACGATTTATATGGGTCAGTGGTCAATGCACGTCAAATGCAGATGACCTGACAATGTGGTGAGTTAAATGGGCCCTCGATTGCGAGATGAATAATAAACGAAGAGCCGAGAGAAAGCCGGATGAGTCATATTAATTATCCTCGGAGTGAATGGAAGTCTGAATATTGTTTCGTTTTGTTGCAGGACGACGTTAAAACTAGAGTCGCTGGAAGACGCGGTCGTTCTCGATGATCCCGAAGAAGATTTACTTCAGGATAAGCGAGGATGCCCAGCGTACGTCTCGCCGGAGATCCTGAGGGCGCATCGGACCTACTCGGGCCGAGCGGCCGATATGTGGTCCCTCGGGGTCATATTATACACCATGCTCGTTGGAAGGTGCGTATTTTACTAAGTTATACAAGCTTCACCAAATGCTTATTTGAAATTTAAATCGCTCAATTATCTCCCCACTTGTACCATATTTAGTTTAATCGCAATTAAACGTGCATAATTAAGCGACGCCGGGGCGGGGGCGTCTTCACCTGCGTATTCGTAGCGTGGGACTTACCGTTTTTAGAGATCACAAAGTAAGGGTCGGGGCGACCGTTGGCGACAGTGCGCGGGGATGATCACCTGTCGACCGTTACGCGCCAACGGCCAGCAATTATATCACCCATATTATAAAGGAGGCTTGTGAAATCTTCGCCGCACCTGCCGCGGTCATGTGGCGAAGACGTTGCTACCCCCGCACCCGCCTCCGACGCCGCCTGCGCCTGCCCCGGCCGCACCTGCCGTTCGCGATCCTTTGTTTTCTACTTTTTTCGGACCCTCGCACCCGTAATTTATTATTCGAATCCCGGGATTTGGCCGCAATCGCCGACTTCACCTGTCGCCGGAAGGGTTCCATCGTACCTGAGTTTTTGTTTTGGCGCATCTGCCCTCCGAATGACAATCCGAAGATCATTAACCGAGGCCGTGCTTTATAATAAAAGGGTATCCTAACGTCGCCGTTAATGATCGTATCTTATCTATTTAAAATACGATAAGCGCTTTTTTTGTACTCCCTACTAATTGCCTCGTGATTTTCTTTCGATCACGTTGAAATATGTAGCTTAGGTACGTGATCATCGTAACTTATGATAATTGGATGAATATTAATAACAGTCGTCTTCTTTGCAGGTACCCATTCAACGACTCGGAGCACGCATCGCTGTTTGCGAAAATATCCCGCGGGTACTTCGTAGTGCCGGAGTGTCTGTCGTCGCGGGGCAAGTGTTTGATACGGTCGCTGCTGCGGCGCGAGGCGGGCGAGCGGCTGAGCGCGCGCGACGTGCTGCGCCACCCGTGGCTGGCGCGCGACCCGCGCAACGAGCTGCCGCCGCGCGCCGCCGCCTCGCAGGACCGGCTCGTGCCCGACGTCGACATGGACGAGGACTGCGTCTAGCTCCCACTCCGCCCCCAGCCCCCAGCCCTGAGAGCAGCTCTCACACCCGGTGCTGGCATCGGCCGCGTGAGACACTCCACTTACGATATCGCATTGTTCTCAGCCGGACCCTCGACCGACGGTCTGCGCAACTTCAAAGCTATTTATGAATTTATTTTAAGTTATTCCGGCCTAAGTTCTCTCGGAGGCTCGCGGTCGTATTCGCTGGAAGGTATCAGCGAGGGCCCCGAGCCGAATAGACGTCTCTGAAGAGATTTTAATTTAGTGATTAAGATCCGTCGCGGGATCGAGCGGCCGGGCGGCTGGCCCGCCCCGGTGTCGCTCTACTAATTTATTAACGTAGAAGCTCGAGAGTGACGATAAGAATCGCATAATCGCACCGAATGCACAATGATGCTGTTCCGGTGTTATTTCAGTTTTATGCGGCTTTTGTTGGCATCGTATCGTTCCGGCTTTTACGAGCTGTGGTATAGTCGTAACGTTCATAATGACAGAATAAGTGAGACTGATATCGCGTTCTTGTGATCTTTACAATGGGATCGACGAGCGATCCGATCCATCTTAGTTGTGAATGTGTAACCGCGCGGCCGCGACGCGTCGCGGACCGCACAGTTCGCCGCCAGAATTGATTTATTTCATATAAATAAAGCATTCTGTTAACTATTACGTTAATTCCTTTTAAGCATAATGTAATCATATCAATTTCACATCAATATAGATGGATATATTGCATTGAAGTTGTTGCTGTAGCTCTAGGTAAATTACCTATTGTATATTTTGTATTTATGTAAAATTAATGTTGTATCGTGTAATTGTGATCTCCACCGATGTTATTTAGCGATTACTTGATTGCCATTATGTTGTTACGCAGACAGAAGTGATAGTTCTTTTGTTGCACCGTGCACGACGGTTCAGTTGCTTCCATCATAGAGTTATTTTGATTTTATATTATGGTTGTATTAAATTGTGATTATTCGGCATACCTATCTAGGTACCAAAATTATTTTATAAAATGCAAACAAATTATTTGGAAATATATTCTTACCACCACGTACCGTATGGTTGTAGAAATTTGGTTTGTGCCATTTATTTAATTTATATCTAATTTATTGTTGTTGTAATTGACGCGACTGTGTGATGGCGGCACTTCTTCCTAAATACTAAATTATTTATCCATTTGGTACTTGGTGTTGAGTTTTTTATTTTGATTCGAGAAAGTTTGAGATCAATTTTCTTTTTAGTTTTTATTTTGTATAAATTAATAAAAAAAAATGTTTAAAATCAAACTGCATTGTTGCAGTATCTGGAATTTGTTATGTTTTAAGTCAAATCAATCGGTTATTATTTTTCAATCATTTTGTTAATTTTGAAAATTGGGTTATTATCAATCAATCATTAATTGAGGTTATAGTCAAGACTTTCAAAATGATGAAAGCGTGTCGTACAATAGTCTTTGTAAAATATAACTATTACTACTTTAATTTATACAAACTGTAAATAATGCTAAGTTATCATAAGGATCATCAAAAAAGAAAGAATGATAGAGGGAATAAAATAATCTAGAAAAATTACACTATAGTTTGATTCCATATATCTTACCCTATACATCCACTATACTAGCTAGGCTATAAAGTAGTTATTCTCATAACCATAGAACCTTTAGAGCCGGTTGGATAATAGATAATAATCTCGATTAGATAGCTAATCTTATTGTTATGTATCGATTGTACGTCATTCGAACTAAACTAATAAGATTAGACGATAGAAACTATTTATTATGTAGATAGGTATTACATATAAATACTACTGGGGAAGGTATTCACTACTCCCCATATTAAAAAAAACATTAGTGGGACTAAAGTTATTAAAGTCGTCACAATCGAATAAGCACGTTTTGACAGCCCATATGCATGTATGTGATTAAGAGACAAATATAGCGAGGCCAAAAAATGAAAAAGGTATATATTATATATATAGGTATTGGCAGTGCTCACACACATGTCTATAATCAAGAAATACCTACCTACCTACTATTACCTTTCCCTTTTGCCTTGAAAATGCCAAATGGACACAGTCATTGTCATTTATTTAGTGTGGGGCCTACACTTTAGGCCCTAGGAGGGCAAGAATGTCGCAGCTACTCAAGTTACCACCTGAATTACGGAGAAATAAGAACAAGTATTTTTAAATCTCAAGTTTATTTGTAATTACAATAATTATGATACAAAATTAACTAAATTAGGTATGTAATCGATCACCCACGATCAGATGTAAGATTTAGTGACGGATTATTATTAACACAATTTTGTATGTGATAGTAGATAAGGTGTTTATATTCGTTAAAATCTCTTCCTAGGAAGATAACAATGATTATGGAGGCATAAAAAACTAAGCAATATATTTACAAAAACTAGTTTGTACTATAAAAAAATAAGTAATTCATTGTAGATTAGGTAAAATATTTTTTTTTGTTTTTTCCTGTTACGAAACCACGTCTCGGGAAGGAAAACGTATAAGAAACTTTACAGTGCATAAATAAATTTATTTTTGTTCCTGGAAAAACCATACAATAAGCAAATGTTGGTGACAACACATTACAATTAAATTTTACAAGACAATTACTAAGCTGTCCATATATCACGCCATTTTTAATTGTGTCGCATTTTTATCGCTTGTCATTCTGACATGTCTTGTGACGTCATATCGCCCTAATAATTAAAATATTGCGTTATATTGTGCAATGAAGGAAAGCGGAAGTATGTACATTGGTTTAATTATATGCTAATGACGCATTATTTAATGCGTACTTAACCGAGAATCCTATATTTATTTGATGATGACAGACTTCCCCATTATTTCGAATGATTTTGATAAACAACTTTTGTACTATTTTTGTCTTGTGGTAACTAAGTTATAAATAGAACTGATGTTCATTCAAAATTAATTAATATTTCAATCAGCAACATAAATTTAATAAAAACACTTTATTGAACTAGTTTTTTAACTAATTTACTAAATTAAATTAAAAAACATAAATAGGGTAGGTGATTGGTAAAAAAATTACAAAATCAACTTTTCAAGTCACTTTATCACATAATACTTCCCACTTTCCTCTCACATTATAACAAAACAAATGTCGTTTCACTCATATCACTATGTATTGATTGTAAGGGTGATCTCACACAGATAGTCCAAGCCAAGTCCACTATACTATGAGAATAGCTGTTATTTCTAGTTGTTATACCCACCTAAGTAACATAATCATATGATTTAGTTAATTAAACAGAAATTATGAAATTAATCACCACCAGAACACATTTAAAACAACAAGTCCCGACTGATTGATTGATTGACTGAGTGATCAACAAAGACCCTAAACCATTGAATATAGATCCATAGTCATTTTCTAATAGAAATAAGTTTATTTAGGAATTCCGTCATTGAAAAGAAATCCACGAAAATTAGCAATACTTTTTTCGATGGAAATTAAGATTGACCGTATCAGTGTTTTTTGAAAAAGCTTTAGTTATCTTGAAATACATGGCTCTAGCGCAGGATCTTAACCCTTTATTATGCGACAGAGACTTTTGACATGTTTTTATTCGATAAAACGATTGCACCTCCCTATTTATTGTAGGTATTATTTTATAGATTCGTAGTCGGGCGCTAGGGGCACGGCAATTTATATTTAGCCAAGCCCTCAAAAGGTTAAACAGACTGAAATGCTTACAAGTTTTATTCGTACGCTTGCGTCAAATTAGGCATTTATTGACACATCTCTCTCTGACGTCACTATATTTCACAGATAATGTATCACATTACTTAGGTGGGATAGATACATAAGCTTTGACTTTAGTGCGCGACGTTTCTAAAGCAGGTCATCGACCGTAATCTAAACTAAGTTAACATTGGTTTAGCTCACGTATTGGTCTCTTACGAGTTTCTTGAACTATACATATAAATATTCTGTGTGAGCTAACTAAGGGTGGGTTTATTGATCTATGGTAATATTACTGCTAAAAATGTCTTCACAAACATTATTATACAACATGTATACAGCTGTCACTAAAAACTGTTTAGCATGACTTTTATATAACCCAACTACTACAGCTATTCAATTTCAACCGTAACCACAGATCAAAAAACCTAACATTGGTCAAGTCATACCGTTTCCATACCATTCGACCGTGAACATTGAACATAGAATCCTAACATGTTTAGATGAGTGTCGATAACGTGTGGTGTAATATAATGTGTGTCTAGTAAAGCCTCTCGGCCTTGGTGGGTCCGTTGACGGCCGCGTAGAGCTGCATGCGTCGCTCCAGCTCCGGCCTGAAGTGTCGGATGAGGCCTTGCACCGGCCACGCCGCGCCGTCACCCAACGCGCAGATTGTGTGACCTGCACGTTACAATCATTATACTAGAAGTATACAGGTGTATTTTTTGTCATTGGCAATACTTGCTGGGATGAAAGTACTCATCAATATGAAAACCTTTTTCTATGGGACCAACTCAGATATCGCGTAAAATAAAACAGTTGCTTCATACATTTTTGTCGAGTAGGTATTTAATTCTTGTATGGAACAGGTGATATTTTTTTCGTGAGTTCACAGTTAGTCCCATAGTAATTTTTTTTCATATTGATGAGTACTTCCACCCCTGCAGGTATTGCCAACAACAAAAAAATCACCCAGTATTTTATTGGAAGGTAAGCCATCATAAGTGATAATGGCTGAAGGTGGTAAGCACACAAAGCTAGAAAGAAACCGGCTCTCAAATGCAGCGGCCGGAACACACCGGCACCGGATACATTAAATTTATTGAGACATTTTGAATATAACAATTCAATTATAGTCAAATTTAGATGAATTAATTCATCACACAAATATAAATATTTTATTAGTCATATAAAACTATTTCCTTGTACTTTTATTTGTGACGTCACGTCATTGTGACACAGCACCACTAAAGCCACCATTTCACACGTCACCACATACCATGATGAGATTGTGGTCAAAAACTGGAATAATATCGTTTCTGATGGTCGCTTTAGTACGCGAAATTCTAAATCTGCTTTGTGACGCTATACGAAAATACATGAATAGAGCTAAATATCGACTGGTGTTGTCTGACACCTGCACTAGACAGTTAATTTCAGGTTATCTTTTAAAGGGCGTCACACACACGGCGAAGATACTAAGATAGATCATGAGACAGCATTATACTATGAAAAGAGAGAAGCAAGGACCTACCTTCACTTTCCTTCTCTTTCACTGGTATAGCACTGTCTCAAGATAAAATATTACAGCACAGTCTATGTCTTACAGTCGGCCAACGGACACGTCTAGACAGATCAATCGTGCGGGGCTTGCGGGGTGAGAGAGGGGCGGTAGCGAGCCATACACTCGCTTGGGACACAATGGAGCAATTATGAATGCCTATACAAAGCGGCATTTCGCGTGACTTCAAACGCGATAGACCACTGTATGTAATTACGCTGTGATTATAGTATCTTAGGGTGCTTAACAACTTTGGTCAAGTCATCATTTAGCTTGGTGAGATTATCTATACAAATTGAAGTGTCTACAAAACTTTATAGCCTTATTTTTGGTATACTACCCTTCACATAAGTGGCAATAGGCACCTAAGTACAGTCAGCTATATAAGTAAACTAATCCTTTACAATACATTAAAACGGATAGTTACAGTCGTTTTGTAAATAGAACTGTGAAATCTATATCGCTGACCATACTAACCCAAGATTGTAACTGCAAAAATATTGTAACTAGAGTCGACACAAAGTCAAGATAAAACATTACCTTCGATCTGTTTGGAAATTTCCCAGATCATGTCGATTTCTTTAGGTGACGCGTTGCCGTCGACAAATCTGAAATATAATTGAATCTTGAAAAAATATGTTTAGAGATAAGCAAGAGCCTGGCCAAAAAGAGGGTTTTTTTTATAGATTAACATTTTGTCATCCAAGAAAGTCAAAGAAAAATAGTCTTTACTGCTTACGATCATACACCAGATAAACCTTATAATTATTTTATTGATAAGATATTTCGGACATTTTCCAGTGACACTCACCTGTACATGATCTTGTTCATCCAGGAGACGCCCTCGCGGCACGGCGTACACTGGCCGCACGACTCGTGCTTGTAGAACATGATCAGCCGCGCGATGGCCTTCACTATGTCCGTCGACTTGTCCATCACTATGATGGCCGCCGTGCCCAGGGATGTCTGCGCGGCTACCAGCCCGTCGAAGTCCATCAGGACCGTTTCGCATACACTGCCACGATTGTTACATTAAGTCGATTGTATTATTGGATTTTAACCGATGTCGAAAAATAAATATAATATTCACCCGCTATCCCTTTTTTTACCCCCTAGGGATAGAATTTTGAAAATCCTTTTATTACACATCGAATTTCATTTACATCTATAATTTATTTCAGAAACAAGGTCTTTTTTCAGTATAGAAATTAACATTCATAGTACTTACAAATCTGTCTATATCATTTAATATTTAAACATGACCAAAACCATAAATTCCAAGTGTATAGTGTCAGTAGTAGACTCACTGCTTGGGTATGAGCGGGGTGGAGGAGCCGCCCGGTATGATAGCGAGCAGGTTGTCCCAGCCGCCGGTGACGCCGCCCGCGTGCCGCTCGATGAGCTCCTTGAGCGGGATGCTCATCTCCTCCTCGACCGTGCAGGGCGTGTTCACGTGCCCCGAGATGTTGAACAGCTTCGTGCCCGAGTTGCGCACGCGCCCGAACGACGCGAACCAGCTGCCGCCGCGCCGGCAGATCGTCTGGGAACATCCGGGTGGGACGTATAGATTATGGCTACATTTTGGTATACCTAGTCTGTACTTTAATAAACATGTTTCTCCAATTAAAAAGATATGGCATTTAAAAAATATTATCAAGATACTGTGTGTAAAATATATAAGATGGATTTCATGGATTATTCATGCAAAAGAAGTACAAATACCCAAACATAATTAGCGTAATTTTTAACTATCTTCTTAAAATGTTTCAAGACATTGTATAATCTTTAGTAACAAATGTATTAAACCTATTAATATTTTTGGAAGAAAATAATTTATATCAGCATTTTCAGCAAACAAAACTTCTGCATCATTAACACCCCGCTAGTAACAATAATTAAATTAAACTTACAGGCGAAACTGAGATAGTCTCGACATTGTTCACAGTTGTAGGGCATCCGAAGAGACCGACATCGGCAGGGAACGGCGGCTTCAGCCTGGGCTTGCCTTGCTTCCCCTCAATGGACTCGATGAGAGCGGTCTCCTCGCCACAGATGTATGCGCCGGCACCGCGGTGCACGAACACGTCGAAATCGAAGCCGGAGCCGCAAGCGTTCTTGCCGATTAAACCCGCTTGATATGCCTGAAAGGAAAATACGCCAGATTTTTCAACTTGACTTGGTAGCCAGCCAAGCGGATACTACTATGTATCCCACCACCATGCTATGGTTTCCTCACAATATTTTTCTACACCAAAAACTCAAGCTTTAAAAATATTAAATTTGAATATGATTTATGGTTTATTTTAGATTAACAAAATAGTCTTGACTAAATAGTTTTGATTCTCATTTTATAATATGGGTCGAAATCTGGTTTAATCTACTTATTTCAAAGCCAACACTAAAATGTGGTGTGACAACATAAATATCCAATATTGTGCAACACAGCTATTAATTAATTTTGGTTTTATTTTAGTTTTGGTTTTGTTTATTGGTTTATTTTTATAACAAGAAAAATCTTGTAGTTGATTTGATTAGCTAACTGTTAACCTAAGTTCTGCAGACAAACTCAGTTTACAAACTCTAACAACACATCTATAAATCTGTACACTTGACTTAAAAAATATTGTTAGAGGTTAAAGGATAGCCATTTCTAACATTTTTGGAAATTAGTTTTTTTACTATATTAGGATATAATGCTAAATATCGAATTGAAACAAATATTATGATCACAGATTTTCTGTTGTATAAATACAATGTTGACAAATGAACACAGTATTATTAGTTAAATGAATCCAAACTAAGTAGGTGTATTGTGTATAGTAAAGTGCATACCTCAGCAATAGCAACTTGCAGATTACTAGCTTCATTATAGAACTCTCCTCTAATATAAATATAAGCTGCATGGGCACCCATAGCACTTCCAGCAATGAGGCAGCCCTCAATCAGCTTATGAGGGTCATGCCTCATGATTTCGCGGTCCTTGCAAGTGCCTGGTTCACCCTCATCAGCATTTACTACAAGGTACTTAGGACGTCCATCTGAGGGCTTGTTCATGAAAGACCATTTCATTCCAGTTGGGAATCCGGCACCTCCACGACCACGGAGACCAGATGTTTTGAGTTCATCTGTAAATTTAAATGTTTGGATGGAGATTATGGATATAAATTACAGGAATAAGAGCTTGGTGATCTGTCAAAACTCGTCTGTTAAATTTAGACTCAAACCCCCAAGACTAATCTCTGACCAAGGCACTTATGATGTTACAACGTTACAATTGACTCTACTATTACTGTTTTCATAAGCAGCTGTTGTTTTTCTTATTTCAAACTAAGTATTTATAATGTTTCACAATGTACTTACTGACAATCCATTCAGGTCCCTTATTAATGATCTCCTTGGTCTTGTACCAGTCGCCGCGACTAAGGGCACCTTTCAACCTCCATTCATGTCGTCCATACAGGTTGGTGAAAATTCGGTCAGAGTCTGCCAGTGGTCCAAACTTCGTCTTAGCCGGGGGTGCTGGAGCCTGGGTTTGCTGATAACGCACCGGTACATTGCTGACATTCGCCAGAGGGCCAACAAGGCCTGAAATATAACGTCAAAATTATGTAAGCAAATTTCACTGCGTACAAATGTTTTTTAATTTTATTTTATTTTAGCCAGTTCCAATAGATAGCTGTTTAAATAATGACTATATAATGTGGAATGGAAAAGAATAAAGAAATGTGTTGTAAATACCCAAATGTGTTTTTGATCCCTGAATAACTCTCGCGAGAGCTCCAGCCATTTTTGTCTATAAATGACGAACGAAGTTGTCAAATTGGATGGAAATGTCAAAATAACCATATGATTGTATCTTGTTGTTTTTAGATTTCAGATCATAATTTTTAATGAGTAGATAAATGGTCTCATATTTTTTAAATGCAATTTTACAAATTATTATTATTAAAGAGTTTTTATTTTTATCACTAGGTATTTATGTTGGTAAAATAACAGTACCTAAAGCGCTTATTACACTATTCAATTTTATGAAATTAATTAGGAAATCGGATGAATCTAGATTCCCATTTAGTGCGATTGGAAGGTCCCAACCGCACTACCTATATGTGTAATCGTATCGCATCATCGCTACGATTTAGAGCGACTAGTTGGGTTGGCGCCCGCGCCGCGCTTTGTTCAAGGCGGACATGTAGCGTAGACACTCCACGAGTGCGCTTTAATAAAATTGCCAATTCAGCAGCGGCGGCAGTGCTCGTTGATAAATAGGGCTTTAAAGTTTTCATAGAAAATAAAAATTTCGACGAAAATGCGACTAGAATATCTTTTGTTGTTTTGAGAGATACCCATCGAAACGTGCAACCCAATGTAATTCTACTTCACGACTGCGAGTTATCATCTGTCCGATTTATAATTCAATTTAGTGTAGTGTGATCATTACCTTCCAACTTCCTAATTAGAATGTTCCTAATTATTTAGATTTCCTACAAATTGAATAGTGTAATATGCGCTTAAATAAAGGGGGTCACACACGGCGAAGGTACTATAATATTTTATCTTAAGATCGTGAGACAGCATTATACTATGAAAAGAGAAGCAATGACCTACCTCTTAACTACCTACTTTCCTTCTCTTTCGCTGGTATAGCACTGTCTCATATATCTTAAGATAAAATATTATCGTATCTTCGCCGTGTGTGATCCCCTTAAAAGAGTCACAACACAATCTAATATACACACACAGATTACATTAAGACGTGAGTTTTCTTTACTAGTACTATTTATTATCTGTGTCCAAGAGCGAGCACTACTAATCCTAGGATGAATGACTTTGGCGGGAACTTGCGAAGTCGTTTTTTTTCCATGAAATCTGTGTATTTAGAGTTTTATTGAATAATATCGGTGGCGTTTTGTCCAATGAAGATCAATCCAACCAAGTGCACAAGTAAAGTGAAATTAAATATCGTGTAAATATCTATCTGCAGTGCACCAATTTCCTTGGACTGATCTGCACCACAGACTAAGTGAGACTAAGTAGAGATACTACGTATCTGCACAGGTTCGGTCGGTAGGTAATAATCACAAACTACCAGTGTTGCCGTTTTATAATTTAGAAAAATGACAACTTTTCGCCAGAAAAATGCTAAGTATAATTTTTAAAATGCTAAATAAAATGCCAATTTAATTAAAAGTATTTATTAATCAAAAAACAAAATCTTAGTCTTTTATTTCGAAGAACATCTGAAGGTCATCGACAGGTTCGTCTAGTTGTGACGTTCACGAGCCACTTTCATCAGTCACTGCATGTTCTTTAATACCCTTAATGAGTATCAGCACGTCATCAGGAATATTATAGGAATGACAAAATTAACTGAACTTAAACATAAACAATCGACTAAACCGAATACCATTTAATTACGATTTTACCCTCTAGGTTGCTTGGCAAACAAAAAATACTAAAATAATGCAATTAGCTAAGTTTAAATTTAACATGCTAATTATGGTAAAAATATGCCAAATTTAGCATTAAAAATGCCAAAACGGCAACACTGCAAACTAATAAGTAAGGCCCGTATTTCACTAGGACACCATGGCGGCGCAACCAGTCGCCGCCGCTACCAACAAAATGAGAACGCTCCACAGAACATCAATATGATCTGCCACAGTTCAGTTTAACTATTGTGCATGAAGATCATTTTCTTTTATTTATCTAAACGTATACATACTTTTGTGCTAGCTATTGCGAATCGTGAATAATGTTATGAAGATAGATCTACAGAAGAAAATAAGAGTTGATCGTAAAGGAGAAAAACACGTCAATTTAATTATATGCTGTAAAATATTACTGTCACGCTGTATTTTTCTCCGAAATGCCGTATTTTTATTACTACGAACGAACGACACCGCATTTTTAGGATTCTAGCAGTAGTGATTATATACAATGTACGTGATTATATACTCTTTGGATTCTAGCAAAGAGGATTCTAGTTTGGCATTAGCAGCGGCAGCACTGTGTGTATGATTTGTTATCATTTGCTATCAAATAGGTACATAAGTCATCATCAATTTTATTGAGTACTATTGGGTAGATTTGAGTCCAAAGGTAAAAGTTATCATTTACTTATATTTCATTTAACTGTTCAGATTCGTCCTCACTAAAGAATATATTATTATTCTCTCTACCGGTCGTCACCATGGCGGTAGTAATACCAGCAGTAACAAAGCTATCTAGTAGAATTATAAGAATTCTTGGATGTAACCCTGGTCCCATGACTCTGCAGGGAACCAATACTTATTTGATCGGCACTGGAAAGAAGTATGTATTATATATAATCGTAATTCTATCGTATCAATATGAAATTCATTGAATGACAAGCAAACCAATGAGCAAGTGTCTAGCCGTCCGCTAAACGGATGAATAGATAACAGTCAAAACTGAAACTGTCTCAGTCAAAACTCTTATAAGTGATAGGTTTTTTTTTATCAGATACCATTATAGTAAGGAATATCAATTTAAAAGTAACTTACTGAATGATTTTATTAATTCAAGTCCCCCATCCGTTTAGCGGACAAAAAAAATATTTTTTATTCATCCGTTTAGTGGACGACTAGCAACAGCCTTGATTTATAGATAGTACATTAATCATGTAGTCTATATCTTCTATTTTATTTTACAGTAGAATATTATTAGATGCAGGTGATAAAGACATTACAGAATATCAGAAGCATCTGGCAGATGTTGTACATTCAGAGCAGGTGAACATAGAGCACATAGTAGTTACGCACTGGCACCATGACCATATTGGGGGAGTTGAAAACCTTTATGGATCTATTGCAAGTAAAATAAATTATATCATACATTAAACATAAATCTATGAATAAAGCATAATATTATACTTACTCTTTATACCAATACTAGCATCCACCCCGTGGTTCCAAAGTAGCTTATAGCCTTCCTTGATAAATAAGCTATCCAACACTAAAAGAATTTTTCAAATCAAACCAATAGTTCCTGAGATTAGCGCGTTCAAACAAACAAACTCTTCAGGTTTATAATATTAATATAGATGTACTTGATAGGTCATTAATGTAAGCAATCTTTAAGTTTTCTTACAACAATACTGTGTGTTCAAAATCTTGTGGTTAATAATATTTAAACTGCCTTAGAACAACCAAAAGTGTGGAAGCACAAAAGATGTCCAAATGATGCTGAAGATGATCAGCTGCCATCTACAATACCAACCAATTGGCTGTCAGATGGCCAAGAGATTGCAGTAGAAGGTGCTACAGTGAAAATACACCATACACCAGGTCACACTACAGATCATGTAGTACTTACTTTGCTGGAAGAAAATATACTCTTCAGTGGAGATTGTATCTTGGGCGAGGGTACTGCTGTGTTTGAAGATTTGTACACTTATATGAAGAGTCTGCAGAGGATATTGGACTTGAAACCTAGTGTCATTTATCCAGGTCATGGGAATATTGTAGAAGTAAGAAGTATTTTATGATGTCTTTTATGTATAGCATTTTTTTTTTTTACTATGTTTATGTCTGGTCTGTTTTTGAACATAATCTCACTATGGTTATTGTTGTGGATGAAGGTGGTAAGCCCAAAAAGAATGAAATGTAACAAGCATTTATGTAATTTCCCCTCACTAAACTAAGCAATAACATTTTTAAAGATGAACTAAGATTTATTACATAGAAAGTAAATAAGTGTCACTGACAATATTAGTTTTGACAATAAATTAATAGCAAACCAGCCCCTCCCCATGTTGGTGTCAACACTTATTACATATTTAACTTAATCACGAAATATGAAAAGTAGGTTGGTTTTTATAGGTATATAGAAAACTGGTGTCAAATTACTCATTCCCATTATTTCTAAAAATTAACTTGGTGACTGCTTGAGTTTACATACCTGAGAATCCAATATTAATTATTCTACATTTCTTTTTCAGGATCCAATAGACAAGATAGAATACTACATAGCCCATAGAAATCAAAGGGAAGAACAAATATTGGCAACTCTAAAACAAAATGCTGACAAACAGATGAATGAAATGGATCTTGTCAAGTTGATATACACTGAAACACCTGAACATTTGTGGCCTGCAGCTGCTTACAATGTCAATCATCATTTGGTTAAATTAACTAAGGAGGATAAAATAAAAGCCTTTAACCATGACGGGGAAACAAGATGGCAATTTATAGCATCATGCAACTGTAATTTATAATTCTTAATTTTAATGTCATCAATTTCAAATGGAAATATTACTTTTGTAAATTTTAAGTAAAATGTGATATTAATGGTAAGTATGAAATAGTTTTATTTGCAATAAGTTAATGTTGTACAAATATAAATATATTTTTTATTACATTAAGTATGTTTTATTTTGATGTGTACTACAAGATAAGGTGAACTAAAACATTCTTGGTTGATCAATCAATAAGCAAATAGTACTCTGTATAACAAGTGACATGGGGTAAGTTAGACCAACCAAACATGATCACACACTGTCAAGTAAAATCATCACTCATGCATCACCATCTCAGGTCAATGGTATGCCTGTAGAGTGCATTGTTTTCTTTTAAAATCATAATAGGACTGGATACTGCAAAAATGAAGCTTGGTGTTCTAATAAGTTATGTAAAATGAAATGAAATAAATATTGCTCATGTTGAAATTAATTTATTACATTATTCTCATATTTAAGTAAAATCTTACATCGACAAAATGAGTGTGAGAGGTTTGTCGATATTACTTTTTAGGAATTTAATCTCAATCAAACTTTCAGGATATTTTTTCCTTCAATAGCTCGAAACTACGCGCCGGCGCTTACCTAACCAGCATCGCAGCAGAATTTTACTTCGGCATTAAGTCTTATTACATACACATAAGGTATAAAATCCAGTGACTGTTTGAAAGCCGAATGTATTTTAGCACCGATAAATATTTAACACAAAAAAACATGAAAATAATATCGACAAAAGACAATCTCCATATTAGCTTACCTAATACTTGTATTGTACAAAATTAAATGTTTAAGTGCTATCGGCGCGCGAGTTTCGGAGGCGGCATCATGTCCGAGTCGTCGTGGAACCGGTGGTTGTCGATGTACTCTAGGAGGATCTCCTTTGTGACGGGGTCCCGTATACTTTCACATACGGCTGGAATTTATACACTTCATTTATTATTTGTTGATATGGAAAAGTAGACTGATTTATTGAGTTTTGAAATATACGGACTACGGATTTGTAAAGAATAAACAAGTTAGACCAATTCGTAGGGTTTGCCCCACGATCTCCGATTTTACCCTATTTTTTAGGGATTGTATTTTATTTAACCCTTAGTGGATGGCTACGTTACATTAGGTACCCTAACAGTACCCCATATTTTACAAAACCATAAAAAAATCAGCGAACCATAAAAAAATAAAGGGTCGCGCAGCTGCAGCCATCTTGCTTTTGCAATAAACTTCAAAATGGTTGTTTCTTTTACTAACTATAAATACACAAATGAGTGTCAGAAAAAGCAGAATAGTCAAAGAAATAAGAAAATAAACATGTGATTTACGTAATTTACAGAGTGCAGCAGGTAGTCTTAAAGACATAATATTTAATCGACTTAGGGCCAATTTTTCAATAGCTGAATAACCTCGAATAAGTTATTCCTCTGATAAGTTCATAGAAAAACGGTTCTAATTTCAAATTAAAAGCCAGTTACAGTTTATCTGGTCATTGAAAAATCAGCCCTAAGAAAAATAAGATGGTTCTCTGTTTCGTTTTTAAGGCTGTCCTTTTCCTACTCGCATGTAGCATAATATTATCTGGTGTACACATACCCGCAGCTGTAGTATAACTGTTTGGATACGATTTGTCCGTTCGTTCCCTCATGTAGACCCACTGGTTGTTTTCGAATTTGCACTCTATGATTTTGTTGTTAAGCTGCTTTAAATCTTTAGTTATTTTCATTGAAGCGAATGGCCTATCTAGCTGTCCTACGAAGAGGTGGCCCACTTTAGTTGGGAGGATTCTTAAAAATAAAAAATAAGACATTAATTGACATCAAAATGAAAATTTAAAAATGCATAATAACAGATAGGTGTATGGCTTCTTTCAGTAAATTGTCTATTTAAATTGTATTTGAATGATGTTTTAAATAATAAATTGTTTAAAAAGCGATGATAGCTCAGTGCTAGTCCCTGGGTCGGAATCATACAGCAATAAGCTTGAATTGAGCTTTCAGTTCAAGACCGTTCCTATTGGAGATCCTTAGGGGAGGCCTATGTCCAGCAGTGGACGTCTTGCACCTGAGATGATGATGATAAGCTTTCAGTGAAGGAAAATATGGTGTGGAAACCATAGCACGTTGGTATGGTAGGTACTTTGTAGTAACCAACTGGCTAGCTACCACCCTCAAGTTGAAAATCTATCACAAAGCACCTACCGGTGTGTTCCAGCAGGAGCATTTGAGAGCCATTTACTTCTACCACATTGAAGGCCTAGTAATAAAAAAACAACATTTAATTCACTAGGGTAGACTTACCCCTGTCCACCCTCCGTGACTATTTTCAACTTAAAATCCACACTGTTCATGTGACTTGGCTTCCACTTGAGCACTTCGTCGCACCTACCGGCTACGTAACGCTGCAACCGATAAAAATTAAACAATTAATTTGTTTACTTAAATTAAGAGCTAGCTCCCAGGTTTTATTCACATTCCCGAGGAATCTTATGTTTTTCGGGGATAAAAATGTAGCCTATATTTTCAAACCATTACGGCGTAATTGACAAACGTTATATTATATACAAACATAGGTTTACGACAAATAAACAAACGGCATAAGTTCATCGTACCGTATTGGCATACCATTTTTTAATTTTGTGAAATGGCAGCCAATGATCAAACTTTACTGAATCGATAGAGGCGTCGATACGTTTCTCCCCTTTGTACCGTAGAACAATGTTTCAACCCCAGGCATCAACAAAGCATTCCACTATCTTCCACATTTAATTAGCTATAAACAATTTTTCTATTTTCAACATGGTCTCTTATGGATTATTGGATATCTACTATGTTATTAGTATATGGATTATTATTGATATAAAATAATAAATAATATCTCGCCTCTTTAGAAGGTTGAAATATAAGACCATCAGGTTCGTGTGAGAGTGTTTTGGCAAATTTATCGCCAAGCAGTTGTCCCGCCATGGGCAACTCCCAGAACTGCTTCAACCTGACACTGAACGGTTCACGTTCTTTCTTTATCACACCCTTTTGCATTGCTTGACGCCTGTAAAACATTGTTTATTGGTACATGTAGCGACATCTATCGGCAATAACACGTTTATACGACCAATGCATAGATGGCGCCACAATTAACGATAGTTGCACATGTTATCATATACCTACATCGCGCTATCGAAGTTCTCTCAACACTCATCATTTATATTATACAATAGCTTCCACCCCACGGTTTCACCCGCGTTCCCGAGGGATCTTATGTTTTCCCGGGATAAAAGTAGCCTATGTGCTATTTCAGACTATAATCTATGTCTGTGCCAAATTTCATCCAAATCCGTTCACCCCTTCTGGCGTGAACGAGTAACAAACATCCATCCAAACTTTCACATTTATAATATTAGTGGGAAGTCCCCGAAATCTATAGTTGGACTGCAGTCCGCAGTCACGGTTTCCTAGCCTCTGGCTGAAGAGCTTACCCTTTTAACCGACTTCAAAAAAAGGAAGAGGTTCTATGTTCACTGATTGCCAATGTAGGAGATATGTAATGTGGTCGAATGTGTTTCTAATAGGAAATTCTATAAAGTACTTAGTAACAAGTAAGGTGAGTTTGATATTCTACTGCTGACAAAGAAAGCACATAGAAACGTAACTCGAGTCTCTATTATTTATACTTTTCTGGCTTTTATCTGAAACTTTTTAAATAAATCTAAAAGCCCTTTATCTTATACTAGCTATTCCCCACAGTTTCAGCCGCGTTCCCGAGAATAAAAAATAGCAATTTTTCAATAATCGGGCTTTATAACACAAAAATATTTTTCGAATCGGATTAATAGTTTTGGAGATTACCTCCTAGATCTAAACTAACTTACAAACTTGACCTCTTTATAATATTAGTGTAGATGTATATCTTATTTTCCCATAAAATATTCTTTCTTAAAGTCGTCACAGTGTAATAGGCCCTGTTTGACAAGACGATATCTGACTTCACTATATTTATCTTTATTAGATCATGACGATTAAGCCGATACTTACCTAGGATTCACAATTTCATTTTCTATACAGTTCAGTCTTATCGGATAGAAAGCTGCTTTGCCGACGTCCTGTCCTTCGAATTTGATGATGTCATAACACAAATACCTGGGGATGTCTTTACCATCCACTTTGTCTATTACCATTTCCTGAAATTTTATTCAATGTTCAATAATGTACAGTTTATTGTGGGATAAAGATAGATATACTTGATCGATTTTGGACCTTACTGTGATAACGTTATAGTTGATAATATTTTTTATGGTACGGTACTCACAGTTGTAACATGCAAGTTTCCGATTTCCACTTGGCGAGTTCTTTTATTTAATAAACTATTTCAGACTGGCATTGGTCAGGAACAACCGACAAAACTGTAACTATATGTCGACAGTCATTTTCTTGAGGGAACACTTACTAAATATATTAATAAAATCTTACACCATCAAGTAAAGTATTCTTCAAATGCCTCCTCAGATCTTTGCTGTACAGGAATCTCAGTCCATAGACACGGAACACACAGTTGTCTCTGTCTAACATGTAAACTTCGCCTTCTCCATCAATGAGCATCATGTACCTACAATAAAATATTACTAGTTTAGATTCTGGAAAATGGAGTTTTTGGAATGATTTCCAGCTAATCTCTTATACCCAACCAAAGCAACTTTTTTTAATTTCCCGACTTTCAGCATTTTATAATATCCTGTCTTTTATAACTTGTTTTTGTGGATAAATCTCGCTCACCTAACACCATCAGCCTTCCATGACACCCTATAAGGCTTCTCATGAAGGAAACTCAAGTTGGTAGTGTCCATGGACACAGGCTGGGAACCAGGGAACCCAGTGCTGCCCCATTCGCAGAACTCCTGAGTCTTCTTCTGCACTTCACTGAGACGAGGCTGGGTGTTGAAAGGTTCCACCCCTCTCACACCTGGCATGAATGTAGCTTTCTTGTGGGTAGTTTCCCGCCTACCTTTTTTGTGTTTGCGACTGCAAAGATAAATAATTAAAATCAAGGATAACTTTATTAGTTCCATAAAAAAAGAATTGCCTTTTTAAAAAGTATAAATAGGTAGGTATCAGGATTTATAGAGGAAAATCTATGAGCTATTTCTGTGAAGTTTCCATAGGAATTGAGGCATATCATTTATAGCTAATCAGTTAACACATCAGTTTTTGCAACACTAAGTAAATGTTAGTTAATTTCTATTTTTTTTTCCAAAATATCAATAAGTTTACACATTTTATCTTTATTGCTTTACTACAAATTCTACTACATATTCATTTCACGAGATTTGTATCGTGAGATTTTTACAGTATACAACAAGTTAACAAAAATAATATGAACCTTTGGTTGGTAGAGTTAGAAGAATTTGAATTCTGTGAATTACTAGGTGTGTCGTCATCATAATCGACTTCCGCTTCCTCTGAAATTGAAATAAATTATATATTGTGCAACTTTTTATATATTTCCTTTGACATATGATAAAGTTCATACCATTACACCAGTCCGGTCTGGCGGGTGCGGCAGGAGTATATTCAACATCGTCGTATCGTCGATATAACTCCTCTATATAATCCTGTTTGTATATACCGGGAGATCTATAACAAAAGAAGCAGTTAGATTTCCTTATCTCCTATACTATTATAACATTGAAAAGCTAGTACTATGGAAACTAGATAACTTATATACTAATACTTTTTTTAAATACGGTATACTAATAGATATTTCACCCACACTCAGGACAAACAGACATTCTGATACGTACCAAAGAGTATTTTTAACCGACTTCACAAAAGGATGTTTATATATATTTTTTTATGTATGTTCGGTTATAACTCCGTCATATATTGACGGATTTTCAAAATTCTTTTTGAGTTCGAAAGGGTATACTTCCGAAATGGTCCGATATACATTTTATTATGATCTGATCATGGACTTCGAAGATATGACGGAAATGCTCAATGAAAAGGAGCACGAATATCGCGATTGAAATATCGTAATATTCAATATTGTCGACAATTATTATTCATATGCATATCCTCGATCAGTGACAAATCTTGATAGGTATTCAATACATAAGAAACTAAAAATGGAAAAATAAAATTAACTTTTAGCAAAACAGCAAAACCGACTTCAAAGTGGGTTTGCACTAAAAAGTGTAAAATAACGATGTTAGAATTCTTGTTTTGAATTCAGCGAAAGAATTTGCGATTTTTCGCTAAAAGTTAATTTTTTCCCGTATATTTATGCACCTCTTTTCACCCCCTTATAAAACACCTTACCTTATTTTAGTAAACTCATTTAGAGCAGCTTCTACGCTGCAATCCATCTGGTCCACCATGTAAGATACAAGCAAGAAACCAGTTCTGTTGAAGCCGTGGGTGCAGTGCACACCAATCATTTCCAAAGGGTTTTTACTCAAGAATTTGCTGACTGTCTGTATAAATTCCCTGCAAAGATATTTTTAATGCATGAAGTCTGAATCTTATTTGAAGAATAGGCTCACCATCAGCTTGACTTATTGGTGAATTGAAATTTTAAATCTTATTTTAATATGGACCACAGTCACCATTTGAAACCTTGATCCACCTTGATTATACCTTATACCTATTACAAAGAGGAAAATTTCCTTACATTTTAACAAAATACAAACCAAAAGTATGTAACTAAAATAAAGATATAAGTAACTAAAATAATTCTGTATAGCTTCTTAGGCCGTGCGCTGCGTTAAGCGGGTGCATGCGGCGAGTTCCCGTCTCGGGTGTTTGTATTGACAGATAGTATGAGCAGCGCTAACTGGCGCGGACACATGCAACGGGTTTGTCATACTATCTTTCATGCAACAGCATGCTTAAAGCAGCGCACAGCCTTAACCAATAACATACTGTAACTCTCTGTTTCAGTAAACATTGTTTTTCATATAGTTACAGTTATTTCACCATGTATAGTATTATTTCAACAAAATTCATATTCTTATATTAATAATAATAATCCATATGATTTATTATTATATAAGTTATCAGACAAATACTTGATACAACTAGGCATATCTTGCTGCACTTGCTATTGACAATTTGAGCTGTGACTATATTTTCTGGGAACTACTTGCAAGCTTTAACCACTCAGTAGCTCAGGAAATATTTGTGAGGGTTATTATTACAAAGGTGATTTACAATTTTAAAAAGGTAGTGGTTTTTGTTTTAAAAAACAATAAATTTATATAAAATTTACTTGGTCTGTTCAAGTGATGGTGTTTCCCCATGACCACGACATGACATCTTTACATATTTACAGCCCATGTTCTCAACCTCTGTCTTGTCATAGAAGCGGCTTGTGTTAGTCAGGTCTATCCATAACCCTAACTTTACCTGAAATTGCGATCAACTTATTATTTTATAAATCTTGAATGAAATAGCTACACTCTCCACAGATGCATGGTGCATCTTGAAAAAATTGAACCCCTAAGGCTACTCTCTGACCACTATATTCACTATTATTCTATTATTTTAACATTATAATCACTTTATCTTGTTATATATTTTTTTACTTTGAATGAATTTCTTTTATAAAGCATATAAGCTAAACATAATCTGGTCAGAGAGTAGTCTTAAAATAATTGTCAAAATCCTACTAATATTATAATATGAAATAAAATAAAAGCTAAGAAATGGTCAGGAGAAATCAAAATAATAGTCACCTTCAAGCTTTTCATATAGACAAACAACATAGACGGTGTGAATCGGTTCTCCTCAGGTACTTTATCGTTGAACTGTGGTCCCAGAGGTGTCTTGAAGGCCAGGAACTTCCCAGCAAATAGTCCAGTTGACTTCCTTGGACACTTCAACCACCGGTTGGGTATGGGTCCGGAATCTCTGTGCGACATATTGACTGAAATCTATGAGTTATCTGAACACTTATTATTTCAGATTCTATTTTAGACACATTGGAACCCCGTTTTAAGCAATAAATAATATATTATTGAATAAAAATTAAATTATTTCTTTGACGCAGCATCTTAGTAGTCCAGTTGTCTTGTCACTTGCCAGCCATAGATTATAATAAAACTTACAACAGACTAACTATCAGTTTTGCTTTTTTTTTTTTTGTTTGGACCTGACTAGAAGTTGGTGGGTCCAGGGGACCATCTTCCACCCTTACGCGGACTATAGTTTTGCTTAACTTGGCTTTATACTTTTACTAGCTGTACTCCGCGGTCTCACCCGCATTCCCGAGAAAAAAAAAATACGTGTGGCACTCGGGGACTGCCGCGGTAAAGCTATTGCATTAAGTTTTATTTTTTTTTTCTTTGGTATTAATTCAAGTTTTTTCTTTGATATTAATAGATATCTATACACCTATATACTTTCTCACAAACAGCTGCTTACGTATTCGTCCGATATCGGAGCAGCTCGTCTTAGGTTTTATTTTCGTTACGGAATTTCTTGATTCGGTCGCGCGCTCAAAGCCTTAGGATTTGTTAGTGCTGTACGGCAACGTCACTGATACAGGCCTGATGAGGTCTGTCATATTTCCAAAGTAGTGACGTAACTAACGTAACGTAACTAACGACAATTTTTGAAATCATTGTTTTTTTTTTTTTTTTTCACTTCTTCAGGGCAGGCCATACCACCTCGTCTTCAGTATTTGAAATCATTGAGATGGTTCCCATAAAACGTAGTGATTATATACTCTTTGGTCCCCATATTGAATTTTTATTTCATTACATCGAAGTCCCGTGGAATTAATTAAAATCGATTTAATTTCTATAGTGGACCTTCGAGACTTCTTTGGTGTTGCGGTGTTTACCAAAGAGTATAGTAACTATCCATTGCCCTTTGAGTATTTAGACTAATCTAGAGTATCAAAGCGTTAATCACATATTTTTACGTCCAAACCGTTCCCATGGCTATCATTGGCGTAATATTATATGAATCGATATGTGATCGCTACAAGTATTCTAGCTATGGCGTGAATCAGCCAAATAATTAAATATATATTTTTAGATTTATTGTAACTTTTCAGGTTATCTAAAATAGTCTACAAAATTTTTTAGTAGTACTACCACCATTTTAATAAACCTAATTGACTTGACTTGATTTCATTGTATGTAAACCCAGACTTAGCTTTAGCTTTAATATTTTAGTAAGTTATCAGATACTTTAAGGGAGGCCTGTGTCCAGCTGTGGACGTCTTGCAGCTAAGATAATGATGATGATGATGTTATCAGACGTATTAATTCAAAACTGAGAAGAAAACTATAAATCATGAGCCTGTATGGGCTAGAACTCTTTGCCTTCCCTAAATAAGAAAAAACATAAGAAAAGAAAAAAAATGTATTTTGGCTGTTAACAGTACTGACAACTTGACTGATTTTGAAAGTTAAAATGTGCTACTTCACTCAGTCTCGCTTATTCCCCGTAAGTAAGAATGAATACGATATTTGAAGTTGAACTATTTTCTGTATGTTGGCTGCCTTTGAAGTTGGTATTTGCTGCCAAGAGCCTGCCATTTTGTAAGATAGAAGGGAGATAAAAAATAGTTTTATGGTGTTAAAATTTTATGAAAACTCCGTTGCCATTTGTATTAGGGCCAAAAACAAATGTTTAAATGGACGCATCGTCCATTATAACTCAGGTGTCACGGGATGACGAGCAATTAAACAATTATGGATCCGAAAGAGGTAAATTCCAACTGAATTACACCTGTTACCTACTGGCATCAAATTAGAGCGTATAGTGTTACCTTTTCACGACTCGTAAATATTTGTCAATCGTGATCAAAGTTATATCAGTGGATTAGTGATCGTTTCATAAATGTCGAATTTGATTTTGCGTGTGCGGTGTGAGGTAAACAAATAGCGTACGTGTGGACGCGATAACATTCTTGTGGCAACCTTGAGATCTTGTCTTCCAGTCCCATTAGTATAAGTTAACTGGTTAGCGTGTGTGTATGTCAGTGAAATGGTTGTTTTAGGGTCATCCCCTGGCGGCCAACATAATGAAGGAGACGGTACGCCAGTGGCGGGATCTACTCCTGTGGGAAGTAAGAAGACGAGCGGGGGCGGTGGGTTCCTACGGTCTTTACTGTGCTGCTGGCGCGGTGGCCGCGGTAAGGGCCCACCCGGTGGCAATGGCACCAACAGTATCGACGGGAGGGCTTCGCCCCCGCTCCTGGTCATGTCTGACCATGCCCCCAGACCCCTATTACCACCAGTGAGACACCAAGACATGCATAAAAAGTGTATGGTCATTGACCTTGATGAAACATTAGTACACAGCTCTTTCAAGGTATGTTTTATGCTTTTAAGTCTTATTGTTTATTTTGGCAATGTTGTTTTAATATGAATTCTGACATCATTGGCATGTTATTATAATTATTGGGAAACCAGCTTTGACCTCTGGAATAGGTATAAAAAGCAAATTACAATGTTAATATTTTAAAATTATAATATTATTTGTTATAAAAGCAATGTTTCAGTGACACAAATGCCCTCAAAAGATCCTAGAAGTTGTTTAAACTCTGTTATTAATTCATGAAATAAGTAATTTATAAGTAAAATTTCAGTTATCAACATTTTATAATTGGCTATCTTGCTGGGCCGGAAATGTATGAGGTTTTATTTATCAACATAATCATTATGTATGTCATTAGTTTATCAATGACAGTATTAACAGAAAACAATGCAACTTATGTATAGGTTTCTATGACATAAATACCATTATCATTGTCGGCATAGGAATTTTTGTGAAAGTGTTTCTTTTTCAAAAATGAGCCCTCGCTGAGCTCAGTAGTTATTGTTCTCTTTGTGTGTCAAATGAATACAATCTGGTTGGTGCTTGTGACATTGTCCATAATATTGTGGGCTACAGTAGTGCTAGTATTTTTTGTGCTGATCTGCAATCAGTATTATACTATAAGCAGATTGTTTGTGGGGTCTTTATAGAGTGGTATTTCACTATTATGTCTTTTCTCTTGAGACGTTTTTGGTAGTTGCGCATGCTTAATCTCGCCGCATAAGTTGGGGTGGCTCTCCAACCGCTTTTATATTTTTCTGGATAATAAACCACGGCACATGCGCTAGACGCATCCAGTAGAGTTTTGTGTGTCTTACGTTGAGTTTTTCTCTCTTGCATTTAATCTGGTTCCACGTCAAATGCCGATCCAATTGTAAGCCCAGATACCTAACGCTGTCTTGGTTGGGTAGCATAGTGTTATCGAGATGCACAGGATGGCAGTTTTCTTTCCGAAGCGTGAAAGTGACATGTACTGATTTTGTTGCGCTACCTTTGATCCTCCATTTAAGCCACTTCATAATAGAGTTTAGACCCTGTTGGAGATGGTTTGTGGCTACAATTGGATGCTTATTACTCCCCATTACAGCATGTCATCGGCATATGTAGCAATCATGACTCCGTCTACTTGTGGTAGGTCAAAGGTATATAAGGTGTACAAGATTGGTTCCAACACCGAGCCTTGAGGTACGCCTGCTTGTATGTCGTAGCATTTTGAAGTAGATTCTGATTCTTTTACTTTGAATATTCAAGCTATGAGATAGGATTTCAGCAGAATGTAGTAGCTGTGCGGAAGAGTTGTCCTTATCTTGCAGAGAAGATGCTCATGCCAGACTCTGTCAAAAGCCTGCTGGATATCCAGGGATGCAGATGAACAGTATTCTTTTTCCTGTAGAGATTTTCTTATTTTCTCAACTACTCTATGTACTTGTTCGAGTGTTGCTGTCTAAAGCCGAATTGGTGATTAGAGATGATACTATTGCTTTCTAATAGGGGCATAAAGTCTGTGAAAAAGTGGTCCTTTACCGAAGTAAAGGACCACTTTTTCACAGACTTGACAAGACAGGCAAAAGGCTTATGGGCCTGTAAGAAGAGATTTGGTTTTCTGGTTTCCCTGTCTTGTGTATCATAAGGATTTGAAACACCTCCCATAGGTCTGGGAAGTATTGCGTTCTAAGTATTCCATTATAGAGCATTGTTAGGAAGACTATCCCCTTTTTAGGGTTCCGTAGCCAAATGGCAAAAAACGGAACCCTTATAGATTTGTCATGTCTGTCTGTCTGTCTGTCTGTCCGTCCGTATGTCACAGCCACTTTTTTCCGAAACTATAAGAACTATTATGTTGAAACTTGGTAAGTAGATATATTCTGTGAACCGCATTAAGATTTTCACACAAAAATAGAAAAAAAACAATAAATTTTGGGGGTTCCCCATACTTAGAATTGAAACTCAACAATTTTTTTTTCATCAAACCCATAAGTGTGGGGTATTTATAGTTAGGTCTTCAAAAATGATATTGAGGTTTCTAGTATCAGTTTTTTCTAAACTGAATAGTGTGCGCGAGAGACACTTCCAAAGTGGTAAAATGTTGGTCCCCTGTAACTTCTAAAATAAGAGAATGATAAAACTAAAAAAAATATATGATGTACATTACCATGCAAACTTCCACCGAAAATTGGTTTGAACGAGATCTAGTAAGTAGTTTTTTTTTAATTCGTCATAAATCGTAAACCGCAATTTACCATTCATTCAATCAATTCAAATATAAAAAAAAATGGCAAAAAGCAAGGTCTTACAGCACAAATAAAGGAAAAATTCCAAAAAATAAAAAAGTTGAAAATTAAAGGTGTGCCCATACATACATATTTACGCCAATTAATAAAGACCTCTGAGTTGTATGGGCGCTCATACAATTTAGAGGTCTAGCTTAACTGGTACCAACCTCAAATAAGGTAAATAAATAAAATTGTGCATTTCCCGTGATGGACGAACGATGGACGAAGTTTGTACGGAACCCTCGGTGCGAAGTTCTCTCAGTAAGAAGTCAGAAGGCTTTAGGCTACTTTTTATCCCGGGAAAACACAAGATCCCTCGGGAACGCGGGTGAAACCGCGCGGAAAAGCTAGTCTAAACATACATGGTAAAGTTTGTTAACAACGATTATAGTAAATATCTATCTATATAAATAAAAATGAATGCCAAAATGTGTTGCTAAGCCCAAAACTCGAGAACGGGTGGACCAATTCCAATAAGTTTTTTTTTTAATACTCGTTGAAGTTCGAAGAAGGTTATTATGAAGAGAAAAATTGATGCCTGAAGATGCCTGGAAAATTGGAAAATTCGGGAAAAACTGAATTTATGGGATTTATGGGATTTTATGTATGAACTCAAGATACCGATATTTAGATAGCCAGGCGTTAGATAGCCAGTTTATTGAGGAAGGTTAAAGGCTACTTTTTCTTACTTGGGAACGCTGGTGAAACCGCGGGGGACAGCTAGTTATGGAATAATTGAAAATCAATTGGTTTTGACTAGAACATCATTGGTAACATCCTCAACCTCAATTAAATACCAAATATGATATGGCTAATAAAATTAGTTAATTGTATTCTATTGATATTTTAGATATCTCCTATACCTACCAGCTACCTCTGTAGATGTAACAAAGCATCAATTAATCCAGCCTAATCTATACATTAATATTATAAAGAGGTGAACTTTGTAAGTTTGGATGTAGGAGATAATCTTATACTCTTAATCCGTTTTGTTTTTTTTTTTGCATTTTTAAGCTCGTTTATTGATAAAGGTATAGTCTATTTTTATTACGGGGACGCAGGTAAAACCGCGGGGAACAGTTAGTACATTAATAAGCTGTTTATATATTCGAGTCACGTTTGAAAACTACAGACGTGTATGTTTCACCCAAACGATTATGTCATACGATTTAACCGTAAAGCCGTAAATTACAGTAACTTAAAAAAAATACTAAAATTATCCACTTTTATTAGATGAAATTGGTTATTAATGGCGTGTCTTAGCTTAGTTAATGGCAAGGAAACGGTTTCACGTTGAAACTGGGTAAATAGTTAATTGGACAAGTTTTTTGCAATATTCAAGTATGCTGGCGATATTTTGTCACCATCAGATGCAGTTTTGTATAAAATCTGTTGGTATATTATTAGTTTGTGTTTAATGTTCATATTTTCCGGCAATCAAGTAGGTATGAATAAGAAGGATTACCTATAAAGTTAGCCAGCTGTTGCCTTTCAGCATTGTGATTTTTTAAATTCAGTAACTAAGTGAAAGTTAAATCATAGCCGGTCATGTTTTTGCGTGACGAAAAAAGGCAAGCTAACAAAAGTCCTAAAAACCGAATTATATTTGATCGTTTTTTTTTGTAAACCGCGTAATTCATTGACTATGAACATAAACTAATTTTGCTTTAATCAATTAGCTTTGATAAATTGGTTGATTTACCTTATTTATGAACTGAAGTAATGAATATTGTTATATTGTGGGCAATTGAGTTATTTATCATTGACAACAAAGTAAAACAATTTAGAATTACCTTCTAGTAATTTTAAAGGTTGACAACACATTTGAAATCCCTGGTATTGTTAATGCCAGTCTTCATGCCCGTAGTCGACGGTAGCTTAAAAAAAAATACTTGTACTGGAAACCTACTTAAAATAATGAGTTTATAGTATTTTTACTGCGACACAAAACAACGATTTGGAAGTTAATGAAAGCTTTCACACAATACTAATAAAAAAGATATATTGTGACGAATTGAAATTCCTTTTTTTTGAAGTCGGTTAAAGAATAGCGATACCCGTGTCTATTATTTATTACGACCTCCCGTCCGTCTGCCGTTACCCGTGTTACCCGTGGGTGTAACGTATTCCCGGGGTATAAAGTATTTAAAAAATCCTATACTTTATTCCAAGGTACGATCTATCTGTGTGGCAAGCCTCATACAAAACAGTGTAGCCATTACAGTGTGATTGAGTAAAGAACATTCACACAAACTTTAGCGTTCTATCGTTTTGCTGGATAAAAACGTTTTAATTATATTTATCATGTGTGATTATACAAGATTTTGCTGTACGACTAACTGACTTATTACCTAAAGTTACTGAGTTCCGAAGGCAGTACACTTAGAGGAACGCAAAAAATGACGGAAAAATAGCTTCAAAACAGTTTTATTTGTGTTTATTGAGCTTTTGCCTACAAATTTACAAAGTAAATTTCATAAATCCTTATATTTATGAAATTTACTTTGTTGAACAATACATAACTGAAACTTATTGAAAAAAAAAAGATGATAGAGATTAATGCTCTAGAAAAAAAATAAGAATATTGTTCTTAAGTATAAGGCTGAATGGTTTTTTTTTTTAATTTGGATTACATAATGTACTATGTTTGTCACTTTGTGTTTATATTATTATCTCTATTACTTACATAACCTATTGATTTACTTCTTAATAAGTTGAAAGTATAGTAAGCATATACAACTTATTCGTTTTCGATATTAAATTGCATATTAATCTTTTAAATTACTTCGCCTATGATACTGTTTCATTTAACTACATGTAATTTTGATAAGCGTGTTAACTTGCGCAAGTAAAATTGCTTGGTGTGTAATTAACTAGGATAAGTTGACGTCGTTGCTCCTTAGCTAGTATCTACCTTAAGTATACATTACTTGTACTTGCATTGTTTTAGATGCGTACTAATTCACACGACTCTTGTACTTAATTTTTTTTATTATTAAACAACTCTACGATGAGTCAGTTTGCTACTTAGTAATTAAGAAAATTAACGGCACAATAAAATGTATTAAACGAACCACATGGAAAGTAGTTAAATGTTCCTTTATAAAACAGCCAAAGATTCTCAGATCAGATAATCCCCCTTAATTCGGCTCCATTCGGCTGCCATTCAGTTCGGAACGGTCGATTTTATTTTGTTAAATTTAAGCTGATGCTGTGTTAGCCGCGAATTCATTTGCCGCGATCGTGTACCGATCGACTACCTCATTCCAAATGGAAGTCTGAAATGAGAAAATAGGAGCCATCCTATTCAGTAGACTACTCAATCGGTTACAGTCGAATCGGAACCGCAACCGAGCGGGTCTGAATAAGGTGGAATATAGGCTTTTTAAATGTTCAAAACACGCAACCATGGTGGTGAAGGTAAAACATATTTAGGGGAACAAAATATATTGATGTATCGTATATTTCTGCATATATATGTATATAATATATTGAATTAAGCTTATCATAATTTTATCATTACGTATCAACACCCTTATCATTTGTTATCTCGATAACCTTGCGAGTTGCATCGGATTATTGACATGTGACAGTATTGTTTTGATTTTTTCATGCGTGAAATGGCGCAATTTTAGTATTTAGCCCATATTCCCATAGACATAACATTAGTTTTACTATACCAAACAAATATTGTATGAATAATGGAGGATACGTGTGCTCGTATCAATGTCGTATTTTTAAAGTTATGAAGCGACTTTTATCTCGGTATCGTGTATGGAATTAATGATAAACGTACCTATATTTTTTATACGTGGTGTAAAGTAAAAGCTATTTATAGGTTTTATTGCTTAACTAATGGCGCCCAACATGGCATGAAATCCATCTTCCCTGCACCTTTATTTATTGAAATTGGAAATCGATTCAATATATCTACCATATTGCGGTGCGGTTATTCATTTCTTATTCATAACTAGATAAGTATATTTAAACCTACCTCGATAAAATATAATGTAGGCATAGTTATTCTTTATATAAAACATAAAGGAAACCGCAAATCAGTCAAGAGGTTCTTATGTATAAAGTAGCATACCAAGTAATCAACCATTCTCAAACTTTTCCACTAAGTTGTTGTGCTTCATAAAAGTTCTGGCATAGCACACTTGGCCTAGTGAAAGGTAGCGTGTTATGTTCACATACAATGCAAAACAATGGTTAGGTCACGTTATGGTGTCCATAAAGTCTTTCGCGTTGGATTTAACATATTTATGCGCGAAAGTAGAAACTGACCAATCATAATTCGAATCACATGGCTCTGTGCTAATAGGTCGCGTGATAGATTCCCATAATATCCAATGAGTAATTAGAAATGAAATTTGAAAATCGAACGCAAGACGATCCAATTACGAATTTGCTTAATTTATGCGTGACGTCATAGTGCTCTACGCCCTTGCTGTGAAGAATGATTTCATAGCTACATCTAAATATTTAGTTTGGTTGCATACTAAAAAAAACCTTCGTAAATTATCACCAGTAGGTATGTTTGAACCAATCTTAATCATATTAGGCAACAAATTGTAATGTTGAATGATTGTCGTATTTCTTTGTCGTGTCTCGATTTTTTTGACTTCCCGGTGCTATTATTACTCTAAATGTGACGAACACGATGTTTTTTCCGGTTTTGAAGACTCGTTCATTTTAACGTTTCAGTTTAGGAACTAGAGCGTAGAGTGGACTGAAGACAGTTGCCAAAGGGGATTCTTGGTTCAAATCACCACAGAATTGAAAAGGCTGGACAAGTTTTTGTGGCTTGGAAAAGGAGACATTTTGTAACAGATGTTATTATTTTTAATTTGTCATGCTCTTATTGTGTATTTTGACATAATTAAAATAATCCATATAGCAATTGCGCAAATATTTGAATAGAATACCTGCTAAAGTGCTAACAGTAACATTGTAGCAGTCATGTATGTGCTTATTGGACCATATTTGGCCCATCGATTGCCTTGGACGCCACAATGAATGTTAATGGCTTAATTATATCCAATGTAGTAAAGAAATAAGTTTCATAGGATCGATTACAAAATACCGGAAGATCGGTAGATATTGCATTTCAAGTTGTGCTGCCGCATGTCGAGAAGCCTTTGAAATGTTCGCTTTCTGAGTCGCGTATGGTTGCGTCGCCACTAAAAATAATTTTATTTAACCTTTACTTAAACCATGCATAGTGAACGACTGTTAATAGTTTTCATAACTTTGAACATTATTTGAATTTTCCGATAGAAACTTTCGAATCACGATTAATTTTAACTATGTACCTAGAGTGAATTAAAGAGAAAGTGCAAATTATTTTTTATGAGACCAGTATCGATTTCTTAGATTTACATGCGTGTATAATAAAATTAAATATATAAAAAAGTTTTGATATTGAAATAATATAGAACAAAATTAGTCTCGCTGTTGTCTAACTCCTATCGAGGTCCCTTTGATTGAACGGTGAATTTAAGCCTTATGTCAAGGAACTAAATTTCATGAGCCGGAATGGAGTTTAAGTTTTTTATTTATGGCGTGTTCTGATCCACGATTGCAGAGTTATACAATAAGATCCCAGAACACTTATAACAATCATTCTTGCATTCTCCTAGAATTCATGATTTGAATAAGTAATATATAATTTTATATTTCTCCAGAGATTGCCATCAATGTATTATGAGAACGAGTGATATCATAGAATATAACTTAGGTATAATCACAAGATAACATTGAATGTTATAAATTTGTTATATTTTTGAAGCATTTCCTCCGTCAGCATTAATTTTACTGTGACAGGTTTCACGTTGCTACAAATTACATGTCAGATGCATGTAGCTGAAATTGTTGGTATTTATTTTGAAAGGTGAAATGATAAGTAGTTATTTTTAACGTGGCCTGTATCTATATGGTGTGCATTGAACTTTGACACCCACGTAAATAGATTGATTGCCGAGCTCGCACACCAAAGAATTGTTTGTTTTACATCGTTCGTTCAAGCGCTAAAACTGTTAAAATACGTAGGAAGCAACATCAAGAATGTTTAATTATGTATTCATTTATTTGCGCAGTTTACAACATCATCGGCTAAGAGCATTCTTACGTGTCTTATAAGACGGACAGTTTGTTCGTTAGTTTAGCTGTTTTACTCCAGCCCTTCACTTTACTTTTTACTCTCACTTTCACTCGAAACATTTTAAGACTTTGCTTTTAGTTCTTTCTTTCCTTAACACTTGATTAAGAACCATAAATTAAACTTGGACTTCAGTCGCTGTTGTATTTTTTACAGGCTGCTCATACCAATTGATTCGCGTGGGTTTACTCCTTTATTTTCCAATGAAGACAAAGCATTTATATGCTGTGCTGGTATAAGGAAAAATGACCAATCGAGTTTAATAACTTTGATCAGGCGCATGTGCCACCGAGTGTTTGGAGTGGCTGACAAATTGTCTCAGACTGTAGAATGACATAATAATTTAGCTAGACAAACTCTTAACTGAATACAATAAGATTAAAATTGTACATCCTGACGTCAGGGTTGTGAGTAATAAATAGATTTAGAACCTGAAGCGCTCTTGTAATAAAATTACTAATGTAGTATTGTTTGAGGACACGTTCGCACATGTTTCTATAGGCTATTATAGCTTGCCATATGTTCAGATCCATTGTGAGTTCGCTTTTGGTTAGCTCCTCGCTTGTGTCAAGGCTTCGACCTTGGATTTGTTTGGGTACACAATCGGGAATCAATTCTTGTGTACAATAGTACGTTTGCAGACCGTTTGTTGCGTTCCAACCTCGATGCTTATTTATTATCGATCTTGTGGTATTGTATAATTTGATTACTACTTCAGAATGATTTATAAAGGGTTTACAAGTATTATTGCCACATCTAGTTTTGTTAAATTCTTCGATGGCTTGGTATAGACAATCAATTATACTGTGCCAAATTAGACCAACTATGTCATGGTTTTTAGAAACGCATTTGGTACATTTGACACCTAAGAAAAACATTAAAAGCATGGGTTTTGATTTTTTTACGGCGTGACGACAAACAGTGCGATTTCAAAGGAGCTTTCTACCACGGACGCTCAAGTTGTGGAATGAGCTCCCCGCCGTGGTTTTCCCAAAGGAGTACAGCATGGGGTTCTTCAAGAAAGGTGTGAAGAGATTTTTGCAGGGTCGGCAACGCGCGTGTGATGCCCCTGGTGTTGCAAGCGTCAATAGGCTACGGTAACCGCTTACCATCAGGCGGGCCGTACGTTTGTTTGCCACCTTAGTGGTATAAAAAAAAAAAGGAATAGTCTTCAAATTGTCGAATAATGTGCTTATTTTCACAGCACATTCACAGTACGTTTTGAAGAAATATCTTGTTTTCCTGTAGGTGTTAATGAAGGACGGTATGTGCGTAAACATTCTGACGTCAGTAAGCGATAAAATCCCCCATGACTTTTACAGAGCTATTTTATACTCATGCTTGAGATTTTCTATGTAATAATTGCGAATATTAAAGAAACTCAAGTAATTTTATGTCATGCAAGCATTGTCGTACGTCGCACAGTAACATGCTATATATGCTATGTACCTACTAAGTATTTAATCGTCTACAATTACGAGATTTGCGTTCGTGTCTGTAACTCCGGAACTGCTGAATGGTTGTGGCTTTTCAATCGCTTTTATTTATATGCGGTTTTGTAAACTGAAGAAGAAGCCATAGGAAATCCTAGTCTCATTTATATACCTTATTAATTCACTACAAAATAGATTTGCATAATTTTATGCGTTATTATGTTTTTATTATGATTATGAATAATGACGGAAATTCCATTACATTTCAAAACATGTTATTATATTTTTTTCGTATATCTGATCCTTTTTATTTAAAGGTATTTCAAATATTTCTGTTTTTGTTATTTTCAATCTCATTTACAATTTCTAAAATTGGTAACAGTTCTTTCTAAACACAGTTACAAGTTTCGGCTGCATAAGCAAGCAGTAAATTAGTTACCAAACGGTTTAATTAATGTACTGATTGAAATATAAGATATGTCTTAACCTGCCTTGATGTTTGCATTAATTTCTTTTAGATTGGTTTTGTTGACTTAAATTGGTTTTGAGAAAGCGCTCGGTCGACTTTTCACTAACTTGGTATCCGTTGGTATTGATGATTGAATATAGTATGTCTTCAACATTACGTATTCAGCGAGACAAGGTGAAGACAGGGTCTTAGTCAACACCTGAGTCAATAAAATTTGATATATATAATATGCTAAGTAACGTAGTAGGTATTTAAGTAAGTTTCTGGGTTATGGTTATAAGTTAGATTATTTACGGCGAATTTCTCTTGTATTAAACATGTTTTTTTTATTATATTAGCGCAGGTCTACTTTGTCTACAAGGAAAAGTTTGGAACTCTCAAAGAACTTTATCCAAACCAAATTAGGACGAGTATAGGAAATTCCAGCTTTCAATAAAGATTTCTTAAAAAAAAATTGTCTTGAAAGCACTTGCGAATAATCTGACTCGAATACCGGTTGAAACTACTTTTTTTTACTTTTACATTCTAGTCTCATTGATAATAATTCTGTCAGAATTATAAAGTATAAAGAAAACTAATAGTCTTAGAAAAAACTAAATGACAGAGTCAAGCAGATCAGCCCCCACACGCAGCTCCTGTTCACAAGTAAGACTCATGTGGCAGCCACCGCCCTCTTCGCCAAATGGAAGCGAAGAGAATACTATGGAAAATAGATATTCCCATTAAACTTTTTAATAGAACGGTACAATAGATATTCACACTCATAGAACAAACAGACAAGTACATGCACACAAATGTTTGTTCTGTCTGGGGCACCTATGGCGTCGTGGCAGTTATCTATCTCCCACAACCATCGGCTCTTTATAATAGAGACTCAATAAATACTGTTTGTCTTTCCAGCCTATCAACAATGCAGACTTCGTGGTACCAGTAGAGATAGACGGTGCGGTCCACCAAGTGTACGTGCTGAAGCGGCCGCACGTGGACGAGTTCCTGCGACGCTGCGGGGAGTTGTACGAGTGTGTACTGTTCACTGCGTCGCTGGCCAAGTACGCGGACCCCGTCGCTGATCTGTTGGACAGGTGAGGGAACTACCTAATGTTAATATAACTAAATAAATAATAATAATAAATATTCTGGGACATGGGACTGTAATGATGGAGGGAAAAAAGTTTTTAATTATTAAATGACTAATATCTTTATGCACGCCACCTTTTATATTGAAATTCTGGGAAAAATCACAGCCTCATTCTATAAGTGGAGCTTGACATTCGCATCGAAGACTGGAAAAAAAATAACTGGTAGAAGTATTCTGATGGTGATGATACACACTGCAAATTTTCCAAGTTGTCTGCTAAAGACTCAAGAGGTCTGAACTGGACTAAAGCAAAAGTACTTGTTAAGATTTGGATATAGTGCAAGATTGTTCAGCTCTTATTCCGCATTGTTTCTTGTTGGATACGCTCATGATAGCGGCAGTGACCGAAACGATGATATTATGACAGGTGCATGTTGAAGTTTGCGGTTGCGAGCGTCCTTATAGAACACTTTCTGTTTATACATTTCAATTGTCCCGTATTTATGTGAGTAATTGAATTTTGTTGAGTCAATTTATTTATACCACAAAATAATCAACATGGACGTATTGAGGTAATTTGTCATGGAATATCTGAATTACAGTTGATGTTATTTATTTCGCTCAAACTTTCGTATTTATAATTTTAGCATGTCTGTCACTAAAGGGATCACAATAGGTATAGGATTTAGACATTAAGGTGTAGAACCCGTATTTTCTTTGTCTGCTAACTTGCCTCTACTATATGCGGCCACGTGATTGTCTTATCTTATACTAGCTGTCCCCCGCCGTTTCACCCGCGTTCCCGAGAAAAGAAGTAGCCCATGTCCTCCTCCATACCATAGGCTATCTGCGTACCAAATTTCATCGCGATCGGTTCAGCGGTTTAGGCGTGAAAAGGTAACAAACAAACAAACTCACATTCGCATTTATAATATTAGTTAGGATTTGACAACAGTATATTATGTATAATGTTGTGTATGTACCAGATGGGGCGTGTTCCGGGCGCGTTTGTTCCGCGACAGCTGCGTGTTCCACCGCGGCAACTACGTGAAGGACCTGAACAGCCTCGGCCGCGACCTGCGCCGGGTCCTCATCGTCGACAACTCGCCCGCATCATACATATTCCATCCTGATAACGCTGTGAGTACTCTTTGTCTAGGTTTATGTTTAGGGAGTCTGAACAAATTGGCTTAAATTAAATACTACTGTAGAAGTGGGATTTATGATATAGAATTGACTTAAAATCATCAGTAATTCAAATTCATGATTATAAAATATACACTTATAATTCGAAATAATCGGGATAAAAACTATCCTATCTTTTAAGTTGGAAAAAATGACACATTTTGAAAAATAAATTACGTTAAGATCGGATAAGTAGTTTCAGAGTTCAGGAAAAAATAATAGATGGCGCCAACACAATACAACCAATGTGTCCAATAGCGTGGAACGATTTATGTGATGTACAGTCAGCGTCAAAAGTAGACTGGCACTCTCTTGGCTTTCATAATAATCTATTGACATTTTCTTGACAGTTTGTATGAAAATTATGAATTTTGTAATGTGACACGGTACTAAAGTGCCAATCTACTTTTGACGCTGACTGTACGTATAACACAGTGGTGCCTCTAGCGGGAGAAATTTGCATAAAGTTTATCTATTAGAGTAGCTTGGTCTCTAATTAATCGACAATCATTCATAGATTTTCATTATCGTGTCTGCAATATTAACATAAAACGGTTTTTTCGCCAAGTGCGAGTCGGACTCGCGCACCGAGGGTTCCGTACCAACTTCGCCCATCGTTCGTCCATCACGGGAAATGCACAAATTTATTTATTTACCTTACTTGAGGTTAGTGCCAATTAAGCTAGACCTCTAAATTGTATGAGCGCCCATACAACTCAGAGGTCTTTATTAATTGGCGTAACTATGTATGTATGGGGACACCCTTTAATTTTCAACTTTTTTATTTTTTAGAATTTTTCCTTTATTTGTGCTGTAAGACCTTGCTTTATGCGATTTTTTTTTTATATTTGAGTTGATTGAATGAATGGTAAATTGCGGTTTACGATTTATGACGTATTCAAAAAAAACTACTTACTAGATCTCGTTCAAACCAATTTTCGGTGGAAGTTTGCATGGTAATGTACATCATATATTTTTTTTAGTTTTATCATTCTCTTACTTTAGAAGTTACAGGGGGGGGGGGACACATTTTACCACTTTGGAAGTGTCTCTCGCGCAAACTATTCAGCTTAGAAAAAATGATACTAGAAACCTCAATATCATTTTTGAAGACCTATCCATAGATACCCCACACTTATGGGTTTGATGAAAAAAAAATTTTTGAGTTTCAGTTCTAATTATGGGTTCCCCCCAATTTTTTTTGTTTTTTTTTTATATTTTTGTGTGAAAACCTTAATGCGGTTCACAGAATACATCTACTTACCAAGTTTCAACAGTATAGTTCTTATAGTTTCGGAAAAACGTGGCTGTGACATACGGACGGACAGACAGACAGACAGACAGACATGACGAATCTATAAGGGTTCCGTTTTTTGCCATTTGGCTACGGAACCCTAATATGGATTTGTTTGAAATCAAAGTTGTACAATCTCATAATTGAGTAATCCCAAACAGCCTGAGCCAACATCACGAATGCTTACAAAGATCGATTCTTGTCTCATTATTTCTTATTTATTATATTAGTTATCACTCGAGATGTTTATTTAAGCTTCGACGATATTACCATTGTCACTTGTGTGTTAAGTGGTTTTGGATATTCATTGTCTCGTTATCTGAACGTGACCGTGTTACGTTTGCGCTTATCATTAGTTTGGACCACCACTGAGTCGTTGAATTACTACTAATAGATAATTACTGAACAGAACTTAATACATTAGTTGCGATTTTAAGTTTTTTAGAGTATAGTAAGCATTATTAAAAAAAATTGAACCATATATATTATTGCATCAAATCAAAAGGTATTATGTATACTGGGTGATTTTTGAGTCATTAGCAATACTTGCAGGGGTGGAAGTACTCGTCAATATGAACAACTTTTATTATGGGACTAACTTTATATAGACATCCTTAGTATTTGTAATGCAAATACTTTAATTAGAACCATGATTTAAATATAGCAATGTTTTGATTGCAGGTACCTGTCGCGTCATGGTTCGACGACATGACAGATTCAGAACTTTTGGACTTGATACCGTTTTTCGAGAAACTAAGCAAGGTGGACAGTGTGTACACAGTGTTGCGCAACTCCAACCATCCGTACAATCCGACACAGAACAATTCGCCGCCCACATAGCCGTAGCGCTCGCCCGAGGCGCGGGGCGGCCGCCCGCCGCGCCCGGCCTGCTCGGCCCGCCCCGCTAGCTCGGCCCGCCTGGCCAGCTCGGCCCGCCTGGCCAGCTCGGCCCGCCCCGCTAGCTCGGCCCGTCCGGCCAGCTCGGCCCGCCCCATCAGCCTGGCGCACGTGCGGCTGCTCCCGGACACGCGGATCGACCCCGACCGCCCCGGCCCCCAATCTCGACCGACGAATCCTATAGCAGCCTTCCTCGATACCCTCATCAGTAAAGGAGCGAACTTCGTCTTAAGTGCCAATTTTGCCTTCTGGATAGTAAGGACGTTATTTGTACCTATTTTACATTTTAGGTATTTCTTAGTGCGTAAGTGGTCTGTATGATGGATTTGTGATGTGTTTTTTTATTTAACGTTTCGTTTTCTTACTTTCGCTGCTACGCTTGCGATTTTTATACATTTCGACGTAATTTTATTTTAAAATGACGTAAACTATTTTTTAAACGTACCTCTTCCATATTTTTTCAGAACGGAATACCATTTCAACAATTTATATCGTGCTTGGGATCAAATAAAAATAAGTGATAGGAATATTTTTATGTTCGTGGGCGATCATGAAAGTATCTCGTCTGAGGCCTCGATCATGCGAAAATGATCGGAATTGATGAACTAAGCGCACCTAAATATAATTTGCCTTTGGACGTCGACAACGTATGTGAACTTTAGTAACTGATAGACTTTAACTGTAACATACATAATCACGAATTCTAAAATTCGACTGGTATTTATCAGTAGTATCCAGAACTAGTGAAATGTGTAAATATTTTTATAGACAAGTACGAAAGGACGCCGCTCGGATCATGGTCGATTTAACGCCGAATATGATGATTAATTATGTACATATACATTTATATATTATTAAATAATTAATAAAATATAAGAGAAATTGACATGGCAGAACTAAAGCACTTGAGGTGAATAGAATCGCACTAAATACAGGTTGATGTTACACTATCTTAGATTAAACGAATTAACATAAAACTACAAGGCTCAATTAACATATTGAATTGCAAATACACGTGGCATTCATAATTAATGCAAATCATTAGAATCCTTTGTTTTATGCAGAAATTTCAACGGGTCGTGTGTCATGTCCACATATTTTTATAATCGATAAAGCTCATTTTACTGTAGCATAATAATAATTATTAATTTAAAAATGTTAGTGTAACGTTAACCTGAGTATAAGGTTTGTGCACATTAGAAAGGTGTTCCTTATTAACCCTATATTTGTGCACCATTATAACTTTAGTGTGTACATACCTTTGTGTTACATCGTGTACCGTAATGTTTTTTTTCCCTAATTATAATTACGCATTGGTGACAATAATAAGTCAATCACATCAGTGTCATATTATGTTTTTTTTATTTTATTTTAATGATTAATATGTATGTTTAATTGTTAAACAGTAATTAAACACGGGTGAATGTAGTATCGGAATAAACTTGGCATCTAAATGTATTATTTAATTAATTCTGCTTACATAGAGAATACGATTGGAATTTACGCTGCATCTTCCGACCTCCTTTGCCATATATTCCGCCATTTTAAACAATAAAAGTATCTCTTGTTTTTTTTATAAGTTTTACAATAAAACGCGGTGTTAGAAAAATAATAGTGAACTACAGCTTTTTTTCTACATGCGAGCAGAATTAAATAATGCAGAAGAAATTAATTATTTGTTATAAAATTATCATCTCAGTATTAAACTAGCTTTGTAGTGTTTGATGCCATTTTATACGGAATTTTAATGAAATAGGACTTTATCTATGAATTCTAAACAATATTTTATAATCAAAATAACAATATATTTTTTAAATAATTATTGGATGTCAAGTATTACCAATTGAGGGAAGTCTACACACTATATGTTAAACCTGAGACTTGAAATTCGACCTAATTGGTATTTTTTTACTAAAATTGGGATCTAATTTACTCTTGTCGAATATTCGAATTCGTAGCCTTGCTAGCTAATTTATTTAATCTGAAAATAAAAAAATTATAACATTTTGATCATTGAAAATTTGTAATAATTAAAACTGATGTCCATTTGTTCGATAGAACATAATAAGTATTAAATTTTGGCAAAAGAACCTTTACTCGAAAGTAATCTAAATTCAAAATTTATACCTATATCGTACGGATTTATGTAAGAATTGATTAATTAGGTAATATTATAAAAATGGTGCTTTCAGTATTAGTTGATTAAGCTACTCGAAATTTCTTACGTTATGTGACATACTTATAGCACTTGTAACGCACATTCGGATTATACAATTGGTAATTAAATATATTTTCGGACGTAAAATGACATCGGTATTTGACAGATACACGAAAGAAACAACTCACTGCATCTTAGCTATAGCGCCATCTATTTATTGTTTATATTAATCTTAATTGCTTAGCAAAAAGGTTTTATTGTTTTTGTAATACATAATTATTTTAAATGTCAGTCTATTATTGTTTTGGTAGTAGGCGTGTAAATAAGATTTTTATTAACTTAAAATAAAAACTGAATTAAATTGGACGACATTTTTTTATAATAATCGATTTTAGATAACATTATTTTTCGTAATGTTGCATACGCGTTAGTTTGTTATTTAGTGACTACGCCGGAGTATGTATATACCCTTATACATATGTTTTTAGTAGATATACGTTAATGATAGATGTAACCTCGTCCTAGAAGAGACCTTCCAATCAGTTTATAGGCCTGTAATCCACAATACACTTTATTTAATACATGTTTGCAACACAGTTATTTAGGATGCAATTTGTTTAAGATGAAAATGAGCGTAGCGGAGTCGAAACGAGTAATCAGATTGATCAGTCCATTAGAAATGCAACCTAAATGAATTGTTCTTTGTTTAATTACTTTGATTAAGTGTGCTAATTTCTTATATTGGTAATCGAGTGGATTGCCAGGTACAGATAATTCATTGTTCATCGACACCCATAGGCCACTGTAGACAGCATTTATTTGTAAGCATTAACACTTAGATGTAGGATGTTATAGTAATATATACGTTGATTTCTCTAGCCGTAAGCAATCTGTTGTTTAAATGATGTGTTTTTTTTAAACAATATTGTAAACTTAGGCTTATTAGAAGAACATCTCTCCCTGTGACATGTAATTTAAACATTTTATAATATACTTTAAACTATAATTCAAGTAAAATTTCGATTATCGTCCAACAATTTATTTAGGAATGTAATTTGTTAATTTTTTGTTAAAAATTAAAAAAAAAATGCATGCAATAAATTTCGATTGATATTTTTGCTAATTTAATATCTTAATGTATTAATGAGGAATATTTTTTACTTTATGTCTTACTAATTAGCGAGATTTAATTCGTTGTTGTATTCATTTGTTTTTTTTTTTATATATTACCTACTTATTGTAATTTAACATTGGTGTATAAGGTATACATGTGAGAAAATAGTGATTATAACGCAATAACTATAATATTGTTTTTTATATCTTACGAAATGACGAGCTTAAATTCTCTGTTGATGCAATTGTCTATGAATTGATTTTGAACTACAGAACTTTTACTTGACGATGCTAATGAAACTCAGTCCACTGCCTATTGTTTTAATATCCCACCTTTATCACAGTGTAATATATCAAATAAGATATTTTGACTATGGCAATATTATTTTTAGTTATCAAATATGCTGAGGATTGTAGGCTTTTGGCCGAGTTTCATTATTCTTATTTCAAATCAACTCATAAAAAAAATTATACAGGGCGGGCGCATATCATCCTTAATTATTCAACTACCCGCGCTCCTATGGTTCTTTGGTTGCTTGTAAACGAAGTACAAAATACAATAAAACATATGTCAACGCGAACAAAAATGTGTTAAGTCAGTTGTTTTGTTAATTTAAATAAATTTTCATAAAATTAAGGTTGTGCTTTATGCTGTACCACATATCTTTCATTGATTCGACGAACGAACTATAGGTACGAGGAATGTTCTTGCCTTTAGGATATTTTTTTAAGAAAATACTCTCATATTTTAAATACATTGATAAACAATAGCTACACCCACCTTTGTCTGACCTCATTATGTAATAACCGATTCAAACAAATTAAATACTAGCGGTAAATAGGGTTGCTACAATATTATTAACATCCATTTTTTTTTTACCTGAATTATCATCGTTTGATAAAGATTTCTAATGATCATTCTAAAATAAAAACATATAATAAATGGTACCTATGCTAATTGCCGCTTTAAAATCTATTGGTTCATTTAAATCAATAATGCTTGTCTATATTTTCCCGTTTATTATAAAAAAGTCTATATGTAATATTCATATTTTACTTTGTGTAATTTTATAAGCACATCTATACTATAGTATGGTTCAATTTCACTCAACGATGAATTTTTACAATAATTAGGAGGTGGCATATTGTAGATATATTTTACAGCATTACAGGGGTACCGTTTGATGAAATTATCTGTTTGTTTGACGAGCGAGCCACAGTTCCTCACGTGTAATGTTATGAAACGGTCTCCAGTGACGGTATTACGATTTTTGTACCTATCAGAGACGCAACTACGCAAGTGAGAGGACTATAATTCTTATATTTAATGACGTATAATAGCCATGGAAATAAAATAGGGGAAATCACAATAGCTAGGTAACATTTACCTGTGACGAAATTTATATAATGGTGTACATTTTTGATATGATGTTGTACAAAAGAGACATTTGGTATGTTATTTTATAGGAATGAAATAAATAGCCTTAATAAATAATGCGTTTGTATTATTGTTAAAAACCCAAGGAGTAGGAATAAAATTACAATTTTTCTGCGAACTTTATTAAATGTTATATATTTATTTAAATGTTTTAAACACGCATTTCAAAGTACACAGTATACTGACAAGAGATATAAATATTATGTAACATTAATGATATGGTACTTATTAATTGCATAAATAACAATCGTTTCATGTGATAACAATTTCAATATGTATCAAACTATTGGTGTTGCCACTCCGAAAAATAAGTCTAGCTACAGAATAAATTGAAACAACAATTTTGGGAAGACAAAATTGTTATTAAAAAAATAATTATTTTGTTCACTATATCAACAATTCACATTATTTTGTACTACTAGACCTTTGGATTATTGCTACAAAGCTAGCTTATTATAAACATAATTTCTAACGGCACCTTTATTACAATTAAAACATGAATTAACCACAGTTAGAGTCAATGTTTGAATATGTCTGCATCTTAAAATGACTATCAAGACTTCAGATCATGTACTCGGGAGAAATCTTTATAATCTATATGTAATATTCTATTTTACTCACAAACCTTTACTATACATTATGTGTAGTAGTACTATATCAAACATTTCTACAAATGAAAATAGACAAATAAAACATACAAGATGCACAATATGTTGCAGTACTACTTTTATAAGTGACATCGACGCAGAAGATAATCTAACGCCGACTAAAAACGTCAATGAAATACAGACCTTGTTGCTTTACGTTTAGAATTGAAATACTACAACAATAACAGACTCGTGCTATCTCTGTCATAACATTTGTTCACTGTTTGGCAACCAAAAGTGGATTAAATAATTTCGCGCCTACTAAAAAATTACATCTGCGCAGGTACATCTTTGTAACGTATAATAGTAGAACCGTACTCCATTTGTGGATTTTAAGAAACATGCATAGTAAGTTAAACGATGAATGTATTTAGTATGAGAATATTATGTTTCAAAGTAAATACCACCCTATGTCCATGGAATTAAGAAAAGATTCGACTGCTAGATATTATGGGACAGTATTATTTAAATCCAAATATCCTAAAATAATAATTTCAAATTAATAGAATAATAATGTAATAAATAACACCTAAATATAATTAAAGCGTGAAGTTAAATTTAAAAGTACATTTTTAAAATAACAATACTTAAAAAAAAACTTCATATAAATTATAGCTATAGAAGTACCTAATATAAATACTTTTCAAAGAAATCAGTACCGACTGGATTGCAGTAATATGGGCTTAAAACTGAATGTTCAATTCATATATCTCTGAGAATGGAAAGCAGTCTTGCACCTAATTCAGTTTTGACAGTGTTCAGGTACATTATTTCCAGTCAAAAGCTTGTCAAATAAAAAAAAATATATTGCCTATGTACTTATGTGCTAATAAAAAAAGAAAAAATAATTTGCTTGTGTCTAAAACGGACAACCACTAAATACAATAACAATTATGATTATTTGGCACATAACCTTAAAATAGTAAACATTCGAAAATAAAAATAAAAGTGATTTCAACTAAGAAAATAACTATATAATTTTAAACAGACCACCTATTTGAAGTGCCTTGTTGTGCTTCCAAAGTGTAGATGCTAAAATTAAATATAATACGTAATAATAAAATGCAAATGGAGGTGGAGTAGTTATAGTTATTTAATAGGGAAGATGTCTGTATTCAAAATAAATTATCAAACACTAACTAACGTATAAAGCATCTAAAAAAAGGGCCGAAACCACGATTATTTTACTAAATTTATCCTTTTTACGATTTTTAATGACCAGTCTAACCATAAAATGTAAAACTTTGATGCTTTATAATTATGACGTCATAACTATGTATTTAAAACATATACCTGTAGCAAAAATACTTAAGTAAAATAAAATATGGATGAGTAATGGACTGATTATGTTTTTAAAATACGTTTTTTATGAAATATTTCCATTATTCATATGGAGTTTATGGCAATAAATTATGTCTTTATTTAGAGTATAACCCTGTTATTCCTATTCAGCTGTAATTTTTTAAATGTTTTGTTATTGTCACTCTCATGTCAACGAAAAGAGATGGCAACATATTTATTGAAGGTTTTAGCGTTTGTAGGTTTTACAAGCCAATTATGAATAACAGGATTAACTTATAAATTCACTAATACTTTTAATATTAATTAATAAATACATAATCTTTGTTGGAATACTTTATACACCTATCCTACTGATACAGCACACTTCTTATAATGTAATCAACTCCTTGACAAAAAGATATTTTTAACAAAATATTTATTCACATAGATTTCCTGCTAGATAACTCATAATCAACATTGTATAACTCCCCAACAGTTTTGAGTAAAGATCTATCTAATTTCCGTTAAAAGCCTCCAAGCACAAATACTTCAACAGGGTATCCATATTATATTAAAAGTTTCACCCTTAAAAATTTAATATGGGAAAGAAAAATGGCCGTTAAAACATTAAGCTACTATTAACAAATTAATATATTATATTCCGTTCTAATATAACAGCTATAATATAACACTGTTATTTTACAACTAATTGAACATCTAGCATTGACTTAACACAGCAAATTATTGCTCAAGCTAAAAATTACGACGCACCATTACGTATTGCGAGATCATTCGTTTGTTTTCATCATTTCTTACTAAACTAATTGATTGACATCTTCTCTTGGAGTATTTGGAAGTAGCATGCCTGAAAAAATAACGTTAATTGTATATTATTAAAGTCTAAAGTAGTATGTTATATAAATAAGAAGTCGAGGTAGAATTAAAAACCAAGTAAAATGTAATTTTGAAGTCTCCAAGCTGCATTACCGGTTCACAACCTAAACTGAGCTTTATGAAAAACCATATAGTTAAAAATTACCTTACCTACCAATCAATATTGATTTTTCCCCCTTATGTTAATCCAAACAACTATTGCGATCACTTTGATTGAACGGAGGATAGTATGCTTTATAACAACTACCTAAAGTTCACTCTGGCTCTATACACATTGTGATCAAAGGACATAAAATACGACAAACACCGTGAATGAAATATAATCCACTGTCAATACAAATGGATTGAGATATGCGTTGTACTGTTAATCAATCTAAATAGAACCTAACATCAACAGTCATAAAGTTCGTAATTACCTTCAGCGTGGTGAACATAAGTCCTAACTCTCCGTGTTGCATGCCAGGTTCCAGAAAGTCCTCAACGAAGTGTATCTCGGAGCCGAGCTGCAGTATCCTCGCCCGAACTACCACGAAGTGAAATACGGGGAATAACTCGTCCATACTCCATAGGTAGTTTTGACCTGGGAAGTTAAGAATTTTTTATTACAAACATGGGAGAGTAAGTAATCATAAGAGAGAGAGAAGTAATGTGACGTCACAGTCAAGTATGAGTTTAATTCACCTTAGTAGGTTATAATGTTGTATAAAAACCTATAATCTCACGTATTATTATTTATTTTTGTTTTCTGAGCTAATGTTACTCCGTTTGCTTCCTATTTTTGTGATAAGTGAAGCTTTGTCTGTTGTCTATATTGATTTATTTCAAACAATTTCGTGCTAATTACATATTAAAACAACACACATAGTAATAGGATTCTAATATTATAATGGGAGGCAATTTTTTCCCATGATTTCGGTCATAATTTTTATAAGATATTTATAAAAAATCGGAATTTTGCCCATACCTAATTCATGTTGAACAGCCGTGGTCATCTTCTGAAAGGTGCTCCTAATAACCAGAAGTTTCTCAATAGGCGAGAACGTAGTCTTCAACTGCTGCAACGTCTCGACTGCTTCTTGGAACAGCTGCTCTCTCATCGGGGAGTATGTTGGCGACATCTGATTGTTGGGGCCCGTGTAGCCGACCCAGAATTTTCTATAGGAAACCACATTTATTTTTAGACTTTCATATTTCTTCTTCTATTTATTGGTTCCAAGAAATGTACTATAACATTGTTTCTTCACCCCTTTAACCCTTAAATCATGGCTGGTTTATCTGGGAGTTGCAATCCCTCAAATAAACTAAAAAAAAATTAAGACGATGACACCTGACGTCGAATCGCACGACGAAGGTCCCGAGTTACATCGGCAGGTGTTCGACGACAGATTTTCAACTGGAGGGTAGTAGCAGGTACTACAAAGTACCCTACCACCGTGCAATGATTTCTTCACAATGTTTCGCTTCACGGAACGCTCAAGGTCATCGTAGGATTTGAACGTATGACGACCACCGGACTATCATCTAATATATGAATAGATAATGAATACTGACTGATCGATCCCCAGGAAAGCCATGAGTGTGATGTCAGGTCGTCGGTTCCACTTGAGCAGGCGGCGCCAGTAGAGGTCGTCCTCGCGCTTGTTGTGCAGCGCGTAGAGCACGAACAGCGCCGGGTGCACGCGCGGCAGCAGCGTCGGCTGCAGCAGCGACGCCGCCGACACCACGACTCTGACCATGTTTATTTATTTATTTATGTATGGTTTACCAACGGCTGTTACAGTGGTACATGTGTAACAATTTGTACTCTATATAATCATATAAATACTGCACAACCAATTATAGGTAAACACAGCATGCTATGTGTTTACGTTTACAAAAGACAGAAATGCTTCTTAGTCAGTAATAAGGTTACTAATACAACAAATTGACAGAAGTGAAAAAAAAAGAAAAACAGATAAATACAAAATTGACACTATACATAACTTAATTGTACCTACTTATATATACGTAGGTAAGTAGTTGTCAGAGATTGGCTTTTACATGCATTACTTGTGTTATGTATGACCCACCAGGGACCGACAATATCGGATATTTGACGACTATTTCTGGGAGCGAATAGATCTTCACTAGGTGCTCTAGTTTTTTAGATACAGAGGTGTGCTTTTCATAAAGGGTAATTTATGTATCTTTACTATTTAAGGGGTTGGGGGGGCAAGTTTGTGTGTGAATCTTTGTTACCACTCAGCTCCATAATTGCTGAATGGATTTTCATGAAATATGGTATATAGTTACTTTAGGTCCTGGAGTAGGACATAAGATGCATTGTCCCGGGAAAGCGGTTAATAAATAAATATTCTGGCACATTATTCCTCACACACGGCTATCTGACCCCAAACTAAGCAGAGCTTGTACTATGGATGCCAGATAACTGATATCTCTATGAAATGCTTTATTTTATTTATTACCTATGACTTTTTCAGTATAACCCAGTAATCCGAACATTCCAATAATCCGGCACCCTCCGGTTTTTAATAGTGCCGGATTAGTGAGATTACACTGTACTACATATGTACTACTTTTCTTTTGTAAATACATACATATATAGATAACATGTTGAAACAACTAAGCTTATCATACTACTTAATAATATTATGAAGAGGATAGATTTGTATTTTTGTAACAAATAAACTCAAAAAGTATTGGAATCCAATTTCAAAAATTGTTTCACCATTAGAATGTTACATTATCCCTTAGTAGCATGGGCTATATTTTATCCCAGGAACGACGGTGAAACCGCGCGGAAAAGCTAGTAAAAAATATAAAGCATAACTCACCCATCAATAGGATTGCTATCTTCACTAATAACCTCATCACCATCACTACTATCTTCTTTACTTTTATAGGAGAGAACAGCGTCAGTGCCCTCTAGCGGCAGCGCCGGGAACAGCAACCTGACCACTTGGTACAGCCTGGAGGTGATGCTCTTGAGCTCCTTCACAGCATGACTCAAGAGTAAGGGGTGAACACGGACCCCACCATATGTGGTGTTGAATGCGTTTGTTAGACCCAGGACGAGTTGGCCTAGTGGATGGTGAGAGGATTCGCAGGCCTGTAAAGATTAATGAATATTATACTTTATTGTTCACCAATATGATTTTCACAAAATATGTTAGCATGGAGGAGTCTGGAAGAGACCTTTGCCATGAAAGGGCATACATGAAGCCGTCAATGTGGACCAACCTAGTCTTTTTAATCTGTGGTTTAATAAAAAAAGTTAATAATATAATAATTTATTTCTTTCTTTCACAAAGGTTAGTTACTTAATAACTAGATGAGACAGAAAGAATACAGTTTCCAGATATAAATTCCTTTGTGACAGACTGGTGTCTGTACTAGGAACTGGCCTGTTTCATTTTATATAAGTCTGAAAGGAACTCATTCCAATACAAAGGGGCAACTTTTGTATTGTGACATGTATGGGCATGGCACTGATAGGTTTTCTAAAATAGATGTAAAAATACACACATTATATAAATACTGTTTCAGCTCCATAAAACTATCCAAATTCAAGGATTGCTGTCCAAACTGGGGTATCACTTCCAAGCAATCCACAGACTTTTCTATTTCTGAAGCTATAGTCTTTTTTACAGACATATTGTTATGTTTCTCCTTGTGGGAGCACGATATGGACACGGCTACATTCTGCCATATTTTCATGTTGTCTATGGTAGCACCCGATGGTCCGTTTGCGAAGTGATTGCCGGTTGGAGTCAGGATCGATTCTGATACGCCTAAGCATTGGAAGCATTGGCGAAATAATGCGTTCCACTTTTGGTTGGGTGCAACGCTCAATTTTCCGAAAGAGCTGCAAATTAAATAGTACATCGTCAGATTTACTCTCAAGAAGCAGTCGATTTGTCACTACTTTATGCATCGACAGGTTAGAATACAACACAAGCCACTTTTACTTTTCATTTGAATTCAAGGATGCTTAAATATCGCCTATGATGACATACAATCAGATTACTAGATTAGAAAATTAATTATAGATCCACCATCTAGTCTAGTTAACTATCAGATAGCGTCTATATTCTTGGGCAATCAAAGTTTTGGACATAAATATAAATACTTACTTAGGCTTAGAATCATTAGGCAGAACTGGATTTGACACATTTAATTGCATGGTGGCATTGGATATCTTGACTCCCTCAGTCCAGGCACCATTCAGGGACCCTTCAATCTTGTCACCACTTGAGAAGGTTAGCACGCCTTTACCGGAGAAAACGCCAGCTGATCGGAATTCCCCCTCGTAGTGGGTGCCATCTTCGAAGACCATTACTCCGTGACCCTTAAAATTATTGTTTTATCAGTCAGTATCCATAGGTTACTAAACAATACAAACTATATTTCTATGAAATGAAATGAAATAATTTAATTTGTGAATAGTCAAGTCAAGACTCTAAAGCACGGTTAGGAAGGTTGCTTTTACTGAGAAGAGCCGACAAGAAACTCAGCAATTACTCTACATTTAATAAAACAGTAGAACCAGATCTGTACATTGAATATATTTATTTTTGCAATAACTGACTGGGGGTGATGTAGGAGGAGTAACAGAATGTACCACCATTTTGAATTTTGTTGTCTGTCTTTCCATCTGGTCACGCAAAAATTCGAAACTACAGAACATAATTTATTTATTATAATGAGCTATAAATATACGTAAGTAGGTACAAAAGTGAACTGAGTTCACAGTGCGTAACTTATCAGCAAAACTGGGGATCAACGAACAGGTAGCTCCATTGATACTGAGCTCAATAACAACAGATAATACTTAAGCATTAAATTATATAGCCCATTTACGGAACAATGATATGAGATGCGCATTCACAACGTAAATATTTATACTTTGTACAAGGTTAAACTACTAATAATAGCTCCATAGCTTTGTATGTTTGCGAGAATACCTAATTTGGTGACTCAATAACTAATAGTTGTAATTAGTGTAGTCTCAAAGTGCAAAGTAATTGGGCCAACAAATTTTTAACAAAGGCTATTAAAATTATTTGGGAAACTAAAATTAATAATCATTGTTTGATAGTCTTGTTATCATCCTACTAATTATAATAAATGTGAAAGTTTTTATGTTCGTGACTCAATCACGCAAACAGTTGGACGGACGGCAAAGAAATAGATCATACCTTCGATTAACACACACTTTAATCCTTCAAAATCATAAGAATCCACGGGAACGCGGGTATAATCGTGGGTCGCAAGCTAGTATAGAATATTGATGAAAAATTTATGATAGCTCATTGGTTCCAATTCTTTAATAAGCTTAAGATTTCCATGAATAAAACATTGTGAAGAAACCATAGAAAAGTGGCTGGCTACTATGCTAAAGTTGAAAAGTCTGTTATGCAAATTTACAAACAAGCGTCTAGGAGTGTTCCGGAACTTGAGATCATTCTATCTCACATCCTAGTCGAATGTTTCGTGAGAATATAATTTATAACTCACAAATAAGAATAAAGACTATTGATAAATACAATCGTGAAAAGGATTTAATATAAGTTACTTACAGTTAAAATATCCTGCATAAACAACCCTTCATAATAAATCCCATCCAAAGTCACGATCAGACCACATCCATGTTTTTTGTTATCACTCCAATTACCCAAATACTTTTCCCCTTTGCCAATGTCGTCCATAACACCATAGCCTTGTTTGACTCCATTAACCCACTCCCCCGTGTAAATGGTGGCAGATGATGACGTGAAATCCCCTTGCTTCTTGATCCCATGGCCGTGGGGCTGGCCGTCTTTGAAATACCCCTCGTAGATATCGCCTGTGGGGTATTTCATTATCCCGTAGCCGTTCTGTTGGTTATCTTTCCATTGGCCTTCGTAAATTCCTAATAAGAAAAAAAACATGATCTCTTTCAATTATAATTTATTAATTTAATGATGAACATGTTAAAACCATGTTATAACCTATGTGGCTCGCATAATAATAAAATAATACCAAATATGGTAACTGCAGCATTTGCAGCCTAAATTACCATTTTTTTCTAAAGCATTTTCTCATAATCCTATTTATATTAAAATAACTTTTTAAGTTTATTTTCAAACTTACCTACACCAGGCATTTCCATTTTTCCGTGTCCACATAACGCATTTAACTGAAATTGACCTACGTAATGTTTCCCCTCAGGCCAGTCCACTTTACCACTGCCATGGATTTTACCGTCCAACCATCTTCCACTATACGTAGCATCTTTATAAAATGCGCTTTTACTCGAAAAGGTATGACTTGCCGTTCTAATTGCCGGAGGCTTAAAAGATGAGTCTTTGTTCAATGAAACTTTTATTGCTGTATTGAGAGAATGAACCCATTCTGTTTTCTCCTGCTCAGTGCTTGTTGAAACGGATACCACCTCTTCTGGAGTAGTAAGTTGTATGACGTTTAGTAAAGAATCAGTGTTTGACACTGGCTCTACCCATAGCGTCTGCAATGGATGTACCGTAGGGGTGCTTCCACTTACATGCACAAATAAATCATTGAATAATATGAACCAATGTGAAGAAAATCGTCCCGGATTCACCAGATTCAATTGCCGGGATTTCGACTCTCTAATCAAACGTCGATCAGGTGTCCTATACTGTTCCAGACTTTTCCCTATTGTATCCCAAAATAACTTCGTTACATCAGCATCTTTGCGCTTCTTTTCTTGTTCGTCTATCAATGCATCTAATGAAGATATAACTTTATTTAACCTTTCATCAATGCTCAATTTACCTTCACCTTTTTTTCTTTTCGTCTTGTGTCGTAACAGTGATTGTGCTATGCATTTATACGAGCTCAATCTCGTTAATGGCTGAACAAAGGCAAGAGCTACTATGGCTTCCAAAGTCTTTTTATTATTCTTCTGTTTATTTGAAGGGAGTTGATCACTAAATAAATTATAAATACTTGTCGGTATGTCAACAACATTATTGATTTGAGAGAAACCACCAATCACAATCAAATTGCTTACAGCTACATAATATTTTCTGTATAAATAAATAAACTCTTCTAAATTCTTTAAAAACGAAATATCACATTCATTTATATGCTTCTCTGCATATTGCCACATTGAGAGCACATTCAGAGCAGTTATATTCAATATGTCACCAAAAATATCACAAACATTTTCATATATATTGGAATGTGAAGTAATGGCTTTACTCTTTTTAGAAAATTGTTTGACGAGGGAATGATAAATTAAAATCATTTCCTCAAGGTATCTTTGAGCTATAGACAGATCCTGGAACTCTGGGCTTTTCATAGATTCTTCAATGGAACAATAACTGATGTTACCAGATGACAGTATTCTCCAATGATAGCACATATTTTGGGGTTTGTTAGTGTAGGCTTGGGGTTCATTTATTTTTATGGAACCTTTATCTTTTTCACTGACTTCATTATCCATTTTCTTATTTAAATTGACTATTGATTCTGTAAAACCTTCTGTATGTTTCCCCATATAAAAAATATTCTCATTGTGTGTGTATGCCAGAGTGTGATGTTCGGTAGCTATCATATCTCTAACTCTATCACTATCAGAGTTCTCTGTGAATTGCTTAGGTCCACTTTTGTCTTCCCTTGAATCAAAGCTTACTTGGTGATAATGATTGTGACCCCAAACAAAGAGCCGCCCATCTAGAGTTAATGCTGCGCAATGCCATTTCCCACATGAAACCTTTTGTAACCCAAAACCGGACAAAGTCATTACCACCATTGGCTTCACCCTCTTTACTGTATCTCCAATACCCAGTTGCCCATGTGATATGTCACCCCAAGTCCATAGTTCTGTTGCTAAAATATTCTTGCCAAGCTTAGCCATATTTCTAAGGTTCTCATTTTTTCTTGCAGCTTCAAATTCTTTTTCACTACTGATTGTACTTGTAGAGAACTGGAGATCATCTAGATGGCAATTTGATGTACAACTGTACATAAAAGAGTTGATTTCTTCATTGTTATGTTGCATTTGGAGCTCTACAGCATCATTATTATCACTACTGCCACTGACATGTCTAGATAGAGTAGCTACTTTATCCCCAACAGTCTTCACCCCTTCATATACAAAGTTAGTAAGATTTGACACATTCTCTTTTATTATTCTAGTTGGTTTCTCTGTATATTCAACTAAATAATCTTCTCCAGCTGATACCCAAGAGAGTTGCCTACTCAAGAACTGTCTAGCAGCATCTGTATTAATAAATATATTGTTAATCTTATCTGAGTTCTCTTCAGGAATGTCACTGTCTTTCTCTGTATGGTCATCATCATCCTCGTTAGATTTACATTCTTGTGAATTTAGATCAGATTTTATATTATTCAATTTCTGAGCATTTTTTCTTGCAATCTTTGACTCTTCAGAGGATGGACTAGAATCTTCTGTAAAACTATGGGCATCAATATGTACGTCAGTCTGTGGAGCTGTTGTACTACTAGAGTCCTCACTGGACTTACTGATTTGTACACCAAGGGGACAGGTTTCTGACAGGGATGGTACAGATGCTGGGGATGCTAAGCCTATTATAGTCTGACATTGTGAGCAATTTGAGGCAAACACTTCTTCATCATCATTATCACTCTCGGTGTCACAGTTGCCAGATTGCCGAACATTCTTTCTAGCTATAACTGCAGCAAAATTTTGACCCACTGATGCACTATAAACTGTCCTACCTTCGAAAAAAGGTATTTTTTTAATACTATTAGTGTCTAAAGATAATTGAGGCATAACACCAGACCCCCAGAGTTGCCCATCACTGCTTATGAATAACTGTCCAAAGTCACTTGTCACTACATTCCTGAATTTCACTTTGAAACTAGAGCTTTTGAAGCCATGAGGGCAACACTTGGCATCTTCCTTTACAACTATTTCTTCCTTATTCTTAAAACTGGCATTTGTCCTATAAAGGCGTCCATGCACATCAATAATATAAAGGATATCATTGTAATATGATATGTCTATTGCTGAAACGCCACTGATTTTTTTTGTATTTAATTGATCCTCTACTATCTCACAGAGGTACAATCCATGGTCATTCCCAAGAACAATGAAATCTACACCTAACGAACACAATTTGACAATTTTATCAGGTACTTGCTGCGACGATGAGACTTTCAACGGCGTTAGTCCTCTCCAAAACTTATGTCGACTCATTATTTAACGAACACTTCCTTTCTTGATTGGAAAGTAGGAGTAGCATTGATGATAGTATCAAGGCGTCAAATCAAAAGTATATTGAAAGACGATCTCTTGGATTATACGATCGCATTGCTACTATTCATTGTTATAGTATCGTACACCTACTCATGGCTATTTGATTTAATATATCGTTCACCAATGCAATGCGATTTATTTACAGATTGATTAGGTATTCTTTACGAAAATATTCGATTCGATGTTGACTTGACAGTTGACACATGACTGACCGACTTTGATTTCATTCGACTGATTCGACCGACAGACAGACATAAAATACTGGGTATGTTCCGATATACACTACGAGCACTGTAAGGTGTGACGTCATTTAGTATACTGAGAAGCCGTTCCTTTATAGTTAGCTATACTGGGTACTGTTTAAAACGGAACGCAGTCCAGTATACTGTGTGTCATCTACGTATGTAAACTGTCATTCTGGGCGCCGTTGATCACGTGATCATAGCACTGAGAGCACCTTACCTCGAAAACGCCAGTGCTCACAGTACAAAAATGGCGACGATTTATGACGTTATATATTTCCCTAGGATACTGCGGCAGTATACTGTCATCTATAACGGAACGAATTTTTCCCCAGTATGAGAACTGAACAGTGCTCGCAGTGTATAACGGAACATACCCACTGTTTGCTGACAACTATTTTATTTTGACACATGACAGCAGATTTTTTCATAGACAATTTGTTAAAGTTTTTTAAGAGTGACATGTATAAAATAGTAATTCCTTCAGTGCTGCCATATATACAGATTTATCTGTATCGCTACAGATTTTCGGCATCCGAATCAGATACGATGGCTTTTCACTTTAGTGTCTTTTGTTATTTGTATCTTCTGTGTTATAATGTAGTGTTAACAATAAAGTGAATTTGGATTGTTTTTTTCAATAAACTACCACGCATTTATTGGACTATTTTTTTATTACCTATAGATTCCATGCAGATTTTGGCTTATTGAGCTCATACAGATTTTTAGACTATGCAATTCAGTTTTTTGAGGTTTGAGATATGGCAACATTTATTCATTATTCAACCACAACAGGTGCAACTGACTACTGGAAGTATATAGGTACTCAGAGTATGGACTTATTAATCTCAGATTACATTACACACAGATTAATCGCCTAGTGTGGTGTCTATGACATCGTTTATGCTTTCTAAAGTCATGAATTGAAGTCTTGTCATACAAATAATCTGTCTGTTTCTAAATAATAATATTCTGTATTTTATAGCATAATAAAGCCAAGTTTTCCAATGGCATCTTTCATTTAAATGTATCACCTAGCTAGCACGTCAGGCAATAAACGAGACATGTCTTCTTCCGAAAAAGCACTTGACCGATAGAAACGTAGAATACTTTATAGCGTTACCGTCAACGAATTTTGACTTTATTTTTATTCTTTTTGGCGGGAATTTGCAAAGTAACGTTGCGTTATATTATTTTCATGAAATCGGTGTACTTTGAGTTTATAATTATGCGTGTGTGAGAGATATCTTTCCAAACAAAAAAATATTAAATACCTATTTTGAAGTCGGTTAAAAACATCCTTTCCGATTGGAATGCCAACCGGATAGGTCTGAATAAGGGGAAAGCTCGATTGTTCTTAATTCCACGGGACTTCATTGGTGGCGCGATCGTAAAACTAGAGATTGGCATGGCATAATGTAATTACAATTTTATTGTCATAGACAAAAACATGATGACAGTTCATTCACTTCACGAGTCTCAAATAAATAGTCTCAAATGTCTCAATCCATTCATAAGTCACATTCATTCATTACGACAAATCAAATCGTTCGTTCATTCTCTTTCAAAAATGGCGAATCGTGCTGGACCTGCAGCAAGACGCGTTCCTGAAACTGAAGCCGCAATAACATACGTTCAGTGCGATGGATTGGTGAGTACTCGTAATTGACTTCATATTTCCAAGTGGTCATAAAATATTGTGGTGAAAATTCTGCAGTATCCGAGGCGAAAGCTGTTCCTCGTCGACACGTCATGTATTCCCTTGATTCTTAATTTTGAGGTTCATTTTCATACAAATTCAATTAAAAACTGGTTTTATTTTATATTTCAACTATCATTTATTTCAATTATTGCTTGATAATGTTGTTTTGTTAGTAAATCTTTGCTCAATGCTCGTATAGGTTATGTTTGTGTATTATTTTTATGATCATCGAACCGAAGTCGCAACAGTAATGGCTATAATTAAAGCGATGTAGTCATTATTATTTGATTTTGGAAACAGACATCTACCTTTCACTTGAATATCGCGTGTTTAACAATTATTTTTATTATCTTTTTACTCATGTAATTTGTTAACGGCTTAAAAGTGGAATGAGTCATGTAATATTTATGAGATGTATTATGTTTTGACCTGAAGCTGGAGGTCATTGAATTTGGCATGATGATCTCACTACTAGGATCATTCATCAAAATAACAGCATACCCACTTATTTATCTCTTGCACTACAGATGGATGGGTCATATGTAGCTAAAATCTTTCTATTGTTTCGTTTTCTTTATTATAAAGTGTCTAAGATACACAGTTATGGTCAAAATGTTAATCCTTGACATGATGCATTTCATGTAAGTTGTAGTATTGTTATTTGTTAATGTTGTTAAAAACGATTCTTTGTTTTATTTATAATATATAATATAAAGGTCAGTTCACACCGAGACGCGACGCGGTGCGCACTTTTTAAGATTGCAATATAATATAGAACTTTATTTACTACACACCTTCTGACATAATTTCCGTAATAGATTTATTAACTGCATTAATTTCAGGCGGTAATGAAAATAGTGAAGCACTGCCATGAAGAATCATGCAGCAACATGGAGGTGGCCCAGGGAGCGCTCCTCGGTCTGGTGGTGGAGAACCGCCTGGAGATCACCAACTGCTTCCCATTCCCCAAGCATGATGACACCATGGATGAGGAGGAATACCAGCTGGACATGATGAGGAGACTGCGTAGAGTCAATGTTGATCATTTTCATGTTGGATGGTGTGTATTTGTAAACAGAGTTATTTAGAATTGCATGCAAAATTAAGATAATTCTATTCTATAATAAATTTTAAAAGGGCCTTTCTTTGAGCATGTCCTGAATTTTGGCCTCAGTCCTTGAATGAAACCTTCAAAGTTTGCTGAAGACTTTGAAGAATATAAATAGTATTGTTTCATTACATGTATAGATACAATATTCATTCTCAGCGATAAATGGGCATGAAGTCACTCTACCAATGAAAGGCGATTTTAAGCTGAATAAAATGGAATTTATTCCTGTGCTTTATCTCATAAATGGGATCAGATCTCATTTGGATCCTTCTTATTTACATGTGTGATTAAGAATCTCACTATAATTACCTATTCTGATTACATTACTTATTATTTGTTAGTACAGTTATATTATTATTGTATAAAGAATAACCCACATTTGTCAGAAATCTAAAAAGTATTGTCTAATTTATTTCCAGGTACCAGAGTGCCGATGTGGGTAACTTCCTGAGCCTCCCGCTCCTGGAGTCGCAGTACCACTACCAGACCTCCATTGAGGAGAGTGTGGTGGTAATCTATGACACTAAGAAGTCTGCCAGAGGCTTCTTGACTTTGAAGGCTTACCGCTTGACTCCTCAGGTTTGTTATCACATGTTTTTTTTAATAAACCTGTGTATTTGTAGTTGCTGTAGATGTTTAAAAAAAACATGCCCTCATTTCCTTATTGGTATGGAAACTGCCCTAAGACACTACAACTGCACTGTTACCTGATTGATGTTGAAATACTTAATAGTTGAGTTGTTCTACTTGAGGATGAAGGATGTGCCAAAGCAGTAATATTGTAATAAACATGAATTTAAAGCTCTTGATGACTGACACTCTTCAGTTGAAAAGTCAATTTAATGTTGTAATTTCCATTTTTCCAGGCTATAGCTATGTACAAAGACGGCGATTACACGCCTGAAGCTCTCCGTAACCTGAAGATTGGATACGAGAGTCTATTCATTGAGGTGCCGATCGTGATCCGCAACTCTCCCCTGACCAATATTATGATGTCTGAGCTCGCTGAGATGATTCCCGAAGAAGAAGGTTCGAAGTTCTTGGATTTGGGCACAGCATCAGTTTTAGAAGGTGAGTAAATGTATTGAGGAATAAATGGAAATAATTACTGTATATTATTACGTTACTATTAGAAAAACATGAGCAATTTTTTTTATGTTACAATTGCTTAAATAGAAGCAAAGTATGACTCGTAAACTACGAATAAATAATAATATTAATTCGTAGCTCATAAACAATTTTATATAAAAAATTAAAAAGGGTTTCAACAGGGGCATGGTTGAATTTCTTCCAGATACCACCTTAGAATTAGAAATTCTAAAATATCTATCATAGATTTGAGCTTGATGATGCAATTATGCATCTGTTTTTTCTCACATGGTTTGTGTATTTTTGTAAGCGGTTGTGGCGTAGCTTGATTAGCCATTCTTAACCGATCGGCAAAGTTAAGCAACGTCCAGTCTGGCCGGTACCTGGATGGGTGACCGCCTAGTGGTATTTCATCTTGAGCGTTTCCGTGCTTCGGAAGGCACGTAAAGCCGTTGGTCCCGGTTATCACTTAATTGTGATAGTCGTTAAGCTAGTTGGAGACCTCCTAGGTGGCTTGACAACTCCAACAGTAGGTTGACCACTAGCCTACCTCCACCAATCCGCAGTGGGCACGCGTGGTGGAGTATTTGCCCATTCCCCTTGTTGATATTTTGGGTTGATGTCAATAAACTAACTCGGATAAATGCATAAAACGTATTTATTGTTCTACAAACATGTATCAAGCATTGATACTAAAACAGGAAGAGAAAAAAATGTTGCCAACATAATGCTAAGTGCATTGCATACAGAGAGGCCAACAAACAATAAAAATATATTATGGTTGCGTTCTCAATCAATTCTCAACACTCCCTCTAGAACGCAAACCCATTTTACTTATACAATACAAATGTTTTGCAAGTGGTACACCCTTAGTTAAACTGTCAGCTACCATATTACAACCATTCACAAATAAAAATTTAACTTTAGATTTTACAATGTTTTCTCTGAGAAAATGTAAACGAATATCTATATGTTTAGTCTTAGGTTTATAACAGTCTGTCGATGCCAGTCTTATTGCACTTTGGTTATCACTATAGATAGGTAATACACTGTCTAGACTTTGGCCGAGTTCATCTTGCAGTTGCCGAAGCCATAAGGCCTCCTGGGTCGCCGACGCCATCGCCATATATTCGGCCTCTGCTGTAGAGAGGGCTACAGTCTGTTGTTTACAGGAATTCCAAGATATGGAAGCATTTTGAAATATAAATGTGTAGCCAGTGCATGATCTCCGGTCCAATGGGTCACTAGCCCAGTCAGCATCACAGTACCCAGTTATTTCTCTAGAGTCTTCTTTAACATAACATAACTTTAAGTTCTTGGTTCCTTGAAGGTATCTCATGACCCTTTTCACTCCAAGCCAGTGTTGAAGTCCGGGTCCATTACAGTACTGACTCAATTTATTGACTGCATAGGTGATGTCAGGTCGTGTAACTTGCGCCAGATATATAAGACAGCCTACCGCCTCCCTGTATGGGAAATTACTATCTTCATTTTCAGGTTTCTTATCAAATTTTGTATTTACCTCTATTGGAGTGCGTACTGGTTTGCACTCAGACATGCCAAAGCGTTCCAACACAAGGTTAATATATTTCTCTTGGTCTATCATGATCACACCTGCCTTGCGATTTCTTTTTATATTTATGCCAATACACTGCTGCATCTCACCCAGATCTTTCATGCAGAATTCTTCTTTTAATTTATCTTTGATATATGTTGCTGTTTTCTTATCATTTGTAAAAATCATGAAATCATCCACCCATACTGCAATGAATATAATTTTTGATTCATTTACTGAATAATAGATACAAGGATCAATTTTTGACCTTTCCAATCCAATTTTAAGCAAAACATTGTTTAATTTCAGGTTCCATTGACGGCTAGCTTGCTTGAGCCCATAGATTGATTTATGTAAGTGACATACTTGAGCATTCTCTTCATCATAGTATTCTGGTTGTGACATGTAGATTTCAGTGTCTATGTCACCCTGAAGAAATGCGCTTATGGCATCCATCTGAACCATTTCTAGATCATATTTAGCAGCTAAAGCAAGCAAGAATCGAACTGAGGTGTATCTTACCACAGGAGCATAGACCTCATCATAATCATTTCCTTTTCTTTGTGCACACCCCTTAATTACCAATCTTGCTTTAAAACGGATAATCTCTCCTTTCTCATTAGTTTTACTTTTAAACACCCATTTACATGGCAAGGCTCTTTTACTTGATGGCAAATCTACCAGTGACCAAGTTTTATTATTTATTAAGGATTCATATTCCTCCTGCATGGCCTTCTTCCATTGGTCAGCATGTGATGATGAAAGAGCTTCATCAAGAGTCTGAGGATCATTTAAATCAAGTATTGGGCAAAAATAACTCACATCATGGTCATCACTTTCTGCATACTGGACAGCTTTGCGTGAACGTAAATTTATATTACGTGTTGGTGTCGAAATATCAACTGATTCCTCTGGTATATAGGATGAATCATCATTGTCGCCAGACATATAATCGTCACTTGAGGAATGATCTAAGTTTGTTTCTAATTCTACTTTGCAGGGTTCTTCAGGTGATTTCATTTCAGGACCACTGTTAAGCATGCCAGGTAAGTACACGTTATGATCACATTTATGAACATTTTCTAAAAATACTACATCTCTACTCTTTGTAATTTTATTAGTTTCTGGATCAAGTAACCGATAACCCTTGCTAGATTCACAATAGCCAACAAATATGAATTTTCTAGATTTATTATCCCATTTTTGACGTTTTTCTTTAGGTACTAGTGCCATAACTTCAGAGCCAAAAATTTTTATATTTGATAAATTGGGTTTCTTTCCTGACCACATTTCCATAGGAGTTTTGCCATCAATTGACCTTGTGGGTGACCTATTAACTATATAGGCAGCTGTTGCAAGTGCCTCTCCCCAGAATTGCTTTGACAAATTAGCATCAAACAACATACACTTGGCCCTTTCCACCAGTGTCCTATTCATCCTTTCTGCAAGACCGTTCTGCTGAGGTGAGTATGGAGTACTTGTTTGATGTTCAATTCCGTGCCTATTTAAGAAACTATCAAATTCTTTGTTACAATATTCTTTTCCATTATCTGACCGAACAATTTTTATCTTTTGTCCAAGTTGATTCTCAACTTTACTTTTATAATCTTTGAATACTTCAAGTACACTCAATTTGTCTTTCAATAAATAAACATGAACATTTCTAGTAAAGTCGTCTATAAAGGTAATAAAGTACTTCATACCTCCCAGTGATGCTTGTTCCATCGGTCCACATAAGTCAGTGTGGATAAGCTGCAGTAATTGTGTAGCTCTTGAACCAATATTATTAAAAGGCAGTCTGCTCTGTTTACCTTCAAGGCAGGTGGTACATGTGATAAGACCTTCATTTTTATCAGGAAATTGGTTGACTCCCTCTACACACTGCGGTAACTTGTTAACATCTGAAAAATTCAGGTGTCCCATGCGTCTGTGCCACAGGACAACATCATTTAAATTATTTGAGCTTGTAAGGTTTGAAAATACTTCTCTGTGGATGTTTAACTGGTACAAATTGTTTATTAGTGTAGCTGAACATAGGAATTTGTTATTTTTATCATAAATATCACAACATTCATCTCTAAAATTGACCTTACAGCCATTTTTCACCATAGCACTTACTGATAAGAGATTGGCAGCAAGTTTAGGTATATATAGAACTTCTCTTACCTGAATTCTAGTATTTTCATTACCATTCATCAATAAATTAACCTTTCCCATACTTTTTACAGGTAGCGGTGTCTTACTAGCTACAGTTATGGTGGGTATCGGAGGACTTGATACATCATACATCCAGTCACATCTATTGGTCATGTGCATAGACGCACCTGAGTCGACATACCAAAGGTCCGGATTCATTGTCTGTGAAGATGCTGAAAAAGCTGCAACAAAACTTTTATTTTCTTCTACTTTATTTTCTATATTCTTCTTATTCGGAGCATGACAGTTCTTCGCAAAATGTCCATGCTTGTTACAATTATAACATCGGGGCCCTTTGTGGTTATTTTGACTATGAAACTTTGCTTTACTGTGATTCCCGTGCATGGCTGTTTTTCTAGTGAAGAATGCTGTACTCTCTGAGCATTGAACTTCCTGCAGGAGTTTTGTTTTAATTGAATCTGCGCTGATCTTGATCCCTGAGCTCTCCAATCCCATAATCATTGGCTTATAAATTTCAGGTAAGCCAGCCAACATCAGCGTTCCGAGCCATTCATCGTCAATGTCAAAGTTGATATTCCTAAGCTTATGAGCGGTCGACATAATCTTGTTCACGTAGTCATCTACGCTTCGGGAACTGTCCAATGTAGTTGTGATGAGGTCTCTCAACAAGGCAACTTTCCTGTATAAGCCGCTGTCATCAAAAGCCTGTTGCAAACTGTCCCAGACTTCTTTACATGTAGTCGCGCTCTGTACATGCACATAGATGATTGGATCTAGCAGTAGAATAAGCTTAGATTTTGCCTTTGTTTCCTTCCTTTCATCGTTATTAGTTCCTTCAACGCAACTCCATAGTTCCTCAAGCTTGAGATAAGCTTCCACTGCAAATTTCCAACTCGCGTAATTATCTCTTCCGACGAGTCGATCAATGTGGAATGGATTGTGGCCTGTACTGGACATTTTCTTCATGTACTATAAATTTTCCAACTATATGTGACTGAGCACGCCACTCGGTTAGGTTAAGCGGTAACCTCAAAATGTATACGAAAAAAAAATACGCCGGCCGGTTATTGTTAGTTCTTTCTGCGTTTTCACTTTTAACGATTTTAATCAACCACGCTCTGCTACCATGTTGATATTTTGGGTTGATGTCAATAAACTAACTCGGATAAATGCATAAAACGTATTTATTGTTCTACAAACATGTATCAAGCATTGATACTAAAACAGGAAGAGAAAAAAATGTTGCCAACATAATGCTAAGTGCATTGCATACAGAGAGGCCAACAAACAATAAAAATATATTATGGTTGCGTTCTCAATCAATTCTCAACACCCCTTTCACCCTTATTCGTGAAAGGAGGCCTGTGCTCAGCAGTGGGCAGATATAGGCTGTAATTATTTGTGTATTTTGCCAATGTCAAGTTATAATATAAAATTCTAGTCACATTAAATCACTTTTACATAGTCAAGTCAAGTTGGTGGGCCGGTTGGCGTGGTTGGTAAGATACCCTATCTATCACGCCACAGGTCGTGGGTTCGATTCCCACTCAGGACAAACATTTGTGTGCATGAACATGTCTGTTTGTCCTGTGTCTGGGTGTAATTATCTATATATGTATGTATTTACAAAAGAAAAGTAGTATATGTAGTATATCAGTTATCTGGCTTCCATAGTACAAGCTCTGCTTAGTTTGGGGTCAGATGGCCGTGTGTGAGGAATAATGTCCCAGAATATATTATATTATTATTATTATTATTATTATAAGTTCTTACAAGCCAGTCAGGTTTTAGTAAATTGGTGGCCATTTTACTAAAACTCACATTCTTTTTAAGATTTTGCATTTCATTAGTGCACTTGATTGATCGTCATTGGACAAAATGCCTTTTATATTATTCAATAAACCTCAAAATACACAATTTCATGAAAAATAAAATGAATGTTCCAACTATAAAATCCAAAAGCCCATAGCTTTGGAGACAAAAGCCATTTGTCTTAATTTGAATGTGGAATTTTATTGATTGAGATAAAACTAATATAGGAACATTTCTTCTCAGGTCAACTACGAAGCCTAATGGACCGCGTTGACGAACTGAACCAGGAAGCCATTAAATTCAACCGATACCAGCAACTAGTAGTCCGCCAGCAACAGGACAAACACCGCTGGTTAGTGAAGCGTGCCCAGGAAAATGCAGCTAGGGTTGCCAAGGACGAGGCTCCTCTACCTGAGGAAGACGTCAACAAACTCTTCAAGCCCCATCCAGTTCCGCCGAGGCTCAACCCTATGATAGTAGCTGGACAGATTAATACATATTCGCAGCACATCAGCCAGTTCTGCTCCCAGAGTCTGGCCAAGTTATATTTAACACAAGCACTCCAAAATGCGAAGGAAACGAAGCAGAACAATTAGTTTTGTATTATAATAAAATTGTATGGTCACATAAGTGGTTTTGTTTTTATTCTCACTAACAATCGGGGAATAGAGTGGACGAATCTACACTCTTGAATATAGTAGGAGAACGATCATGCATAAAATCTGGAAGTGTACCAAATTAGGGTTTAGTGTCTCTCTCACACACAACAAAACTGCGATTTACGCACGGTCCCTAACCCATAGAAATATGACTACATTGAGTTTCTTCCTATAACATAGCTACGAAGTAAGTAGTCCTTGAGTTACCTACGTGTTATGAGGGAATTATGAACATACTGTTACAATGATGATTATCTGTCATCTTCTCTAGTCATTACGATCACATTATATGAAAGGAATACACAAGGGGACAAAACTGGATGTATACCGCAAAGTAAAAACTAACTACAGGTGTTCACATCACTATGAAGCTATAATTTGATTATTTCCTTCCAATTAGTACGACCTCCATGTGGTTCCAGGGATAAAACGGAGCCGACATGATAATAATAGCGATAACTCGCGATTGTCCCTTGATTGCCACAAATTGCTTCATCTTGGATTCCGTCGCCGCCCCTGGATAATTGGGGTAATCTTTTCCCGTGTTTATATTACGCTATGTTTTGTTGTAAGAGTAATATTATATTGATTAGCCTAGTTACTAAAATAAATTTATTTACACATGTTTTTGTTTACATAAGGAAATAGTATTCAAAATAGTTTTCTTTGTTTTAGAATGGGTCGTAATAATGTTGTATGTATTTTATTTGATATAAGGTGTAGGTAAAGCAACTACCTAGTTTACAGCTACGGAACTTTCATAAGTTGGTTGGTACGTAAATATTAACTTATTATAGGACCTTAACGACAAATACGACTGGTATATATTGAAGACGTCAATTATTTTATCTTTCTACAGGTTTAAAAATATTTTTGATTTGAGACATTGCGTGTGTATTTCTTATAAAAGGGAATTTAGGGGACAAAATAAGTAATTTCATTTAATAAAGCCATCAGGGAAAGGAAATGAGTTGTCTCCGAGACACAGACATGACTTCGTGTCTAATTTCGGGTGCTATTAGACTATTATGAACCGCAAGGATCAAAGGATCAACCGCAACATGTGCCTAATGTCAGATAATTTCGTGGTAGATTGCTCAATACAAAGTTATGGATGTCGGAAAGGTAATATTTAGCAAATAGTAGCGTGATTGTAAGACGTAGTTGGTAATTTTATGTTTCAGTAGGTCCCAGCAGTTACTACCTATGTTTCAGTGGTTTTATTTTTTAACGCAGTAATTCGAAAGCTCCTAAGAAATTGTTCGGATAATTTGAGACAGGACGCTACTTGGAAGTCAACAAGTTCATGCACATCGGGTTTACATGAAAACATTCCGCGGCCTAATTTACCTTCATTTTATGCAGCACAATTACACTTTCAATAACCTTTTCTTTTTAACATTATTAATCGTTAATGGCACAAATTAACTAAACGAGATCGGTTAGCACGTATGAAGGACCAGCGAGCCACAGAGCCCACAGATGGCGACGGTTTGGGCATCAATTTTATATTGTAAATTGTAATTGCAAGAAACCTTCGCTAATTGTGCGGGCTCGTTAAAAATGAATTATACGTTGTGTCAATGCGCACAGTTTATTTTTAACGCTATTTGCAACATTGTTCTTTTCATATGTTTTATGCAGATTTCTAAAAGTAGTAATTGCGATGTTTATTGCTCGTAATTAATGTGGTCACATTAGTTCTCAGTTGTTTAAGAATGTTTACAATGTCGGGGTTTCTGTTGTCGATTAGGATTTGCTTTGTTGTTTTAAGAGATATGGTGTAGTATAAATGTAATAGGTTGACTTAAGTTACGTGACCTGTATGGTACTGCCTAATAGTTGGACTACATTGTTGGTCTGAGTTGATAGTTAAAATTTAATAGTTTAACTAATAAGTTGCCCATCGCCTACTTCTTTCTTTATAAATTAGCTAACTAACTTGTGAGTGAGTTGCCTATTAACTAATTGTTGTTAGTTTAACTATTGGTCACCTCAACTATCGATCAAACAATCTGCTCTATAAGTTAAACTGGATTTCGGTTATTTTTTTTTGCAATTGGATCAATCGGAACTGTATAAACTACTACGTACCGATATATATTGTCAAAACCATTAGGAATTAGTAACGTAAGAATTATTAGAAGCTCGACACAGTAAATCTAGAGCATCTGACTCACTCGTCCTGTGCACTCGTCAGTGACGATTGAGTGCTAGAGTAAATAATACTTAATACCTAATATATAATAAGTATCTGGGTGAGGAATAAATTAATTAATTTTCGATCTGAAGCATGCAAATAAGGCACCTAGATCGGGATTCGAGGAAGTTAGCCGTTACATGATGGACAGATTTTGATTTGATTTGTAGAACATTTCATTTATACTAGATCAATGACACTTTATTCAACGATACTATCGTCTCTCGGACTTAGTCATAATAACGTTCAAAATCAAAAATAAAAATCTGCACTTGTATCACTCCAATTTTCGAATGTTCCTATTTTTTTTTACAAATTTGTTTAAACACAGTTATAAGGCCATTACTCGCGGAAAACTCGATTTATGGCCAAAGCTAAATCGATTTTGCGTTTAATACTTTAAACGAGCGCCGAGTATAAGCAACGTCCCTATTTTTTATAACGATGCCACACCGGACCAAAGTGCTGGTAATTTTATTATGCAAATGCGGCATAAAGTGTTGCCTGATATAATCGCTTATTACTATTAGCCACAGACAATTTGCCCGGGAAAAATGTGGAACTAAAAAATGGCGGGACATGAAATGTTAAGTAGTGCAATCAATTTATAGGTGTTATTTTAGTAATAGACTTGAATGAGAGGTCCATAAATTACATGAGATAAGTATGTACTTACTTAATTATTTCTCGTTTCCATTGTCACTTATTTTGATATAAGTATCTAAATATTAACATGTACCTATAGTTTTATTAATTTACTATAAAAAATATTAATAAGTTGATTGGTCAGCATTGCGAATTTTGACTACCACTTTTGAGTAGGAATAATCTATAACGTAACTTGCATTTTCGGCTTACCTTGAATGCTTCTGGATACTTTTTATCCTGGAAACATGGATGAAACCGCAGTGCGGAACTAGTCTTTATTTATATAGGTATATTTATAACATTGGGTAGGTAGGTAGGGTGTTTTTTTACGAACACAACTTAGTCTAGTCCAGGGGTTCCCAAACTGTGCGCCGCGGCGCCCTGGTGCGCCGTAGAGAGTAAAGAGGGGCGCCGCCGTGAGACGCTCCTGTAGGTACTCGCGGCTACAAAATAAACAATTCACCAAGCTCACACGTCACAGTTGCCAATGTATTTTATTTCCTATGTTTAGGGTTCCATAGTCAACTAACTAGAAAGCTGTAATTTGGTCGGTTTTAGGTTTAAAGAACTTTATTCTCATAAGAACTTACATTAGTTCACTTACAATGAGATTTTCACTTTTCATAAATAATGAATGTATTCTTGTGTATCAATATAAACATACATATCTGATGTTTTCATTTTTGTGCCTATCTACCTAGTATCATTGTACCTTGTACCCTATTTCGACTAGCTAGGGCGCCGAGACCAAATACTAAACCTGTAAGTGCGCCGCGAACTAAAAAAGTTTGGGAGCCCCTGGTCTATTCTATAGTGTAGTTAGGTAATTACGTGAGGCACATATTCGTATGTTAGTTATTAAATATTAAGTAGGTACATATACTTCTATAACAGTAGAATTGCAGCATAACTTATTGAATGACCTTAAATTTAATTTTATTACTAGGTAGTTTTTTGGCCAGATCAGAATGTACTACCGAACCGATTATACCTACCATTATTATACCTAACCTTTACGATTTCCAGTAATATTTTTACGACAAACTCCAAACATTAATTAAACTCCATAAAGAGTGGTGGTGATTATCATAAAAACAAAGACTAGATGAAGCATTCGTTAGGAAAACACCGAAGAGGTGGGACACGAGCTCGTTTAACGTCCGAACCAAACAGTTCACTTGATAATGAATTAGCGGCTCCACAAATTGTCCACGCGAATCAACCCACCATCGATAAGAATTTGATAACTTTTAAGTATTGGTTTTGGTTGAATTTAATCAAAACCATCCATATTATAGTTATTACAGCGGTCGGGTTAATTTCAAAATATACGATAAAGGAGGCAAAAATAATATTTAAGGGAATTAGGCTGCCGGTGCGCGGGCGCGCAATTTGGTAGATTGCGCGTCTACCGCCGCCGACTCGAGTTTTCTGTGAATTTTTTAATTAAATTACGAACCAGATGTTGTAAAGTTGATGGGCGAGCATTTACTGAAGTCCTTCTGTGACCTTACCGGACACCGCGCGCCGCGCGCTGCTCGCTGCGCCCGCGGCTTCTCGTCATGTTCTCATCAGTAGAATATCTCACATTACGGTGGATGGTCCCCATTTTTTTTTACTTTTAACGGATATTTCTTGCGATTTAATTTATAAAATCAATTTTTAGCGTCTATGGGACGTAATTTATTGATTCGTTCATGGAATATTGTAGTATCTATGTATTAAATTATTATGCTTTTAAAAATACTTAAATTTATACGTGAGTTCCAATCAATAAATAATGGGCATTTGTAACCAATGTATGCATAGTTCTATAACGTTATTAATGCAAAATTAATACACACATAAATCTATTGGCAAACGCCTCGTGCTGCATGCAAAATGACGTAATAAATTAAAACGCAATAAATATCCGTTAAAAATTCAAAATAGTCACCATTTTGAATTCCACCATATTACGTAGGTCGTCGTATATAATAAAGATAGATGACTCATCATTAACAAATAAGTACCTACCTAATAGAGTTATAAACATAATAACAGTGACAAATTTTGCTACAAGTGCAAATGTAGGTAACATATAGAATGTACTTCAGAATATAATAAAAATGCCTCCTTTTGATTAATTCGTTAATTAAGCCCATAGTACCCAGTCAACAATAATCCCTTATAACATCAACTTATTCTACAAGCAAAAGCAGCAAATTGCATGAAATAATTCATCAAGCGTGTACGGGAAAGTAGATGCGAATAGTAACAATAAATCCGTCGCCCGCTTATGACATCCCACTGTAATCATATAAACAAGCGCGGGCGCATTATTCAGCTGAAGTGCACTGTCTGTAATAATTCTAACATTATCTTTAAGGCGATGATAGCTCAGTGGTAGTGACGTAGGACGCCGCGGCGAAGGTCGTGGGTTCGAATCCTACAATGAGCTTGAGCTTTCGGTGAAACCATAGCACGGTAGTAGGGTACTTTGTAGTACCCGCCTGGCTGGCTACCACCCTCAAGTTGAAAATCTGTCGCCAAACACCTGCAGAAACAGTGACAATCATACGACATTTTTGGGCTGATTGCGATAGCATTATGGTAGGTATGCACCTCAGCGCTATCATATGAGTTTTGTCAAAAAGGCAGAAGAAGGTCTTCAAGGTCGACAACGCTTTGGCAATTCCCCTGGTAGGTATAGCAATCGTCTATTCTATACTATAGACTCTATAGGCTTTGTAGTGACTCCTTACCATCAGGTGATGTCATAATCTACTTTGATTTTGACTCCAGGTTCTTCTACTAAGTATATATAGAAAACCATCAGACTTCTTGCATTTTGGAATAATTTATGTGACTCCTATTAAAAGTATTGTGAAATTGAACAGGCATGCATGCATTTACGTTTTTCCTGTCTAGCTGCTTATTTATTTGTGTAGATCATTGTGTTCTTTGTATTGTAGATGTTTAAAATTGGAATAATTAGTTTGTAATCATTCACTGGAAAAGTGTAAGGCTGAAGGAGGCACGCATACGTTCAAATACTTAGTTGGTGATGATTTATTATGACCAGAGAGAAATAATGATGACAGTTATGAGTAATTGCGCAACATTGTGTGAGTTATTTAACGAAAAAACTAACAAACTATTTCATTTTGACTTTTTCATCCGTTGATTTGCACGACTGGCTTTCAAAGTCAAAACCATGTTTAGTTTAGGGCCTCGAAGTGCAGTATGAACAAAGCTACCGATATTACCACCGATTCAGAAGTCAGCCTTCAGTTGAGAAGAACTGACATGAAGCTCGATAGATAGGGTTATTTTTTTAATATTTGTAACTTACAAGAGTAAATAGTTAAATGACTAGAATGAGAAGATAAAATGAATGAAAAACAGAATGTCATCACCATACTTATCTAATTAGTTTAAAAAACGATGTTATGTACTTAGGTATCAACACAAACAATAATATCGATGTAGGTACATAAATTGATGTTACATTAAGACGTCATTGTGCCCCATAAATGGCGTAATTATAATTCCCAGGTAGGACATATAAGTTATTTGCCTACTCGTCAACCGCAGCTGCTTTAAAAAAAGAAAATTTCACATTTTAATAATATGTTCACATTAAAATGATTGGTTGCCAATTAAAGATCAGACACTAAATTTTGTCAAAATTACGGTAGATAGCAATTTTGTACGTGTGGCTATTAATAAATAGGTACTTACATACAATTATACTTTGCAAATAAATTTACTTATTTTAAATTTAAAGTTATTTTTGTGTCTGTCCTATTTTATGGCTTTATTTTTAATTTCCAGAAAGTACCTGGCCTATTTTATTACCTAAATTATTTTGTGCCAATGACCATATTTTGTCTGTAGGTAAGGTTAGGTTTTGTCTATTTGCTATATATACATAACTTAACCCTACTAATATAAATTTAATATTTTTTTTTTTGAGGCAATGATAGCTCAGAGTTAGTGACGTCGGACGCCGCGCTGATCGTGGGCTCGAATCCTACAATAAGCTTGAGTTTTCGGTAAAGGAAAACATTGAACATACCTACAATGTAGAAAAAAAACCTTAAAATAACAATTTATTAAATTATCTAGATTACACTAAATTGATAAATAATTTTAACTCGTACGCAGTACCGTATCGGAGTGACCGTTCTATATGTAACCACTGCTATAAGTTAAGTGGTCGTAAACCATCGAGCACAGGAGCTGATAACTCACGCCACTCTTTATAAGGACCTTTAGCTTATGAAGGATAATGGAAGTGGCCGCAATAAGTGCCAATAAGGGTTTATGGACGCCTGTAATGCAGAGTTGAGACTTCCAGACCAATTTTGTTACTATGTCCGTTATTGCCCAGACACGTCGATTTGTTCGTCGGGCGGCTAATGTTTTTTTTTTGTAATTTGGTTTAATGAAAATTGAGTGGATATACAATTATGTATGGATACACGTATAAGGGAAGTGCTTAGAAGTGATGTTCCTACATTCTTATGGGGAAATTAATGGTTACTTTCACTAGTATTTATAATAAAAATACAAACTACACATAATTTATTTCCTCGAAGCTACCGATGGGCAAGGTTCCCTACTCCCATTTTTGCATCTTCATTATCATCTCAAACTCGCTTTCAAAGTATTTGATGAAGTAAATTGATATTTGGTTCGGGCAAGTGCTGATTTCCAATTCGCCTCGCTAATGCTACGGTGGGGTAACACCGTAATATCTCGCTCATTCCGACGTTACCTGTGTAATCGTTTCTATGGGTAATTCGGTGTTCGCACGTCGTAATTCATCACGATTGCGTAGTAAGGTATGTTATGGTAAAATATGCAGTGTTCCGTATCAATATTATTTACATGTTTGGTTGAAAGAAAGTATGATGCAAACTTTGATGGAGCCTACAGTTGGAGTATTAAAAAACATAAATGTCGTCACGTAGGGACTTAGGTACTAACTCAATTACCATGGACCTTTTTTTATTGGACGCACTTAGTACTGACAATACTGTGAATTTATTTGGGAATTAAAGACATGCCCAAAGATCGTACAAAAACATATTATAATATCTAGTTCTTGCCGATGGTATTGAATTAAATATAAGAAAAATAAAATAAGGTCTGGCCTACTAAGTTGGCAACAATGAATCGAATCACAATAATTCAACCAACCATACATACAACCGATATTCTAATATATTTATTTTTGTATTTTGTCTCCTTTTGCTAATGTGTATATAGTTCTATAATATTGTTTGTACGTTGAATAAATGTTTTTTTTTCTTTTATATTCTCGAAAACGACAAATTATATTAGAGTTATCATATCGTAACGTGATGATTCTTGTTTTATTATTTTTCGAAATTCAACCCCTATGACGGCAAAATAGAGGATCGCGGATGAAACTGACGGTGCGTTCTGATTCGACTAGGTTGCCTATGGAATTGCCGAGATTAAAATTGCAACGTTAATATTTATTAAAAGTAATTTTTAGCACAGGCGTGTCTAACCATGCATGATGAATGATTTAAACACAATGATAACATGTGGATATCTATGTTAATTCCTAAAGGACCAATTACTTACTAAATAATACTTCAATTCAATTACAAAAGAAACACGAGTAATCACATTATTATTACCACTAATGATATAATGATTGAAGAACAGTCTCTAATGTAATTATGACTAAGTTCCTATAAAGGGGGCCATTCACACTGCGATTCCGCGCTCGACACGGTTCGCTTAGTCGTCACAATATCGAATAGTAGGGTGCGTCACAATATTGTGCGATGGACACTTGGGCCTGTTGTTAATTTTTAAATGGTGTTCATTCACTGGTCTATTGCGAATACAGGTTCTGTGAGAATATGATAAATAACATGGATCTTTTATATAAAAAAAAAAATATATCGACATTATTTTTCAATCACATACCAAAATTTCAGGGGTGTATAATAAGTTGACATTATGTTTAGTATCAATGAAAAACCAAATAAGATGAACTTTGACGATTGAATTGTTTTATTTTGGTAATGCCTTCATTAGGTAGATAAGTTAGTCGAAATCCTGTCAAGATCATCCTGTTACATTGACTCTCACAGTATAAAAGCAATTAACTAAATTTAATTAGAGATAAGAATAAAGCCAACTACAACTCTTTAGCTTTATCAACTGGTATCTATGTTGCTTGTTACAAGAATATCACCGCAACTGGTTTCTTGCGCAGCCCTTTAAAGGACGCAGCGTTAATTAATCGTAATATGAATAGTATTTACGAGAGTTATAACCGGCAAGTTGGTAATCAAAGCGAGTTCGGTAATTGGCGAGTTCGCACGTCGTATGTCAAATGATGAAATGACGAGGCCTGAGGCTAAACGATAGTTGGTCGATTAAGCTTACCTGATTACTGACCGAGTCGCGTTAACGTGTGAATGGGGCTTTAGTTTCTATTGCCTTCTTTGTTTTTAACTCCTCCATTACACTGGGGTAGATTAGTCGGGGTCTCAAGAAGAAGAGGTATTGAGGTTTACTATGGCTTTTAGTGTCGAAAGCGGTGTCGTGAGTTCAAATCTATGAGCTTGAGCTTTCGGTGATGGAAAACATCGTGAGAAAACTATAGCATCGTGGTGCTTACCATCTTTGGACACATAGTGAGATTTTGATCAAACACAAGCCTATACAAAGTAAAAGAAAAAAGAAATGTAATTACGGCTTTTCTAGAGACGAGAAATAAAATTTCGTATTAAAAAACAAAACATACGTTTTAACGTTTGAAATTTTCAATCGTGTTCGATAACGGCATTTTGTAAAAGGCCTAAAGCATGTTGCTCCATCACGTTTGATCTTTCGAATTTGGCAAAAACTTAGTTAAAAGTTTCAATCGAACGTGTTGCAATCTCTACTTTACCATATTTTCAATTACTTACATTAGTTCATGCATCTGAGGTAGATACATCTTTTAAACAAGTTATTCGTTTCAATATTAGTTTCTCTGCTGGAAGAAAGTATTAGAATTACTTCAGACACTTTATCAGAACAAGCTATAAATGATTCTAGCAAAATACATACGTCGAGAGATCCAAACATGCAAATTACCGTATGAATTCTCTACAATTTAATTCGTTTTATGCAGCTGTCCACCAGGATACCATAGAGCAATAAGTCATGTCTTTAAATAGACAGATCATTTGATTGATGTTAAGATTGCGATCGTTTAGTCTGCTCGATTGATGCTAAATTTACTCAGAGGCTCTGTTCTCGTACTAAGACTTGTTCATATAAATAACGTGGAATGAAACGATGATAGATATCCAAATAAACTTTCACCATAATTGTGGTGATGATGTGGTCGAATGTGGTCAGCACACAAAGCCTATGAAGTGATGTAAGGGAAACACACCGACAAGCGCTTGGCGATAGATATCCAACTTGGGGTTGGTTGGTACTCATGCAGCCACCCAGGACATAGTATCCTACCACAGTGCTATGGCTTCTCTCAAAAAAAGTTCAAGATCATTATAGAAGTGGATCCCTCAACTTTTTTCGCAGCATTCTCTTTGAATCTCTCCAATCCTTGAAAAGACAATCAATTTATTCCTTTTCCATTTCAAGTGATCCTGAACAGCTGTGCCACAGTTTTAATGCTGATACAACATTGTAAACCGTCAAACAACTTGCACTGTGACGTTTGATGGTGCGGGAGGGGGGAGGCCCAGGATCGAAGCCAGAGGCGGCCCGAGGCCCGACGATTACGCGTCGCAAACTGCCGCACCACTATTATACAATTTAGGATAATTAACTACCGGATTGTGTTGTGCTACCCACCACGTAATTACCTTTCATAACATGCCCCTACCACTATTATTATGGCCAAGTTCATTTTGTTGCTAATGTTTGGTAGTCTCGTGTAATTGCCATCGGGATTTGCTTAGCTTTTTTAATTTGGTTTAGCTATTTTTGTTTATTGATTTTTTGGATTGATATGATTAATTCTCTAAAAATACACGTATTGAATATACAACTACGCATTTCCGATAAAAGAAACTGTTCAAATGAAGGTTCTAGGTATGTCATAAAATCCTCTTCAGATAAAATTGTATTGCAGGATGATCAATGATCAAATTTCTTCATGGCCTTGGCAAAAATTCGAATTCAATTTTCAAATTTACTAAAATCGAATTTAAGGCGACGCCTTGAAGATTTTGGTTGCAAGGATTCCGATTTTTCTCAACAATGACTGAAGCGAACGAACTGAAATTTATTGTAAGAATTCATCATGTCTTTGACTTTATTTTGTACGTTGCATAACACGATTAGTTAACTTTTATAACACAAAATAATTAATCAAAAAGACCTCTTTAAAATAAGAGATTCCAATTTTACCGGCGTTGAGGATCGATTTGAGGTTCCAAAATTTCTACATATATTAATTGAAACTGATACTATAAATTGTACTTAGGTTTTATGAAATATATTTGTAGTTTTTAAATTAAACAATAAAACCATTTTGTCGCATACGCCCGTTCCGTTTACGCGGGTTTTCTATGAGAGGTCGCTATAGTAGGGAGCGGGACGCAGCACGTTGAATTTTAGATTTTTAAGCTTAACGCGGCGTCACCTTAATGCAAGTAGAAAAATAATCTATTGGCCATTTCGAATGAATGCCTATGACACAGTCCTCAAGCACGTGACACTTTTTATCCTGTGGCAACAAACTCCCATGGCTAAATGGAGGTAACATTAAGTAAACCGCCATTACTCGGTGCCCTCATTCGGTGTGGAATTATTTAAATGTCAGCTAAATTGCTTTAACAGTCCGAGAGCGGTAATAAGGTGTCCATGCAGCCTATAATTTGCTCTCGCATTCAATCACTCAGGTACACTCGGGCGCGTCACGTCACAGATTAAGTTACTTTACGAGCTGCTACATCTCTGATACTCCTCGCTTTTCAATAAATTTATTTTAATTTGGAAATGAGCGGCAGTATTCATATCGTAATATACTTCTTCCTTCTCCAGTATATAAAAGGCTAATCATCCGTGATGGCTTTAAAAAGTTAGATGTTATAATTGCCAAGGTGTCCCCCGCGTTCCGAGAAAAAAAATAGCCTACATTTTTCTTTATGCTGGGTACCTGCGTGCCAAATTTCATCACGATTGCGTCGTTGAGGCGTCAAGAGAGACAGACAAACTTACTTTCGCATTTATAATATTAAGTATGATGTATCTCCGACTGTCAAGTGACCTAAGCTCTTGTGAATAAAGAATATTTTATCAAAAGCATATTTTATACAATATATTCTTTGGCAATACACTTTCTCATCTCGTCCAACCCGTCCGCTGGTGTTGTGATAACTTTTAATAGAGGGCGCAATCATAAGCCTATTAATAAAGTCTGTAGCGGAGGCGTCTTCTCACTTTAATCAACATTTTCAATGAGATTATTAAATGCCGCCAGAACCGCGTCAATGTTTCCAATATGGCGGTCATTTTATGCGTCGTGATGAGTTTTATTATGTGACCGCTTGCGCATCGGGTGGCGACGTTTTTATGACGCTATTGATGTTCAGGCTTTATTATTTTTATACAGATGTATCAGTCATGTTATAGGTAGGCCTATTGTTGATAAGTTGATTGAAAAAAAAGCAACTAGGTACAAAATTTCAAATACTTGGGATGAATCACAGTATTTCAGATTTTTTTACAAATATCAAATCAAGCTATTATTACGAGGGATATTAACATTCTGGTTTTCATAAATTAGTGCTAGAGGAGAATGGAGATGGAGATGATCAGTTGAATGACATTATTTACTTATTTGATGCCGCCTTCTTCTCAAACTGATTCCATCGATAGCGCGGTTAACACATAACTTAAAGTTAAGTTGACGAGGAAATGTGGAAGTTTTTCATCTTCCTCAAATATCATATTAAATATTATTATTTCTCACATTACAAGCAAGAGATTGTGTAGGATCAAGTTACGCTTCACCAATTACTCTAGATTCTAGGTCTATTTCTAATATATACCGTTATATCACAGACCTACCTGCCATGTACCAACCTGCATGTTAATCAATAATTTACATTACTTACGTAAGTCTCCTGTGTCGTAATTAGTAAATTATTGAGCTTGCGTTATGTACGCATAGGGTGGCGCTGTGTCATGCGCGCGCAATCTGCCCCCGCTGTGCGCCTGCGCACCCACTCGCAGCCACCGACGATGGCTCACTCGCGACTGTCATAGAATAACTTTGTGTCGCATTGTATGAAAGATAGGTGAGTTCATTCTATATTTCATTTTGTATATTTACGATAAAGTAAATGGGCATCCAAAAAAGGAAAAGGCGTGTTTCGTCGTCTTAGTAAGAATTGAGGGTATTATCATCTCAGAAGAAAAAGTGCGAATGGTATTGTTTTAATAGCCTTAGAATAATAAAACGAACTGTTTATAAAGTAACTTTCCCAGTTACAGATTTCTTTGACCTAATTTGATGGAAGAAGCCAATCGAAATGTCTGGGATATTGAATCTATGGCATTTGTCGGCATATTACCCTTTGCTATTATTATTCATAATTGAAATACGCCATAAAAACTTGTAGAATTCATGGAGATGAATGAGATACGACTTCATTACCAGCAAAGAAGTGGTTCTCGAGATTGGTCGCCCCACGGTGCCATTGTAAACGCAAATCAAATGAAAAAAGTACAGTGACAGCCGAAAGTCATGATCTAATTTAATGGCCGATATAGATATCTCGAAGTTAGCAAGACAGCAGCGTTTAAAAAGTTATTATTTGACTTTTAAAAAGGCCGTACCTATGTTAGGTACCAAAAGAAAAATAACAATATTTTAAGCAGAATCTACTTGTATAATAATAATTGTGTTATTCACTAATTACATGCACATTTGTCATTTTTGTAATGTAGATACACAAGCGCAGTAGCGACATCTATCCAACGCACAAAAAGGAAGTTTTACTTACCCGTGGATAGATGGCGACACAAAATCTTACATCACGCCAACAAAGTTTCTTCTATATAGCAGTATATACTTAGCCTATAGTTAGATACGCTTGCAGTACCAGGGGTATCACTAGTTGCCAACCTTGTAAATATCTTTTTACACCCATCTTCTTTATCCATCCATCTATCCATGTATAAAAAAGAGACAAACAACGAACGAGGCAAAGACGACTGTTTGTCCCCATATCCTCATACATCAAAATTGAATAACGCTGAAAAGCCTATTAAACCAATTCGAATACTAATTGCAGAAAACAACACTCAAACCACAAGACAAAGCGATAACCATACCCTTTTCTAGCAACCTTTGTAATTAGACCCTCCCCACCCGTTTCACTGCAACAAAATAGGATTGAAAAGGGGTAATGTAGAAACATTAAAGGATCAAACAAAGCTGGTCCAGTTAATAGCTAAGAACCGAGTTGGGAGGTCCACCGGTCACCTCGCTAATTGAATGTGTCAATCATTTTAACAACGCAAATGAATAGGGCATAGAGTTAACACAGCCAGTATACCACGACCCCTCTCAAATCTACCTTAAGACAACTTACAGTAATGAAATACGAAATCTGACGGGTCTGTTGGGATGGTATTTGAAAATGACAGATGCCCGAGGCATGCCATCGTTCACCGGTACATTAATGTCAGTTAATACCGGACAGTACTAATTGTAGAGTATTTTCCAGTAAACTCATTACCGTAGTACTTAACGCTTGGGGCACGCGTAGAAATCTGTAACAGATTGGTGTTTCTTAAACGTCCGCGTCTCACTGTTTGTCGGTTAACAAGTGAGAGAGTTCTACACGTCGCGGAAGATTGTAGGCGACCACTTATCACGTTTGGATGTGAAAATTGTGAAAACATGAGAGTATGCTGCAGTTAACATGTAGGTACAACCAAGTGCAAAATCTGTGGTCGTCGACTTAAAAGAATCTTTTTATTGTTTTTTTTATTTCATTGAACTGAATAATCCAATAGTATGATGTAATGTTATGTTATGAACTGTAAATCAAATCGTAACATTTAAAATTTATTTTTTGTGTTGAACATGACTGTACGTGCAAAAGGAAATAATCACCCAGATTTCCGATTGAATCAAAAATAAATAAAATTACGTGTAGCGATTCTGTTCTGTTTTTTTACCAACGCCAGTTGTTACCCAGTCGAATCATTGTCAATTTCGACGTTGAACAGTAATGAAAAAGTTATAAAAAACTATATTTACATATTGAAAAGGATAAATCTAAATTGATTTCAAATATCTCTCGATCTCAACTCACTACATCACTATTATTAAATCAAAGTCCAGACACTTTATTTACATTTACAGATTTGAAGTGCCGTCGTATGGTAAAAAAGATAATTTGTTACAATAAATCATAGACAAGTAATATATCATGTAATTTCGTGTATGTCTGACGTACCTCATTACCATAAATGAAATGGATATGTGCCGCCGTGTCTTTTGATAACGTCTACAAAACAATAACAGTGGTAATGGAAAATAAAATTTCATTACCATACTATTACTACACGAGTCTGATATCTTTGGAAGATTATCTAATATTCACTGTTTTTTAACAAGAAAACTTATGTGTGGTCGAAGGTGGTAAACAAGTGTTTGGCGACAGATTTTCGACTTGAAGATGGTTGTCAGACAAGCGTCCTCTGTGGTTTTTTAACTTCTAATTGACCTATGAACTTGAAATTTGTTGATAATGTTTATTATTATGTATATTTTACTTAGAAATACCAACATATTGATAAATCAGAATTTTTCTCTGAAATTCCCTAATTTTTCCTATTACAATCAACTTAATTTTTCGGTCAAATGCGTAGCACAAAAGGGATGCGGGCGGCGGGAAATCTGCCATTCAGCCGGCTTATATTCTACATTTGGTACGGAACCCGCAAAGTCCGACACGCACTTGGCCGCTTTTTGTGTTATGGGTATAAAATAAAAAGATTTCTTATTATTTATCCAGCTTTTAAAACAACAAATATTTAACTGTTTATTTAATTAGGTATTCAATTATATTTTTATAGTTTTTAATTATAATATAACGATAATTCCTAGACATTTAATTTTAATACTAATAATCAATTCACCGATAATTATAAAAGCCGCAGTCATTTCACCTATTAATATTTAATAACATCATCAGATCTAGAAAAAATAAACAAAAAATCACCTGCGTCAGTTTATATTAGTAAAAAAGTAATCGTTATTTGCACCTGCGAATCGTAATCGATTTCCTACGGCACATCTCTTTAGATGTGTAGCCAGCGACAGACGTCACGCTGCGTGTGCGCACCCCTACTGTTTATACGCTAATGTTTCTTTGTAGACTTACTACAGATTTTATCGATTTATATTGCGTGAATAGTTCGCAATCGGAATGGGGTTATCATGTATAATGGATCGGCGTCTTTGTACATTACTATAACATAATACGTAACTTGTGGTAATAAAGAGATTGTAATCATAAGTTATTTACGAGGGAAAACGTCTGGAAAGCTTTCTTTACGAAAGAAAAAAATATTATTTATACATAAATTAATAAACATTCAGAAATAAATGTAATGCCAAATAATAATAATTGAAAAATACTTAGTACAACAATTCAGATAATTTTTTTTGAATTACTTGTAATAAAAAAGATCATTCGAAATCCGAAAATAATTACCACAGCGAACTTACAAAATAATGATTTCCATCAGAATAGGATCCCAAGGTTAGGACCCCATTTGGATGATGAATATGGCTAATTCAATCAGCTGTGGGATTGAATAGGCTCGATTGGTAGCTGATTGACCTCCGCTGAGTGATATATTACGCTTATTAACCTACGGATTTCGATTTGAAAAATTTAATTGAATTTATAATAAATAATTTGACAGTTTTTGGACCGCCTTTGTTTGGTAATGGTAAAATAAAGTTCATGTAGGTAAGTTTCACAAGTCGCTTTCTATGAAATTTCTCTGTAATAGCATATTTATGTACTGATTCTGACGGGGGCTTGAGATTAGTGAGGTTTATTCTAAGCTTACAATTTGATGCCATGCGAGTATGTTGATATATAATTTCTCCACACAATTTTATATCAAAGCCTCAACAACGATGTCGAGATAGTTTATAGCTAGTGAATTTGTCTCCAATGTTTTTTTTAAATATTAGGTTATTTTATTACTGAAATACAATTAATTTTAATTACTTCTAACTTGCCTAGTTACCTACTACTTTTGGAGTTGAAAGTACTTATTATACGATACACAAAACATACCTATAGTACCTACATATAGTAAAAGTTGTTTCTAAGAATGAATACTTTTGAACCCTAAAAAGTTTAGTTAGGTAATAAAATAAAAAAAACAAAAAAAAACATAGATACTTATGTCATACTTTAGTGACAGTGGTGGGAAATAATTTACAAAGAAATACTTACGAAACACTACGAGTATTTCTAAGGGTTAGGGTATGTTATTTTATTTGCTGTTAGTTTTAAATTTTTAAGGTGAGCTTTTCTCTTGCATATCTTTCTTTTGGTTAAGTTTATACCATGACGCTATTTAAACTAAAACGCGCTATATAGTGCCCCAACAGTCTTATGAAAAAATTATACAGCGCAAAACAAACTGGCAATAATTCGAAAAAACAATAGCGTGTCCATGCATCTTAAGATAATTATGGGACAGGATTATTTACAATAAATTCCGGTGTTAATTATATCGTGAGTGGGTCGCGGGCACAAAGGGGGCCGGCGCGGGCGCGTGTTGATTTTCAGTTTATTTCATTAGATCCGCGCTGCGGGGTGCGCCGGAGTTGGTCCAAGACGCCGGTGTAGGGTGGCCCTAAGGGCATATTTACGTCTCTGTTTGAATACAAAGATCAGAATTAGTATTTTGCTAATAAATTAAATGTATATTTATTGAACGAATCAAATCTCCATAGCGAAAATTTATTTCACTGTGTTATGCTAGGTGGAAAAAATCAACTTTAGTACCTCAAAATCAACTGAGAATCACTACACGAACAAACCTTGCTTGCAATATCTTGCATACTGCGTTGTGCTACTCCAAACAATCGATATTAAAAATAGCTCATTTTCTTCATCGGATAAAAATACAACTATTTTTCCTAAAATATAATTATCTATTTTCTTTATCGTCGTGCATCGTATATTTGAATAAGTTTGTATGATCTCAGTTGTTTTTCAAGTTCTATACACGACTATAGCATGGTCACCCTCCATTGACTATAGGGTTCACCTGCCTGCTTAAAAATGGTAAAATATAGCATTTTTAATGAAGCAACCTTTTCAATTTTCGGCTTTACGGCCTTTATCGGCGTGACATCGGCCCTAATCAAGCTCGTTTGCTTGTTTCTAAGCATTTTTTGTTTTATAGTCTGTATTATTTTAGTGCCAGCGTTGATTACCTTTCTTTTTTAATTTTAAAATTGGAATCATCAGTGAATATATTTGGTAATTGAATTTTTGTGATAGTTTCATGAGGGCTAATAGTTCAGAGTGTGCCGCAGGCAGGTTGTCACAATGTCTATGTAAATGTTATTAGTTTCATGCGGTGATATGTAATTAAAATATTTGTTTGATCTCAAAGAGACGAAGCTTTTTAGAGAGTTTAAGACACAAATGACTTGTTGTTAGGTAAAAGACAATGTTCGGTTGAGTTGTGGTTTTGTTTTTACATATCATTTTATTTATTTCCTGTTACCCAAAGGTTGCCTGGAAGTGATTGCTTAAGCAATAAGGCCGCCTAAATTGTATTCTCTTTCTTAATTTTATATGTATTTACTTTTCCTGTATGCATTGATCTTATTTGTAACTATCGTCCTCTATGTATTTGGAGATTACAATAAAGTTTTTTTTTCTTTTACTTTGTATAGGCTTGTGTTTGACCACAATCTCACTATGGTAGGTGATGATGTGGCCGAAGGTGGTAAGCACACAAAGCCTAGAAGGATCTGGCTCTCAAGTGCAGCTGCCGGAACACATCAATAGGTGCTTGGCTACAGATTTTCAACTTGAGGGTGGTAGCCAGCCAGGCGGGTATACTACAAAGTACCCACCCTACCACCGTGCTATGGTTTCCTCACGATGTTTTCCTTCACCGAAAGCTCAAGCTCATTGTAGGATTCGAGCCCACGACCTTCGCCGCGGCGTCCGACGTCACTACCACTGAGCTATCATCGCCTTGAATATTTCATTCATTCATTCATCCTTTGTTGAAATTTATGCAATTTTTATGGATGTGTTTTTAGTAATAGACTTAAAACTTAAATAAAACGATAAATTCTCCCGTTCCAACTCTTTGCAAAAACATGGTCACTTTGACAGCCAATCGCATCTCAATGACAACTTCATCAAGTGTACGTGTAAAATACATGTGTATAATAATATCAGAATAATGACACGTGTCGCTAACAGTGTTTTTGCCTTTTCCACCACTCGTGCAGTAATAGCTTTCCTATTCGTAATGTGTAATATTGTAATTTGTTGTCAGAGATATAGAGTTGGTATGGAATGTGGTCAAATAATTTCCAAATTAACTTGATGTGACAGCTTGATTTATCATGAAATACCAAATTAAGTATTCGCATGCCTCTTGATCAACAAAAGATGAGTTAACAACTCTGATTGGAACAGCTATTTATTTTGACAAAATATTTCCTTACCACTTAATGTGATGGCGATTTTGACATTGTATATCTAAAGAAGACCAAGGCCTCTTAAACATCGAATAGGCTTTCTATATAGATAAGAGAACGGTATATGCCCGCTTCAGATAATATTTTATCGCGTCCATTAAATATAAGATCAATGTATATAAAAGTTTATCGTACACATTACCGGGGAATCTCACGTTTTTGTACAAATGCTCTTCAGTAATGTTATACTGTTCTCGTGAGAATTTATCTCATTTTTAGAATAAATCTACCTCCTACGTTAGAATTTTAGAATTGGAATGACTTCCTGTAATGCCGGATATGCAATGCGGTAATTAATTATTCTTCTCTAGTTTTATTCTTGTCACTTCCCCTCCGCGGTTTTAGATAGGTATCTAAAGGTCTAAAACAGGTGCATCCTCGAAAAACTTTGAGTTTTTGTAATAAAATGTATTTTAAATTTTCTTCCAAAGTACGATGTATCAAAATGCCAAATTTCATTAAAATCCGTTGAATTACTACGGGATGATTGGGTATCAAACATCCACAAAAAATTGTATTTAGTTGGACACTTCCGATTAGTTAGCAGGTATATGCTAAGAATATGAAATACTCAATATTTTATATTGTTTTTAAAAATATATTCAGTTAGGTACTGGATCTTGGGTTACAAAAGTTCAGATGAGGTAAGAAATCATTTAGTAAGTCTGAGTCAAACAATAGTTAGATTTATTTAAGTCAGAGTGGTACCGTAAAAAGTAATTGTCACGGTAAAAGAAATCGAAAATATTTTACCCCAAAATATCTAACATGTTACCTAATATAGAAAGAAAGAAAATAATTTAAATAGCACTTATTAGAGAAGCAATTAAGAAATTCAAGTAAAACGTGATAATGTATGTAATTATTAGGATAAGAACCTACCTAGCATGTGTTTTAATTGTGAAAGAGCGCAACGCCTTCAAACTGCGTTTATAGTTTGCCGATAAAATACTCATTGTTTTTCTATTTTATACATCCAGGAAAAGGCCTCAATTTGACCAAGAAACCTTAAATATGAAATCCAACTAATAACACAGTAATGAAGAGAAATCCGTACATATTGTAATTCCAACGTTTTACGAAGATGGCATACACATGTAAATTAGCTTTAACTGCACCGTCGTCAATAAACGCGGCAGTTAAATTTATTACCAATGTTACTTTGATGTTAAGTTAAATAACCTATTTGACTTTGAAATCGTGAGGAAGATTTACTATTGAGGTTTCATCGTAAGAGAAAAATGTTTACTATGTAATAGCTATAATACTCGTGTAATATCGCCAGTGTAGGTGATGGTGTGGCCGAAGGAACGACCAGAAGGGAATAGGATGTCAAGTGTAGCTGCTGGAATACACCGGTGATTGATTGGTAACAGATTTACAACTTGAGGAACGCGTGTAAGACCGTGGCGAAAGGTACTAAGCATTTAGTTAAAGTTTCAATTGGTAATCGAAAGCGATTCAGTAGTTACGACATGCGGACGCTGAAAAAGAATGACAAAAATGGAAAGGGGCTTCTATTTCAAACCAGTAGGATGTAAAATGAGCTCCCTGTTACATTTTACCTTTGGCTCTATACCATGGCGTTCTTCAAAGAGGGCATAAAAAGAGCTCTGCATGGTCAGCAACGCCCTGGCGATCCCCTTGTTTTTGCAAACGTCGTGACCTTGGTTGTCATAAAAAAAGAAAAGATGATGAGTACGGTGATAATGATTCGATATGGTTGACTACAATTTTGTTAGCATAGGTATTATATAGAAGGTCAGAAATCTTAAGAACAATAAAGACATTCGTTTATTGAATTCCACTTCGTCTTAAATCATGTAAATTAGGGATGTTTGTATTCAAGATAAATGATTGTTTGAGAAAAAATAAAACATGGGTGCATTAAAAAACGTTAATTACTGTATGATTGTTAATTTATCAAATTCATTTATTTGCAAAAGTGGGTACGTAATTATAAGTTAATAGAATAAAGATCAGCCACATAGACAGCCATTTGGTATGCAAATTAATTAAATAAGTAGACGGTAATACAATTTAAATTAAATTAACTAAATTTGAGTTTACATAATTAAGACGCCATATATCATCAAAATACTAATCTAACCATAAAAAGTAGATCATAGTTTGATGTTGTATGATTATGACATCTTAATATTTCGTACAGAATTCTATTTAAAAATTACCTTCTATTACCTACTGTTACTTTATAATTGAATAAAAAGTAGCTGATTTGACATTGCTTTTCATTGGTTAATTTATTCGGTAGGTATTACATCGGTTTCTTATACTATTAATTTGATGAAATAGTTTCGCTAACAGCTGCTGCGGGTCAGAAAAGGTTCGCGTTTGGTGAGCGCTGCGCGAGCGCGGGGGCGTGTCCCACTGATCCATGAAAAACGCTCTCGGCTCCCGCTGAGCTCGCGGACGATTGCTAAACTAGGGCTGCCAATTATAGGTAATTATATATTAAAATTCCTGGTTAATTTAGTTATATTTATGTATGTTTTTAGAAATCATAAGTAGAGTTTATAAATATGAATATGATTTTTAAACAAGCATACCTACTTACCTAATCTTGTTAAATTTAAGATTGCTAACCTTTTTAAGCACAGTATAGGGTTTTACCCACGAAAAATATATAGACTTAGTACGACTTAAACCTTCAAATGTAATGCATGGTGAACCAAAAAAATATCTAAGTATAGTGCAAGTTGCTGATCTAAACATTACCACCTATCAAAGATCAAAAACTACAAACGAAAAAACATTAATATTAACGTCACTCACTTTGTGCAATGAAATATAATTTCCATGAAAAATGGTTTATTCCGCATTTTTTATTACCTACATGCGTATTCACCACTTTTGGGTAGGAATTAAACAAAATGTTGAGTGCCAGTGCCAACCCTGACCTCCAACTGGGAGGAAATCATTAATTAGTTCAAGAGAGTTACCCCTAAACGAATGAAAAAATCTTAATAATTTGAAACTCCATAATTGGATATTACAACAAAAATATTGCATTCTTAAAACAAGAATGGCCCATTCAATTTCGGTTCAGCTCATTTGTTATGATGTTTGTCTATGGCTTTTTTGTTTCACTCCGTGATAGCTTGCCCCTTGGCGTTGCCCTTTTAATATGAGAAATGGTAAGCAATTTATTATTCTAATTTACGGATCAGCATATTAATATTGGAATAGATGTTCTTTGATTTATTTTTAAACTTTACTTTATTATTGTAATAGTGCGGGATATATTTGAATACTGTAGAAAATAGTGGAAAAGGTAGCTCTAACCACCCTAACTGTCTGTTTCCAGATATCGATTTTAGATATAGATCATCGAATGTGCATCTTTTCGCAATCAGTGAATTGCATGTTTTTTTTAGTCTTCTGTCACGAAAATGTATGAATAATGAATATCTGTAGCGGAATGGTAGCTTTTATATTATTTTATTTGGAAGTAATATGAAGTTTTATTTTACCTTTGGCCTTCTCCATTAGTAGTATAGTGTAGTATAGTCGACTTTATCCGAAAATAATTAATATCTGGATTATTTTGTTGAACAATATTGTAATAAGTACCTACATGATAAATTATTAAAAGACAAAGAGATCGGATAGGGAAAAAAGACTGAAAAAAAATATATTTTTAAGTTCCCACAATTACTAATACAATCAAATTAAACTTACATTAAAAAAAACTATTTTCGTGATCGTGATCTCCAACTGCCATTACGTGGGTGCGCGGGCGCACCGACGGCGGCGGCTACTCGGATAAATCATTGTGGCGCTTCTTGATCCTCATTGGTTGTAGCTTTGATTGATGGAGTTGCATCATGCACGGTTCAGCCGAGTAGATCAACTGTTTAGGGGTCCTACCAATGATGTGCGTAACACGGTAATTATTTTACTTAGGACTTATTCCGTAATGTTATTTGTTTTACCTAATGGCGCCTAGACTTTAACGAACTAATCAATAAATTTTACAATAAATCGTGACTTTATCAAGTCGATTATAGTAGTTTCATATTACAGAAATCATCCGTTTTTAAATAAATCAACTACTTTTTTTTATATAATCTTTGTTGCATAACAAACCATCAATTTATTTCACCGATTTAATACGCTCATAGAGATCTTTTAACAAACCATGCTTAATCTATTATTGCGAATTAAGTTTATTGTCCAAAATAACCCATCGTTTTGTTAACAATTCGTCACGAATAATCGTAACATTCACAACAATGTTATAATTAATTTTTATCGTACGCTTTAATTATGCCTTTATTAAATACTAACTGACCGTGTATTTACGAGCATTACCAGTATTTATCGATTGTCGGGCGACCGTTATGGGTAATCGATATTCGGATGTTTTGTATCTATAGGGGAGCGTGATCGGGCGTATCGATTAATTATGAGAATTGATTAGCGGTGGGCGTGGCAGCACTAACGAGACCGGGCCGTTTTCGTGTTTGTTTAATTACTTTTGATTCCGCCTCCACACCGATCATGCGATCCTTGGTCTTGGGACCACTTTTGCTTCTGGTTTTTAAAGAACTAATAATTAGGTAGAAATATTATCTTTTCATTGATGAGTTAAACTCAGGAATTCCAGTGAAAATGATACTTAGTTGAAAGCTAAGATCCCATTATTTACCAAAATCTGACAACCTCATCTCAGTATTATAATCATAGTGTAACAAGATTCTTCATATGTGATATTATTTATAGTGAGCTTTATCTTGTGGTGTTACCTACCTATTATTTTGCATGGAAATAGCTCCCGCAAAATTCTCGACTAATAGAAATTCAGATTGACGTACCTAGCACCTATTATCCAGTTAACCTAAGTCTACAGCATAAAATATAACCATGATTATTTGATTACTCCGAAATTCTAAGAAATAACAATAACCTGTCTTAACAAAAACTGACGCGCCCTTTTCACACGGCCGAGTTCTAGAGGGCCTTAATAAAACATACAAAAATGTTCATTTCGCCAGTGTTTTTGTGTGGAATCATAATTAGATTTGGCGAAGTTCCTCCCTGCCCAATAACAGGCTTTTGGCTAATGTTACAAGCGAGAAGCGGAATCATCCATTGGGTTTTACCTGTAGTCAGTATTAGTTATAGAAAATAGGTATTATATACTAGCTTTCGCCCTGCGGTTTCACCCGCATTCTCGAGGGATCTTATGTTTTTCCGGATAAAAAGTAGCCTTTGTGTTATTCCAGACTATAATCTATCTCTGTGACAAATTTCATCCAAATCCGTTCAGTAGTTTTGCGTGAAAGAGTAACAAATATACATCGAGACATTTAGGATTTGTTACTTCAAGATTCTAGGTACCTAATTGTTGATTTTGAGTGCTAATATACTTGAAACACTGAATAGTAATATAGCAGTTTATACTAGATAGATGAGGTGATCCAACGCTTCATCTCATAACCTGCACTAAGCTTTAATAAAAACCTGTCGAGAGGCGGAGTCCAGTAGATGAACTCGTGAGGATAAAAATTCGATTACAATTAAATTAACCAAGCTCATATTTATTTTACATTAATAGCTATCTGATTTCGGAACTAATTATAAAAGTGAAATTTTTATTTTCACCAAGGTTGTGCCTTCTTCGGGCCATACGTTAATTATTAAGTTGGTATTTAACTTGGTTTTCTTTGTCCTGTAAATACGTTATTATGTAATATAAAGACATATGTCTTATTCTGTGGTTTTGACTCTAATTATGGAATTGTGTTAACTAAGTACCTACGCTACGGTAAGTCCTTACTAATATTATAAATTTTAATGCAAAAGTTTGTGAGTATGGATGGATGGATGTTTGTTACTCTTTCACGCAAAAACTACAGAACGGATTTGGATGAAATTTGGCAGAGAGATAGATTATAGTCTGGAATAGCACAAAGGCTACTATTTATCCCGGGAAAACATAAGTTCCATCGGGAACGCGGGTGAAACCGCGGGGCAAAATCTAGTATGTCTATATTATGTCTATAGTTAAGTGTGTCTCCTGCTAATTTGTATTTTAAGTAGTCGTTTCCTGTTTTAAATTAATTATTTCGTATCAAGCTTGAAGGTAAAGGGTATGAAGCACTTAGTAGAGCTTGCTTCATACCTTTTGTTTTGTAATCCACCTACATCCTATCTACTGTTGAGCAAAATGTGTCACCACTCATACCGCGACTCCGGTCCTGTGCAGGTCCCAGCCAGAGATTAACTAAAACACCTACAATTCTGTGTTCCTTTTTTAATACCGTTCTTCTGTATTTCAATTAGGTATAAACTAGAAACTTACAAATATTTGCTAATTTGATTGAGTTTTTGGTAAGATCAAATATTTATAATGATTTATGGCATTAGGTATTAGAGGAGGCATAGTTTTAGCTGATGTAGTAAGTCAACATTATTTCTTTGTCTTTTCCTCATAAAATAAAATTTTACGTGCGTGTCTGCATGGCAAAAATTCTCTCAATTCATTAGTATTTTTCTTTTTTTTTAAGAACCACTCTTTTACCATAGTGACATTGTTCGTATGTTGGCTTACTGCTTTAGATACGTTAAATTTTACTGTGAGGTTTAGTTTATTAATTAAATTTCAAAGTCAATAATTAGTTTTGCTTCCTAAATTGCTTTAACTGTCTTAACTGTTTTTAATGTTCCCAGTAGAAGACTACCGAACGTGATCCACGACTTTTTTCTATATCAAATCATCAGCTACATTAATTGAATTTTAGATTAATAGTTATTGGGAAATCACAATCCAAAATTGGTCGGCCCACGCTTGCCCCTTCCCACGACGGTATATAATTGAATATGTTATTAAATTATATTATAATTAGATACGATTACGTAATTAATGAGTGTGCTCGGTATTGTCTCGAGCCATGATGGATGGATCATTGCAAACGGTTAGCTGCCACATTCTTCAACTTACGACGTGTAATTTGACGATGATTGATTCTTAATGATTGTTGAAAGTCGAAGAAGTTTGTATCACTTTTTGCTTTTTTTAAAGCTCTTGCTTTTTGGTGTTTGCTTTATATTTGCTAAAGGTATTTTTTTAACCCTTTTATTGTTGACATTATATTCAATCTCGTCAAAACTTTCATTTTGCTTTACCTTGCGTAAAGAGGAACGAATAAAAAACTGAATTTTCAATACTTTGTTTATTACACTACAAGATTGAATTTACAATGATTTCGATTTCTAAACAAAAAGGAAGCTTAGACACTGGTTTTTTCAAATTTAATTTCGATGTAAACTTTATTTCACTTGTCTTTGGTGTTACTGAAAATACATTATTTAGTTCTTCAGAAAATTTTAAAATAAATAAAGACATTTGCTTATTTTCAGAATGAAATCTTATACTATTTCTTTAAGGCATTTGATAACAACATCTTTAATATTTTCTCAATTTTTATTGTTTATATGCATATTTTTTACAATATATAATGAAAAAAAAGACAGAATCTTGTAAATAATTATTATAATAATAAAATTATCACTTCTATAAATCAGAGCTTATAAATAATTAAGTACAACTTACATACTACAATAAATAACAATAAGGCCTATAATGGACGGATTTTAAGTAACTGCACCGTATCTTAGAACCAATATAAAGAGATATATCTCATCTATTCAATACTTTATTTTACACAACTTTATTATGCTAAGAACATTTTATAAAACTTGTCACCCCGAAGTAATTTGTAAAAATGGTTTTCTATTAGCCTCAGTAAAGTTTTAACTCATCATCGAAAGATTTTTTAAATAAAATAAAGGATGTAAGTAATTTCGTAATGGAGTATAAATTAAGAAAAAAATCCTCCACTAGACTAACTAAATTCCTTGTGGTACACGAGATTGTCAAATAATATTCTTGATCAACAAAAATAATTAACTGTAGCATTACCATTATACCAACGAAAATAATTACTTATTTGCACATGCGCAATTTCAAATTGACTTCAATATTATAATTCAACATGCATAAAAGTCATCGCAGTAGCATAACTCAGTCAGCTTTCATCTAAAACCAGCCTCTTGAAGACTGCCATAACAATGTTGGTGATGCTGTCCACAATGGAACAGGACCGAGCTCAACTAATCAGGTCAGTGTGGTGTCTTTGTCTTAAAATTTCAAGTCTCAATTCATGTTCTCTGGCCGCCATTCTGAGTGCTGCTATGCTTGAGCTTCGTCTTTCTACTTCTTGAGCTGGTGGTTGCGGGGGTGACTCGCTGCCGGGGGAGATCGGGGGAGAGACAGGGGGCGGGTCGGGAGACTGTCGGGGGGCAGCAAGCCCTGCGAGGAGGGAGTGGAAAGGAGGGCTGGAGGTGTAAAGTGGGGCGCTGAAGAGCGGCGGTCGGGGTAAGGGGGCGCCGAGGTATTGGGCGCCGAGGACCGGTCCTCCCGCGTATCTGTTGACAAGGAGAAGATAATTAATCTAGGCTGCCTGCTCGAAGCCAAATAAATAAATATAAATAAGGACTGGCCTAGGGATAAAAATAGAATAATCCAGATCCTGACAAAACACTAATGCCCCCAGCATTGCACTAATGCCCTTTTCTGCGTGCTTCAGACAAAGATGATAAAAAATATTATAGCTTTACCTAAAAGATGCTAAAGCATTCGTGTCAAATGGCTTTCTAAAACCAAATCCAAGTTGTGAAAATGGATTCGGCATGGAAGCGACGACGGACGGAGGGGGCGCGCCTCCCCCTCCCGTCAGGTAAGGGTTGTATGGGTGACCTTGAGGTCCAACCTTCTCTTGCTTTCGCCATTTTGCCCTTCGGTTTTGGAACCAGACCTGCGAAAGAATTGAATGGTAATTAAGAGGTAGTAAACTTGCATATCCGCGAAAGGTGTCAGTTGATTTGACAGACTATTTAGATAGTTCTACTTATCACACTTGACATTTAAATGAAATTTAAAACGAATGGAATAGGTATATACTTTTTAGGAGGATTCAATTCCGTACCAATCTTAAAGGGGTTTACATGTCTAGGGTACACATTAATTATACTTGGTTAAAGTATCGTCATTAGTTTTCAGCCATTTTCTTTTGGAAAAGGTCTTTTTTACAAACTTGATCGAGGATCACTGTGGAAGAAGCGATTGCGACGTCTAAGTATGAGCTTTTTAATTTCGTTCGCATAAAAATCAAATAAAAGCTTTTTTTATTGAATTGCAAACTGTTCAATTAAACCAATTGGATTAATGCCAGTATTTGCTAAGGAATGATCTGCCTGAGACCAATTAAGCACTCATTTACAATTTTCCGTGGAAATGTGAGCACTTTAACAAATCGTACTACGTGCTGTGTTTATAAAGATGCCATCGTGGGATATTTAAAGAAATTAACTTCTCGCTGGGAAATGAACTGGTTTTTCTATAGTAGTTGTATAAAACGAATCTAATAATATACAAGAAGATTAAATTCAGCCTAAAATCAATTGAAATACTCACGAAAATCATTATACTTCTACTGGGAATGTCTTAGTCTTCACACTTTTCCGCTATTGCCATAAAAGCATCATCCACATATAGAAGTCTGACTCATTAATGCTTATCGTATTGTAGTAAATGCCTATCCATTTTTGAGGTGTGGCATAAGCTATCAACTTAGTAATACCATAATTATTAATGTCTTTATGTCTCTATCAAGAAATTGTATTACTTACAATTTTATTATAACATATCAACTCATTACGAAATTGAAAACGACAAATAACATGGTTGATAGGAAAAACTGCACTAATACTTTATTAATAGTGACATACTATTGAACCTGGATTTACTTGGACTTGTAAACATAGTTTAATACTTGTAAATATAATTTCTGTCTTATTGAAACCAGTTTAAAAAGGTTATAACAAAAATACTTGTTTTCTTCTATTTTTCTAACCTACACTTAGTAAATAGTCGAATCAATAATAATTCAATGTGACCAAATGAAACCGGTCCTATTGGAAATTCTTTGGGGAGGCCTATGCCCAGCAGTGGACGTCTTGCGGCTGAGATGATGATGAAATGAAACTTGCACATTAATTCGGTACACCATAGTTCTGTCTCAATTATTTATTTACCTTAGTTTGAAACATAATAAATATTGACCATAAATCTCAGTAGGTAATTATAAGTTGTTAGAAACGGTTAATTCTACTAATAAATAAATAAAATAAGTTATCAGAAGCAATTATGTTTTAAGAATGCTCGGCTGCTTGCTAACTTCCATAAACATCGTCATTCAAACTATTTTGTTATTAGTTAGTATAGATTTCTCTACAAAAACCAGTATCTACATTCTCAAAGGTTTATTACTTCCAATCAATATAGAATGAAATATTTATAGCCACAATATTTATGTTTAAAAAACTTAACAACAAAACCATACAGTCATTATGTAAACTGCAATTTTTATGGCAATTTAAATTAATTCACTTATGATAAATACTTCATTGTAAAAAATTAAACGCGTTTCTGTAAATGTCGATGCGGTTTTAGCGGATGCTGTGCGAAACAAGAAACTGTATGTAACTGTACCACAATGTAACGACCCACAATTTAAAAGCGGCCTTAACTTATTAAGTTAACGTTCATTTTTGTTCATCAGTCCAATCTATTAAGTTTACAATGGACATTATAGATATGACTTCATACGGCGTCGGGGCCCGCGAATTTATAAATGTTGTAATTGGAGGCAAACATGGTGGCGGAATGTCGGGTACGGTCGGCACAAAAAGGCACCGACTGCGTCCCAGGTGCCGAGTTTAATAGCTTAACAGAGTTGAGCATTAAGGTAATGACCACGTCGGTTGGAGCTTGCAGCTATTGGGCTTGGGTGCGCTAAGATGTCGCTTGTTAGAGGAATTATGTGGCTTTATTATCTACTGAAACATCGTTCCTTAGTTCTTGCTTTTTATATAGTTAAAATATTTTTTCTTAAAGGACTAGAAGATGATGATGATGCGGACAAACAAACCCAATTGTTTCTTCAGACGAAGTTCTTATTAGTTTAGTTTCTTATCCATATAGAGAAACAAGAACAAAAAAAAATATTTAAGCTGTATAGTTTGAAGAATGATATCAAAGTCACAAAGACACCAGTTTACTATTATAGCTTAAATTAAAAAATGCACAAAGTGCAGAAGAATTTTTTACGGTTCGTCTCGTGGTAAAGCGCAGTTTTATGGGCGTGCTGCACCATGATCGAATCAACTGGTAATAATACAAGAAAATTGCTAATGACCTCATTTAATAAACAAGGGTTTGAAAAATATGCCTTTATTACTGAAATGGAGGTAGCTTACTATTATAATGCTACTGCGGGTTCATACGACATTATATTTAACGTAAAATAATACTTTTATCATAATAAAATTACTGCATAATGAAACATCTGCACGGTTATTCCCTAAACTATTATTGTCAAACGTTTTTTTTGTCTATTTGTATGGTCTTGTTACTGAAATTAATGGATTTGGAAGAATAGTTGTATCACATTTTTGGATTAATACGATTAATTGGATTAATTAATGCGTATAAATATATCCTGCAGAATATTAAATTTACGTATTTATATTCATGCTAGCTTTCTCACCGCGGTTTCACCCGCGTTCCCCAAGGATTTTATGTTTTCCCGGGATAAAAAGTAACCTATGTTATTCTCCATATCATAGGCTATCTGCATACCAAATTTCATCGTGATCGGTTTAGCGGTTTAAGCGTGAGAAGGTAAAAAACAAACAAACAAACAAACTCACTTTCGCTTTTACAATATTTTAGTTAGGATTAGGATGGTTAGGATCATTCTTTGGATATTCATATTATTCTTTGGATAGTACATACATACTTAAGTATATTTAATTTTTTTATTCAATAAGCATAAAATTGATTAAATATTATGAACTTGTTTATCACACTGTACACCTAGTAAAAAAAGTAATTATGTGTGCGTATATAAAACATTTGGAATTGCGAACGCACCTGTCCTTTGTGCCATGATACGGCTGCATTGTATGTAGAACTCGATCGATTTGTATCATTCGATTACTTTATCGATACACCACAGGCGATGATTATACACAATTACGTATTCGAATAGTCGCATCGATTGAGCAAAATAAAGCACTGGGACGACAAAAAGCGAGCATGAATTTAATGTTATTAAAAGATTCTTGGGGCATGGATCTATTAAGAAAATTCTATTTTTAAATGGAGGAGTTACAGTTTTACTTTTTATTTTAACATGGTAGTTTTTAGCAATTTTTATATCAGATAGATAAAAACATGATAGGACTGGTGTTTTTCACCAAAATTCAAAAATAAATTTAATTCCTACTTATAAAATTAATTATGAACGGAAATGCATTTCGTAAAGGAAATATGTAAAATCAGTACCTATCTTCTTTATGTGAAATATATACTTACATTTTAGATAATCTAAACATGTAATGTGATATTTGGCCGAAGGTGGAAAATGAACTGAAAAAATGAACTCTATGAGAAATAAATAATTATTTTATTCCAATAAAAAATAAACTATAGTCATTTAAATTACATAATATTTATTCTGCTATGATTGAATTGAAACTGAAACGGAAGATAGAGAAGAAAGAGAGAGATAGATCTTTTATAAATACAAGAAATGAAGATGCCCACTCCATTTCACACTAAACTCTCGAATCAAAGGTAAACAGTTTATTATAGTGATCATTACACGAGTTGTTTCAGTTTTCCATTCGGTTCGGTCTGGTTTGATTAAAGGTTGTCAAGTCTTCGCAAACCTTGAAGATCGAGCTGTCATTGGTAACTATGAACCTATGCGATACATTTGTGCATATGTAGGTATCTACAGTTTGGTTAGATGCGGGAATAGTTTACGGGCCGGTTCGTATGATACAGTATACCCTGACTGCAACGACCGTCTCGATTCCCCACAGGCCAAAAATATGACATGAACATATCTGTCTCTTTTAAGTATAAGTTATATATTTAAATATAGTAGATATACCTATGTATTTCACATATATCTGGATGGTATAGTCACAGGCTTAAATACTGGGTGATTTTCAAATGGTATGTTATCCCGAAAAGGGATTGTTAGGGACATCATTTTGAACAACTTTCACTATGGGACCAACTTGATCAGAAGAGCAACTTTATTTTTCTCATTTCAGTACATTTCGAGCCGAACGCTCAGCTGATTTGTATGGTGGAGTGAAAAATAAAGTTGATCTGATCAAGTCGGGAAAGATGTTCAAAATGATGTCTCCAGCAATATACAACGCGTTCCCGGTATAAAAAGGAAATAATCGAGATAACAACTATCCTTTCCTTTAAGTTGGAACAAAACACACATTTTGAAAAAAAAAACTTTATGATCCTATAAGTAGTTTCGGAGTTCATCGCGGACCAACATCGTGACATGGGAATTTTATATCTTAAAATTTGCAAAATTCAAAAGGGATTTTCATTGTATTGATTGAATTTTATGGTGTAACAAACATAATATTTTTCAATGAATACTATTATGATATACGTAATAGGTGTTATCTCATTGCAATCGTTATTTCACAAGAAAATCACTTTCGAATGTTACTAAGTGTTTATATATTTATGCGCGTGACTGTACAAATCCTGCTTGTTTTGGAATCAGATGGCCGTGTAAGGAGAAATGTTCATATGATATATAATAAATTGGTCACGCAAAAGTTCAGTTATTTTCATGACCAAAATCATATTTGTAAAGAATTATATAATATAATATTATATGCACACAAAATTTCATAAAAATCGGTATAGCCGTTTCGGAGGAGAATTTTATATATAAGATTATCTTAATAAAAAATATTTATTAGTAATAACAAAGTAGACGTCATCATAAATTTTGCTATATTTATTGGGTATATATAAAGTAGTCGAAGCAACCTCTACTTCATGTTTACGAGTTATTTTAACAATTGAAATAGCCAATTTTCTTAATGCCACTTCAACAGCGCAATTAAACCTTGTATGTTGCCCTGAATGAACTTGTTAAATAATTATACAGTGCTGTAAAACCGTTTAACGATGCAATGAAATGTGGCGAACTTGCGATCTGTGTTATTTAAACTTGAAGCTGTAGCTATACTATGAACCTTAACCTTTTAAACTCAAAAAGGCTGTTTGAAAGCTCAAAGATATTTAGGTAAGATGGTTAATTTTTTTATAAACTCAATACTTTAGTTTTTATTTTGATACAAACTTCCGCTCTACGATATTACACGCGTCCCCGAAGGTTCCAATATTACCTCGGGATTAAATGTATCCTTTGTTTAATGACCTATGTATGTGGTTTATCTGTCTAATATTCACACAAACTTACGCTCGAATTTTCGCATATACATTGTGATAATGATGTAAGGGAAAGACTGAAGGCATTTGAAATGTGATGTTGGAGGAGGATGGAGAGGATCAGCTGGACTGAGAGGGTGACCAACGAGGAAGTGCTGACAAGAGTCAAGAAGAAGAGAATCTTGATAGAGACGATAAAAAATAGGAAGGGAAAGATGTTTGGGCTTATACGTCACGATGAACTTAACAAAATAAATAATTATAAATATAAATAAATAAATATTTGGGACATTATTCCTCATACACGACCATCTGACCCCAAACTAAGCAGAGCTTGTACTATGGAAGCCAGATAACTGATATAATACATATACTACTTTTCTTTTGTAAATACATACATATATAGATAATTACACCCAGACACAGGATAAACAGACATGTTCATGCACACAAATGTTTGTCCTGAGTGGGAATCGAACCCACGATCTGCGGCGTGATAGATAAGGTATCTTACCAACCACGCCAACCGGTCCGTCATATCTTGTGACATTCCTCACATTGGAGAGATCGACAGGAGCCCATCTCTTAAATATGGTACTATAAAGTTTCTGATTTTATAGAAGACAAGAATGCATTTAAATGAAATGTTCGCTACATAAACTATTTCATTAAAATTTTATAAACTTTGTTATTAGTAATTAAATTTTTACATAAATAAAAAACGAACAATGATCTATAAAAAATGTCCCTTGCTGAGTTTCTTGCCGGAGTCTTCTCAGTCCAAGTGTATTCCGAACCGGTGGTAGAATCATTTGTAACGTTCATAAGTGCCTTATTAGGGCCTAAACTGAATAAATGATTTTTGAATTTGAATTTGAATTTATGGCAGAAGATGAGACAGGATCACAAATTGAACATGGGACAAAATACATAGGATTGGTGTAATTTGGAGATATGACATGGACTAAGACAACCTAGGATTTATCGAAGTCAAAGGGATGGTATGACTGTATGTATCATTGTTATATTTACCTGTATTCTTGCTTCCGTCAGTCCTATTTTCATAGCGAGCTCCTCTCTGAAACAAATAAAGACACCTTTGTTGAAGAGACTCAGGAATATTATATTTTTTTTAGTTAATAATGTCCTCGATCGCAAAGGACCAACCCCAGTCATGACGTATGCGAGCACCGTGTTCGCTCACGCTGCTCCCAAACATCTCCACACCCTTCAGGTGATTCAAAACCGTTTCATGCGCAAAGCCACGGGCGCCCCGTGGTACATGCGCAATGAAAACCTCCACCTTGACTTAGGTCTCCCTACAATCAAACAATTTATAAAACGCGCCTCGCGCCGATATTTTGATACCGCAGCGCACCACGCGAACCCCTTGATAGTCAACACTATCACATACACCCCGTCCCTTATTTCCCGCATCCGTAGGCCTAGGCACGCCCTCAGCGAGCCAGACGATGCCATTACCCTAGCGCAGATCGAGGCCGAAGAAGCCCGCAAACAAATACAGATGCGAAATCGTCAACCTAGATTTCGTCCCCTCGAGGACCGTCGCGACGTCCTTCCCAGTCTCGTCCCGATTAAGAGGCCCGAGCTGCATATTAGCAATCCGACCGATCCCCAAATAATATATTTGCATGCTAAGCCCTCCCTCAGTCCCCAGGCAACGTCCTGAGCCGAGGTCGAGCCCCACAGGGGGCACCCTCAGGCTACCGTTGCCCAAAATTTATTTAGTTTTAGTTTTTAGTTTTAAGTAGCGGTTGAGAGCCCTCAGCGCTCACCGCAAAAGTCCGCGTAACGGTGGAAGAAGGTCCCCTGGACCCACCACCTTCCTGTTCCAGTCAAAAAAAAAAAAAAAAGGACCAACCAACCAAATAAAAAAAAAAATTCATCTACAGATCCATAATAACATAATTATTTTCAATATTTTTCATTCTTTTTATTTTATGTTAAGACTTGAAATAAACTTATTACGAAATTTGAAAATATCACAATTGACAATAGAGAAATAAGACTGTAAATATGGGAAATACCTAGGTATAGTGTTTTTATTTTGTATGAACTCGTGACGTCAGGACATATTTGTCTTGCTTGTTGCTTGCCGCGTACGAAGTAATTTTTACAGAAATTTAGAAAAATAATGTAAAAAGTATTTTACGCCAAAATGTTCAAGCCATAATAGTCAAAGAGGGTGATGACGCAGGAAAATGCTCAGATAACTTTTATTTAAAACTAGCTGTTCCCCGCGGTTTCACCCACGTTCCCGGTGTAATTTTTTTTTCATACAAAACTTTTCCAGACAATAACGAAAATTAAAAAAAAAAAATGGCCAAATTGGTCCAGGCGTTGTTGAGTTATGCGCTTACCAACACATTTTGCGATTATTTTTTATATTATAGATAGATGTTTATATCCTTTAAGTTAAAATATGTAGTTGCTATTTTTCTAATACACTAGATAGATATAATCGTATAATTAAATTAGATTAATCTAATTAGTGTCGATAACATGATAGTTTATCATAATATCATTAAAACAATTACCTATTTACGCACAATTTTTTTTTGTAATACAGATATAATCTATAAATTAGTATATTTATAATAAAATCCTGATACTAGAGTAATGTTTCTATTGTCTTGTATTGTATATTGTTGTCCGTCAAAATTAATCTTAAAACTTCATTCAAAGCATAACAAGAACACTTATTATTTTGATAATGAAATCTCACCTTGTAAATACATCTGGATAATGCGTCCTCGAGAACGCTTTCTCCAACTCCTCAAGTTGAAAACTGGTAAAAGTGGTTCTATATCTTCTCTGTTTCCTCTTGGGGGCGAACTCGTCAGCATCGTCGCTGTCCGCAGACCCTGGAGGTGGTCTTTCCGAAGCGGGCGACTGATCCGCTCGGGTAAGTTCGGGAGTGGTTCGGGGAGAGTCGTCTTTTGGAGGTTCCGACACACCCATACTGGCGTTGTACTTGTGGTAAGCCTGTTCGTGGTAGTAATCTGGAAAAAACAAAAAAAATGTAATTAACATTTTGTTTTATATATGACTAGCTTTTCCGCGCGGTTTCACCCGCGTTCCCGGGATAAAATATAGCCTATGTTACTCGGTGAAGATGTAGCTTTTTTAACGGTGAAAGAATTTTACATCGACGACCGAATCAAGAAATTTCGTAACGAAAAAATTCCGTAACGAAAAAACCTAACACCTCCAATGCTATGCTGTTTGTGAGAAAGTATATAGGTGTATAGGTATCTATTAATATCAAAGAAAAAACTTGAATTAATATCAGAGAAAAAAAAAAACTGCCTAAATAAAAAATAAATAAGATAGGCTTTGATCCTTCTCTCTCTCGCCTGTTACTTTAGTGTGGGTTATTTGCGTATATCGTCGCCTTAAAATCACTACCTTAATACAATTTCAGAAACTAATATATTAGGTAACATCCTATGATACGAACTTATTTTTGCCACTGTCTATCGTATATAACTTATTACAACAATACGTTATACGGTCCAGTCAGTTAATTACATTCTATTGTTTTCCTAAGAATACCTACTAAGTACCAATGTTGTCAACACTTCACATTGTTATCGATATAAATGCGGTCACTTACTCACGGGCGCCTATTAATTGCTTATCTATTTCTATAATCTATTTACTCGTTATTCTCATGTGACCTAACAGGTATGACATAATGGACACCTAATAATATCAAATACTCATTATTTATCCATAAGCGTATACACGTGAAGCTAGTATAGATGGGTTGTTTACCTGCCACTCTCATTACATACGAGTTAATTGCCTTCAATTAGTTTAATCAATTTGTTCGATAATTACTAATCGATCTATTGAATGTTAGGGTGGCGTGACCAGTTGAAATGCAGCAATGTATACAAAACAACTGATTGATTGAATTATCACATTTTTATGGTTTTTGTTTGGTGGGGTGGGATTGGTTAGCCTAGTGTAAAACTATCGATAAATAGATCGATACGTTGATTTAAAATGTAACTAGGTATAGGAAACAAAATAAAATTTATTACTTTTGCTATACTTAAATTATATAAGACAAATTAATTATTTTTAGTTAAGTTTAGAGTAAGAAGTATAAAATACAACGCAAAGCAATGACATAGTATTGACATTGCTTGTCCTGAAGTTTTTGTAATATGTCACATGTTACCGATACCCGCTATCGATACTTCGGCCGCGAGTAGAACACCACTAGTTTATAACCAAGTTACTTAATGAACTTGGCATTCAGTTTAAGTACAATTTATTTTTATAACACGGTTATTTCATGTATATGTACCAACAAATAACCTTTGGATAATTATAGTAAATTAATGGAGTAAAAAATTATTAATACTGTATGATAAATATTTAGAACATAATTAGTGATGACTAGTCGGTAAAGCAGGCCACTTTCTTTTTCTGCCGAATAGTCTCCGATTAGAGCGGACTACAAAAGTGGCCGGTCAGGAACATCACTAAAATAATTGTGACGAAATCAATGGGTAGGTACTAATTTAATTTCATCATTGAATATTATATTTTTATACAAGCTTCAAACATAAATGTCCGTAACCTGAAAGACCTAAACAATTAACGCAATTATTCAACTAAGTTGCATCTAAGGCTCTAAGCAATCACGTACTGATTTTAATTAAGACAGATAGATTCAAAGATTAATTTAGGTGAGGTATATAATCTGTGCAGACATTGTCGTGTTGTACAACGATTACAATGGTAATTTCAACCTCTGTTTCTTGTAATCAATTGTAATTTAATAAGTTAAAGTCATTAAGTCAATTACGTACTGATTATGGTGTTATGTATTTAATCGTCGTGTTATTACAATCAGTTCACGAGGAAAATAATATAGCCTTTAGTTGTTTCGTGTATTGTTAAACTGTTCACAACGCGGTAATTTTATCTGGTTTTTTTGTTGGAATTAAGCTTAGACATTGTTTATAAAGAGAGAGTATATTAATTGCTTATTATGTGAGTATTTCGAATAAAAAAGGGAGAAATAAACAATGAGTTTATAATAATGAAATATGTTAAACATCAAGAATTACGATTAACTAAGTAACAAGAAAAGGAAACTATTATTCTTTCAAGAGTAGATTTACTCCAAGGTCCAATTTACTCCAATTAATTAAATTAAATTAAATAGTCACATAAATTGAATATAAAAACAAAGATCTATAAAAATATGCCTTGCTGAGTTTCTTGCCGGAGTCTTCTCAGTTCAAGTGTATTCCGAACCGGTGGTAGAATCAATTGTAACGTTCATATGTGCCTTATTAGGGCCTAAACTGAATAAATGAGTTTGATCTTCTAGGTATAAATGTGGGGCGCTTTTAAATTAAATTATTTAGGGCCCGTTTCACAGATTACCTGTAAGTTCCGGATAGATTATCTTACATTATTGGATAATGCAGTTTCTTTCTTTTGAAATGAGCAGAATGAGACGGTCTGGAAAGATATCTACCAGATAAGGTCTCAGGAACTTATCTGCTGTGAAACAGGTCTTATTAAGTTACTTTATATTAATTTAAGGCGATAATAGTGGCGTGGAATACCGTGACGTATAAGTCGTGGGTTCGAATCCTATAGTGAGCATGAGCTCGTTGAAGGAAAACATCGCGAGAAAACCATAGTACTATAAAGCAGTACCCACATTGTAGTAGGTACACGCCCGCCTGGCTACAACCCTAGAATTGAAAACCTGTCGCCAAGCGCATGTAGCTAAGAGCCAGTTCCTTCCAGGTTTTTGTGAGCTTCAATCACATCAAACTTACTTAATAATTATTTCAAAAATGGAGGCTATTTGCAAGAATAACTTCAACAGTAGGTATTTGTTATAATAATTAATTTTATTTCATACTCGGTTAGGTACAATTTGCCAAATTAACGGAAATTGTACACAAATCAACCAACCCCCTCCCCCCACTCACTAACTGCTAGCGTAGTTCGCGTGTGATTAACTCAACTAATTACGTTAATAATAATCACAAATTACCGTTTTCCATTCTCGGAAACGTTTATGCTATTAAAATAAATACTATTTCTTCGTCGCCTTCCAAATTAAATAAATTTATTTAATTAATACATTTACATGACGCAAATTGGTTGGTAGTTAAGTTTTGAGTTTAATTAAATGTGGTTATAAAAAATGTATTTAGTTCCAAAATAAAAGTCTCGGCGACAGCATCGAGTCAATTTTCTATATAATATATTTTGTATTTTTATTTAAAATATAAAGTAAACTTTTTCACTGTACACTTTACAAACTAAAACAATAAAATAATAGATATTTAGATTAAGATAACCGTTAAAAACAAAAGAAAATCTGAAACTGTAAAGAATAATTAAAAAGAATAATAATTTAATTCACTCACATTCACATATTCCCATATTGAATAAATAACTGTTCAGTGATCACTAGTTTATAACTTGAGGGTAATGTTATGAATGAAATAATTCTATTATCGTAAAACAAAGCGTTGATAACAGATAATTCAATTTCCTGTCCAATGTTATCATAGGAACTGAATTTACAATTAATACGTATATAATCTAAGAATTGACAAATTACAAAGAAATTGGTTAGGTTAGAGAAACAATAATAAAGACAACCTGCGGCCCCCATAAAAGTTATGCTATTTTAATCCCCAAGTTTCATCCAAATCCATTTAGCTATTACAGTGTGATACACAAATATCTATACAAACACACATTGCATTTTTTTTACTTGCATTTTCATACCACACTTTAATTGTGGTAGTGATAGCCTAGACCACATCATTGCAACAATGGTGACATTGTGGTGAAATGTATTGAATGGAGAATCCATTCAATTGATTGGACATAATTGATTGAATTCACGTAATGTTACTCAAAGTTTTAAGACAAAGTCAAAGCCATTTATTCAGTTCATGCCCTGCCATGTTCATAGGAGGGCACTTATGAACGTCGTCGGCGCTACCGAAGTTATCACCGATCAAGATTAGATATTTTAATTTTGATATTAAAAAATATCTCTAACATTTATTTTAAAACGAGAGAGCACTGTATTTATGATATATATATATATACCTAAGTACCTAGGCATACAATATAATATAGGTAATATTGTTAGCGAAACCTACGTAAATATGCTAGATTTATTTGCTTTGAACTAAATATTTTTTTAAATTATTACTAATATATGAATGACACATAATTAACGCTTACCCTTTCCAATACTCGTCAATATTTATACACATGTGGGATTTACTTTATCAGTAAATTCTTCAATGAATCGAAATAGTTCTCAAAAACCCCTTCATTCATTGTCCAAGACTTCAATCAATACCTTATCTATATCATTACATAGATTATAATTATTACTGTAACTGCAAATATATTTTATCACAGTTGCCATATTTTGAACAGATAATAAATATCTTAAAAATGTTGCATTCGATCTAATTAAATTAGTAATGAATCTAAACGTACAACAAAAATACCGATGATTAAAACCATAATGATTAGATGACAATTGTGATTACAATACCGTCATCATAAATTAGGTGCGTATTCATATTTTGGTCATGAGTTTCTAGAATGGTATCAGAATTATGTGTCGTCATGACTCATTCATACATCGAATGATTTCCGCGTAACCTTAGTAACTCATTTCTCGTAATGACAAAAAATTATCAGTACTTCGCTTGCGGGAAAATTAAATAAATATTACATATATTAGTTAGTATTTATTACATATTTTGACAGTCGCATTTACTCTGGTTTAATTGCAATATGAATATAAATGTCAAAAAGAAATCATGAAAGTACCTAAGCAAATAAAAAAGCACATAATTTACCAAATTTTTAAGTAACAAAACGGACGCACCGTGGGCAATTATTTTGAATTTTATTTCTTATAACCTTAAGTATACCTTGTATAAAAAAAAATATAATCCAATTAATTTGTAACAACACAAGTAGGTACGTAATAAAAAAAGAATCTATTGTTGTCGATATCTACTCGTATATTTTATCGATAACCGTCAATGTATGTAGGTAATAAATATCAACATTTAAATAGTGCCTTGATGTTGTTTTTTTTGCGATCATGACGTCCATTTTGGTGTCAAATCTAATTGCAGTGGTTCTCTTGAGAATTTCAATTATCCTTCTACCTCTAGATGCCTTCCTAAAAATGACCTTAAATAATTACCTACTAAATAAACGGTTTTAGGCAAGCTTTTTTAACAACCGCTACATTAATATAGGGTATTTTTTCAATTAAACTTCGATTTTTTGCATAGTGATAGATAATGGTCCGGAATCCGCCGGAGTGTCATAGCACGTCGTAGGCAGTAACTAGCCTATTAAAGAAACTGTATTTTATCCCGGGAACGTGTGTGAAACCGCGGGCCGAAAGCTAGCATTCTATAAATACAGAAAAAAAAACTGCATTTACTTTATGAAAGTATGACAAATATGAATACATTTACTGCATCATACAAAACAAAAACATTCAATGAAATAGTTTCCATTTATATTACATAGAGAAAGTAAATTCACTCAATCAAGTTATATACGTAATGCAAAAACAACTAAATACATTTTAATGAAGCCACTGCTCGTGGAATGATGGAACTAATTTATTCTGTATTATAGAAATATGAAAGAACATGACTGATACGTCAGGAAATGCTGTTAGGCTTGTGTTTGACCACAATCTCACTATGGTAAGCCATGATTTGGCCGAAGGGGGCACGGCTCTCAGAGTCTTTACCGAGCGCTCAAGCGTACTGTAGGATTCGAACCCAAGACAGTTGCAACGACTCTACCTACCACTGAGCTTCACGCTTTAATGGTAAGAATTTTTTTAACAGGCAACACAGTTTCAGAAATACTCCGATGTGAACAGAATAAAGATGAATAACATATATACCTTCTCTAATAATTATGCATTCGGTATGGAAAAACAAGTTGAATAGGTAGGTAGATAGGTACATCATCAAGATATGACATGGGAAAAAACATGGTACCTACCTAACATAAAGCAAATAAAAACCTTAAGTTATGTGAGAAACTTTGTTTCAATAAATATGTAACTATTTTTATGTCATTGGTTTTTCATCTAATTAACATGCTTTGTATGATTTATTACGATTGTCGGAACATGATACATAAGATTGGGTTTTATCAACTCTACTTTAAAGTACATTATTAAATATCAACGCTCACATTAACAGTTCATGCCATTTGTCGGAATCAATGATTTCTAATGTATTGTGTTAGATGATTTGTATGTTTTTATAATGGGTTTTAGGATGTATAGTCGTCATTTTTACAGTTCTGCTGAATCGAGTGTTGTCTGGTGCTTTAGCATGATTTGCCACCAATAAACTATTATGTACCTTTTGTAGTCATTAAATTAATAACAAATAATCAAATAACAAAATTAAAATTAAGTTATTCTTGATGTACCTCACGTGGTATCAAGAGTTATTTGTTCTTTTTTTTCTCTTCTTTTTTAGTTATATTCTATAAATCTCGTTTTTGGTATGTTAACAGTTTCACTCGAGTTTCTTTTCTTTGAATAAAACTAAGATTTTATCATTTAAATATGTGGATAACGTAGTGAGTTGCACATGTACATATATTGTATTTAGATACAAGACCTACAAACTAATTTTCTTGTGTAATTGTTTGTTTTCCCTAATGGAATAAATAAATAAATTTAAGGTATTTATGCCATATGTTTGAGAAATCACCGCAGCACATAGACATTAGCAACACCAAGGAGGTTGCCAATGCATTGCCAACCCTTTCCCGCTTTTTTTTGAAGAACCCCATGCCGTAACGCAGCGGGAAAACTGAAAAGTATTAGGTACTTCTTCAATTGTTATAATTATAAAAATACATAAATGCATAAATTACTGAGAATTTTTATTGCATGTTATCAACTGAGTTCCTTTATAATATTTCCTTCTATTTTATATAGACCAATAATGACTAGTTATTTATGACTAAGTTAATTGTAATCATGCGCAGTACAAATATTTTAAATGTGTAACATGTTAGTGCATCTGTTATATGTAACTAATGACTGGAAAAACTAGTTCTGTATGAGACTAACAGGCGAATTAAGTTTGTACAATCGCATGCATAAATGTAGAATCACGTTTGTATCATAATATATGTTTCATTAGATTTGACAGTACCATTTATACTTAGAACATAAGCAGTCTATTTAGCATAGAGTGCTTCAGTATAAAATAGTAGACCATACTGTATAATGTACCTCATTACTGTATATAATCTTTTACTTTCCTACCATTTTCTTGTACTTATGTGTCAAGCTATATCCCAGATTTGCCCATTTGTATTCTAGTTCAGTAATGTGTGCGTGTTTGTGATAACAGGTTACTTAGATGTTCGGTTTATGTTTTTTTTGTTACTATGTATATGCCTGTTTTACCATATTCTCACCATGATTAGTGATGTGGTCGAAGGTGGTGAGAAAACAATTCTAGAACTTTTTTTTTTTTTTTTTGACTGGAACAGGAAGGTGGTGGGTCCAGGGGACCTTCTTCCACCGTTACGCGGACTTTTGCGGTGAGCGCTGAGGGCTCTCAACCGCTACTTAAAACTAAAAACTAAAACTAAATAATTTTGGGCAACGGTAGCCTGAGGGTGCCCCCTGTGGGGCTCGACCTCGGATCAGGACGTTGCCTGGGGAATGAGGGAGGACTTAGCATGCAAACAATTATAATTATTTGGGGATCGGTCGGATTGTATTCTAGAACAAGGTAGCGGTAGAGGTATTTTAATGTTGGAAACGCGGGTGGATCTGCGGGGCAATAGTTAGTCTATAATATATAATCTTGAAAGTAATACAAAATAATGAATCCATTTGCCATATTTGGTAGTATAATTCTGTACAGTAAATCATCTATAAATCCTCAAAAGGATATGTCTCTATCAAAGGGACATGAATGTCAGAGAATAATTAACTTCATAATGCACGTGATATAATGCAAGGTAATTTGTGGTTTAATTACATGTAATTACGGTTTGATTTCATTCGCCGTATTCGATTCAATTGGAGTACTAGTGGAACTCATTTAGTTTTCGAATTATATAATCTAATATCAGAATGAAACGGATTGTAAATTACTTAAATTAAGTGAACATAAAAAAAAACACTTTTGTTTACGAATTTCAATGAGTGTTATAATAGTTTGTTTATGGTTATTTGTGTTTGAGTAAATTAAGAGCTAGAAATATTTTACGAACAAGGATTTTTTATTTATTTATTTGGATAAACAAATCGCGATACATAGAATATTTTATTAATACTATAAAGTATAAGGTAAATACATATGTATACCTATGGTATGGCACAATAATGAAAGTGAGAATTAAATTTATAAAACGATGTTCATAGTTGGGCCAACTTTGCCAATCGTCGGATGCGCGTGGGCAATGATTGTTTATAATTTATTTAATTGCATAGGTCGTGACATTACGACTGAACACTTTTTGTTTTCTTCTGGGTTTTTACAATTATATTATTGTATTCTTAGTAATATGGGTTATTTACTTATTAGCTTCTAACCGCAGTTTTGTATCGCAGGTAAGTATCTTATGAATACAAGAATGAATGAATACAATACAATACAGATAGAAAAGTCAGCAATATAAGTTAGTAGTTGAACAGATCTTCATTTTAGTTACTTATTTACTTTACAATTGAAAAAAAACTGTTATCAGAACGTAAACAGTTATCAGAAAACCGATTAAATTTAATCGGTTTCTAATAGAAACTAATTGCAACTGATTGCAACAAAGTTACGCAATAGCCTAATGGCTAGTATTACCTAGCGATGAAACTTTCATACAATAAACATGTTTCTATCATCAGTAAAGTTGTTAGCAGTACTTAGTAGAGTATATATATTTTTATAACTCCATCATTTAGTACCTATGAATGGATAAACTCCATACCGTAAATACATGGCTTATTCTCAGCAATAGCAAAAACATTTAAGTATTTTTAAATTATGCTAACATTATTACATGATATATTAATAAATCTTAAATTATGATAAATGTATCTCGAATATAATAAATATCAATTCAATTACATTCACGTATGTACCTAAATACAACTCACTTTGTACATGTGATTTTATCTATAATATAAAAATGAATCGCAAAATGTGTTGGTAAGCGCATAACTCAACAACGCCTGGACCAATTTGGCCAATTTTTTTTTTAAAATGTTCGTTATTGTCAGAAGGTTTGTATGAAAAAAAAATTACACCGGGAACGTGGGTGAAGCCGCGGGGAACAGCTATATGTATATAAAAATGGATCGCTGAAATGTTTGTACGCGCATAACTTCCGAACGACTGCACCAAATTGGATAAATCTTTCTTTTATGTTTTCGTTATTGTCAGGAGAAGGTTTGTATAAAGGAAAATTTTAAAAAATCAATAAGAATTTTATCTCGGGAACGCGGGTGAAACCGCGGGGGACTGCTAGTTTTTAATAAAATACTGAATTGTTTAAATGAGCCGTCGATAACACTGCCAAATATAAAATTAAACAAATGGCTATAATTTCCATTGTAAATTATGCTTTAATAACATGGCAGGTTATCTCGACCTAAGACATCTACGTTCGACAACGTTAACTTTACCAACAACTTTGACAACTTAGCTTTTAAAAACTACCGAAATAAAGTCGAATTTTAAATGCTACCACATTTATAGTGGCGTAAGCGTATGTTCGTATCTGTTTGCAATAAAACAAAGGGAATGATACGTGCAAGTTAATTACAGTCAGAAATGTAATTAGATCTAATCAAATAACGTGATCTTTTTGTGAGTTTTTGCGTTAGCGCGAAACGTTTTCATTGTAGATTTTTGTTTGGGGATTTTATAAACGTCGCTAGTAATTTGGTTTTTGTTCAATTTGTGTTTAATTATAAATAAGTTCGATGTTATTATTGGGAAATAAAATCTATTCAGATATTGGTGGTACTGTCAGCAACATAACTAGCTAAATAGATCTAATAGAAATTTACAAAATACCTCTACACTAAAACTATTCATAACTCTTGTTAAGTAAATGTGTGTCTATACAAAAACATACATACTATAGTTTACATCAGCTACTTATTGTTGACCGTACAACGGTGGAAAGGAAATAACAATTGGTACCTCTACGCGCAATGAAGTACTGTTTGCATTGAAAACCGCTATAATTTAACCGGTTTTTAATAGAAAGTAATAGCATTTTATTGCAATAAAGATTCGTAATTAGTCACTACCACCGTAATTTCAGCCAAATTAAGTTAGTTTTTTTTTTAAGTAGCTATATAAAATATTAAGATTATGAAGAATTCAACGATTCAAATTTACTTCATTTATATTTAATGACAACAAAGTAAAACTTATCATCAGTAATTTGTCTTGAATTACGCAAATGCGTATAGGGTGCGCAAAAACGCGGGAAATAGTGGTACTTCCTCGACGCAATTATAGATCGAGGAAGAGATAGCGCGGCGCGTACGCATGTCGTTATTTCAAAATGGCGACAACGTTAACCCTAAAATTATGCGGGGTCAATTTGACACGTCATAATTTAAAACTTTCTTTGACTTTTAAATTATACTTATAAGCAATTCGTAATATAATAGTCACAAAACGTGTTGAGCTAACTAATGTAAATAATTAATAAGTTTAGGATCACTTTACTACCCTGTCATAATAATCTATTGACATTCTCTTGACATTTTGTATGACAACTGTGAATGTGACAAGGTACTTAAGTGATCATTTACTTTCGGAGTTGATCGTACATATAGTTAACATAATCGTCACATTTTAAATGTGGGATTTGTAAAAAATAACAAAAAATTAAAAATAGGTCTATCGTTTATTTCTTTTACGTATAAAATTACGGTAACAAAAAAGAAAATTGCTTTAATTAGGTACCGACAATTATTAATCAGTGATACCTTATGAAACTACACAGGCAATATCGCCGCAAAAAATCTAAATAAAAAACAATCACGATATAATTTCGCGATAAGATCGTATCGTACAATAATAATTAAGTACAAACGAGCTACCGAATGTTTTGTTGTATGCCGACTTTCGTAAATAGCTATTTATTGTAAAGAATAGATAATAGAGATCTAATTATTTTTATGTGATATAGTTTTGTTAAATTAGTTGCCTAATTAACGTTACAGGATTTATCTATTAATATATGATTTAATCTAGTTCATAGGTGCGATAGTATCATATTTGTGTTAAGCAACCAACGAATTTATAAAAAAGCACATCACACATTTTTTTTTCAAAAAACTTTTTTAATATCTCGGTTATTTTTCCACGCACCTCGAACTAAACTGAGCTTTTAGGTACTTTAGAAACCAAATAGTTGTAATGTTACATAATTTATATCTTATTTATTATATGTAAACAAAAATATCCAGAATATAGAAAAATGGTTTCATTTCTATATAAATGTGATTTCACTAAACTTAAATTAGTATATATCTAGCCATATCACTAGAGAAATAGAATGAAAACAATAAAGATATCTATTAGATATTGATAGCGCCTTATGATAGTGTGCAAAACTGCAAAGCTATATAGCACTGTGACATACCCAGACTCAGAACAAATAGAAACGTTTCTCTTGGGTCCTCCGCGACGTGCGGCGTGGTAATAAGTGTATCTAACTCCTCTACACCAACTTCTTCGCTCTTACGAAACTAATACAACTAGATTTATCATTTATATTTCTTTAGTACATTGTATATTCTATCAGAAACACTCCTGAATTGCTGACCTATATTTTGAAAAAAAATAAAACTATGTAGAATATTTACACGTACAGTACGTACGTACGAAAGCGGCGAGCGGGACGACCTCCCACCAGGTGGACTGATGATCGTCAGAGTTGCTGGGAGCCGTTAGATGCAAGCGGCCCAAAACAGCTCATTGTGGAAATCAATTGGGGAGGCATATGTTCAGCAGTGGACATCCTCGGGCTGAATATGATGATGATGAGAATATTTACTAATAAGTAACTCAATACACGTTTGATGCCACATTGACGCCATGTAGGTAACGATGGAGTGTAGCAAAGTAGCACAAAATATATTTATAATCTTTCAATGTCAAAATAAGCGATTAGATGGTATTCCGATTTGCGTCCGTCTATTATTTCATAACATAGTAATATCAACAACTTGCTTTGATTTAATTAATTGATACCAGGTTAGACCACTACTGTTAGGTACTGATTGGAATTGTACTAATTTAAAGTTTATGTTACGATTTTTATGTTACATATCTTGATCGTGATCAATGATAAATCTTGTGTTATCGTCGGCATTATAACATTGATTTTTAAAAAGAAAATAAATATTTGAATGAAGAATAGAAATTTTACATACTAGAAAGGATTAGAGATAGAGGAGTTTCTTGCCGGAGTCTTCTCAGTCCAAGTGTATTCCGAACCGGTGGTAGAATCAATTGTAACGTTCATAAGTGCCTCATTAGGGCCTAAACTGAATAAATGATTTTTGAATTTGAATTTAATACATAGAGAAATTTGTAAAAAACGAGTAACACTTGGAAGGAAATTAAATTTCCCCATGCGTGCGATGTCGTACTAAATTAAAAAATGATTCAATGAGCTCTAATTGCAACTGCGGCGCGCGCAGGGTTGATTTTATCGTCGCCATGTTGGTAAATATTGATCGATAGTTCGGTGAATTCAAATAGCAATCATAGACAATTTCATTTATTTTTCCATTATTTAAATGGACATTTTATGTATTTCCATCATGAATATAATAATAACCCCTTGCATTTAATATGAATGACGCCACGTGAAATATTTTTCTAAATGATTTATTTTACACTAGCTTCCGTCCCGCGATTTCACCCGCTTTTCCGAGGGATCTTATGTTTTCTGTGATAAAAATCCAGTGAATCCAAATTCGTTAAGTCATTACGGAGCTGAGTGGTAACAAACATACATACACTCAAACTTTCGTATTTATAATATTATAAAAGTAAGAAATAGTAAAAATAGTAGGAATAATTATCATTAATTTGTCTTTTGATTTGACGTGCTATTATTCAAAAATTGTGTATGAAGTGGATACTTTATAAAAATATATCATTATGCTTAGGTGCGTGTACGTCTTTTAAGATGGATGGTCCCTATTTACCAATATACTAGCACTAGTCCATTCAGTATTATTTTTCTCTGAACAAACACACTCTGTATTTGGTCTGAGGATTATTTTTTAAATGTAAATATTGACCTATGAAATCATAATAGGAATAAAGTAGCTATTTTTAATGTTAATACACTTTAAATATACAAGAGTGTCACAATGCAATAGATTATTATATTTTATGGGATGATGTAAATTACGTTGTTTCAGTTGCACAACATTTAAATAACGAACAGACCCCACACATGCACAGTTGTTCAGTCGATTATTATTTCCTTGATTTCAGACAATAAAATAACCAGATACACGTGAAAGCGTTTTTCGAGTAATGCAAAGATACCCACATAATGACCCGATATATTAGGATAAGACATTAATTCATTGTCATACCTTTTTGTGTTGTCCTGTATATGTCAGGTCATGATCACTTGGGAGTCAATTTCAACATGTTGTACAACTCACCCTGTCGATTAAACAAATGCATCCATCGTGAATGTTGCCTGACAGTTCAGCGAGAGGAGTCGTTGCGTGAATTGTACACTTTACGCATGACAGCTGTATTTAACCCGTTAAAAACTTGAGGGTTATTTTTCCATCTGTCAGTTGTAATAAATTTATTTTTAAAAGTCAACCGAGTGAAGTATTTTTATTTTACGTTGCTACTGAGTTTGTTTAAGTTTTTTCGGTAGAATAAATTTATCAATGACTCTAAATAAAATTTAAATAAATCACACGTTTATGTGGGCGACATTAACAGATGCTTAAACGTTATTAATGCGATGTAACTTGACTTCTGACAGCGTGCAAGAGAAAAAAATGAAAAATAATTCGATTCATTGTGATCACACGTATCGCGTTCGTGTTAATCGACAATTATGAAGTAACTATTATAACAATTTTACTGCACAAGCCGCAGGGCAAAGGTCCATACATTTGCAATTTCAAACAGTCATTAATACACACTCTCACGGATGGCTTCAACTGTTCGCTAATTGTTTTAAGCGACAAGAAAAATAGGTGTTTGCTATTCAACGGTTGAGGTCCCTATTTGACAGGCAAAAAGTGTGATACTGAAATTATCTATAAGGTTAACTGTTAGTGTTTCTTGACAAGGTAATAGTAACAATAGATAAAAAATATGTAAGGTGTTGATGTTTAGACTAGGAACTTAGCAAAAAGATAAGATATATAGGGTGATTTTGTTATCACTGGCAATACTGGAAGGGTGAAAGTACTCATCAAAATGAACAACTTTTATAATGGGACTAACTGTGAAATCATGAAAAAATTATCAGCTGTTCCATACAAAAGTTCAATACCTACTCGACCAAAATGTATGAAGCAACCGTATTATTTTACGCGATATCAGAGTTAGCCCTATAATAAAAGTTGTTCACATTGATGAGTACTTCCACCCCTGCAAGTATTGCCAGTGATAACAAAATCACCCTGTATAGTCTATGTCATTTAAAGAACTATACATACTCTTTCACAATTTTTATAATATGAAAGAAAAATTATAGTTTTCTACTATTCTCCTAATCAGAACAAAAAATGTAAGAAATAAATTTTCGTTACGTTTGTCTAAAAATGCAGTTTAACCCTAGACCGAGCACGGAAATGTCAGTCGCAGTGACTCTGACGGCAGCTGCGGGCGCTCCCGGCACCGGCCTCACTTTCAACTGCGGTACTTTCGCGCAACCATAAATTACTTGCGACGTCCGGACATCGCCTTCCCGTGCGGGCACTAATTGCAAACAAATATCGCCCTTCGCGCCTTCGTACCCGACACCCGTAATTATGGGATCGTTTGCTCGCTACGTAAGTGTAGCTTTGTGTAAGTATATTAGATGCGTACACTGACTATACATTGATACTTACCATTGCCTTGCAGCGTTAACCGTTTGCTATTTAGACGTTGGGGTCGACCGGTATTTTAAACTACATATCGAATTACTTGCCTTTAATGCAAACGAGGTTACAAAGTGAAGTAATAACAAAGGAAATTTATTACAAATATATTTGTAAAAATTACTCAAATATTTAAAACTAGAAGAGGGTATCATTATTGCGAGGAACTAAGTTAACCTGCTACAGGTCCATTGGTAGAATACGCCTTCAAAATGTATCGTTATCGTTGGAACCGGTTTTCACACAATATTTCCTCGCAATGGTAAAATAAATCCATTCGTAATCTTCAAGCTCTACATTCCCAACTAGACCACGGCTAGTTACCTCTTAATTGAGTATAATTGACTAAATACCAACAGGAAAACATAACTTAATAATTCGATAATAACACATTTTCCGAGAAAATTCAATTATAAAGCAACATACGAACACTGCGTGAGGTGAGGCATCGCCTTAGTCACGCTCCCGCTGCGCTGATTTTGAGTGGTGACGGGCGCATTATCGGTCGATATGCGTCAAGTTTATGACACGCATAAATCTTGCGAGCGAGGGAGATAGGAAGAGATAAGGTGGCGCTTGGAAATTGGCAAAGCGGTCTCTATAGGGGTGGCCGCGTCAGTGTCGGGTTGACTATGCCTTGTCTTGCGCTTCTATGTTGCGTTATTTTATTTATTGTATGAAGATTATTTAGTTAATGGTATTTGATATCAAATTTGTTGTGAATAATATTTAATCGTACATGATTGTGTAGTTGAACATAAATGATTTTAATTTTGATATGCGATTACCATATTGTATTATTTTAGGCTGTAAAGTTGCGTAGTAGATAAAAAACAAATATGCATTTCACTCCAGTATGTTATTAAGTATGAATAATATATTAATTCTTATTATAATACATAATAAGAATTCAGAAGTGTCACCGATCTCATCACAGCCACTTTAAAAAAATATATATAGCTTACTAATATTTTATCTACTGTTTATCAATGTAGTCTAATCCTTATGCTTTTCAGAATACCTAATCGTAGCTGTCAAATACTGTCAATACACGACTTGACATAACGCCTTTGACGCATATATTGTTGGATAATATTTGCCACCATTCTATATAGTTTAACATTTACTTTCAAGGCTTTGTATGGTAACCACCTTCGGCTTTATCATCACTTACAATTATGAGATTGTAGTTAAAAAAATATATTGAAGGAGAATGGCATACACTTAATAGATTAGGTATTAAGAGTAAGTTTGGTAAACTTTTTTTCTATAGCACTAAGTTGGCAAATAAGCATACGGCCCGCCTGATGGTAAGCGGTTACCATAGTCAGGGGGTACCCTTGCACCAAACTAATTAATTATTACTATTATTAACTATTGAACTATAATTATTGGTCACATTACCTAACAATCAAACCCGCACTAAAATGGATAACAAGCCCAAACTTAATAAAGATTCATTATATATTTTAATTATTTAATTTTTAAAATAAATCATAAATCAAATACTTCATTTGAATAATATTAATTTCAAATTATCAGATATCAATTAAAAATGTAACCCACTTACGTGAATGTATGTTTATTCATTATAAATGTACGGTGAAGTGATTTATTAAGCGCAGATCAGATACATTGCGTCACTTCACTACGCAACCTGTTCCTTAAGTGCTGTACAGTCGCCAACACAAGTTTTAGAATCTTGATATATAAAATTCCCGTGTCACGATGTTGCTCCGCGATGAACTCCGAAACTACTTATCCGATGCTAACGTATTTTTTTTTCAAAATGTGTGACTTGTTCCAACTTAAAAGATAGGATAGTTTTTATCCCAATTATTTCCTTTTTTACGCGGGTGAATCAACGGGAAGCAGCTAGTATATTTATAAAATCATCACTTACTCAGACATTACTACTATCGCCTGATGTACCTAAATGTAATTATTTGAGTGATAAAAAAATTCAGTTTGTGTTCCATATAATCTAAAGTACCTTCATTATAATTTATACTTCTAATATATACAATAGGGTATTACACCTTTAAATTTTTGAAAAGTGTCTTAATTCGTTCCTAAGGTGCTAATAAGCCACCAAAAAAAAAAAAGAGCTATTATCATTTTTATTAGTGTGCTGTTCCTGAATGCATGAATACTAGTGTAAAAATAATAATACTTCAGTTGACACTTTTTAGTTTACATCCAGCATTATAATGACGGCTACTGTTTCGTATGTTTAGAAACAAATTAAAAAAATTGAAAACTTTGAAATGAATTTTAAAATTAATTAAGTCATTTTATGAACTAAAACTAACATTTTCCAATTGCTTATTGCCTTAGCTATCTAAATTGTACATTTTTAGAATTTTTCTCATATAGAGTAAAATACCCTATTCTAGTGTCACAGTGTTTGTCTGCAAACTCCTCCGAAACGGCTCGACCGATTTTTATGTATTTTTTTGTGTATATTCGGTAGGGCTGAGAATAGGTCGTAAAGTATATTTCACACCACTACGTGGGTAAAACCGCGGGGGACTACTTAAAAAATAGAGAAAGTAGCTTCAAGGCCCTAAAGAATATTTTTAATAGTTAACAAATATTATTTCAGTACTAATCAACCTATTAGTATTTTTTTTCTTCAACTGTACGCAAACATTTAATTCATATCTATTCGATTAATCATAGATTCATAGAACGTTGATTAACTGCCTCTAATCATTCATGTTAATTAAATGATTAAGTAATAAAATAACATATCTCATATTATCAGACGTAAATTAGTTCTGGTTAAAAGTCGATCTGATGGTGAAGAAATGTCTATGTTTATATTAACGGGTGTAAGAAAAACTCCTGAAAACATGAGGGGTATATTTCTGAACAAGTACCTATATAAATAAGTGGTGAATACCTTTTTCGTATAAATTAATTATTTTACACTTTATTATTTGCACGTTTCAAGTAGTTCGGTTTTTCGTGCAATTTTTTTAGATTTTTTTATCAGAAAGAATAAATATAAAAAATTACAAAATGATTCTATAACTCTATTTTATGTGAGAAGGCTGACAAGACTTGATGGTGTAGCTACCGTCGCTTATACATAGACTTTAGCAATTCTCTACTCTTTAATAACTCTCATATTATGTCATTTTTAGGAATGTCAGTCGTTCTATCCCACCTAGTACCTATATAGGATATATGTCACCGGAAGATAACAAGATCCGAGAGTTTATCAATTTTCTAGTAAATTTATAAACTTACCTAACCTAACCTAGAAAATTTATAAATTTGCGGTTCTTGTTATTCTCCGGTGACATATATACAATTTACAAAACACAAACGAATCATTGTAGACACATCAACATTATAAAGAAGTAGAAAAGCATTACTTATTTTGATTCACTCACTAAAAAGTAGCGTCGAAATGCCATGTCATAATATTATTATGTTTGAAAAACAAGTTACTTATTTGAGCACTCATCCCAAATGTCCAGTTTCCAATATGAAAAAAAAAAATCTACTGATAAAGAAAGCTCTTGCAACTTTGTACAAAACAATAAGGTGAGTTCATAAAAGCAAAAAATTTATGCAATCTTTTGACAAGCGTGTTTTCGGTGAACTAAATCATTTCTGTGTGGCACAAACTTAGAATACAGTCACATCGACCGATAATAAACCTTTTGCAGCAAGAAATAAGGTTTTAAGAACTGACTACTTTTTTGCAGAGAGGATTTGTCAGTCAGCAAATTATTGAAGCAATGAGACAGAACAATGTATTTGTTTTGACCGCTTCAAATTAATGCCTTAATAAGGCTAAGCGGATTACGTTGGTGGATGGAAGCCTCCATATTTATTATTGTTTGTATCAAGTTATAATAAAGTATAACTTATAAACATTTTTTTTATCAACGTGAGCCAAAAGTAGAAACAAATTCTATGAGAATTGATAATAATTAAAAATCATTTAATTAGATTGCCAAATTAACCTATATAGTATTTTTATTTTTAAAAAATCTTTATATGTTATTGTAGAGCACAATTTTTACTCACCCACCTATCAGATACACAACAGCATATATTTCATTCGTTGTCAGAATCGAAAATATAAACAGTGGAAAAAAGAAAACATTCTTGTATCAATAATATCCTAGATTATTATGTTTTGCCGGGATAAAATGTAGCCTATAGCCTTCCTCGATAATTGGGCTATCCTAAATTAAAATATTTTTTCAATTCGACCCAGTAGTTCCTGAGATTAGCGCGTTCAAACAAATAAACAAACTCTTCAGCTTTATAATATTAGTATCGATTACTTTACATACAGCGATCGGATTCTAAATTAATCAGAGCTTATACTACATAATATATAAACCAGATGTATATTTTAAATACATACTGACATACATATTTACAACCAGACATTCTTGCACACAAAATGTTTTACCAAAACGTAGGTTTTGGTAAAACAAATGACCATTAGGTACCTATAAAGTAAATGTTTAAATTAATGTAGCACTAAAATTTTACGACGTGTAGCTTATCAACACGACTCTCGTTCAGTTTCTGCTGCAAATTAAGTTATTTCTATACCATTCTATAATTGTGTACAAGTTTATTGCATTACAATTTAATGGGACCTAATTGAGCGTCCTGAGGCAATTGCTTGGTTCATTTAATTCGAGATCTGTGAATGCATGCATATTATACTTTGCATAGAATATATACTCTGAATATTTATTTATTGAATTGATAACGGATGAAATTAACGGTGAAACAGGATGTCATATTTAATTTTTATAATTAAAAATAATATTTTTATACACACGGCCATCTGAACCTATATACAGTTTAATGTCATGTAATTTTCATAAATAGAAACTCAAACAGAATTATGTTAACACATTTCATACCACATGCAGCTTCACAAATTAAATATAGTCCTAAAGCTCATTATCAAACGTATGAAAAAGTGAACTTTTAACATTTTTGCAATGCGATGCGATGCGGACCACCCCGATGCAATGTGCATGCTCTTTAAAGTAGCTCAATGACAAAAAATCAGAATAAGATGAAAACATCTCTTTTAATTGATACCAACAACATCATTATGGTAAAGGTACCTACCATTTCATGTAATTAAATCATTACGTAGTTCCGTATTGTTAGATTAAACGTTGATGTTGATTAACTGCCGGGATCGGACCGGTTTGCCTACTTATTCGCCTGTCTATTTGTTTTCTTTTTTATAACATGATTGCGTGGTACTCCAGTTGTCCGGTTTTCAGGAAAATAGATTTTCTTAACACTATTATAAAGTTTGGAATCGTTTAAAATATTCATCTATCCATCGAACTTTCAGACCACACTATACGTATTTGCATGCCACTGCACAATAGCCATTATTTTAAGCCACATTAATGCAGTGGCTTCCATCTACTCTTATCTGAAGATTCTAAACTCTATGTAAGGATACAGCAATAGTATAATTTGAGCCTTCAATAAAATCGTTTTTATAGTTTGTATTAAACGATACAAAAGAATTATTTTTGAACTCCATGTGATCCATAGAGACAGGCAAAATAGGGCCCTATTTATAGCCAGGGTTGGTTGCAAATTAATATGAAGTAAAATAGTCATGTTCAGATTTTATAGTAGGTATATTTTTTTCATAAAGCTATTTTTATTATAGGTAACTAGATACTAGATTGTATTGTCCCTAGCACGAAATGCTCACATACATTAACAGATGAAGTTAAATAAAAGCTTGTAACTTGTAACAAAAAAGAGTCTTGATTTTAATTTCTAAATTAATCAATTTCTAACCACTGAACGGTTTTTTTCCAGGCCACTTGTTTACCTATAAAGCAACGTACAAATCAAATTAATTATAAAGCCTTTTAGGACCATTATCTGAAAGGGTTTATCACGTTCCATATGCAACGAGTCGCTAGTGGTCTACATCGCGAAAGAATCCACTCGCAATTACTCCAATCAATTATAATGGAGGAGGAAATTGCTTGTTTCCGCGGCCGCTTCAACTGAACACAGAGTTGACATGCGTAGTCCAAGACGTAGGCGAAGGAGATTTTAATATTTAAGTAGTCAATCAATAGTCACGTTTATTTTTGTTGATGTTGTACTTGAAAGTTATACTGTATTTAATATTTATTGAGACAATATCGAGACAAACCTTTGACGTTGAATCGAATTACGTGACAATCCACCATGCACCTCATTGGCTGCAGGTGCGTTCCATTACCGTGTTAATTATTACTTCTTTTTATTTTGTACTCCATCTCGAACGTGCGTTAAGAAGCTATGCTTCAAAAATATATGTCTTTAAAAGACAATTTTATATTATTCTTAAATTACAATTTAAATTTTAAATTATATTATTCGGTAATTAATATATGTATATCGATCTTTAATTATATGTTGTTGACAAATTTTAAATTGAATAAGTTAAATTTTTGGCTATAGACATGAGAAAGAATAATCAACCGTTTATTTAAACAAAGTTGTATTGCTTTATACCAGCTAGCGGGTAGATATCGCCTCAGCCTGTCCCTTGCTCCCACAGCGCTTGAGTCTAGCACGCGACTACCAACATTTTAACCAAACACGATATTGTGATCTTGATCGTCTGTTTTGACTTGAATCGAACTGCCATTATGGGTTTCCATGAATTTTAGCTAGCCATTTATAGCCTAAATGATTTTGACCTGCTCTACCTTAGTAGTTTACATTACAATTATAAGTATAATGTATATACGGGGTGGGTACTTCCAGGTGTCATATTTTTTTTTTATGGGACCAACTCTGAAATCACGAAAACTATCCCAAACTTTCATCATAAAGAAATAATATTCATCACACACAACTTGTCTTGACTTGTTGCTGCTTGGCGACTGGTTTTCAACTTGAAGGTGGTAGCCAGTGAGGAGGGTACTAGTAAGTGCCATAGACGGTGCTTTTAAACTCTACTTACATTCATATAATCGTATGGAAGTATCGAGATCCCTAAATATCTAGAGACGAACACTGAAAAGCTGTCATTGTGTTGCGTTATTTGTACCCAAGAAAGATGAATTCTAACTAACTAAATCAGTTACCATTAGTAAACACTAATGACATCATTGCAATGCAATAGGTCGTTTGTTATCACTTTTTTTAAGTTACAGCCTTTTTCTCATATTGCGACAAATCGCATCGCAAGGGGGAAACGATTCTATTAATTATAAATGTAAATTGACTGGTGTCGTGTTTCTTTAGTTATCATTCTCTTGATTAGTTATTAACATAGATTTGAATATATCATAATTAATGCTCTGCATAATAAATGAAATCAGGTTTAGTATTCAAATATTAAATTAGATATATCGACTTTAACACAAATCATTTCAACTGAGGTAAAATAGAGTTGATGCCTAAAAACGATTTTAATAAAAATTTACAGATTAGTTTAGAGTCTGGAGATGGACGTTGATGAATTAATTGATGGTTAAATCATAAAGCTAAAGGTGTTTTCGGCCATGCGTCGAAATGTCATCGCGTCAACACGTCACTGACAACCGCAACGCAGGAATGACGTTGTACCGTCTTAAATCACCTTTACACTCGCAGCTACTAACTGCTCCTTGATTGCAGCTTATATACAGGCTTCGAGTGAGCAGAGTTACTGAGAAACGGTTTATTTAATTAAGCGAAGGTAACAATCAACGTGCCTGCCGTGTTGCCTGTAGGCCTCGCTCGGTACTCAGTTGCACTTCTGTCTTGTAGTGTAGTTTATGCTTTATTTATTACTTACTGAGAAAATATCGCAGTTTATTGTAAGGTTAATTCAATTAAATTTTTATTTTATGCGAATTGTGCTTTTAAAATATTGTGTTTACATTTCTTATATGATTTTATGATGTTTTTATTATATCTTTCTTATTTCATTATAAATTAGTGGTCCTATGCGTTTTTATTGTTTTCTTGAATTTTTTTCTAACTGGTCCTTTTTATTTAAAAATTACTTATCAATGAAGCGAATCAAGTACCTAATTGAACATTTTAATTGAAAAGTGTAGTTTCTCCACTTTGATTATCACGCACAACAAACCACGTTCATATTTTTCCATTCTCAACTTGTAGGTTATAACATTCCTTAAGCCATAAACAATTTATTTATATGAAATGAAATGAAAATGAAAATGAAATGAAAATATTTTTTATTCAAATAGGCCTTCACAAGCACTTATGAATAGTCTGACTCTAACGCACGGTTCGGAAAAGGTTGCTTTTACTGAGAAGAGCCGGCAAGAAACTCAGCAATTACTCTTTTCAAAACCAACTCAGATTCATTACATCAAATTATTTATCTAGTCTCACTGACAATATGTGTGTGTTATATGACAGTAAGGGAAAAAAAAAAAATATCAAAATTATGAGTAACTTAGTAAACAAATGGATTGCAAACTTAAGCAGACCAGCCCCCACAAGCAGCACCTGTTCACAAGTATGACGCATGTGGCAGCCATCGCCCTCCTCGCACATATTATAGGGAAGTGAGCGACCCGCCACACGACGCCGCCGCAAGCAAAGACCCCAAAGTGAGCATGACTAACTTAAGCTTACTACAAATAATACAAAGAGAAACTATTTCGAGAAATATGAATTATAACACACAATATGTTATCACTGAGACTATTAACAGGTTTATAAATCAAAATAATAACAATAATAGTACACAAAAGTAACAAATCTACCAAACATTAGAGTCTTTGAAATAATCATTTACAGTATAATAAGCATTTTCTACTAATACAGCTTTAATCCGTTCCTTAAATTTTTGCAAAGGCAAATTTAAAATTGAAGTAGGGATTCTGTTATAGATGCGTGTACTTAGTCCTAGAAATGAGCCTTGCACTTTCTGGAGTCTATAGGCAGAAGTTACAAGTTTGTGCTTATTTCTAGTATTGATAGAGTGCACATCACTTTTTTTCGAAAAAAGACTAATATTTTGATGCACAAATAATATATTTGCAAATATATATTGAGATGCAACTGTGAGTATGCCAGTTTCTTTAAACTTATCTCTGAGGGAAGTTCGAGAGCCCAAGTTATAAATAGCTCGCACTGCCCTCTTTTGTAAAATAAAAATTGTTTCTATATCAGCAGCTTTACCCCAAAGTAAAATGCCATAGGACATGACACTATGAAAATAACTAAAATATACTAATCGAGCTGTATCTACATCTGTAAGCTGTCTAATTTTTCTAACTGCATAAGCTGCCGAACTGAGTTTTGCCGCAACTGATGAAATTTGGGAGCCCCATTGAAGCTTTGAGTCTAAAGTAATCCCTAAAAATACTGTTGACTCAACAAGATTTAGAGCTTCATTATTTAACATTAAATTACAGCCTACTTTTTTTACGTTGGGTAATGCAAATTTAATACATTTAGTTTTTTTTGCATTTAACACTAGATTATTAACAGTAAACCAATTCAATACCTGAGCTAATGCGCCGTTTACATCGTCATAATTAGATTTAAGTCTATCAACACCAAAAATCAGTGAGGTATCATCAGCAAACAGTACAATTCCACAGGTATTTTTAACATAAAAAGGAAGGTCATTAATATAAATTAAGAATAGAAAAGGACCTAGAATAGAGCCCTGCGGTACACCCATACGCACAGGAGAACCAGATGATTTAACCCTATTTACATCGACACTTTGAATTCTCTGTCCTAGATACGATTTCATAAGATCAAGTGCCATACCTTTTACTCCATAATAATTTAACTTACGCAAAAGTGTCCCATGATCAACGCAATCAAAAGCCTTGGATAGGTCACAGAACACACCAATTACATTTTGTGACCTTTCCCAAGCATCAAATATACCTTTTAAAAGTGCTACCCCAGCGTCAATCGTAGAACGACCTTTCGTAAAACCATACTGTTCACAATGCAAAAGTTTATTTAAATTAAAGTGAGCAAGTAGTTGCGTAAGAATAATTTTTTCGAATATTTTACTGAGGGCTGGCAAAATGGAAACAGGCCTATAATTAGAAGGATCCCTAGGATCTCCGTTTTTGAAGAGTGGTACTACTTTACTGTGTTTCATTAAATCTGGAAATTTACCTAAGTCTACACATCTGTTGAAAATCAAAGCCAAATAGGGAGCAATGTCATCCATGATACCCCGCAAAACAGTCACAGATATATCCCACAAATCACCAGTGCGTTTAACTTTCAAAGTCTTAAAAGTTTTTACAATATCATGAGATGTTATATGCCTAAATTTAAATAACTCATCGCATTCCGATACATTATTTTTTAACATTATTTCAGCATCTTTAGGTGAAGAGTTTAAGGAGCTGGTTGTAGCTATAGGTATATCACTAAAAAAGTTATTAAATGCGTGTGCTATTTGACTATCTCCACTAATAATTTTATTATTAATATTTAATTCAATACTATTATTATGGTTTTTAATCTTACCCCTTTCAGAGTTTATAATGTCCCAAGTTGTTTTTATTTTATTGCTTGATTTACTAATTTTATTTTTTAAGTAAATGGATTTGGCAGAAGCACAAGCTTTCTTGAAAATTTTTGAATAATTTTTAACATGCTGAATAAAATTAGTATTTTGATTAATTTTTTTCATACCATACAGCTCATACAACTTAGCTCTACTTTTATAAATACCAACCGTTGCCCAATCGTTAAACTTAATATGTTTATTTCCATTGAAAGTCCTTGGTTTGAAAGTATTGTCAAATTGCTTTCTTATAAAATCAAAAAGTTCGTTATATAGACTATCTGGTTCTTCCTGTGCCATTTCAATAAAAACAATATTTTTGTTTACATTGTTTTTGAATCGAACCATGCGACTTAAGGTAATAGGTCTACATGTTAGTTTATGGGGGGTAATTTTGTTATCATTTAATAGAACTACTTTTTGACCACAATGATCTGAAGTTAGCTCATTAATTACCGATTGTTCAAATACATCACAGCTACAGAACATATTATCGAGGCAAGTGGCAGATGTTGCCGTGATTCTAGTTGGCTCACAGAATAAATTATTTAGATTAAAAGATTTGAACAAGTTAATTAATCTTACTGTTGTAGGTGAATCTACTAACAAATTCACGTTAAAATCACCACATACTATTATATTTTTGTTACACGTTTGAGCTTTCTTAAGAGCATCTTCTACGACTAATTCGAATAAACTAAAATCACCTAGAGGGGGACGGTACACGCAAACTATAACAAATCGCTCTAACTCCACACAAGACAATTCAGCAGTGCGTTCGATTGACAAGTCTACAATGTCTTTGCGATCCTTACATTTAATATCACTTGAAACTAACATTAAACTGCCACCGTGTATAGCTGATTTTCTAACGAACTGTTATAGGTCTCTAGGTAAAAGGCTTTTTAAAAAAAACAAATATGATTAGGATTAAAGAAAACCGTCTAGCGTGGATGGATGATGGAACGAGACTGACTTGAGTGCATGGATGATTATGCTACTAAGGCTAGGAAATGCTGAGTGGACAGAAAAGGGCTATAGTATGCAGAAAGGGGTACATTGCTCATGTATAACACCTCCCTGAGGTAGACTAAACTTCGGGGTTTGAATTCCGAAGTTTGGGAAGAGATGGAAATCATATATTTATTCTGACACTTGGAGATGGCACATCTTCCGAATTTGGTCGATGTTTACTAATTTTGACTGGTATGACAGGTTCAGGATTCGGAGACTGGACTACAAGTGAGTTGATTGGAATGGATTCGGAAAAGCTATGAAAGTAACGGGATAGACAGTTGTGCGATTTAATATACAAAATCAATTTAAAGGTACAAAAAAGAAAGATAATACAAATTAGTAAAATTAATATTATAGAGTAATGAGCCTCGTATTTAATAATTTGGTGTTGATTTAAAATTTTATCGGTTTCATCTGACATAGATTTTAACTTTGATTTCGTTTCTAATGTAAAAATATCCAAATCAATGTTTTGTAATTTCACACGAGGTTCATCACTTAACTCAATTTTAAGCTTATCTAGAGTACAGCAAGAATCATTTATTATATTAAAATCAGAATGAATTACAGTGACGTTAATTTTTATGATATTAAATTTAGGTATTAATTTGGTACTTTTACAGTATGCAATACAATTATTTGGGATGTTTAAAATTCCCGTACCAATTATACTTATTTCTAAACTTTTCTGGTTAGGACATTCAATATATAATTTATTACTTTGGGATTGTACATATATCCAATTATTATTCGAAAGCGGTTTCCATAAGTCTAAATTTCCATGAATGAAATCAGTTTGACACTGCACAGGTAGAGTACTAATGACGTTTGAGATCAATTCACTTTCACAGCTGGGATTTGCACTAGTGGGGAACACGGTCATGACATCACAGATGTACTCGCGGGGTGTTATCGCTCTGCATTCTCTCAAGGATTCTAAATTACAGTATTCGGATTTGTCGTTGGTCATTGCGATGTATTTACTACTAGGAACTATAAAACTAAATGAGTTCGGTTTAATACTATTATGTGGAGTTGGTAATGCTATGGTATGATACATATTAAACTTCTTAGGGGATACTAGCGGTATTCTTAATATAAAGACAATTTTATTATTTAAACTATAACAAACTACACTAGATATATTCATTAATATATGAATATTACTTAGTTCTAATTTAACAGGTAGTTTCAAATCTACAGGTAAGTGTCTGTAGTTATCGACAAGCTCTTGGTATAACTGTGTGGGAGGTAGTACGGCCGGATGAAGGATGTTTTGACTGCTAAACATGATAGCGTTTGTTATGTCTTCTAGTTGAAATGATAAAGTTAGTATGGACGCTTCTAAACTGTTTAATATTGAATTAATGTTAGCTTTTGTATTCAAATCATTAGAAATTATCGAAATATTTTTTAATTTTAGAGAGAGGTTGTCGATAGCTTCATTAAGCCTGGCTTCATTAATTTTTATATTGTATAAAGTTTTGTTAAATTTAGATAAAGTAGAAGTTGTAATCAAAATATTTTCTTTAATTAATGAACCCAGTCTTTTTTCATTATTTTGGATACTTTGTATGGCATTGTCATATTTGACAGCATCGTCCTCGTCTAGAGTCCCAAAGATAATTTTGGATAGGGTACCTATACCACCTATCCATGCGCCACGTTTGAATCTATTGCTATTATTTATTAGATGGCCGATAGAAGAATATTCAGACACAATATCATTATACCTAACTGTAAGTGGCTCTAATACGTTATGACATTCTAAATTGCTTGAGGTTTCAACTTGGATTTGACTGCATATGAAACGTACTGTGCCTAATACCGAGTTAATATTTGTAATATGAGGTCCAATGTAGGATATATCGAATGGAGTAACTATATCTAAGTGGCCTATATTAATTTTAAGTTCACCAATTGGATCAAAGTAAATGCCGGAGCTCGAGTTGATTGGTTGGACATATTCTTGTTGACCTTGGGCCAGTACACTGTAATAGAAGAATATCTAAGTTACTACTAAGCTTGGCTATTCTAAACGTAAGATTAACTTAAGTTGTAAACTAACTAACTTAAGTTTCTAGTCTCTAACTAAAAATTCTAGTTATGAATTTAACTTTATTTAATGCAGGTATGCATAATTTAAAGATTAATCAGTTTTATAGAAGATATTAAATAAAAATTGTATAAGGATAGTAAATTGTATAAAATAAAATATATGCATACATAGTAGATACGTTTCAAGTAGTAGGTTCACCGTGAACTTCCGCATGTTTAACTTCATCGTAGTGATGTTTCACATGGCGTCTATTTATAAGTAATGATAAGGTATAATTGCCATGTATTTTGACAACCTTATACGGACCTTTCCATACAGGTGATAAAGCTTTGCGCAACCTAAGGTGGTTCTTTAACAGGACGTAATCGCCTACCTTGTATTCGACTGAGCGAGTATGTGAGTCATAATACGTTTTAGAGTTTGTTTTAGATTTATGGATGTATTCTAAAGCCTTATCACGTGCATGTTTCATGCGATGCTGTAGGAGTTTAACATACTCGGGATAGGTAGTATTCGAGGTATCATCGTAAACTGAGTCTGGGATATTGGGTTTGTGTCCGAATAATAACTCATATGGTGAGTAATGTGTAGTTGAATGCACAGCGGTATTGTATGCCAGCATAGAAGTATACACGTATTGGGGCCAGTTATCTTGATTTTCGTTTACGTATGATTTAAGGTATTCTTTGAGAGTGGAATGTGATCTTTCTAAGGCACCTTGCGTTTGTGGATGGTAGGGTGACGACCATAATTGCTTGATCTTTAGGAAGTCACACGTTCTCTTAAAAAGTTCCGCTGTAAAATTAGTGCCTTGATCAGTGAGTATGTGCTTGGGAATTCCGAATAAGGATATAAAGTGAAGGAGACAGTCGCTAGCTTCTGCCGCTGTATTACTGCGAATAGGATATCCTAATGAGAATTTAGTTAGGTCATCTTGCATTGTCAAGATGTACTTGAGCTTGGCTGAGCCAGATTCAGGCAAAGGACCTACAATATCAAGAGCTAGTCTCTCGAATGGAGACGTAGAGGTAGATGTTATAACCATTGGTGCCCTATTTATTTTTCGTAAGGCTTTATTAGTTTGGCAGGATGGACATTTCTTGACATAGTTTTCGATATCGCTACCCATATTCTTCCAGAAAAATCTTTCTTTGATGCGACTTAGCATCCTTGTGGATCCTAGATGTCCTGCAATGGGGATGTCATGGTTTTCTTTTAAGATTTTGGGGATTTCACTTAGTGAGGGATATATAATGTTATTATGATAGACGTGGATTCCTATGTTATTTCCTTCGAATAGATATGCTAATATATTATAAATTTTCGCAAAAGAGTGTCTATCAAAGGGATTTCTAAAATCGGATATACTGATTTCACTTATTGTAGGATATGACATGATTATTTCATCACGTGTATATTTTAGGGATTTAAATATATCAGGGTATGAGTGATCATCGAAATAGTGCACTTTCGTAAATAAGAAGAGATAAGTTTTATTTTGGATTGTAAGAGGTAAAAAGGTATGTAATGTTCTTTCTAATTTCAGGAAATCATCGCGCTCGGGATTCTGACAGTTACTAAGTACCTCTTGGATATATGGCATGGACTCGTCCATGTCCAATGAAGTAGGTATTATTATTAATTTTTGTGCTCCTTTTAATAAACTTTCATTGTGTTCTGTTATAGGAGTATTATATAATTTTGTAGTTGATTTTAGGAATTTATTATAGGTTTCGTCTGGTAACGGTAAGTTTTCAGGTATTGAAGGAGGATTTTCGGGATCCGGGTAAGTGGATGCAGGCAAGTTTTCAGGTACAAAAGGAAGAATATCTGGATTCAGGTGAGAGGATGTAGGTAAGGTTTCAGGTACTGAAGGAGGATTTTCTGGATTCGGGTAAGAGGATGCAGGTAAGGTTTCAGGATTTTGCCAACTGGTTGAAGGTTGAGGTTCGGGTTCTGGACGTAGTCCAATCGGTATTGCGAGAGGATCTACGGGAATAGGAGGATTCAGTGGGATAAAATCAAAATCTTTGTCATCTATTGGACTGAAATCTATTCGTATCCATTCGTCAAGAGTTTCTTGGGGAATTTCAGGTAGAGGTGATTCTGGTGGAAGTTCGGTATTAAGGTTAGTATCGGTAATAGAGTTTGGGTTTAGATTTGCCTTATTTTCAGGATATACAGGATTCACAGGATATCTGGAAAGAGCGTCGGCAGCAGAGTTCAACAGGCCCTTGCGGTATATGATTTCGTAATCATACTCTTCTAGTTTTAATCGCCAACGTTGAAGTTTACTGCTAGGGTCTTTGTGATTAAATAACCATTTTAAAGGTCTATGATCTGTTACAATTTGGAATTTGTGTCCATAAAGATAAGGACGGAAAGTTTTGCAACCGTATAGGATGGCTAACAACTCTTTTTCAGTTGTGCTATAGTTGGATTCGCTTTTATTGAGGGTTCGTGACGCAAAAGCCACGGGTTGATCTTTGCCTATAGGTCCCTGCGAGAGCACGGCGCCCACGGCGTAGTTCGAAGCGTCGCAGGTAAGGATGAATGGTTGTGTGAAATCAGGGTAGATAAGTAATGGAGCAGTTGTTAATTTATGTTTCAGTGTTTCAAATGCAAGTTGTTGTTGATTTTCCCATTTAAAGGTTATATCCTTTTTCAAAAGGCTAGTGAGGGCTTTTGCCGTTTTGGAAAAATCAGGGATAAAGCGACGGTAATATGAAACTAAACCGAGGAATGATTTTATATCTTTAGGGGATTTCGGGATTGGAAATTCGGTAACGGCTTTAATTTTATCGGGATTTGGCTTAACGCCTTGTTCTGTGATTAAGTGACCAAGGTAACAGACTTCACGTCGTAAGAATTCGCACTTGTCGGGCTGTAATTTTAAATTGAAGTCTCGGATTCTTTGAAAGATTGCCCTGAGGTTTATAATATGAGAGGAAAGATCAAAGGCGTAGCAAACAACGTCATCCAGATATACAAAGCATCGGATGCCTTGGAGCCCGGATAAGGCAGAATTCATTAGTCTTTGAAACGTAGAAGGGGCATTTTTAAGCCCAAATGGCATTCTCAGGAATTGGAAATGCCCTTCCGGGACGTTGAAGGCTGTTTTGGCTTTATCAGCTTCATTTAAAAGGATTTGATGAAATCCGGATGCCAAATCCAGGGTTGAGAAGTATTTGCTATTGCCAAGTTGATCCAATATTTCTGTAATCTGTGGAATCGGATATGTGTCACCGATTGTGACATCATTGAGCTTCCTATAGTCGATCACGACTCGCCATTTTTGAGTATTGGAAGCGTCTAGTTTTTTTGGAACAACCCATATGGGTGAAGACCAAGGGGAATCAGAGGGCTCAACAATATTTTGTTCCAACATCTTATCAATTTGATTACGAACTTCAGCTTTATGGATTTCTGGGAATCGGTAAGTCTTAGTATGGATTGGTATGTCTGTCGTTGTTTTTATTTCATGTTTAAGGGCATTTGTATGAGTAAGGTTTTCTCCGGGTAGATGGAAAATATCTGAATATTCAGAACATAATTGCAAAAGGGCTTCTTTTTCCTCACTATTAAGGTGTGCAACACGCAGCTGTTTTAGAACTTCTTCTGTACGTGTATAGTTATTCGATTTTGCATATATATGGTTCACAACACGGCTATTATTATCTTTGAATTTTAATGGATCAATTGAGGTAAGTTTTAGATTAAGATTTGATTTTAATGTTACAGGTTCTTCAGAGGTATTTACTACGGATATATTTATTCTATTGTTTTCTTTGACACGCACTATACAATTTGCAATTAAAAGGCTTTCAGATAACTTTTGATCAAGTATTAATCCTTCTCTTATTTCAGGGTTTTGAACAGAACACTCGATAATGGTTTCAGTTCTTGCAGGAATTAAGTATGCAGGATCATGAAAATATAATTTCAGGGATGATTTACCAATGTGAAGTGAATTATTGGTATAATCTAAATTACAGCTATATGCATTTAGCATATCGGAACCTATGATACCATCGTAAGGTAAGTGTATTTTATCGATAACATGAAATTGATGTGAAATATTAGATTTAGATAATCGTAATTTTAGTTGGAAGTGACCTCGAGTTTTGATAGATTCATCCGATGAATCAATACCTTTTAATTGGATTATTTCTCTTACAAGCTTAGGATGTCTTTCTATACATGCATGTTTTAATAGACTTACAGAAGATCCTGAATCCACAAGCAAGGTTAAAGGAATGTCTGATATAGGAGATTCAACAAGAACATGAGGTAGTAACATTATTGCAGGATTATTTGTAATTTCAAAGATATTGGATTTGAAAGTCTGAGGCAATTTTGTATTTTGCGCGGATACATTGGATTTTGTCAGATCAACACATTTCTGTTGCTGAGAGGATACAGTGGGCTTGGTCAGGTCAACACCTTTGTGTTGCTGGCAGGATACAGTGGATTTTGGCAGACCAACACTATTGTGTTGCTGGCAGGATACAGTGGATTTTGGCAAACCAGAACTATTGTGTTGTGGCACGGATACAGTGGATTTTGGCAAACCAACACTATTGAGTTGTTGCACGGATACAGTGGATTTTGGCAAACCAACACTATTGCGTTGTTGCACGGATACAGTGGATTTTGGCAAACCAACACTATTGCGTTGTTGCACGGATACAGTGGATTTTGGCAAACCAACACTATTGTGTTGTGGCACGGATACAGTGGATTTTGGCAAACCAACACTATTGCGTTGTTGCACGGATACAGTGGATTTTGGCAAACCAACACTATTGCGTTGTTGCACGGATACAGTGGATTTTGGCAAACCAACACTATTGCGTTGTTGCAAGGATACAGTGGATTTTGGCAAACCAACACTATTGCGTTGTTGCAAGGATACAGTGGATTTCGGCAAACTAACACTATTGTGTTGTTGCACGGATACAGTGGATTTTGGCAAACCAACACTATTGTGTCGTTGCACGGATACAGTGGATTTCTGCAAACCATCATGTAGCGATGTCTGCGAAAATGTTGACGTATTTGAAGGATACATATTTCCATGTAGTCGGTTAAATTTGGGTTTAGGAATTTGATAAAGGGCGTCGGTTTCTAAATTGCAAGGTCCCGTACGACACCGGGACGAGACGATTACTCGTTTTTTGTTTCAGCATCGACAGTATCATAACCTTCTTCAACTGAATCAATTAGATGTTCATCGTCAGGGGTATTGGAAGTATAATGGATACGTTGAGGTGTCCTTGATTGATTTTGATCGAATCTAAAGCGGTTATTGTTAAATTCTCGTTTGCGACATTGTTCCAGAGTATGTCCTGGTGTTTTGCAGTATCTGCAGGTTGGTGTAGAAGAATCGTTATTATTAGTAGGACGATTAGGATAGAAATTTGGCTTTGGCCTAGATTGATTTAGGCTTGACGAAAATTGCTGATTTTGATTACGACGCATGAATTGAAAGTTTGGCCTTGAAGTATTTGGCCTTTCTTGACGTGTGCTAGACGGACTCTGCTTAAATAGAGATTGTTGGATTTTTTCTTCAGAAATTGCTATATTTATAGCTTCGTTAAGCGTTTTGGATGATTTACATCTAACGATATTTGATATACGGGGTATCAACCCCATTTGGAAATGATGGAGGGCTAATTCCTCCATGGCTGCTGTGCGACCTACCATTTCCCTATTCTTATGGCTATGTGAAATGGATATTTCTGTAAGTAATTGCGAAAGGCATGTCTCGATTCGTAAAGCGTACTGGCTCACAGGCTCGTTAGGTTGTTGCTTACATTCCTGTAGGTCTGTAAGCAAATGGGCATAGTGCTTTCTCTCGCTAAACTGGGTTTTGAGGAATTCTTTTAGTTGGATCCAATTGGTAAACTCTTTGACAGAGCAAGCAGTTTGTGCTTTACCTTGAAGCTGGCAAAGTATATATTTAAATAAAATGTCTTTTTGAGGCTCTGATGCTAAATCATATGCATTATTACAGTTGACCAAAAATGAATTCAGGGATTCTCTGCAGCCATCGTATGGCTTTATGAATTTTAATAATGTGGATAGGTCTAATTCTACTTTATTAAGAGGTATCGTTTTCTTTTTTGCAATTGACCTTGTAGTAGGTCCAGAAGGCGGAGGACAGAAACCGTCGTCGTCTGTATCTGTGACGGCGATTTCTGGTTTCGGGCTTGGGACTCTACTCTCAGACATTTTAGACTAATTAATTTCACAGTACACACAAGATTAAAAAAAATAAAATAGAATAAAGTATTTAAACGGAAAAAATAATACACTAAAGTTTTAAGTATTCGCAATGACCAAATAAAAATTACTTACTGGAATACGGACAGAGCGATAACAAAAATCATTTCCTTGCAGTTATCGCGGTGCTCGGTGTGACGTGACGTAGCGGTATGTAGACAAACGTCTCGCGCGCCGTATCTTTGCGCCGGGTGGATGCTTATAGGTTTCAGTGGATCATAGGCTGTCCGTGTCGACAAGCCTTGGGTATGCTTGTTGATGTTTCCCTTAGAAGACCGGCTGCAGCACGAACAGTGCGCAGCAGTGGGTCTCTTTCACGGGCACTAGGGTCTAGTTGGCCGGGCCGTAACTCGGTGCACTATTATTCACGTACACAATTGAGCACTCACTCACGTCGATTTCGCGTGGAACTAAGAGACGGTACCGGGGACTTTTCAAAATCCCTTTACGCTGCCACCAAATGTTATAGGTCTCTAGGTAAAAGGCTTTTTAAAAAAAACAAATATGATTAGGATTAAAGAAAACCGTCTAGCGTGGATGGATGATGGAACGAGACTGACTTGAGTGCATGGATGATTATGCTACTAAGGCTAGGAAATGCTGAGTGGACAGAAAAGGGCTATAGTATGCAGAAAGGGGTACATTGCTCATGTATAACAGAACGCACTTATCAGTTTGTAATTAGGAAAACTGAGCAATAGCTCATGATTTTTTATCCAATGTTCAGTTACACAAAAAACATTGACCTTGTGGTATTCTAGAAACAGTTCAATTTCCAATTCCTTGCCAGCTAGGCCCTGAATATTCTGATGTACAATATTTAAATGATTGAGCTTAGCCTTTGTCGTATCTGAAAAACCTCCTCCCCCCTGGACACCTCGTTATCACCAATAACACCAGTGTCAATATTCCCAACCAAGCTACTAGTAGCTTGGTTATAAATGTGTAAATTACCGGCTAACAATGTAGCGATTTGTCGCTTAAACTTAATTGGCAGATAGAGTGTATCTTTTGTCAACTTAAAATTAGATATAAAATTGTTCATGTCAAAATAAAACATGGCGTCACTATGACGATAAATTAAGTTATAAAGTGTCATATTCATATCATATATGTGCCTATTCTGTTTCTGAGATAACATATTTGAATAAGGAAAGGCACACAAAACAAACTTACATTTAAACTGGCTGTGTAAGTCAAGCAACTTATTAAAACTATTAATAATGTCTTTTTTCCTAATGGTTAAACTATCTCCATATAATATAATGACCGTTGTATTATGATGTAACTCTTGTGAATGTATAGTGTTTATTATCTGCTCATAAGGAGCCCCGGGGTAACAATTATTAATAACTTGTTCTCTTATCTCATTATTAAGGATGGGGCCAAAACCTTGTCCAATTTTGTCACTTATGATTATTGTTTTATTTGTTATTGTATTCTGTGTTTTTTTATTTTGACATATGGAGCTACTAATATTTAATTCTATGTGTGAATGTGAAGGAGAGCTAGGCATTGCATTTGAGCAGTTACAATGATTATTATTAACGATAGAATTGAGACGTTCACTATTATATTCCCCTAACCTAATAAGCTCATCTGCCGCTAGGATGTGCTCGTTTATTTGTTGTTGAGCGTTACTGTATTTAGCGTTCATGGATTCTAAGGAGCGCTTAAGTAAGTCTATTTCGTCACGAAGATATTGAGTATTTCTTTCGTATAGATCTTTATTTAGCTGATTGCTAATGTTACATGTTTCTATTTGATTCATTAAATGAAAACGTTCCTTTTTTAATAATTTATTAAGGTTTTGTGCAATTTTTTGTTTCTTTAAAAGTTTTTGTGTTTTTTGGATAATTTTATTAAACTTTATGTATTTTTTTAATTTATTTCTGCTGTTGAAATTAATCCTATTTGTCATACTAGCGTGAGGACTATATTCATTGTCAGACGTTAAATCAATGGTTAAAGGAAGCTCCTCGGTTTTATTACCTGAGTGACAGACGACTAATTCATCGTATAGGCTCTGAGTGGTGTCACTTTCCCGAGATTGTTTTACAGTCTCCAGATGTACAATAGACTTACGAGTTTCATTAAGGGTGATCTCGAGTTCGGTGATGCGACTCAGAGCCCTCACATGCGTGTTACTACACTCGTCAAACGAATCCACTTCGGCCTGGAGCCTATTACACCGATCGACGACATCCGCGTACTTAGTATCTAATTTCGCAAGATCTAGTTTAAGTTCCGTATTCTTTTTAATAATAATTTGGATTTCTTCTTCGCTTTCGTCCCGTTCCCTCATGAGCCGGTCACAGAGGTCCTGAGACTTCTTAAGTTCCTGGAGTGCCAACTTGAGCTTGTTCTCCATGTCTCTGGCTGTAGCCTGGCGGGTCATCATTTTGGCTCGGTCTCGGGAGTTCGGTGTAAGCGAATGTGAAACAAATAAACAAACAAAAAACACGTTAATAAAAATACGATACGGTTTTTGGTTTTATTTACCTAATGTATTATGTATAATATAAAAAAAAAAAAAAAACTTTATTTATATATTTTTTTTTTTTAGGGTTTTAATTAAATTTGCAACAAGTATATTTGCAATAAAAATAAAAAAATGACATCCGAAGCTTTTATTTTATTATAATAGGTATTATGAATTGAAAATATTTTAATTACTATTTTGAATCAATCTAGTGAAAATTAGTTAGCTAACATGAAATAAGTGTATGAGTATAATTTATAATCAAAGATCTTATAGAATAGTAAATCTTACGTTTCTTGGGCTCGAACCCGGGTCGCAGGGGCAGGCATATACGTTACTGCAGTCACTACGAACTACGCTGCTTGGTTGTTAGATTCTCTTGACGAATTTTTTGTTCATATATGGCTAATGATGATTTTATAAATAATATTGGAGGTGCATGGAAATTTATTTTTTTAAGACCAACCGCCACACTATTTATTATAATAACAATATTTAAATTAGTTATTAATCGATTTGTATGTATGTAATAATTGTTTGAAAAGCACAATAAACACCCATTCAGTTAGCACTTCTTTACACAAAGTTTGTAAAAATGTTTTTGAAATAAGTCACTGGTTGCAAAAGTATTGTTCACTGTCACTGATTTAGTTCCTTAATTTTAGCACTTAGCGTTTTTAGATTACCATACTAACATTTGTACGTAAAGACTATGATTGTTACAGTAAACTAACAATATTTTAAAATATAAACAGTAACTTTTGTAATTAAATTTCAAATAAAATTACGGAGCCTATGTTGCTTGACTGACTGACAGCTGTCATGTTATTACATTACATGTAAACATTCGTGTATTGAACATTGCAGTTGTCATAACTCGTCTAATATATTGGTTTGCTTTAACTATAAATATAAAATTAACTATCCACATATTTGAAGGAATAATGGATGTAAAAATAAATTAATGGGACTTGGATTTCTACAAGTAGACTTTAATCCATTGACAAGAATTTTTATTTTTTACCATGGTGAGTGATGATGTAGTCAAAGGTGGTAAAAGCACACAGAGCCTAGAAGGATCTGGTAGGTTTTCAATTAGAGGATACCTACAAAGTACCCTACCACCATGCTAGGTTACCTCACGATGAATCGCCGAAAACCCAAGCTTATTGTAGTAATCGAACTTACAGATGTAAAACTCACAACAAAAAATTCTACGTTTTATATGTAAGTCAAAAGCTACTTTCCTAAGCTGGAGATAGAGTTTAATATTATTTTAACTATAATGAGGTTGTCAACTGCAAAGGCTATGTATTTTTCAGCGACCAATTTCTGCAACAGACATTCAAAATAAACAACATTCGACGTTCTATAACCATAATCATATCGCATCTCACATATCTTCTTATCGATCAACGAAGAAATATCAAGATCCAGAGACTAATGAAGACAACAGAATAAACATGAAGACGTAATCAACACGCAAAAACGTTGGCAGCGTCGGTACAATCACGAGACGACGGGAGGTGGGTGACAAAAATGCAATTTAAGTTATGCCTACGCTAAAAACTCAATTCTGCCTCGAAACACGGGTGTATTTAATGGCTGGTGGATGTTGCTAACAAAAACCGTCCTTCGATCATCCCATGGCATAATTAGTTACATGCTGCGACCGAGCTCAGACATATCTCTGAGCCCATATATGCTTTTTACCTCTATCGCATTCAATATTGTAGCAATTGCCATTTTATGCCGCCAATGTCATTCGTTGTGATGTTTCTATCTAGAGATTTCACTTTTTCTACAATCCATTTTGTTTTTGTTTGGATGGTAATGATCATTGCTTTCGATGTATTGCAATAAGTGTTTTATTTATCGAGCTATGTATTTGCTCTATCATTATGGTAAATGGTAAAAAGGAAACCAGTGAATGAAATCTTAGATGTAAGTAATTTAATAGTTTATTATTTAGTTAGCTCGTGATATGTAAATGAAAGGAGCAGTAAAGTTCATTAAATATTTTATTTGTTGCAAAAAAAAATACTAAATTGACAAGTAATAACAAGTTACTAAGAAATTACAAATGTAGGTATACAATAAATCAATATTGATTATGATTTCAAATGTTTATTATATAACGTTGAGGTCAGAAGCTATCCGCGAAATCACATTTACTGTATAATTCGTGAGAACCTGCCATATTACATCAGCTAGATTGATTCGATAGCTACTCTATAGACCTTATAGAAGGTAAAGTTCAAATCTCTTTGTTTGTTTTGAATCTCGCAGTGAATAACATTACCGCTGTGAGTAGCTTTTTTTTAATTTGTTTAAGCTTACGTTTGACCACAAACTCACTATGGTAAGTGATGATGTAGTCAATGGTGGTCAGCATACAAATCCTAAAAGGAACTAACTTTCAAGTGCAGCTGCCGGAACACACCGTGTTTGGCAATAGACCATTAACTCGGTTGTAGTCAGCCAGAGCGAGTTTTACAAAGTACCTACTGTGCTATGGTTTCCTCACGATGTTTTCCTTCCCCGAAAGCTAATTGTAGACTCATCCGATGTCACTACCACTGAGCTAACATCGTCTTCAAGCGTTAGTTTATATTTATTCAATTCTAATAGCTGTTCGTCTTCCAAAAAAATACATTTGTCTGTAGGTGGTCCGGGACATTTAGCGGCTCCTTAATTCATGATGGAATAACCTGTGTTTTATGACAAGAAGGGTTCAAGAGCAACGTACAATAAATTTTGTTAAGAACACCTATTTCCTCATAGCTTGAATATAATTGCTAAATTTACAACTAATTTGATTGTCTTAAAAAACGATTCCAAGACATTCACCCAGTGTTTCCTAGCAAACGATTTTCAATCGTTTAGTCTGCAAAACTGGACTGGACACCCTGGATTCTTCGCAGAATAACCTTAGCTTGACCACTTTTTGCCCGACAGCCTCGGTCGCCCTCATACTGTTCTTGTAATTCGACAAGAAGAACGTCGTATGTACGAGATTATTATTGATTTGCTGTTTATATTTCATCGTCGACGTGTCTTTTCAATATTGAAGAGCTCCATCCAACAGGGTGGCAAATTGCTCCTTTTTCAATCCAGATACTGTTTCACTGATGCAGGAATTTATATCATGGCGAAACGCCCGCGCCGATAAAAACCAAATTCCATTTAATTATGGATGATTTTTAAAATCTGTGAACAATGCCAGCCATCCTTTGTGGTCGTACAGCCAGTTTTTTATTTCCGATGAAACTAATTTGATAATTTCTTATTGAAATGAAGAAGGCCTTCTGTGAACGGTTAATATTGATAAGCGATGCGATACATTTCATACGAGCGGGTAGCAAACGAACTGTTAGCAGCAGGCCAGGTATGCATTCGTTGCAATGGAATGAATTAATTAACAGATGAAATGGGTGTTTATTGCGAATTTTTATATGTAAACCAATTATTAGAATCAAGGATGCGCGAACCGGAAAGTGTTTTGTTTGCAATTAACATTGGTAGCACTAGTTATGAGTAATGCAACACAATTAAGAATATAAGGCGTTAATTACTTAGGTTAAATGCCAGTGGTAGAGTAAATGTGGTAAGTGCATTACTTATACCGTCATTAACGGATTATTGTTAAAAGTAATATAGTATAGAAAAAAAATAATGGATCTCAAAAACTCGAGTGTATTAACTAATAATACGATTTTGAGAATTATAATTCTTATATTTGAAAGTTGATGAAATTAATTTGAATTCGGCAGAATAACATTAACACGCTTACGAAAATGTAAGTAATATAACGAAATCAAAATCTGAACTTGTATCAAAAGTGACAATTATTAAAACTCAATGTGAGTTTGAGTTTTTGGTCCGCAGAAACCACTAGCGGCATTGTTAATACAATCGAGTTTAATATTTAAGCCGCGTCGCCTGCGCCCGCGCCCCACCGTCCAAACCGCAAGGTCCGGCGCGGCGTCAGATAGATATTTGAAGATTTATTCCTGTCGTCAGACGCTAAAAGGTTCGAGACAGTCGCCGTACGATAAGTAGTTACGTATAATTAGTGAGGGGACACGCGACCACCGACGTACGTGAGATGACCACCAAATTGGAATTTGGATGGATCCGATGTTTTAGTGGAGCTTTACGAGCGGATATTTCCTTTTACGTAATGGATACGGTGTGTTTTGTGTCATGTATTTTTTTAGCTGTTTCTAGACTTTGTTTCTTAAGGGTTCTAATTTTAAATTTTTAATTATTTTGATGGATGACTTCTAAATTTTTCTTCCATATGAAAAATTATGATAATTTATACGTATCGTTTTCTATTCTTCTTGATCATATCGTAACTTATGAAACAATTTACAATAAAGTATCAATGTGGCATATTCTCGAATAGAAAATTATCAGGGTTTTTTCAATTTCTTTATAGGCACTGAGCTCAGCTTCAGAATACCCATAATTAGGGTTGAACTTTGAAAGGTCGGTTCGGTTTCTAGAGATCGGTTGAGCGAAGTGCGTATTGTCTTTTGCAAAATTACATTGACAAGCATGTTGCAAAGTAAATGTCAGTGTTGGTTGGTTTGGTTGTCACTGTCACCTGTCTGATCTTATTTATGTTGGCTATCCATAGATCATCATTACGCTGTAATACTTACTTGCTTATAAACTGAAGTAAAACATTTTACATTCTTTCAATGTAATTAATTATTACTTGAGTGTTTAATTTTACTGCACTATTTATTATACCTTATAAGAAAATTTCAACATTACATTGAACAATCATGCAAATTGCATACTAACAAACTAATTTGCTTGCAAGCGATTAACCTGAAATAAGTCACATACTTTGTACACCAGTTTATTAGCTATTAATCAAATGAACGTCTATATTCCCGAACAATCCTTGGCATCGCGTGTTAACCCTGCCCCCGCGGCTGCCTCGCTTGACATTCCGGCGACATACCTTGGGCCTCCACGACCAAATTGCCGCCTTTATCTTAGGCGCCTTCGACAAATTACGTCGGCCCCAAAAAGTCAACGAGCTTATCACAAAATGTTACGGCCAGTGTTAGTTGCTTGTTCGTCTTTGCTTTTAATTTCGCCCGTATAGTTTTTGTTATGTCCTCATTTCAGGGTTATCTCGGTAGGTATGGGTACATACGTGCCTCCGTCACATACTTTTGTCTGTCGCTTCTTTTTTGGTTCCCTTTGTGTATGCGTTGTTAGTAGCATAGTTTTTTTTTAATGAAACATGGTTATATTTGTTTCTATAATATTGCTGTTTCGAAGTTGTCTTCTATGGTAGGTACTTAAATACTTATTAATTTAAAAAAATACGCGTGTCGATCGTATCTTGGAGCCAACATGTTAATTTTCCTAATTCCTACTTGATTTATTGTCTAATTCTTAGAAGACTATAAAGCATTCTTTGCGATCATCGTTTAGACCACAAAAAAGACTTCGAGAATTTACAGGATAACAAAAAAAAAACAACAAAAAAATTGCTGCTTCGGTTGCATTCGATATTTTTTTTTGATATTTTATTCTTGGCTCGTAAAAAAATGGCAGGTATCTTATTAGACTTTTGTTCAAAAGTGTCACTTCATTAGATAAAGCTTTTACCATTGATTAGCAGCGGACCTTACTTAACAATACATACCTGTAACCTTGCCTATCGACAGCAGCGAGAGTGAGGGCTTATTGAGGATGTTGTCTATATATCATAGTTTGTATTTTATACATTGATTGTAAATACTTGTTGAAAGTAAAACAATACATAATTATCATAACTGTATTTCTTACAATATTACTAAAATAACTTCTAACAAACATAGTAGCATATTAGGTAAATTAATCATTAGGTACTTATTAATTGTAACAGGTTTATGATTTTTTTATCTATTTTATTATTCAGTGAATAAAAAAAAGAAAAAGTTACCAATTATTTTCTACCAGTCATAGCATAATGGTGTATAATTAAATGCAATAAATTACTAATTAAATGAAAAAAGTGTGTTGTTTTATTTTTATTTTTTTCTTTAAATAGATAGGTATTTAAATAAATCTTTATCTTCGCCAAAAACGACGATGAAAATGAAAAATACAAACCGCCACTAGTTTTTAACGTGCCGACGGCAGGTGGTATTTTCCAACAACAAAACAAGAAAGATCATCGAGTAGCAAGCGGTTTAAATACCTAGTTTAATTTATAATAACTATCCAATTACTGAAAGAATTAGTAACTCTATTTAGTTTACTAATTGATTAATTCCTATAAATTGCCAAAACAATTAATGCTTTAAAACATTATGACATTAAACCAATACACATATTTACTGTAATAATTTAAAATTATAAGTGAACATCATTCGTAAGCTGATATATTTATATCTTTCTACTAAAGCATTAATAATAATAAGTGTGCATCCACATGGACGCACAATATTTTTCACTAGATTAAACAAGTCTTAAAATAGTTCGTAATCGCACCACTCACCGTTTTCCAGCGGATGAAGTCTCTTGTAACTGTATCACTTCGTATAATAAAGTTTAAGCACTCAATTTTAGATATTACCGTCTAATTACAGAACAAGCTATTAAATGAAAACATCAATTAATTAGAAGGGGAGAGGCGAGCGGGCGCGAGGCTGCGGCACTCACAACTGGTTTGAAGAAACGATCGCAGCATGCCTCATCCATAATTCAAATAAAACATGGGGCCCAGACCCCGCCCCTGAGGCACGCCGGCCAATAGCCTACACAACGTGTATAACGTGCACACTCGACAACTCCGCCTGCTATCAACTTATTTCCCCACCTTTCCTATTTTAAATTAGCCCTATCAGTTTAACCAATAAATTAATAAGTGCCAATAATATTATCCCGGCTGTGGTCGTCAGTATCGAACGCTCGAGATGTAATTGCTCGTGGGTGCCGTTACATTATTTGCAATATTCAATTAATAACGATCGTGATTTGGACGATCACGATCGAAGCCGGTCTTTCATCTATAACGAGAATGATTTTTAATGTCTTAATTGACAAATTGAATTTCTGGGAATATATAAAAAGCAATTACAATATTCGATTAAATCGAAGTGGTTAATCAATTTAGTTTCTTGTGCTGCTACCGGTAAAAAGTGGGCGCCGTGGTCCAGTAGCAAATCATTTTTTTTTTCAATCATAGCGTAGTTAGTTACAAATGAAATTGGCGAACTAATTTGGCATATCAAACAGGAAATATTTTATTGCTAAGCGTTACTGCTTTATCAATGTCAATATTATACGAAGGTGAATTGACATAATGATAAAAATTGGGAGGTTGGTCTCCACTCCGGGTTCACTGACGATACAGTCACGAGCTCGACCACTTTATGCACATTAACTAATTTATTTTTTGATATTTGCTTGACGACTGACATTCATCTTAGTCCTTCATGATAAGAGAGAAGATTAAAATGGCTAAAAGGATTTTGATATCTCCAACACGAATTCAATTGTTCACTTGCTTCTACATGTAATTCTGAAAAGCGAAATCCTTTTCGTTCCCAATACTCATTAGTCGTTGCATTTAAAAATATCTTTAGTCATCCAAAAGGTAGGATTAAGGAAAAGGAATGCTTATGGGTTATTGTCAAGCAAAACTTTACAAAAGGGGTTTGGTAAGTAATTACTTGCTTACGTAAATCTCTTCCTTTGTTGAGAACACTAATTCATTCGAATGATGTTTTTCCCTTTTAGTATTGTTTGTTGGTGCAATTTGTCAGTTTGTTGTCCTTTAAGGGCAAGACCGATAGACGTTGAAAAAAATGTTGGTTCCATTTCAGAAGTTCCTAATGATAAGGCGCCATCGGTAGCTTTGTTGAGTTTTTTATTTGGGTCTGTGGCGTGAATTACAGGTAAAACTTAATCCTATATGATGCATAGATTTATTATTTTTACAATTGTATCAAATTTTATCCTTAAATGTTTGCAGAAATAGCATTCTACTATTATAAAGCAGCATAGTTAAGTTTGTTTTTATATCCTGTGGTTTATAAGTTGACGACACGTGTTGGCAGGTTTCCGTGATTTCGGCACTTAATAACAGAGCGGGTCGCCTTGGTGTGGTCCGGAAGTCAACATTGTCATCATGAGGTGTTTTGGGAACATTTTTATTTCAACGTCCGGAGATTCGGTTTCTATTACAGACATTAAAGTTAACTGCAAAATAATGCGATGTCATTTTGTTTATGTTTTTTACAAAAGACTAGAAATTGAAATTGTGCAAATTAGATGGACATTATAATAAAGAATATGAAATAATGTTTGTACGCCACTGACAATGACAATGGAAAGGCAATGATGGTACACAATTATTTACATAGTAATCATTCATAATATATAATTACGTATGATTAACAAATGCTCATGCATAATTATAATATGAAACAGGAAGTTGGTCGCGTTTATCTGCAAAATCTAAAATCAAGGGCCATTAGAAATAAAATTTGATTTTTTAACCATTAATTCTACAATTGAATTTAATTCATGCATTTGAATTATAAGGATGTAAAAAGATTACAAACAGCAGCAATTAAGTCGGAAATAATTACTTTGATAAACATCGCCACCAGCTCCAATATTTGTTATTTTTATCGTCGTTAACACGTTTTCTGTAAATTTTGTCATGTCTACGACAATTTATTGTCAACAACCCCACCAACTTCATTTATGCCACCGATGATAATTTTATTTTCTAAATTACATTACAGATGCTTATCTTCATAAATAACGACAGTTTTAGTGCGCAGGGTAATTTTGTCGTAAAACAAACTTGTCGGACCGTTAAAGTTGTTGTGTTACCGTGGCGTTCAACTCAAGCATATTTAAAAGAAGATAAAAGCAATCTCCTAGTTATTTACTCAAAGCGTCACTAAATGTACTTCAATAAAGGCTGTATAGCGGCTGTAATACGAGCTCGGGGCGGGCGTGACGCTGCGCGGGCGCACGCTTTTTGCCTGCCTCCCCGCGAGCCGCCTCTGCCACCGCTACCGTTCCGCTAAACAAACTTCACGCAGCGACGCCAAATCGATTCTCTCCGATCGCATCTCCGCCCGCATCGCCTTCCTAATAATAGTAAATCACTTTTTTATCATAGCTGAGATATTGTTAACGGATAGACTATGAAATTATAGCGGCAATCGGCATCTCATTGTTTCCGCCCCTCTCCCATAGGATTTAGCGAAGTACCTAATGGAAATCTGTTAACTCATAAATTCATTATTTCCAAATCGGTTCTGCATTGTTTCTGTTGAACATCTTTGTCTCGAAAATTGGCGTGATTGAAGCTTTTTTTAACATTAACGGTTCACGTTCACATAATATGCTGAAAATTAGATTTTCGGAATGATAAAGAGAGGTTAGGGCGAAACGAAACTAGCTTATTAAAGTTTTTACAGACGTTTTTTTGGTTAGGCGAAATGTTGTGGGTGTTCTTCTTGTAGGGATACCTTGTACCTATAATGTCTACCGAATCACACGATCGGAAATTGAAAATGTTAGGTGAGGTGATTACCAAGTTTATTGAACTCGAGTTTAATCAACGATTACTGAAAGAACGGAAAAACGATGAGGGTAAAAAACAAAGATGGCAGTCTGCGGGCAATTTGATGGTCGTCCATTGAGCCGAGTGAAATGGAGCGGCTCGCGCGCAGGAGTCTCGGTGACACGAGCCGTCTATCCGACAGAGATTTGCAACATTTTTCTTTATTATGCATGATAATAGAACATTATTTTGTTCCACTGTGACGAATGGTATAACATTGATTTGTTTATAATGTTGCATGAAGAACTAATCAAGATTTAAAAAAAAATAAGATTAATGTAGGTATATATTTTACTGTTGATAGGAATACTTTTAAAAAAAGTATGATGGTTGCTTGGACGGATGCTTTATACAATTATTTTGTTTTATACAAAAGCTAGTTTCGTTCTATGTATTTATTGTCGCAATGAAATATATTTTAAACTTAGTTTTCTTACCAACAATGATCATTTTCAATCAACGTTGTTTGGAAACTTTACACATCTTTACTGTGTCTTCCACATAATAATAATATAGATTGGATTCCAGAATATGAATAGGCATTTAAATAGATTATTTTATTATACAAAATAAGAATAACCATAGCACGGTGGTAGGGTACTTTGTAGTACCCGCCTGGCTGGCTACCACCCTCAAGTTGAAAATCTGTCGCCAAACACCTATCGGTGTGTTCCGGAAGCTGTACTTGAGAGCCAGATCCTTCTAGGCTTTGTGTGCTTACCACCTTCGGCCACATCATCACCTACCATAGTGAGATTGTGGTCAAACACAAGCCCATACAAAGTAAAAAAAAAACAAATAGCTATAATGTTAGAAATTCAGGCAATAAGAATAAAATAAAATGATAACTCAAGATACACACATTAGGATGATGTCAAGGCGATTATAGGTCAGTGGTAGTAACGTTGAATATCGTGAGTTTAAATCGTATAATAAGTTTGAAGTATCTGTGAAAATATCGTGAGGAAACCACTGGGGTACTTATTAGTGCCTGCCTGCTTGGATACCACACTCATGTTGAAAATATTGCCAAGCACGCGGTGTGAGCGAGTTACCTTCAGAGTTTTACGTACTTCCAGTTTCGGCCACATCATCACTTAGAATGATGAGCTTGTAGATGAACACAAGCTTGTCTATAATAAAAAAAATATGTTCAAACCCCCTGGTGAATCATTATAGCCAATAGCTAGAAATACAAATCAATATTTTACATTAAAGCGACAAATGTCGCTATCAAGAGCAATAGTGGAAGAAATGACTCTCATTTGTGGTTTCCATTGAATAGGTACTAGATACACTTTTTGTATGCGCGCGCGCCGGATGCGGTGCTACTTAACTGAAGACAAAGTTTATTTTGTATTGCTCAGATGTAATGTGTATATAATTTTAGTTTAATTCCTTAAGCTAGATAACTTCATAATATCAGTGAAGTCATTAAAATTGTATCAGTAGTAGTTGATTTTCTTAATGTGAAGCATGAGATATCTCTATTTAACCAATGGATTACTCTATTTTATTTCTCACTCTTAAAAAAAATACTTATCAGGTAATTTGTAAAAAATCCTAATCCTATCCTACTAATATTATAAATGCGAAAGTGAGTTTGTTTGTTTGTTACCTTTTCACGCTGAACCGATCGCAATTAAATTTGGTATGCAGATAGCCTATGGTATGGAGAAGAACATAGGCTACTCTTTATCCCGGAAAAACATAAGGAACGCGGGTGAAACCGCGGGGCGAAAGCTAGTAATATTATAAATGCGAATGTGAGTTTGTTTGTTTGTTACCTTTTCACGCCTAAACCGCTGAACCGATCGCGGTGAAATTTGGTACGCAGATAGCCTATGGTATAGAGAGGGACATAAACTACATTTTTTCTGGGGAACGCGGGTGAAACCGCGGGGGACAGCTATAAATAAATAAATATTATGGGACATTACTTACTTACTTCATTTACCTCTTTCGCTCACGAACGGGATGCGCGTCTCAAAACTACATCCAAAATTCTAATTCCAGGAATCGCGAGTCAATTTCTTAATAAATTTTAGTAAGCTAATTTAAAATGATTTAAATCAAACATATCTTAAAGTTTAATTTACTACATCCAATTCCACGCCTATAATGTATGAATGTAAATACATAATTCACTTTACATTTCCATTTGTTTACTTAACATAAATATTTCACGAATAAATAACATTCAATAAAACATAAGTAGATAGTGTACTTATACAGGGCGTAAAATTGATGCAGCGTAGTTTATACTACCCAAAGTGACTCTTGTTTATGCATTCTTGAATATATAACATGTTATAATGTGAAACACAGTTATATCAGTCTGTCACTTATATCAGTTAATTTAAAAGGTCCAGTACTAATTAAAAAGCTGAAGAGTTTGTTTGTTTGTTTGAACGCGCTAATCTCAGGAACTACTAATTCGATTTGAAAAATTATTTCAGTGTTAGATAGCCCACTTATTGAGAAAGGCTATAGGCTACTTTTTATCCCAGGAAAACACAAGATCCCTCGGGAACGCAGGTGAAACCGCGGGGTGGAAGCTAGTATTACAAACAACTAATAAATATTCTGGGACATTCCTCACATACTGTCATCTGATCCCAAACTAAGCCGAGTTGCTATGAAAACTAGATATCTGATCTACTACATATTATACTACTTTTTACTTACTTTTAAATACTTATATTGATAATTACGTCCAGACTCAGGACATCCAGACATGTTCATGCACACAAATGACAATAAAATTGGTAAGCTATTATGGTCGAGCCTTTTTGTCATTACTGTAACATTCCATTTTTTTGCGTGTGATAATAAACGACCTTATAAAGAGCTATTTAGCCAAAATAGTGTTTAAATGGTCAAGTAAATAACGTCGCATTCTTTGGTAATGAAAGAAAAGTGATCGATACATAAGCGACAACTTAATTAGTGTTTTAGTTGAATATCGTTTTATGAAAAGGGTGTCAGTGCACTAAGCATTAATTAATTGATAAATATTTTACGCCCTGTATAAGTACACTATCTATTTATGTATTGTATTGAATGTTATTTATTCGTGAAATATTTATGGTAAGTAAACAAATGGAAATGTAAAGTGAATTATGTGTTTGCTTTCAAACTTTATAGGCATGAAATTGGATGTAGATCATTAAAGTTTTAGATGTCTGAACTCATGTTCGAGGCTCGCCGATTTGCTCGGATTTTATCATCCAAGCTCATCGAGGCTTCGGGAGACCGACGGGCTGGGAGCTTTTTCCGCCAACGCATAAGCTTAGCCATCCAAAAAGGGAACGCTGCCAGCCTGTAGGGAACCTTGCCTATCGACAGCAGCGAGGGCTTTGAGGATGTTTTCTATATATCATAGTTTGTATTTTTTACTTTAATTGTAAATATGTAAATAAAAATATTATTTAAAATTAGCTGATAAAATTTATTAATAACTTGACTCACGATTCGTGGAATTCTATTTTTTTTATATGTAGGTAGGTACTTTAAGATGATTGAACATATATGGTATCATGCTAAAATGTGTTACATAGTTTACATTTAGTTAGGGCGGGATACTTCAATGGATTAGTTAACCTTACGTACGGTTTTTGACGTCACTATGCGTTATTCCATAACATAAAATGAACGAAAGAGAGAAAAGAACTGACAATTCTTGAAATGATATTTATTTTTTACAAATGGTTAACGCCATCTTTAGTATTTATTGGTACCTACGTCAAAGTGAGTTGAATCAAATACACCCTTAGTAGTGGTAACTACTCAAACATAATGTGTATCGGTCAACTTGATGAATAATGACTTGTTCCCTGACCCTCGGAGTGCGACGGAATTGGGTTATATCGTAAAGAAAAATTACACCCGATTAGTATGTAATAGCCGATTAACCTTCGGATTCAGGTCGAGTTTGAGGACTTTATTATATTTACACACGGGTTTGACATTTTTGTACTTTTGCACGTCATTTATGCTTATCAAAACAAATAATAATATCTTGAGACATTCCTCTATCACACATGGCATTTGATCCCAAACTAAGTAGAGCTTGTAGTACTATCGAAACCAGTACCTTGAGTGTAAAGAATTTACGTAAATAAACGCATACTATTACGTTTGCGTTTACAAAAAATTTTAATGGAAGAAATTAGTTCCATGAGTATTCCGCGAGAGGCGCTGTGCCGATTCCGATAGAAAAATGTCGTAAACGCTAACGTGATAGTAAGCGTTTTCTAACGTCAATTGTTTACACTCGGGGTACAGATTTCTGATATACTAAATATACTGCTGTTCTTCTAAATATATACATAAATAGATAGTTACACCGAGACTTAGGACATACAGACATGTTCATGCACTCAAATATCTTGGTGGGAATTGAACACACGACCTGTGGCGTGATAGATAAATGTATCTTACCAACTACGCCGATCGGCGCGTCAATTCTTTTCAGATATCCTAAAAAAATTGAGCTTACAGATTTAACCTCTATTTTCAAATGCCAATAGCTACAACTACTTCGTGTAAAATCAAACTAACTGTATTATATTCTAGCAATAATCAATATTAGTTTTGTAACCTATAACTATATTTGAAATGGCAAAACAGTCGACACATATCATACAATTTTATTATAATGACTCAATCGAATACATTCACGTTCTCGTTATAAAGGCATTGTGAAACAGTTCAATCATTCATAACTTTCAGTCAAATAACATCGTAACGTTAGTCGAAACTTCGTAGACCATTAGTGAGTAATTTTGGTTGACCATTAATCCAATAATGTCAGGTAATACAAATGTATTATTCGATAACAATGTTATTACATATACTCCAATGTTTGTGGTCCGATGTTAGAGATAAAGTTAAGTAGACAAATTGGATTGCTTCATTTTATCGTCCGCACACCGTTATTTTGGACGATCAAATATTTATGATGTGATTATTGTGAATGTAAATATTCGTGTGGTGGAATTAAATTGATTTATTTTGGATCATTAGAGGTTTTTTTTTTGTTTATAACGATCACATAGATTTGCACGTTTTAGTCCGTTACAGTTTTTCTTATAAAAGATTTCTCTGTAACCCAAAAAAAAAACAAGTTAGTTGCCAACTCAGTAATATAATTTGTCTATACATACCTAAAACGATAATAGGCTTTGAAACACTATAATTCGATCACACAACAACCTACCCGTTAATCGTCAACTGTTACCCATACCTACATAAGCCCAACTAATGTTATTTTAATACTGTGGGTAGGCAGTTCGGTTCCCGGGACGGGCAATTTGGCAGGAGGCGAAAAAAACCCATTTGCCCAGTGGCACGATGCGTGTGGCTTAATGATAAACTAATTATTTGTCGTGCATCGCCTTTTTGGCTTGCTCACTGTCCACCAAGAGGGAATGGTAAAAAATAATTTGTGCGACGAACGAATGATGGCGCAAGTTTGTTTTAAGAAACATTTTTGATGCACGTTGATGAATTCAATTATGTTTCTTAGCTCTGAATGCTCATTGGCGGCTTTTAATATTATTTATTGAATAGAAAGCGATAAGTAAAATTTACAATTTATATTTTGCCTGAACTAGTTAACTAATTAATTTCTAAAAACGTAAGGTGAACAAGGTTTTGAATACAACTAATGATAAAAACATGTAAGGTGTAACTCACAGACATATATTACCCGTGTAACTATAAATTAGGTCTAAAATACATGACAGGTGTGCATTTAATGTGCACCTAAAATGAAATCCCCAATATGTAGGTATCAAATAATTTATTTCTTATTTTACAATAATAAAATAAACAGTCAAACTAAACAAACAAAAAGTAAACGTAGTTTTATTTTGTTTAATATTAGTCAGTAACAAATTTCATTAGGATTATCATTTAAAAAAATACTTACAAGATCAATATTAGATTTACGTATTCCGCAAAAACTATCCCCGTGGATCTCCCACACCTTTTCCATTTCATGTCGATATAATGAAGAGAAAAGGATGACCATATGTGTCAAATTTTCCAAAACCCTATACATAGTTAAATATCCATCAAGCCTGTAATAGTCTAATATGGACGTTACACAACAAAAGGGGTGAAATTTTGTGTCATGCGTTTAGTGACGGCACAACAAATTGAATTTTATTATAGGATCGAGGCACTTCCATGCCACTAGAAAGGGTTATACGTGAGTTATTTTTTTAGTAAAGAGCCCTTTGAAGATCGTAATGATGTTTTTATTGTAGTTTTTGTACAATTTTGGGTAATAGAAAAGTAGCTTGGGTTGTTTTGGATTGCGTGTGAGATGAAATGTTACTTCATGTTTTTTTTATAATGTATTGCTAATTAGTAGTCAAGGTTTAAGATATAAAAATGGCTGGCTTTGTACCTGAAAGAACTGTAACATCAAGAATTAAGAAGATAAATGCAACCTAAAAATAAAATCAAATTAAAAATAAAGCAATTAATTATCTCTACTATATAAAAATAAGTCGGGTTTTCCTTCCTGACGCTATAACTCCAGAACGCACGAACCGATTTCCACGGTTTTGCATTCGTTGGAAAGGTTTCGGGCTCCGTGAGGTTTATAGCAAAGAAAAACATAAGATCCCACGGGAACGCGGGAGAAACCGCGGGGCGGTAAGCTAGTTACCTATAGAAACCGAGTACGCGCGCGACATACGCGCCGATCATTTGGGTCCGAATCTGACCCAAATGCGTATACATACGTACATGCATAGGTACTATAATTGCCTCTGTGTATGGCACAGTCACGCACACCTAGCAAATTTTTGGCTTAGATTCCGAGCAAGCATTGTTTGAAAACCTATTTTCTATAGGGTACCTAATAGTTTTATGGGGCTGGGTTATTTTATTGTCATTCACACATCGTAAAAATAAAAGCTAAAATTGACACTTTTCGTATCTTTGAAGTTTCCATTTGCGACATTGTTGCTAATAAACTCTTTTATAATTACAACATAACGTTCATTAGGAATGATTCTTGACACTAATTCTATACGCAACAGAAATAAATATATTTCTAGCAATACGAGTCGGCAATCATAGCGATAACGATCGTAGCAAAGTGACAACAGTACAAAGACTATGTACATTTTGTGCCAAATCGCATTTTAATTAGCTAGATAAGGTACGTCATTAGCTAGCAAATTACCCACAGAGCTGTTTGTTTTATTTTATTTTTCCTTATCTGTTAATGTTATATCTTGTCTGTCAAATTGCCGGAACACCGTGTGTGGTGCCAGTGCGAGCGATTTGGATGCGCATTTAATAACCTTCGTTTGTAGGTGGTAGGTTGTTAGATGGTTTTAATTTACTGTACAATCGTTATGATTATTTGCTCTTCGTAAATGTGAGAGAGTATAGCTGATGAGTAAGAGTAGGTGGTCCTAAAATATTTTTTACATGGTTAACTTTAAACTTAATATTTGACTATATTTAATTTACGAAAATGTAATTAACATTTGCAATTATTCGATCAGCTTAATTTAAATCGCCTGCAAAGAAGCCATACCCTATCATCGTGGTGGTATGATGCCATCAAATGCACAGTAGTTTAATGTTCTTTAATGAACTTCATGTTTGTTCCTGTACTTTTATTTCTTACTTTATTAGCTCATAATTAGTGATATGAACCAATTGTGTGACACATAATTCATAACTTTCGTAGCTAAGTATTAGGTATGTTACTTTAAAATGGTTGTGTTATTCGTAGACTTTTCGTAGAGTAGTTACACCCTCCCCGATGAGCTCTGGCGACCTTACTCACGCGCAGGAACACAACTATAAGTTATTTGGCTGCGGTATTCTGTAAGGTGGAGGTACTCCCGCAGTCGAGCTGCTCTCTGAGCGACATCTCGCTATGCTCTACCTCTCTTAAAGGGTTACCCCCTATATCTAAATATCTGAACAACGATAAATCATTTTCATGCACTAATGCGTTAATAACTACATATAGGTAACATACGTTATTTGCTGAAGGTAAACTAAGTAGGTCCAAATCCATAGAGTTTCAACGTTTAGGTGAAATGACACACATCAATCACGTCACCAATATTACAATGTCCTCAGTGTTAATGAGTATATTTATTACTAACTTTTCCGCGCGGTTTCACCCAAAAATATGATAAATAAATTAATCTCATATTAGAATATATTATTAAAAGTACTTAACCGAACAAAGCGTTGGTCACCTAAAGCTGTTAAATCCCAAAAATCCTTATTATTGTCCATTTGTTATCTGTAAGTGGTAAATAGGACGGGAGTCCTTCCATCAGGCTTTGACCAGACTGCATTATTTTTACGACCCTCTATACAAAACGTTTCTTTATTTTTGTTTATTTGTTATGTCTGTGGGGCCGCGCGTGCGCTCCAAATGGGTCCTCGTGATAACTCTCACTTTTTTTTAAGTCCTTTTATTCCCCATGTCACCCCGTAAAGGTACTCACACGAAGCAATAGATTATTCACTCTAACCCATTCATTTTAAAGATTGATTTCCATCCTACGGGGGCTGTACTTTAAATTCCAGAAACATAAGTCATTTGTTAAGTTATCAGCACTTTATTTGAGGTAAGATTTCTGAATATCAAAAGGCTTGTTTTTAATTCTGTTAGAATGTATGGTATTTGTGGAATGTTTACGATTGCGATAATAATTTATTGGGTGATAGGTAACGAGTCGAGGTTGCAGCTAGAGATTGACTTGTTTATGGCCTACTCACCTACTGGTCATCATAGTATTGGTAAATTGTTAACCTATATTAATTTATATGTATGTACTATACTATAATGTTGAATTATTGAGAACGCAGTAATACAAAATGGTTAGCCACCTTACAAAACAGCTTAAAACGGTAATTTTTTAAACCGCCGCTTTATCATAATTAGTTTACAAAATAGAGAACATTTCTATTTGCTATATGGGTGGAAGTACTCATCAATATGTTCAACTTTTTCTATTACCCTGCACTGAATTGAATAACAAATAATTCTGTATAGATATAGTGTAGAGACTATATAGTGCTAATTATTTAAAAAAAAATATTATTTGGATAATTTAGTTAATTTCTATAAATATTCAGGTAATTTTAATGTGCTACACGCACTGGTAATTGTTTATACCCAGTAGTGAGTGTTAATAACATTAAAATATATACATTATGTATGTGGTTTACTAATTTTTACAATTATTGTACACACATTGCATGTATATTTTTAAATTATGATAATATTGTGTCTGCGGACTCCAAATAAATGGCATTGTCTGGTCATAGATGCCGCTAGTAGTGAGGAATGAATGTAATCTTTATTTTAATTGTGATAAGGGCCTTTTTTATTTGTCTCGGGTCTAAAACCTATTCAAATATTGTGAGATGAGGTGTTGGAATTGTGCGAATTTTATATACTTTAGGGTAGTGTGCAGAAAAAGGATATTTAATTACTTCTCAAAATGTCTGGAACAGATAAAATAAAGCCTTGTATTTATTATTATTAATTAATATTGTTTATATTATTAATATTGGCATTTTGTTTATATAAAGAAATCTTTAAAATTAATTAATTCTGTCAGCAAAACATAATATTATCACATTTTATTCGTTTTAATTAAGAAATATAAAAATTGACATAAAGCCTTTTCCACACACTTTTGGAGAAATCTGTTACGTTACGTTGCATGATGCAACAATTCTACTACATTCCTAAACTCCCCCATTTAACCAATTAATGGACCAACAAAGGCTATTCGAAGTTCAAATAACTAATAAAACCATTATTATGTCCAGAAATTATAGAAAGAATGTTAATTTTATTAAACTACAACGTAAAAATGCAATTATATTAATAAGTAATAATATTTTTAATTATAATTTTATATTTACTTAATGTTTCTTAATTTAAAATAAACTAATAATAATTGTTGTAACGTCACAAAATTATCTTTAATTTTGCAGTTTTAATGAAAATTGGATTTTATTTTACACTCATTATTATCCTATAATTAGGAACAGCGTCAGTTGAATCGTAAAAGAAACTAGCATCTACCAAGAAAGGTGTAATTATAAAACGTTCTCTTTGAATATAATACCTTTGGATAGACACGATACGTGAGTGATGAAAAAGTCTTAAAGCTGTTTTTACGTATATATTTCTCGATAGATATTACTTGCTCGTCCAAGTCTGGATAGTTGCTTCACTCGGGATCGTTTACTTGTTTTTATTCTACAAGTTAATTAGAGATCACTTTCATTAAAATGATATTTGATAATGCAATGAAGGCGTATTCGCTATACAGCAAAACAAAACTGAGTAAAACAATTGGGTATTATAATTTGTTTTTTGATTATTTTATTAAATGCTCGCGGTACAGCAAAGGACTCCCATTCCTCCTTCGAACCTTCCTGTTGTAGAGACTTTTTAGTCAGTATTACAAATTTGAACCGACATGACGACAGATTCAGAAGTGACGACCAGTTAAGTACCTACACTCCGATTTTAAGGACTAGATATATAAATATCATTTATTTTTTAGTTATTAACACAACATAATTCAATTAATTTAGAAATTAATGCAAAAACTGATTAATTTATATAATTATTTTGATAATCATAAATTATTAATAATATAATATACAATGTGTATACCGCACTATACGCATAATTCGATAAATGTGGCGTGTTGTGAAAAATTAATTTATTTTCGTTTGCAGTACACCTGCCTCCTTACATACAAGTATAAGGAATTATTACTGCAAATATCGGAGCACTGAATAATATCCAAACGACCGCATAACTTTATAAAAGTAATTTGATAAAATATTATTATTTATTCGTGGCTAATGATTCTTTTAATCAACTCATATATTGCGCACTTTCATTTTGCACAGTAAAAAGGAACGTGACTTAATTATCATAAGAACCCTGTTGATTATAGACATGAGGCATGCAATAGAAAAATCTCTATTTACAATAAAATACTTACTTATCATATGATCTACATAATGCACGTTTTTGCACAATATAATTATTGTGGAAGAAGTTTATAAGAGAATGAATATAAAGAGTTTCTTGCCGGTTCTTCTCAGTTGAAGGCGACTTCTGACGTTCGACGTTCATAAGTGCCCCTCTAAGGCCTAAACTGAATAAATGGCTTTGACTTTGACTTTGAATAAACCAATAAAAGTAGGTAAGTAGCTAATTATATTTTAATTAGCAATATCTCGTTTCGACAATAGGGTATTACACCCATTTTTGAAAAGTGTCTCAATTCATTCCTAAGGTGCTAATAAGCCACAAAAAAAACACAAAATTTTTATTCAATCGATAAGTGCCATAAAAATGCATTTAAATTTTACATTTTCAAATGTCGGGAGTAGTTTGATGATAACGGTGGACGTCATGTAACTCTACGGTCATGACGTTATTTGATCTCTTGCAAGTAAATAAATGCGCTGATATTGGTCTCGATTGGACTTGTAAAATTTTATAAATTAAAAATGAGCAGTTATCCTTTTTATAAGTATACTGTTCCTGAATGCATGAATACTAGTGTAAAAATAATAATGATAATACTTCAGTTGAGACTTTTTAGTTTACATACACCACCGTATGACGTCATTATAATGGCGGCTACTGTTTCGCTTGTTTAGAAACAGATTAAAAAAACTGAAAACTTTGAAATTAATTTTAAAATTAATTAAGGTATTTTATGAACTAAAACTAACATTTTCCGACTGCTTATTGCCTAAGCTATCTAAATTGTACATTTTTAGATTTTTTCTCATATGGAGTAAAATACCCTATTAATAACAAAGAAATATAAGTCGTGCTTACCACTTTCGACCACGTTATCACTTGTCATGGTGAACTTAGAGAAAAAAAATCTCATTGATTGAGTAGGTACAAAAAAAGAAACTAAAACGAATGTAAACCATCCTATGGATTGTCATTACATATTAAGCTCTATCATTGCATAAAGAGACTCCCAATTTCTGTCCTATTTGTAAACACTTCAATCCCGTAGGTGTTTTCAAAGTCATAGTCAATCTATATCATAAAAAGTAACCCCTTACAATATACAAGACCATAAAGTAGTATATTTTATGTCATACAAAAGTTTACATTGTCTGTGGGTGGGCAACTATTGAATAAAGGTGTCAATTTAGCTCAATTCATACACAAAATATTATGGTCTATTTGCATTTAAGATATCATATTGTTATTACTTTTGTACCAATGTTGTCCTTTGTAACACGAAAAACCGGTGAAAGTAAGGAACCAGCATAATTTTGTGGCTGTGTAATTCAACTTTTAATGTTTAACAAGCTTTCACCCCGCGGTTTCACCCGCATTCCCAAGGGACCTTATGTTTTCCGGAATAAAAAGTAGCCTATAGCCTTCCTCGATAAATGGGCTATCCAACACTAAAATAATTTTTCAATTCGAACCAGTAGTTCCTGAGATTAACAAACAAACTCTTCAGCTTTATAATATTATTAGTATAGATATAGATTTATGCAATATGCAATTTGGCTAAGTATGACATTGATTTTAAGAATCAATTGTTTTAATTTCATAATTCACCTGTCTCTAGAACTACCACGCAAGGCAGGTTTGAGGGAATGGGGTGCGGGTCCAATTTACTGCCGGAAGCGGCTGGTTAGGTTAGGTTAGGTTAGGTTAGGTTAGGTTAGGTTAGGTTAGGTTAGGTTAGGTCCAATTTACTGCCGGAAGCGGCTGGTTAGGGCGCATGACGTCATCACTAGCCTGGTACTAAGTGAGGAAGTAATTACTAGACCTACGTACTAGTATACCGTGAAATTGTGGAAAGAGTAGGAAATATAAAAAAAAAGTGTAATAAATATTTAATTATCTTTTAATTGGTGTGTTCTTTTTTTAATGTTCAGGTAAATTTTACTTTTTTAATAAATATTATCCAAAAAGTTTTGCTTATAAATATATGTAACAAAAAATATGAAGGTATCAGATTGAAATGCAAGTTAAACCAGTAGTACATATTTGATATTTCAAAGCACGATCAACCCGACTGTTTTGAATACATATAGGTAGGTACCTACTGAATTAATATGTACTAGCCCAAATTAAAGGAATAAACATATGTATGTTTACAATAAACTAATTTTGGATATTAGTAAAATACTTTTGTATTTGTAGTCATGATTTATACAGGTTGTTTTTTTTTATCACTGGCAATACTTGCAGGGGTGAAAGTACTCATCAATGTGAACAACTTTTATAATCATCACCTGTCTCTAGAACTACCACGCAAGGCAGGTTTGAGGGAATGGGGTGCGGGTCCAATTTACTGCCGGAAGCGGCTGGTTAGGGCGCATGACGTCATCACTAGCCTGGTACTAAGTGAGGAAGTAATTACTAGACCTACGTACTAGTATACCGTGAAATTGTGGAAAGAGTAGGAAATATAAAAAAATGAAGTGTAATAAATATTTAATTATCTTTTAATTGGTGTGTTCTTTTTTTAATGTTCAGGTAAATTTTACTTTTTTAATAAATATTATCCAAAAAGTTTTGCTTATAAATATATGTAACAAAAAATATGAAGGTATCAGATTGAAATGCAAGTTAAACCAGTAGTACATATTTGATATTTCAAAGCACGATCAACCCGACTGTTTTGAATACATATAGGTAGGTACCTACTGAATTAATATGTACTAGCCCAAATTAAAGGAATAAACATATGTATGTTTACAATAAACTAATTTTGGATATTAGTAAAATACTTTTGTATTTGTAGTCATGATTTATACAGGTTGTTTTTTTTTATCACTGGCAATACTTGCAGGGGTGAAAGTACTCATCAATGTGAACAACTTTTATAATGGGGCTAACTCTGATATCGCGTAAAATAAATCGGTTGCTTCTTACATTTTGGTCGAGTAGGTATTGAACTTTTGTATGGAACAGCTGATAATTTTTTCATGATTTCACAGTTAGTCCCATAATAAAAGTTGTTCATTTTGATGAGTACTTCCACCCCTGCAAGTATTGCCAGTGACTAAAAAATCACCCAGTATAATCTAAGTATGAATTTATCATTTAGGTACTTGCTATGCTATTCTGTACTAAAACTCGACAGTGAATTCTCTAAGTGACTATTGTCTGTCTCGCTCGTGAAACTCAGTAATCAGGAGTTCACGAGTGAGACAGAGAATAGTCACTTAGAGAATTCACTGTCGAGTTTCAGTACAGAATAACATAGCTGTACACAGGAAATATAGTCTATATATATTTATATATTCAAAGTACAAATAAAGAGTCATAAAACCAATTAGTATATTACAATATTAATGTAGATTGTAGCTTAGATTGTAGGCAACCTAACGTGTCACAGGGTTATCAGGAAACAAATTATTTTAATGGCCGTCAACATTGTAAGTTTTAATTATGAATATAGCTGTGGTAATAAAAACAGTAAAATCAATGTAGCTTGTTACCTAACTAACATGATGTCATCACTCATTCGAATCCAATATTTATGACGCCATTATTAATTACAATATAAAATAATATATTATAATTAGTTTCCAGTTTCGTGATTAGTTATTTTTGCCTATACGATTTTGCCAATTAATATTTACGAACTCTAATAATATATCAATAATTAAATGGAAATCAAAAAATAAAATTAATTTGAATGATTCGTCAATCAATCGGGTTTGTCTTGATTATTAATGATTAACGAGTAATTATAATTTATTTGATTATTTTTAATAAATTTAATTTTTGGCATAATTAAATAGGATCAGGTTTAAAATGAAATTATATCCTTCGAATCTGGAATGAGCACGAACAAGGTACATAATTATATAGTAGGTATTATATTGATACTCTTATTTTTCAACAACAGGTATGCCTTACTTTTTTTATACCACAATACAATGTCAGCAAACAAGCATACGGCCCCCCTGATGGTAAGCGGTTACCGTAGCCTATGAACGCTTGCAACACCAGGGGTATCACTCGCGCGTTGCCAACCCTTCCCCCCTCCCCGATGAGCTCTGGCGACCTTACTCACGCGCAGGAACACAATTATAAGTTATTTGGCTGCGGTATTCTGTAAGGTGGAGGTACTTCCTCAGTCGAGCTGCTCTCTGAGCGATATATCGCTATGCTCTACCTCTCCCACTAAAATTAAGGAGTCTTTATTATCTTACCGTGGTAAGATATGATTTTTTTGGCACGTGGATAGGTTTCTTTATATTTACAATCTTATTGAGGCAAGTCTTAGTGATGATGTGGTAGAAAGCAGTAACGACATAGGGCCTAGAATGCCACTGGGTACAAGTGCTTTTTTATAAAAATATTAGGCCTGTGTTTGACCACAATTTACCCATTGTAGTCTTCGAACCCATACCCTTCGCCGCGGCGTCTGAAGTCACTATCAGTCAACTATTATCGTCAATAAACTTTGAATTAGATACTATGGCAGAGGTTTTGAAGCAGGAGATTGTTTGATTTGAGATGCAGTGAAAAACAATTAAATTAGTATTTGCATATACAGTAGGTTTCATTAATAGCAGAATCCGTCAGTTAGATTACCAAAAAATATTGGACATGTATTTTTTCTTTACTTCCGAATACAAAAAATGACGACGATACAGTGCATTAAAATTTCGCGTGACGTCACGGTATTGTATAATTTTTACATACACGTGACGTCACAAGCCCCACTCGTGCAACTTTGGTGCAACATAACTTTGTAATTTTTTATTGATATGATAAACGAAAAAATACACGTCTAATATTTTTTGATAATCTAATTAGAATTACTTTTATTACCCAGTCATCATCCCTATTATTTCCGTCATCTAACACAAGACTAGGTATTTAATGTATAAAATAATAAAAAACTGAGTAAAGGACGAGCTATTTATAAGTATGCTTTCCTATTTTTGCATGTGTAGTACTGCAGTGCAAAAATAGTAGGCGGGCATCAAAATTTAAATTATCTAGATGGTGAAAATGACAGTTTAATGATGATGTAGTGTATTGCACGAGGCCTTTTCCCAGTAAATATTTACAACAGGTTACAAAGAAAAATATTGATATACATGTTTCTATAATCTTGATCCTAACATATTTTATAGGTACAAAAGGTTTTGCCACTAATAAAAATAATTGATTAAGTTCTAACACACGTACGTAAAGTAGGTGTGTTATGCATTATATTTGTTTGTACTTACCATCACTAATACTCGAAGTACCGTCGGCAGGTCGGTCCGAGTCCTCCCCTCCAACCAAGTTCCTAATACTGAACGAATTGGTTTTCCTCGACGTAGTCACTTCCGCGGTCACGCCCGTGACATCACACCCGCCCTGCGTTCCATTCACTAGTTCACGGCACACCTGCTCTGTACCATTCAATATAACCACTGAATCTCCAGGTACAGTACCTTCTAAATCCCCACGACGAGTCGTTAAGTCCATTTTCAAAAGTAACGATGGCACAACTGTCAAAATTCAAAATTGGAAAAGTGCCTTTTAATTTTGACATTTTGTCACGCAACGCGCATTAGTTCGAAACACAAATAATTGGTACTCATTTCAAAATTGTCACTGGCACATGGGTTTGTTTTCTTTTTCAATGTTTGATGATTAACGTTTATTTTTAGTTCATTAATTTTTTCCTTGTTCTTATTAATTAGCACTATTAATGCACGGTAGATGTCCCAGTCACAAACGTCACATGTGTGCAAAACATAAGCTCCCAAGACTTCGTTTCATATAAAAAAATAGATGTAAGTATGACAATATACTAAATTACAATATTTACAATCCGGAAGGCACGTTGAAAAGTCGCCGGGTGTTTTTATTGCGCGAATTTTCGCGAGGTCGCGTACAACGCGCGCTAAGTCCGCGGTGGCGAAGGCAACTGGTCCTCTTTCCTCCTCCGCCGTCGCACTCGCGCGGCCCTCCCTACGCCTCCGAGGGCGGAGTCTCACGCCCCTCACGGTGCAAGCGTCGGATAATCACAACCGTGCGACTTTTTAGTCGTCATTTGCTGTACGCGCGATTTTTTTGAACAGATCGATTTATTTAATGAGCCCTAATTGCGTTTATTGATAGAGAGTTGGGTTAATAGACGCAATATAGTACAAATAAGGTAGTTATTTTTATGTTGTAAATGGATTGAATTGCGACTATAAGTGTATTTTAATTAGAAATCCAAATCGAGTGTATGTTCACCAATAAAAGCATAGCATACATAGTAAAGTTTAAGTTTAAGTTCGTTAAAGTTTTCATATTCATTAATAGTTTTGTAGAACTGACTGTAAAATTGTTTTATGTATGGCCATACCAAAATGAAAACTAAGCGAAATAAATTAAAATGGAGCAATTTGTCATACATAGTAACAATAAATGGCAGTGACAAAGGATACAGATGGGCTGTGGCGTGGTTGTAGTTGATAATGTTATAATCTCTTTGTCATAATAATATTATTAACTAGCTTTTTCGCGCGGTTTCACCCGGGATAGCATATAGCCTATGTTACTCGGTGAAGATGTAGCTTTCTAACGGTTAAAGAATTTTTAAAATCGGTCCAGTACTTTTTGAGCCAATTCGTTACAAACATACATACTTACATACAAACCTTTCCTCTTTATAATATTAGTATAGATTGTAGCAATAACCTGAGGCTAACTATAAACATAATATTATTTTTTAAGGCAAAAATTTTACAAATAAACGTGTGTATTACTGCTTAATAAGTTTCTTGCCTTATGTAATTTTCTCATTTCTAAAACTATAAGAAGTTCCTCATGTTCTTGTGTTAATGCATTTTAATAGTATCAATCAGACAGTCAAAAGTCGAAATTACTCATAATTTAGTCAAATATTTCTCTATACAATAGACATCAACGCGCTCGTCTCTTGGTCAACTAAAGTTAGGTAGTCTGGCAGTTGTGGGCTAACATTTATGAGACTAGCAATCCACTACAGATGGCCGTGTGTGAGGAATAATGTCCCAGAGTATTTATGATTGTTATTATTTAACTTTCAACTATACTAATATTATAAAGTGGTAAAGTTTGTGAGGTTGTAGGGGGTAATCTCAGGAACTACTGGTTCGAATTGAAAAAATATTTTAGTGTTGGATAGTCAATTTATTGATGAAGGCTTATAGGCTACTATTTATCCCGGGAAAACATAAAATCCCTCGGGAACGCGGGTGAAACCGCGGGGCGGAAGTTAGTAATTAGAAAGGTAGGTAGTAAGGTAGCAGTATTCATTCAGAATCAAGTATAACGTAAATTAAATCGCCGGAATATCAATTGCCAGAATTACGAAGCCTACTTCGTGTTACACTTTGGGCCACATCATCACCACGATTGAGTAGTCTACTGAATACGATGGCTCCTATTTGCTCATTTCAGACTTTGGAATGACGCATTCGATGGGTACACGATCGCGGCAAATGAATTCTGCGACTAATGCAACATCAGCCTAAATTTAACGAAATAAAATCATCTTTTCCGATCGGAATGGCAATCGAATGGGTCTGAATAAGGGGGATTAACGCCACTGTGTTTTGATCAAATAATAATATAGTGTAGTAGCTATACCACATAAAATTCATTCATTTCCCGTTAGTGCAATCAATCCAAATAAATCAATGATAAAGTTTCTATCGTCCTTTTTTTTAAGCCCCTATAATTATGCAATGTGTAATTGTACCGCCAGTATTTACCAATAACAAACAGACACGCCTTTTCAACCATCGCATTAGACATCTACGTGTGTAAATCTATTTCCATTTCAATTTCACGACGCATCAGTTTTTTTATGTCAGCAACAGTCGTACAATTGTCGCCGCCTACCGCCACTAGACAAATAAACGCGGCGCTTTTAATCACTATCGACCAATATTAGTGAAGTAATCATCCAACATTCACAAATATAAATTGCAGGCTGCAACACATGAGTAAATATTGTCTAGAGATCAAGTTTACTTAGGTTACGTAAAGTATAATAAAAAAAAAATTGGATTGTAACTATAAAAACTAATATCTAGAAGTCTAGTAAAATACATTTTTTAAATATATCTGTTACTTTCTAATGTTATAACTTATGCAACAAAGAGAGACGAGGTTTTACAAGATTTGCTTTAAAGCATACTGAATAGGTTTGATGCGACACTTGCTGAGGTTGCAGATAAAAAAAAAAAACATTGCCTTTAAATAAACATTGCATTATCGCCATTAAGAAGTAAGTGCGTGTGCATGAAGCTTGATCTCTGATGCTATTTATTCATGTGCCGTCGCGTCGGTTCGGGCGCGCTTCAGCGCCGGCGCACACAAAGCGCGCGAGTCAGCAGGGCGCCGAACTCAATTATACCACGGTCCCAAACTGATTCTATTTGTATGGTAATACACTCATTACCAGAGACAAAAAGGGTAGAGGGTTAGAGAAAACACTTTGGATTTATGGTTTGACCACGAAAAAGTTCGTCTGTTTAATCGAATAGTTGTAATTCGAGCGGCGTGCGTCTCCTTGGGTTAGTAAATTTAGTTGGATGACTTGGTCAGCCAGTGATTTGTATTTTAATTGTATCTTGTCGGGGACCTCCCTCCTTGTAACGTTGGGAGTCTTCGTTACTCGATAGCCAGTACGTTTAAAAAAGAAATTAATTTTACTGCAAGTAAATCATTATATTATTCAAATATCGAACCGCAACCTAGTGCCCGGGTGGCATTATTATATAGGTTTATAAACTCAAAAACTATGCCACACGAAACTAGTTTCACTAGTAGGTATGCTGGTAAATCCACAGATTAGTAAATAGTGTAAAATATTGACAACCTTTCTTTTTGTTTAGAAAAGCTTTGTATAGGTCATTGCTTACCATTAGTTAGACCATCTGCCTCTTGTCAGATTTCTAACAAAAAAATAAAGTATAAAGGTCACTATCCTAATCCTAACTTCCTAATCCTAACTAAAATATTATAAATGCGAAAGTGAGTTTGTTTGTTACCTTTTTACGCCTTAGCCGCTGAACCCATCGCAATGAAATTTGGTATGCAGATAGCCTATGGTATAGAGAAGAACATAGGCTACTTTTTATCCATGAAAAACATAACATCTCTGGGGAATGCGGGTGAAACCGCGGGGCGGATGCTAGTATCTTAATATTTCTTCGGAATGGAAACATTTTACACGAATATAATGTCTTTCTCCGGTTAGCCGATTCATCCACGAATTACCTCAAGCTTTTATGTAGGAAAATTATGAATGATACCCAAGGCTCCATATCAAACTAAAACTGCCCATCATCACATAACAGAATTGGGCGTGTATTTACTTATAGTATATTAGGAAAAAGCGTACAGTCATCAGTTACATTTCTTTATATACGGACGCCGCCGGCAGACACAAAAGAGCCGATTTTTTACCCGAACTACTACCGTTGTTTGTTCGTTCGGGTATTGTTATAAGTACCGCGGTTCATCATTGAATCAATAAATAGATTAGTAGCTTGTCTTACTTTGTAAGCGATATGCCGACGGATAGATTAAGGCTGTTGGAGGTGCGTAGGAGTTTGATCTAAACCTTACTTATATAGACTGGATTTAATTAGTACGGAGCAATAAATACAGAGTTAATTGTTTTTTTTTTCATTTACTGTACTTATAAAAAATTATATGCACAATATTGTTTTTTCACACCCTTAAACCGGTGCTGGTTTGTCTGGGGGTTGCAATTCCTCAAATTAACTTACAAAAAAAATATAATTTATACATAGCTTAGATGAATACATGTAGGTCGTTTTAACTTAAAAAGTACTAAGGTTGAACAAACAACTTTTAAGGGGCCAATTCTGAATACGCGAAAATAATCTGCAGTTTCACACTTTTATGTTGAGTAGGTATTCAAAGTCAAAATCAAAGCCATTTATTCAGTTTAGGCCCTAGAAGGGTACTTAAGAACGTCAAAGCTACTGAAGTTACCACCACTAAGTTAATAATATTTGTATGGCATAACTGTACCTTGAGTGTAAAGAATTGACGTTAGTAAAAGCTTTCTATCACGTTAGCGTTTACGACATTTCTCTATAAGAATTGGCACAGCGCCTCTCGCGGTATATTCATGGAACTAATTTCTCCAATACAAAATTTTAGTAAACCCTTTCTTAAAGATAACAGTAACTTTTGCCTTATGAGTAACCATCATAATTATGTAGATATCTATTATTTAAAAAAAAAATTTTTTTTCTTCTTCTTCTCCTTCTTCTATTTTGTCTACAGTGATGACTTTATTTAAATATTTCAACATCCTCGAGTTCTAGACGTTATGCATTCATTGTGTATGGGTAATTGCATGTAATTTCTTGCAGGTGAATAGGTAGATTGTATTGCATAAAATTCTTAGTAATAGCACCTAGGACCAATTTGCACGTCGTCTATCAACTTTTTTTTAAGTCCAGGTGAATGAGTCTCTAATATTTTTTTTTCTATTATCTAGCTAATTGTTAAGAAGGGGCTAACTTAACATCATGTCGTAATAAATAATTAATGACAAAGTTATTGAATATAGTTGATTTTAATGTACTGTCATAATTGTTATTTCTTATCATAGAAACTTTAAGCTTAATTCGTACAAGATTTTATTTTGTAGTTAAAAAAAATTGCACAATAATATACAGAACCACAAATCCTTCATGTCCCCAATTTCACGGTCGGCCTTCGGGCATTTTCGGTCAACTTCGCAAGTCACCGTCGCGCAATCAGCCTGCGCCTGCGCCCGCGCAGCGCTTGTTCTTTGTTTCAAACGAGCCGCCGCGAGCCACGAGCCTGTTGGCGCCAAACAATGTTACACACACACAAACATTCAGTTGTTAGTAAAATGCACTAACAATGTGTGAATATGACCATATTCAACTGCCAAAGTTGGATTGAAGGTTTGAGAATCATTTGGGTCTTTTCCTTATTGGTTCTTGGTTCAAGTCGTGTCAGTTCTCTTAATTATATTTCGACGCCAGATACCTATGTATCGTGTCTTTTAAATGTGATAATTGTCTGATGATTTCTATAAATAGATATGCAATAAAATAAATTCTGCTCGACTATTAATTTTGTGATCAGAATATTCAGGAATAAAGCATCATGTCCACAAGCTTAGATATAGAGTATAATGCAACCTGAGAGTACAAGATTTGATCCCTCTAAACTAAAGTAAAAATTATATTGAAAATAGTAGAATTTTCTCTCAATAATTCTCAACAAATACTTAACAAAACAAAAAAAAACGCTTAATTTTCTCATCAACCCGTAAAAGCACGATATGCAATAAAATAAATTCTGCTCGACTATTAATTTTGTGATCAGAATATTCAGGAATAAAGCATCATGTCCACAAGCTTAGATATAGAGTATAATGCAACCTGAGAGTACAAGATTTGATCCCTCTAAACTAAAGTAAAAATTATATTGAAAATAGTAGAATTTTCTCTCAATAATTCTCAACAAATACTTAACAAAACAAAAAAAAAACGCTTAATTTTCTCATCAACCCGTAAAAGCACTACTAAGCACATTTCAGACCCATCAGTTGTACAGCTAATAGGGTGCGGACGGTGATTTTGTACAAAGTTGTGGTAATTAATTTAAATAACATGCTCCCGTGTGCCATCCAGCGGTTAGGCTATGTTATATTCATTATTAATATTATTATACAAACGGCGGTAGTTGGACGGTACGGCACGGCCGCGGCGACTCGTGTACACGCCCACTAATTCAATTTACATCGCTCGGTGCACTGGTACAGATGGTGACACAAGTTTTAGTTCAAATAAATTAAAGTCAATGGTGCAGGGAGGATGATGGAATAAATTTGTGAACGGAACGAATTTGAAATAAACATATAATAATATTTATGTTTGATAAAACATATCGTGGGGTAATAATTACTGTTCATCCCAACTGTCCTAATTATCAGAAGGTTAAATAAAATTCACTTAATAATCCAACTCCGTTTATTCGTCCATACAATGGAACAACCACACGGCAACTGCCTGCGCGGTTGCGATACAAGTTTTAATGCATACAATAAATGCATTGTAAGCAAAACATAATTATGTCCCAACACATATATATAAGTGTATTTATTTTGATTTATATTACAGTTGATTTATATTATTCTTGAATCAGTACTATTTTTTTGACATCTAAATGACAATGTATTATAAGGTGAGTCCTATCCAAAAATTAATTATGGCCCAATGTTTAATTTAATTATTAAATAATCTATTTATAAGAGAATGCTTGTTTCAATCATTCAAATACATATATACATAACAATAAATAATTGAAATAAATCATAAGAAAGGACTTTTGTGCTAACCATTACGTTGTTTGGAATTAATGAGCAACGATGATTTGCGAAACAAGGAGGCTGAGTAGCAATATTAAATTTAGTAATTAGTCCACCCGGTACCCAGCGCACCGGCGCCACGCCGCCCGCCCTACGCGTGTATGCACATAAATAGATATTATTAATTAAACTACTGTTTTTGGCGGTGTATCCAGCCTTCTAAACTTTATAAAGGTCGGCAACACATTGGCAATCAAATCAATAATTTTGCTAATGTCCATAGGCGACGGTAGCCACTTACCATCAGGTGGACCGCCTGCCTGCTTGTTAGCCTCTTGACATAAAATAAACAGGATATAAAATAAAAAGCGAACGAAATAAAATTATTCGGATCAATTGAAAGTAAAATCATTCGTTATTATAGTTTTCATATTCTGTGGGACTCTACTCTATCAGCGTATTTAGCATTTTTTAATGTAATTTACAAGAATTTATTGAAATTATTTAAAATATATATATATCATAGTTTTGTTGCAAGCATAAGAGTTGAAACACTTTTTTCTTTCAATGGTTGATATGGTTGCTGTAAGATGTAATATAGTTATAATTAATCGTTACAATATAACTTAGTTAGAGGTATAGTGAGAGATTGGCCATTACACTGGCCTAAATTGAGTTATCGTTACATATCTCCATCAGGTTTTTTGTGGCAGCACCACAAAGCAAGGGTTGTGTAGGTATCAAATTGCTGGTCATTCGGCGTTTTTACCAAGTTTGATGACTCCCGATGCGCTGGCCTTGATGCTTCGTGATGATTGAATTTTAGAACTTGTTTAAAGAGCAATGACTTCAATAAAAGTTATTGTTATTATTCATTTACTTGTAAATAGGTATTTAATTTTTTTTATAGATACAGACATTTTAAGCCTGCACATTTTTTTATTTGCTTTATAAGGTAGCGATATTTACTTATTTATTTATATATATATATACGAGACACACTAACAGAATACATATTGTTACATTCATAAACAATTCTATAACATAACTTTAAAATATATATTGTTATGCCGTCAATTCACAATAATTAATTAATAGAGCTTGATTACTCGCACTTTAAAAGGCAGCAAGCTTTCGTGCTATGATTGTCAGGGTCAACATTTTTGTAGGAAATTCAAAATGCTCACGTCCTTAATGCGACAGGCTAGGATAATTTTATTAGGACTAGGATTAAATTAGGACAATGATTGTACTAAATATTTTTCGTCACAAACGAAAAATGCTCAAAACTCGCCGGGTCAGCCACGGAGGTCGCCTAATGTCAGATATTATCCCACAGTTCATAACTGCGCAGTAGTGTAACCGCTAATCACCTTCTCCAGTAATTTAGACGGTCTAAAACCACAAAGTACATAGACGCTTTGCTAGTATAATTAGCTGATTAACTTTTGACTTGTTGCTTTGTAACTGTGTCAAGAAGTTTCGTACATTTTAAGTTATGTGGTGAATTTTAAGTTATGTGGTCAATTTTAAGATGGTTATTTATATACAATTTTGTAATCTCATAAATGGAAAAATAAAATAATTACAGCTACATCCTTATTTAAAATAGATATTAAATAAAGATGAAAAACCTTTTGTATTCTATAAGTACTTACAGATAAAAAAATATTGAATAATTCATAGATATTTGTATTAAGTTATTAAATGTCCTGCGCGTACAGTATAATAATGGATTTAGGATGCTGCTGGGGCTGCCCCGTTACTGCAGCGCATCAGGGATGTTTGCTGAGGCCAACACTGATTGTTTTCAATCAATTTTGAGAAAAAGAGTGGCCTCCCTCATGCGTCGAGTAAGGCACAGTACCAGCTGCCTCCTAAACACCATTTTGTGGAGATGCGACTATCCGGTTGTGCAGCACTGGAATACCATGCACGTAGGGTCCAGGGTCGCGCTAATCAATATAAAATAAATAATATTGTCACTAACATAGGTTATAAGCAATTTTACTAACAAAATATGGATTTTTTGTCTGAAATAAATGATTATTATTAATATTATCCCGAATTATGAAATAGGTATCTTTTAAACTAAATCAAATGTGATTAATGTGTATTGAAACTAATTTACCGTTAAATAAATTGTGTTTAAGATAGAAGTTATAAATAATTTATATTACATTTATAGTAAAATTTATCGTCCATAGAAAATTCTATGAAATAATCGAACACCACTACTAACGCAATAAACTCATTATTTGTTTTTGCAATTCACTCCGACAGTTTGCGCAACTATAATTTCTAACAATAATTTCAAGTTTTAACATTTCTAATAATACCTACTTATACAAATAGATCAACGCGGTAATTGTCTCGGATGGATACACAAACAGAATATCCGATTGCGGTTTTATAAATGATCGAGGGATCCAGAGTTGGTGGAGTCACTTTACATAGAGAACGAAAGTGAATATTTACTTTAAAAAATACTCAAAATATTAAAGTTAGAGAGATTTGAAGATTTAATAGGTTGCCGATATGTTCCTGTTAACTTATCTGGTAGAAATATTGACTGGCCGTCACATTATATTATTTTGAAGAAATTAGTATTGTCAGATATATGTCAAATAAGCTATTTGGAAATCGGCATCATGTGTGTTTTAAAGCCATATCACAGTCTATATCTAACTCTTTCTTAGCCATATTATAGAACGAGAATCAAAACTTTGGTCAGGTCTCAAGAATAGATTGTGTTATTCGAAAATAGTCCATATGTCCAATAAAGCTAGGTTCTAAATACGATAAAATTATTTTCATTTCGAATCAAAACTTGACTTACAATTGTATGTATGTATATATGTTCCTTATAGACTCCGAAATCGCCGAACCGATCGCGATGAAATTTTCAGACAATCTTCTTATTATCCCCGCGGGTAATACTGTAAGGTTTAGTGGCGATCGGAGCACTCGGGACCGCGGGTGAAACCGCGGGGTGGAAGCTAGTAATCTAATAAAATGCTATTTATTGTTAAAAAAATATAAAAATGTTTACAATTCCGACAATTTGACAATTTTCTTTCTCTATTCAAAAGGGTGTTTCATAGCTCAAAGCAACCAGTCACCTTGTTACGATTATGATTGCGACCGCGATCGGTTGCGATCGCACGCGACTTCCGCGCCCACCGCAATCATTTCCAAGCTAAATCGTTCGAGCAACTATCGACAGATCGTGTTTGTTTTATACTTATTTGTGGTGGTGGTGTAAAGAAAAGTATTGAAGTGGTTAAGAGGCCTACTTACATTAGATACCTGTTATATAGTTCATACATAGTTATATATGAATACGTAGGAGTATCCATCTAAAATAATTCTTTGTAATGAGACGACTTGCGAATGCCAATGTGCTACATCCATATTTGTAGTCAAATAAAATATAATATATCTAAATTGCTTCAGATTTCGGTTTAATATCACCATAGTTTCCGAGAACACAAAAGGTCCCTGCAATATTTTATTTTACTTTTATCTTCGGGTTATCGAACCAAAGTCTAGACGCCATTTATATGTCGGCCGAGACGTTCCAATTTCAAACAAGTTTCAAATCGAGTTCTTTATAAATGTCATTTGTTTGTTGACTTCGGCGCGTGCCCACTAATGGAAAGCTTTTCCGAATGATTCGTTTTTCGAAAAAAATTAAGAACTGTCACGAACTATTCTTACACCCCATTTTAACAGCTATCTTTGACATTATAAAGCTTATTTTTGTCTGTACGAAATGCAGATTGGATATTCCGACCACAAGCTTCGTGCTAACGTTATCAGCCAGCATTATTTGCTTGGAGTTTCGATGTTTCTTTTAAACCTTTTATCCTTTTTATCGAATTTCCAATGAGTGTTTCGAATTAAAACATTATTTGCATGTTGTGAGCGAGTTTTAAGTGCTTCTCGATTAATCACAATCGAGTGTTGGATATCGGTTCGAACGATGTTTTACGATCTGTTTGAAATTTGATTTCTTTTTTCTAAACGATAGCATAAGTTTCTAAATAAATCGTTAAGAGACAGGTACGTTTACCGATAAAAGAATAATACTTATCAATCTCTTTTTAATTTAGCTGTTTAACATTAACTCCTTGCCCTCTAAAAATATACCTAGAAGCATAACTCTTGTTTGGGAACGCAATTTAAGTACCGGTTGAATTTTGTGTTGATAGTTTTCTATTATGAATTCAATCAACATAAATTAGTTTTAATTTGCCCGATGACGTTCCCACTACGGATTTGTTGACCGTAAAGCATTCGCTTCGTTTTTCTGATTCCTCCTTGATTATGACTAATATATTTTTTTGTTTATTTTCAATTTTGTGTCGAATTAAATATGTTGAACGTGGAATGTTTTTGATGATTTCTATGCGGTTCAATGATCATAAGTGGGTAAAAATTAAACTTATCTAGTTAACAAACTTTGCGCGATTTTTTATTTATTTCTACTTTAATCTAAAGGGCAAAGGTATGCTAATAAAAAAACAATTGGTTTTTCTAGTTAATATTTTCCACTCACAGGCTAAGACTTAATTTAGATGGCTCTTATTTTAATCATAATAAGGACCATATTAAATTTTTCATCATTCAATAGAGTATTGAAAAGCTATTTACCAGCAATTAAGATTAATATACCTAACTTTACTGATAGAATCTACATGGTGCGCTTTTAAAGGTAACTGGCCATTTATTTAAATGCAAATAATTTTATAATACTTAATTAAACTGAACACACAGAAAATTAATTTTCTGTCTTTATCCAACTCAGGTTGACATAAACATGTTGTCTTTTTCCATATAATTCCAGCATCCACTCCTCTCTCACATAGCCAATTCACACATTATTCGGTCTTTCTATATGTAAAGCTCTCTTTAAAATTACTCTCATCTCTCCGTATGTATGTGGAGCTAGAAATGGTTCCAGATGTGGAATTACCATTCTAATGTGATATAAAATACAAGTATATATAATTACTCAACTGCTTTAAAAGTGTATTCTAATACCAAAAAGAAGGATAGTTAATTTTTGGTGAGCTTAAAATTAGAATTGAGATATTTCACGCCACGTGAGCGAACTGCTCAGCGGTTAGCTGCTAACGGAATGCTAGTTCTATGAATATGATAATTTTAATAAAATTAATAGTTTTGACAATATAATGATTTATTTTAAACATAAAATAATAAGTTTGTTTTGGATTGCACTGTCTGAGTTAATTATTTAAACAAAATTCTAACTTTTAATTTTACTTTAGGTTATCTATATATATGTATATATCTTTAATATATAAAATTCTTCTGTACGTGTGTTTGTCACCTAACTCCTCCTAAACGGCTGGACCGATTTGGATTAAATTTATGACTGGGGCCCTGGATGGTTTGAAAATACAATTGGAACCGGTAGATGGGGTCGTAATCGAGTTTGGACAGGACAACGTCTGTCGGGATATATATAATACCATATTGTCGACTAACAAGCATACGGCCCGCCTGATGGTAAGCGGTTACCGTGGCCTATGAACGCTTGCAACACCTGGGGTATCACTCGCGCGTTGCCGACCTTTCCCCTCTCCCCGATGAGCTCTGGCGACCTTACTCACGCGCAGAAATACAACTATAAGTTATTTGGCTGCAGTATTCTGTAAGGTGGAGGTACTTGCCCAGTCGAGCTCCTCTTTGAGCGACATATCGCTATGCTCTACCTCTCATAAATTAAATAAATATCCTGAAACATTCTTCACGCACGACCATCTGATCCTAAACTAAGTTGAGCTTGTACTATGGAAACCAGATACTTACTTATATAGATATATATTTTACAAACGGTTTAGTTTCAACACACAAATATTTGTCTTGGATAGAAGTAAAACCCAAGACCTGTGGTATGGCTGTCTGGGTCTCTAACCGATCCGTTAATTTGACCAATCAATAGTAACCACAATATATAATTATATACCTACCTATTATGGGAAAGCAAGTATTAAACTTTATTTAGTACTAAAACCAAGTAATACGCGAAAATACATGTTGTTCCGAACAAAAGTGCCGACTTCATTATACCTAGTACCTACCTATACTTTAATAACTATTCATTTGCTTGCTCATAATTATTTAATAAAATATGTAAAATAATTGCCTTACATTAACTTTTGTTACTTGTTAGGTTACGCATTCCATGGTTACCAATTAATTCTTACAATTTGTTATTTTTTCTTTAGAAGAGCGGTAATCAAGTAATATTATGTTAACTGATTCCTGTTTCCAGAATATTCTGGAAATTATAAAATACCTACCTTCGTCATAGACACAACGATGGTCCAAAGATATTCTCAACAAGCGATATCATAGCCTCAAATATTATGTATTTTATTTTATTTTCGTCGCTGGCTGAGGTTTCGATCGTCGCATTGCTCTCAGTTTACTCTCCAAAATGTTGGTACTTGAGTTCTTTGACAATTTATATGATAGAGATTTTGAAGTAATGTATAATTTATATAAATAACATTTGAATTGCTTATTTTTTACGCCAGAAACAAAACTCACGAAATAACGTACTAACACGAACCAAGGGCCCTTTACTTTATATCAGTTAAATGGTTACACACTGCAAGTACTGCTTAGTTTGGGATCAGATGGTGTGTGAAGGATGTCTCAGAATACTCGTACATATTTAGTTATAGGTACCTAATATCAGTTAGTCAGTCAGTTAGCTTTTCGTTTTATATACAGATCGTAGTCAATACAGTCATATATTACAATAAATAAATAAACATTCTGGGACATTATTCCTCACACACGGCCATCTGACCCCAAACTAAGCAGACTATGGAAGCCAGATAACTGATATACTACATATAGTACTTTTCTTTTGTAAATACATACATATATACATAATACACCCAGACTCAGGACAAACAGACATGTTCATGCACACAAATGTCTGTCCCGAGTGGGAATCGAACCCACGACCTGTGGCGATAGATAGGGTATCTTACCAACCACGCCAACCGGCCCGTCAACAACCAATACGACTGTATTGACAAGAATCATTTGCGCCCACCATAATCTTTAATCAAAGTACCAACAAGATATCAACTTAAAAAAAACTATTTCAACATTTCTAATGCCTCCCTAACGAGTGAGGCAATATTATTTCATTAAACAAAACCTGATTAAAAATAAACATGAAACCTTTGAAATCGTTCCCGTTTCCCATACAATGGCCATATGTTACCATTAGTGATAACGAGACGTTTATTGCTCGATTCAACGAATAGTACCTATAATCGATATAATACAAGAATCGATTAATTTCTATAAAATGTTAATTCGGTCGTCAAACAGTCGACTGACTCGTTATACTAATCAATGGATAGTGCTATAAAAATTTATGTCAGTGTATGTTGTAAATAATTTTACGATTAATTGGATCCATGGTATATTGTAGCTAATATATTTGAGCTATTAGTTTTGTACTTAATTGGATATTATTAATGTTTATTAAAATTGTATTATGACTGCTTGACTCTATGCTTGTGGTTATTTGTCCTTGACTCTTTAAATTAGAATGCTGCAAAATCTATGTGAATCTTTAAATAATCAACATATAAAAAAAAAATATATAATGTTCTAAAGCACTGAAATCAATAAAATAAAATTCAAAAACACATAATAAATTAAACAGTAGTGTTAATCGTTAGATGGAAACAACTACATAAAGTTAGATCGTGACACACAACGAAGCCAAATATTAAAGCGAAATTGATTCAACACAAAGCTTATTATAAATACTGTAGCATTAAACTTGAGTGTATTTAAAATAATTTAAATGGAAACGTCTCGCCGTCGTTCCAAGTTCACAAAATGTCTTTATTCGTTTACGTAATTTACGACAAGCAATAAAGTGTTGTACCTAAAGATCGGTGAATAAAAGTTAGCCAGCAAGCGCCTGCGCCTGTACAGTAAAAAATGGAATATCTAGTGATACACCAATCCACCATATCAATAAATATCGATAGATGATTCCAAATTGCCGACGCTTTGATTAGACTCGCCAATTATATATTTGATCTACGATGAAGATGTTTTTCATGGTATGATGGAAGGAAATTAAAAATTACGTTTCGCTAACAATTTCAATGAGATTTTAACCAATTGAGTAATTTTGCAATAGAACAGTAACGTCGTATCGTCTTTTTATTGTTTAGTGAATCAACGATTGATTTGAGAATCAATCAAGTTTCTTTTAAGATTTTCCCATACTTAAATATAGATGTATTAATATGCAAATTACTTTTATTGATGTCGATTAGGATTGAATAACAAAATCACGACGGCACGAATATGGTTAAGGTAATAATTTTATGTTAAATGAGAGAATATACTTTCGATGACTTCCATAGTTTTTATTTTCGATATAATCCTGTCCCATCCCTATATAAAAGTCGAGTCTCGGCGAAGCTCGTAAAATCTTATGATAAGCGCCATTATCATCACAAAGGATGCGTGTAATTGTTTGTCAAATAAATACTAATAAAAATTTGATGTTTATTAAATATAATTTTGAAAAGGACCCTTTTATGCATTCTTGATTGTCGTAAAGAAAATATAGTGTTATAGTGATTGTATTCCTGGGCATAAATTATAATTATTTGAATTATATTGTGATAACTGATAAAAGTTTTGTATGAGGCAGGTCCATCATTCATTCTGCTTCCCATAAGTCCGCTATAATGTTTCCCATAAAAATAATATTATTTTAATCAATTTTGGACGAAGATACTGAGGATAAATTCATATCTTTTGTAATTTATTGATGTACCTATGCGAATAGACTCAAAATTACTAATAACATTGGTTGAGTTGAGTCGGCAACCGGCCGTGTAGAGCGAAGCTGTCAACTAAATATCAAACGGTAAAACGTCGCTGACTTAATGCCCTCTACTTGGCCTTGGTTGGTTGCTGGTTGACAAACGTGTAGCAGCCCCTTTAAACACACACTAAAACCATAGACTACTTGTGTACCTTCATTTTGGAGAGGTAGAGCATAGCGATATGTCGCTCAAAGAGCAGCTCGCCTGGGGAAGTACCTCCAAGTTCTTGCTCGTGAGTAAGGTTACCAGAGTTCATCGGGGGTGGGGGGGGGGGAGAAAGGATCGGCAACGCGCGAGTGATAGTCTGGTGTTGCAAGCGTTCATAGGCTACGGTAACCCCTTACCATCAGGCGGGCCGTATTATGCTTGTTTGCCGACAAAGTGATGTAAAAAAAAACATCGGAAAATGGTATTTTATTTATTGATTTATTACTCACTCATAGATTATATATGTTACAAAATTATTTCCGATGACGTAGTATTCTTCATAGTAGAGATTCTTCGAGTAGGTACTTTTATAACTTAACGTAACATAAGTTCAAATGTAACTTAGTTTAAGTTAACTAAAACTATTCTAGCGAAACATCAAAACCTAGTCATAATCTGTGCTTATTAGCCGACCGCAGTTTCGGCCCTGTGAGGTCACAGAGCATAATTGCGGCACGTACAGATGATCACCGCATCCCTTCACCCGGCCCCGGGGCCTTGAGTCGGTGACTAACGCCAAATTGGTGATGATTGTGTGTGATTGACGGTGATTCATCTCGAGGTCGGGTCGAAGTTCTGTCGAAGGCTGGGTTGAGTGTCTGAGCGATAAGCGATGGCGGTTGTCAGTGAGTTCAGACTCTATCGGTTAACGCATTGAATTGTACTCGAGTCTCAATCTTTGAGAATTAATTAAGTAATTAAAAATAATTTAGCTTTTGAAAAAAGGATATGTTTCATAAAAAATTGCCCTGGCAAGTACTAAAAAGGTCATACAAACTTTCATTTAGCGTCTTTCAGGCTAAAATTAATTTAAAAAAATACATAGATCATATCAAGATTTAATAAAAGGTGAGACTGAAGTCAAAGTAAAATCCATCAACGTTTTATCAAAAAACCTGTAGTAAGTAATATAAATTAAATATTTGTTTAAAAAAGTTTGCCTCAAAGTATTTGAACTTGAATTTATAATTTCCTGATAATTATATTTACTAGCGGCACTTATAGACACTGTACTACAACTGTCATAAATTAGAAAAACCTTTTTCTCCATCATAAAAATATCTTCCTCGCTTACAGTGCGACCACACCCTTACATACCTACGCAGCTAATCAAAGCATCTGTCAAATTAAATATATACGTGACCATAATTCACTAACTTTATAATGTTTGAAATTAATTATAATGCCTTATCTTGGATTTCGTGGTCACAGTAGGTATAATTTGTGAGATTTCTTGTAAAAATAAATAATTTTGTGTTTTGTGGTTTATACTACGTGAACAATAGATTCTTACAAAGTAAATATTGCTTAGGTTTGGGTGAAATTATGTGAAAAATAATTTAGAAATTAATACGGACACGGACGAGTAAATAATAATGCATTTTTTATACTATAATTTTTTTTATTTACATTTATTCCTATTTACATAGATAAATTGGATGGAAATGATTAACAAAATGGAAATATAAAAAAATACTACCACACAGATAAATGTAACAAAACTAGAACTTCTTACTTAATTCTATTGATTTACAAAGTTAAATAAAAATACTGTACAAGAAATTATTTTTTATAATCACTTAAATAATTGAGAAATACTATAAATAAATAACCTAAGATTAAATTACTATATTTAATTCACAAGCAATACTTTTGACACAATATGGTCTTCTTGAATTCATCACACTGGATTTTATAAAATCAGTAAGTTACCGTCAACAAATCAAATCAGCTCTTTGTCTTAACAACTCCAGCCTTAGTTCATGTTCTCTGGCTGCTAATCTCAAAGCTGCGATACTTGAAGTTCTCACATCTTCCACTCCATGCTGCATTGGCAAACTCTCACTTCCAGGCGATATAGGTGGAGAAATGGATGGCGCTGGCGATCGGGTAGTTTCGGGTGAGAATCGGGAGTGCTCGGGTGACAGTCGGGAATGTTCGGGCGAGAGTCGTGGAGGCTCTGGTGCGGTAAGGTTCGCGAATATAGAATGAAAGTGAGCGGGTGACGCGTACAGTGGAGCCCCAAAAAGCGGTGGACGTGATAGCGGAGGCAAATATTGGGCGCCAAAGAGAGGTGTGCTTGCATACCTGTATAGGAAGGAGAAGAAAAAATAGTTAACTTTGTCATATATAATTACTTATGCAATCTTTTGTGGCTATGAAACTGTAAGTTTTCCAATAAAATCAATTAATTTATTTTGGTACTCGGTCAATATGGCAACAATCATACAAATTTTAATATTATAAATGGGAATTGGGACAGAGACTTTGTATTGTTAGTTTGTTTATTAAAACCAAATTGTGATGATATTTGGCACGCAGAGATTATGGCATGGCAAGAAACATTGCTACTTTTCATTACAGGAACGCGGGTAAAATCGCGGGAGACAGCCACTAATACATAAATAAGCTTACCTAAAGGATGCCAAAGCGGTGTCAAAAGGTTTTCTTAGTCCAAAGCCTAATTGCGACAACGGGTGAGGCGGTGGGGGCAGCGAAGCGGACGTCGGCAGCGGTTGACCGGTGCCCAGATACCCGCTGTACGGGTGAGCATGTGGCCCCACCTTTTCTTGCTTACGCCACTTCGCCCGCCGGTTTTGGAACCATACCTGAAAAATATTTTTTATTAATTATTTCGTTCAATACGTCGTTTTATTTCGTTTAATGTTTCTGGAACATTAGATGAAAAATATTTTCCCATAATGTTTACTGAAAATCTAAAGTTTATTTTTATTGTTTATTTTTATCATATATAATTTAATACAAAACATGAATTTCTAACATCCATTATTTTCCAAGTAACAATTAATGTAATAAATAGTACTTGCACAATTATAAATCATACCTAATTAGATATCTCTGCACGTGTTACTTGCAAAGGCCTAATTTGGACATAAAAGGAATTCCTAGTCATTAAGTTACGTTACACGCAGGCCGCAAAAAATATTGTTAATTAACAGCGTAGATCATAAATGGAGTCGATTCGAGAGCGTTATAATTTATTTTATTTTAATCTTAAAAATAATCATAATAGTCTTATTTGTAATTCATTTAATTAAACACTAATTATCTAGCTCATTAGAGTTTTATAATGAATATGAATGAGTTCTTTAAAAAAATCTCTTTGGAAAATTTTTTTGTCTCTGAGACCCCGTTCTTAGAAAGATATTCAATTCATAATTCGTATCCATCCTTACTAATATTATATGCGAAAGTTATTCTGTCTGTTACCTAACTGGTAACCTCCGGTAACCCTTATCGCCTAAATCGCCTAACTGATCGCGATGAAAGGGGAATGCCCACGTTTCATAGTATCTTGGGCCCAGTATGGACAGCAAAAATTTGTATTGTAATTAAGGGTTTCAAAATCAAAGGGCGCCAATGTTTTAGAAAGAGTAAAAAATAATAAACATTTTGAAGTTATTATACAGTATGATTAAGTAATGTTCTTCAGACATTGCATGAATAACTTGTTCGACCGAAGTCCAAAAATGAATGCAGCACTGATCCTTGATTTCAAAGCCAAAAATCGACGACTTTTGGTTTAAAACAAATCAAAAGATCGTAGTAAAATAAATCGAAGTCAAAACACACCCACATTGAGCGCAAGCAACAAATGATGTAGGTAGGATAACAAAATGACATTTCATTTGAGAGTAATTGAAAAGTAAGTGTTGTCACTTAAAAAAAAAGTATGTCGATGTATTAATCGTTTTTTTTTTATTATTAATGTATAAATACATTTTCTTGTATAGTTTGTCCACTGTGGGCCCAAAACGGGCATCCCCCTTTGAAACACGGATAGCCTATGGAATGGAGAGAGACATAGGCTACTTTTTTTCTCAGAAACGTAGGTGAAACCGCGGTGGATAGCTAGTTATAAAATAATTCCCAACGATTACTCGATTGTTAAATTTCAAAAAAGTCCCAGTACAAATATTATCGCGACTCGGACATTAATGAAAACGTCCACAACAGTCGCGGGCGCGTCGTGATTAAGTGATCATTAAGGTGTCGTTACACCGTCCGAGTACGGGGGACGCGTTTCCCCACATGTCTTATATGGCATCTTGATTTTTGTACAGTGGCCATATTTTACATCATAATGGCGTGTATTAATCGTTTTAATCACCGATGATAGCCGATGACGAATTTACGAAAAAAAACTCTTATATACCGCTTAACTGACCTTTCATATTCAATGTTGAAAGTTAATTATTTTTTATGTTACAATTATTATATTATTTTTTTGGAGTTAAAATTTATTAAAATAATATCCAGGGTCTTCTTTAGGTATACACGGCCATCTGATTCCAAATTAAAATTAAATGTGTTTTTTTTGTATTATTATTATTAATCAAATAAATCAAATATTTAGTCCTGTTACAGTTACATAAAAAATAGTAAGAATTTGAGCTTTATTTTTATTGAATAGGTTATCCGTAAATTGTAAGAACAACCATTAAAATAAAATAGGACAAAAACGTGCAGTAATTTGAGTAACAACATAAAATTAGAAATCTATAAAATTACTTTACCAACTAACAACCGATTATTTAAAAATATACTTCTAACACATGTTCGGGTATCATATCACAAGTTTTATAATACGATAAATGTGATAAAGTGTAATGAAAGGCTAAAGGGTAGAAAAGGGGCGGTAATACTATAGGCCAACATATTTATAAGTCTTTGTCCTGGGAAAAATAACTATAGATATCGACGCAATGCGCAATTGCGCATTATACGTAAATTGATTAAATAACTTCTTTTACCGCCCATGATTAACGTAAGAATTTAATATAATAAAATCGTTCAATTTATTACAATAAAATGTTAAACGTGTTCAAAAGGTTGTGTTATTTTATTCCCTTTTTATCAACGATTAATTTAAAGCAATTCGCCTTAAATGTATAAACGACGCATCAGTGCATATGTCCTTTTTAATTTCAAGTTATTATGGACACCGTATAATACGCAAGTACCGCGTCTTGAACGTGAGAGAAATATAAACGATTTTAAGACTCGAATAGTTTTCTACTACAACTATTATTTTATAGCTGGTAATGATGCGTGTTTTTAAGTTTGCTTGTTTACTATAGCATTGTATAAATTAAGTGTCGTGTGAGCTACTTTGATTGCGAGTCCTTGGTTCCGTACATTAATAATGTTGTTGCATTTGTTGCTGCTTGCTTGCCCTGACCCGTGCACCCCCGTGTTTAGGTATAAGCCTTATTTCTAGTCGGTTGTCTATATTATAAATTTGTACGTAAATCGTTCGTATAGTCAAGTCCATACTAGTCAGTCAATTTCGTCACGGAATTTTGGTACCTGTAAAAACACGATTCACGCATTCATTTCATTTCGCTTCACTAATGCAATTGGACTGATCTTCATTGGATAAAAAGACACAAATATAATTCATTAAAACTCAAATCACACGATTTCATGAAAATAAAATGGAAACACAATGTCACATTGCAAGTTCCCGCCAAAAAGGTAGAATGTATCTTTTTCTGTAATTTGATACATAGTTAGTTTTTAGAGCCGATTTTAAAATTGCTGGATATCATTAGAATTCGTTTGAAAGAACAAAAAAAATAATTTATATTTTCAAATTAACCGACAGATATAGCTTGCTAATAAAAATCTTCCCCCAGTTTATCGTAATGATAGAATAGAATATTATGGTGGGATGACATGTTTTGAGAATAGTTTAGTTTTCATTGATTTTGATTCAATTTGACTGAACAATTATCACCCCAAGATATAGTTCAGGTAGAGTTTTATCTATAACAATGGTATTCTTATTTATGTAGGTATTATCACACCGCCTCGTTCTTGCTTCAATTATTATGATCATAAATTATCTTATTAATTAATTCAACATTCTAATAACATAATACCATTCGGCTTATTAATAGGCAATGGAATGTGTAAACGACTTAAACCCGATAGCGACGGAGCAATATCACTTGCGAAGGGAATAGGTATCCAGTCGCGCGCCTGTGGGGGGCCTAACGTGCGACTTTTTGTCGCGCCCGCGTCGCTCACCCGCGTAGGATGACGCACTTGCATCCTTATTTCTAATACTGCATTCGACGTTGATTGAATTAATGAATTTCAAATCATTACCTTATTTGTAGCAATAAAGACATTGGTGGCTTGCAAAAACAATACGTCAGAAATCTTTAAGGACTTTTTGTTTTTATTGCACGTTTGCTTTTTAAAATAATTCAAGTTTTGAAATAGACACGTTAATGCACTTAAAGGAGGTTTAGTCTTTATAAGTAAAAACATAAAACCAGTGCTAATAAAAAAAAATATAGGTACTTACTCGATTAAATAAAAATAATTCCCAACTTATGTAAATAAAAATTGGTAAACTTATTCTTACCTGTATTCTAGCTTCAGTAAGTCCAATTTTCAGTGCGAGTTCTTCTCTGTAACAATGAAAAAAAATACCGTTGTCATTTGATTGCTGTATTGACAGCTGCGCTTCAAAGGCATTTTTTCAAAAGTCTTTGTATGTAAAAATACACTTAACAGTATTGTTTGTTTAACATGTATACATATAAAAACTCTAAACTTTAACTTTGAAAACTAGGGTCAGCTTTTTAACAGGTTCCTTAAATAACATAGCCATACACTAAGGAAGGATTTTCAAATTCAACCCCTACGGCAAAAAAGGGGTTCGCGAGTGAAACCACGGGGTGTAAAGCTAGTATATAAAAGTATTATGGTTACCTTGTAAATACATCAGGATAATGGGTCCTTCCAAAAGCTTTCTCCAGTTCATCGAGCTGATAACTCGTGAAGGTGGTCCTATACCTCCTCTGCTTCCTCCTGGGTATGTCTTCATCATCCAGGCCACTTCCAGACCCTGGTCGCTCATGGTCCAGGGGCGGCAAGTCAGGGGTGGTGGAGGAACCAGGTTCAGATACACCCATTATTTGAAAATGGGGTAACGTGATGAAATACAGAATTGATGAGGGTAGTTAAACTTTGTGTTGAAATCCTGAGTTTCTGTAACAAAAGAAAGTAAAAATTGTTTTTTTTTTACTATGATAAGAACACATGTGGTAAGAACACATAGCCTGGGAACTGGCTCTCAAGTGCAAATGTCGCAACACACGAATAGGTGCTTGGCAACAGATTTTTAACTTGAGGGTGGTAGCCAGCCAGGCGGGTACTACAAAGTACCCTACCACCATGCTATGGTTTTCTATACGATGTTTTCCTTCACCGAAAGCTCAAGCTCATTGTAGGATTCGAACCCACGACCTTCGCCGCTGTGTCCAACGTCACTACCACTGAGCCTTAATCGTATGCAGCTTCATAAAATTAAAAGTACAAAAAAATGGTGCAACTCCGCTTTACAATTTACAGTTGTAGTCAATTATGGGTAATTCTATATTTTTTTATTTATTTCGTAAAGTGTCGATTTAAAATATGAAGTTAATATAATTATTGCAGCTGACCTAATCGTCAAGCACAATTAACCGTTCTATCGTATTTCCACATCTAAATTGCAATGCACAAACATCCGCTTTCTTCCATTGCCACTCTGTATGTAAGCGGGAGATCTTTAAAAAGAAGAACTTATCTTTGAATTTGCATTCTTCACTATTACTTACAAGAATAATAATTTTCCGCTTTCACGTTTGAATTAAAATATTGATCAATAAAATTACAACGTTGATACAAATGTATACATATTATGTGACGATATGATATTGCAAATTACGGAACGCGTATTATTTGGGATCGCCCATGACTCACTTTTTTATTATTATAAGTAAGTTACGCAACACTAAAACGCATTTTATATTAGTAGCTACAGTCAGTGTTGTTTATACTAATAAAAGCTATCGCGTCTTTTTGCATCATAAAACAAAGCTGGTCACACTTGGCTGATTTTAAATACGTATTTGCAGAGTTGCCGGTACAAAAAAAAATTGCCACCTTTTTACCCAATAACTGTTAGTAGAAATAAAATATATTTCTTTTGTTTTTAGCTATGGAGTTTCAGTTGTTTATTGGACAGATTATGACTTTATCCGTTTATGTTACATGTAAATAACACAATACATTTATTGTACAATGTGCATCCGAGTCATAATAACCACTTACAAGCTATGACATTTGTGTATTACCTACAACTGCTCCAACAACTCACAATAATGTGTATAATAAGGCCATAATCTTTAATATACAGTAATTTTATTCGACTCGTATAATTTTATTTGAAATAACATCTATTGACTGACATTTCATAAAGTCAATTCTAATAATTTTGATTTAGTACTATTTTGTGTCACCTTACGCTGCAACACTTAAAAAATACGACGAACATATTGTTAAAAAAAATATTAAATGACGTCATATATTTGCTGTCACCAAATTACACAATATTTATTTCAATTATTTGTATACATAATAAAATCTATGCTCCATAATTTTAGATTAATTTAATACCCGATTCTATTAACCTAATATTATTATTTCACGATTCGCCAAATTTTCTTTGGATGACAGCTCTGATTTGTCACAACCGAGAAACAATTAACACATTTAATTAACTGGAGAGTTCCATTTAAGCAGGCGTTTAATTGTATTTTAGTGCTAATTAGGCTATGAGATTATTATGCTCTACAATACTTTGACTTTGTTTTGACAATTACTCGTATAATTGGGATTGTGACTATTTGAATTTGGAACATCTTTGTACCAAAGAGGTTCTGTAACAATAATAGACTGTCTTAGTATTAGGTACCTATTTTCTTTTGTGACTGGCAAGTATTGGCCTGGGCCATGACATTTATTAAGTTACCCTAGGAAGGCACTAATGAAAGACAAAGCTACTAAAGTTACCACCGCACCGGTTCGGTCAGCATTCCTTGCTGGCAACCTTAATTGGCTACCAATCTTATGTTCTTTTAAAGTCTGTTGTAAAAAAAATACCCACCAATGTGTTCCGGTAGCTGCAATTTAGAGATCATAAAAGGCTTTTTTCTAGGCGTTATGTGCTTACCACTTTCAGCCACATAATCACTTACTATTTTTAGATTGAGGACAAACACAAGCCTATCCATAAAAAAATGAATTCACTGTAAAAAATATCATTATTATTTTAATTTATGAATGATTCATCATTACTGTTTTGTAGATTCAATCATTCAATTAATTCAAGCGTTCATTTAATTTCATACTCCATAATTTATGGTTCCGGCTGGACCGTGAAAAATGGAATTTTCGCAAATCGCAGGAGACTGATCTAGATTCACAAAAAGGTAGGCAAAAACAAAATTTCGCACCGCTTTATTACTTTTATATTTTTAACAGAGTTTTTTACAAATCCGTTTTTGCGTTTAAGAAAACACCATAGACAATAAAATTTAAACTGCCTATAGGCCGTTACTAATTTATTATCAACACTATTTCGACAAACTTAATTTGGCTGAATTAATTACTTAACGTTACAGACACAATTTTTTATCGATAAATGCGCAATTTGAAAGAGTCTGTTTTGCCTTTTTTACCACTTTATGAAAGTGTTAGTTTTTTTTTATTTATATTAGATTGTAATGAATAACTCTACAATCGACATTCTTATATTTCAAAATATTTCAAACAACCCTTAGCATGAATCGATTTTCAGCTACACCAATCGATTAAGAGACAATATCAAAATTAGCTACAGTTTATAAGCGATTCGATAGATAGGAATCTACTAATGGCCATGTCTATGAGGTATCAGTAGGTACCTATGAACCGTAACGCCATGCCGCCACCTGCGCTGGCGCATCTGCCGCACGCGCCGGTAATCGCAACTACTTTGCGTGTACCAGCACTTTCTATGGGGTCAAAAGACGATGTTTCTTGTTAGACCTCATGACTCCATCATCAGGCCATCTAGGTCTTGATCAGCCGACCAATGGATGGTCTTGACATTTTATTATACACCTAGCTCGCTAACAGAGATATAGCGATAATAAACCCAAAGGTTTATTTGATTAAAAAAACCTGTCATTGATACTAAATCCAGATCGAAACCATTAGCCAGATCACACTCTAATCATCTCAAGGTAGATTTCATAAGTCTAGAGAGTTATTAGCTGGTGGAGTATCAGATCTCCTTGCTTAAGGTTTTAAATTAAAAATAAAACGGATTGTTTTTTGGAAAAGTAACAAAATAGTTCCCTTTGTATTAGATCTTAGAATGTCTGTTAATATTTTCAAGTTATTTGGTTGGGTAAAATAGGAGAAAAATTCATTTTCAATTTTAAAAAGGCATTATTGTCGATTTTTTTCTAACGATATTAATGTTTTTTTTTTAATTATTAAAATCATAGTTCCCTGGCATAAATCCTCTAGTTTTACATATATTTGTTTCAAATCTCTCGCATTTAAGATAACAGAGAAAAACCTTAATTTAGAATCATTATTTTGCGTATATCGTCGTCTTCATAAACAATTTTCATGATGAGTATTATCATGGATTGTAAAAATATGACGTATTATTAAGGTAGTAAAGAGAGAGTATAGATTAGAGAAGAGAGTATAGGTATAGATTTTAGATAACAATGTATTAATAAAAAGTTATTTATCAAATTACTGTTCAGAATCATAGGTTCTATTTTGTAAATTGGTATGTACCATTTATCAGTTGCTCTACCTACTCGACCTCAATTAAAAGCCCTAAGATTATTAACTCAATAGCGTAAACAAAATCAGTCAGAATAAGGCGCTTTATAAAGCAATGATTTCATGATAAATACAACAATTTTATTGGTCTTAAAATAACAACATTTCATTATTCGATTACCGTCGATTAAATTAGATAAATTGAAATTAATTCATGGGTTAAATAAGTAAGTACACAAAAAGAGCATTGTTATTTTTTGGCTTTGCAAAAAATATTTTCCAAAAATATAAGAGAAATTTAAGAATAGATAACATTGTAGGTGAAAAAATAAATTAACCAGCGACACGGTCCAACGTTTCCTCTTGGCGAATTATAAAAACTGTGTAAATTAAATAAAGCAATCAAGAAGTAGACTTTAACGCTTCACCGCCGTTGCTGTAAATATTGGGGAATATTAACCATTGATTGGGTCTGTCGAGCGAATAATCGACACATTGTTGGCTCCACTTTTTTATTCTTCAGCTAGCGGTTCCGAGTTCATTTGCCTCTAGACTTTGTTAAATAAGCCACCATTTTTTTCCTTGCCGTTCCATCAGAATTATATTTTAGGTAAATTATAAAATTTATTTTAAAAGACATAAGTAATTAGACGACACTTTCCTTGCAATACGCTTACGATCAACATTGGAAGAACACAATAAATTGAGTATGTGCAAATATAAAATACATGTATAATTTAATGCAATAATTAATAATTCAATTACTAGGGCAACACGACGTGGAACGGTTACGTACGATATAGTGTTTCAATTAATTCTCAAGCAATAAATATTGGCAAAGATCGTAATAATTTAATACGCTATTGGATAACACGGGTCGTTATAAAGAGTGTAAAAAGTAGTTATGTCAGACTTTACCGCATTAAATGAACATGGTTTTGGGATAGCTGATATTCTTTTATGATCGTCGACCGTCCTTAAAGTGATTGTAGTTTAATCGATTCACGTGCAATCGTAATTTTAGACTTTAATGTTTTGAGGGCGAATTAAAACAGCTGTCCTCCGCAAATAATCGTGTTCATGCACTATATTAATCAGTAATGGATGTTGCAATCAATCTTGATTTTCCGAGTGTCATATAGGGTTGTTTTAATGAAGATTCAGTAACCAATACATTGAAGCATTTACTGTAGAATACAAAAGACACTAGAAACAGGAATAAACGTTAACAAAGAGTAGAATGTGCTATGTCGCAATTTTGAAGGAACTAATGTAGCAAGTGATGAAACAGTAATAAAAACAATGTCCGTTATAAAAATGTGAGAAACTTATATTATACCTACAGTTATTATACGATAAGATAATATTAATTTATGGTTTGGTGCTAGAATAGTGAAAGAATTATAATATAATAGGATTAAGGAGCGATACGATGGCGCCTAGTCGGATTATGGTTTTGTTTTCGAGGTACATTAGACAGAGGCGTTAATCTTCGCTGTGAGGTGTTGTACTTAGAGAACGATTGAATGAATCAAACTTATTTGCTAGGTTCATCCTCGTTACAAAATGATTGTCTTTCACTAACTATTTGGTGCCGGCAATCAATTTAATGAATTCGACATAGACATTACTTTGCAAACTTTCCGAACGTTATAAAATAAAATGTTATCTTCCGTTAAATTTATAATCGTTGCTTTGCTTAATTGAATGGTAAATTGTCTAATTGAAATAAAAATATCTGGGGTTACTTGTTAAAGAATAAAATACTCAATTCTGTGTGGTATTTTTATTAAAAAAAGCTAAGATTAGCTATATGTTCCGCCAAATGAGTTTCATTGTAAAGACCTACCTTCTAACATGATTTCTTAAATTCTCTCAATGAAAGTAAGTATGGGCTTATTTGTAAATAATATTTCATATCCTTATTCGAAATATTTACTAAAACTTTGGGATCTCCATCTTGCAGTATATTGAAAGCTCTAAGAATTGAAGGATTAACCGTTTTTGTCCATTACGTCTGGACTTAAGTGTTAATGGCGTCTCGGATTATATCGCTTGAGCTTGAGATAAGGTCTGTAAGTGTCTGACTCATCCGTCCCTTGACTGATGTCTGTCTGCTACCTGATAACCCTGACATTTCCTCTTTAATTCTACTACATTAAGTTTACAATCCCCTAGCATTTATCAAGATTAAAATCTATTTCAATGGAATAGGATTGAAAATTGAATGGCAATCACTTTCTTTGTTTTCAGCAATTTATTATGACAAGTATGCTAATTGTTCTTTTGTTCTACTGCATTAGTATCAAGAGCACACTTCGGAAATTCTCACTTGATGTTGTGTGGTTTCCTACATTTTAATTTTAATTTGAAATTTGTATGAGCGTTTTGTTTATGTTCTTGTGCAGAAAACGCCTAAAATATAAAATCACAGCTCCAACAAAAATTATGTATCATTATCAAAACATTTATCTGTTCACCAACCGACTCAATTTCATCACCCCATAATTAACATAAACAAAAAATTCGAATTTTAATAACCAAACTGAACATTAGAAAAAATAATCAAGATACGAGCATAGTGGATGTAAATCGACTTTCCTATTACTGACGTGGCTGGTAGCGCCGAGTAGCGTGTAATGAGAAATCAGAATGTTAATTAAGATCTAATTAACTCTAATACAATCAACAATGCTGCTCGCGTTCCGGAGGCATACGCAAGTCATCACGAGGGTTTTATCTTGTCTGAATTAGTCAGGCCCCTGACCTTCCCACACGTCGCTCTTGTAGAGCCTGTTTTATAGAGAAAAGAAGAGACGCGAAAGGTCTTATAAAACTGGAAACGTCAATCGAATTGAGATCGGCCAACCCTTTGGTAAAAAAAAGTTAAATTCACTCTTTCCAAAGCCTATTGTAGTGTGAGAACTCAATTTAGTAAGTATTGTAGCAATAGACGTGCGATCACTTGAAAAGGTTGGTAATAAAGATATCTGAGGATTGTACGTGGGTAATTACAAATCACTCCGGGGTTGATGAAAGGAATATAGGAAACACAAATTTAACTTTTATGTTTGCGGCTCCATTGAATGACATTGTTGTAATTTTAATAGAACTTAACAAAAGCGTCAAGTGTCTGCCAATTTATGTGTTTTGAAACGTTTATTACAGTATCGATTGGCTATAAATAATAATCAATGATGTAAACGCTGTAATAATATTTTACTCTCTGTAGTTAAACTCAAAGATATCCAACATATTGAGTCTTGTAACTATTGGCAACTTACATATAAAATTTAATACGGAACTTCTTTTAAATTTAAAAACCTAAAGGTATACTCAATTCCGCTTTATAATACACCAACTAACTACCATACCATTACCGACAATTTTAATATAAAATTGGCGGTAAACCATCTACATTAAAGAGTGCGCCGTCGGAAAAAATATTAACAATGTGCTCATATACATATAGATTGTTAAATCAAATCATTAACGATAAATTTTATATTTTTATAATTAACTCGTATAGAAATCAGGTGAAGTTAAGATTTGGCCAATAACCAATAAATACATAACACTTATAAAATTAACATTAACAGACATCACGATAAAAAAAAGACATGGACGCAACATTCCATTCTTATAGCTAATAAAATCAAGATCAATAACATAAATACGCTATTGTTGTCCATTCTAACAATATCTAACAACATTTATAGAGGTTGAGATATGGGAATAACATTCAAAACTGACCATAATACATGCTATAAACAAAATTAACAACACAGGAACCCCCGCTGGTTTCAATTTTGAGCCTGACATCGGTCCTAATTCAATAAAGCTATAAAATTCACCTAATTATGCAAATGCCTTTGAAATATCAGGCATTATGCTTTTTTTGACTCCCAAAAATATATGATGGAAGCCGTCAAATAAGGTCATATATGTTGCTGTGATTAATGAAAGTAGTCGCTTGCGTTATCAAAATAATGTCATTATTTTAATAGTTGATTGTTACGTATAATTATAAAGTCGACGGGAGGTGCGATGTTAGTAATTTATTAAATATTATGATTTGGATTAAATTTATAAGTTTTTATACGTTTGTAGCTATATTTTAACGATGTAAATAACAAATGATCGTTGTTATTGTATTCATCTAATAATAAATAAATTAATATTCTGAGACATTATTCCTCACACACAATAACATCAAAATTTCTAATATTTAAAATGAATGTATGAACGGAAAAAATACATAGCTGAAAATTAATTTTTTGCAATTATAATAAGATGAAATTGTTATATTAAATTAAATTTTAGTAAGTAAATTAAAAAAGTTTAAATTAAGATATAAAGACAGGTTTTGTAACGTGCAATTAAATAAATTCTACTGTTTATTTACAAGAAAAACCCTTGCCAAAATAAAATCCGTTTATAGTTTTTAAGATTAAAATTTTAAAAATTATAAAATTATTGCATGATAATTTCCCGTTAAAAATTTCATGATAACAATCAGCCAAGTAATAAAATAAATAACTACAAACACTTACGTCACTCAATTCACACCGATCGATGAACTCCGAAATAAAGTCCTTATTATGCACGAGCCGACAGATAGCGAACACGTATTAATTATCGTCAATAAGGGCCACAATTTACATGAAACCCCGTGACGTCTCCAACGACAACAAAGTAATAAACTATAACACACCAACGCCTTCAGTAGACTGGTAGAGAATAAAACCGACTTGCCACGGTCGCGTACGCACGTCTCTAAAATGAATAAAAAAGAGTAGCGGGCTGAGGCCACACCCCTGCGGTACGCCCGGCCAATAGCGCAGCGGTGATATGGCGGCGGTTGCGAGGGTGGGTCCAAATCAGTTGATACGGGTCCCTACTTCGATACCGCTAATTGACTTTATCAACAAACTGACTTTACTGGCCGAAGTCACGATATATGCGTTTGTCTGCCGTGGCAAAAGCCTAACTGTGGCCCACTAGCGATGTAATTAAGTATGTTGCAAGTAAATGGGTGATTAGAACTAGCTAAAGATTATTTGGACGTATATGTTTTTGTAAGTCTTATAATTACAAGAAAGGTTCGTTAAAATGTACCATTTTTTTTTAAATTATTATTTAGCTTTAGATTTAATATTTACCACATTTATTGTACTATTTTTGATGTTATAAAACATGTCCTTACGTTTTATGGTTACTGATATGATATACAATATTTGGGCATATGGGTAATATTATAATTACAATAAGAATTGTTAGGTTACTGAAGGAAGGTCATGGCTAATTTCAGTTTAAAAATAATCACATTATGCACTACCTACGTTCTCTACTTAGGTATTATTTTTGAATAATTTCTAGATACTCATAATAAGACCTTTTACTTGATTAATGGAAGCAGGGAATGTTTCATGTTCGGATATTTTTCTTACATTCCCTTAAATTAGTTAATAAATTTCCTGTTCCAACATTCAACCATTGAGTGCCGTATTAGGCATCCAATTAGAAGCTATGAAAACTTTATATAGCGGCGGCGAATACTATTTATTTGTGAATGTCGGCATCTTTGCTCTAATTGCACCTAAGGCTATAAAACGATCGGGAAGCTGTAGTCAGTTGCAACTTAGTTATGGAGATACCCCCGACATAGGTTGAAATTATGCCTTAAAGAAAACACCTACCTACAATTCGCGATAGGTACTCAATAAATAAACTTATGTATGTTTTAAATTTAAGCCAATACCATTTTTTTCATTCATTACATGATTACGCAGTCTATAAGCTTAGCTGACTCTGAAGTTTATTTGCCATCGATAGAAGCATTGTGACAGATTTCAAAATACCCAAAGCGAACTTAACTTTTACCTAACCTAAACTTCTATCTACCCAAAGCTTTGAAGCTAATGCTTCAAAGAATATATTCGGTATATTCATTATAGATTTGGTTTTTGAAGTGAAACTTCTTATGCGACTTCCAACAAGGTTGCGTTAAACGTTTAACGCTACCATGGAGGGGGTATGAAAGCACTGTTTTTCCTATTTTCATTTCCACATTACGAAGTTTCACTTCTTCCGCGCGGAGGGACTCCACGCACTATTTTCTTTTTCTTGTACTGTTTACAGAACTTTGAATGCAGAACTGATGATTATTTCAGCTAGTCCACTTATAACCTTAAGATTAATCAGAAATGTGTTTCTTAGTTTTATTTATTTGAATTATACTTACGAAATAATAGCAACAATAAGACGTTCACATACGACTGCTAGAATAATGAGAGCTACAATTACTGTAATTAGCCTCCAAGCTCGGCGACGTAATCAAAAACTATTAAAATCACATTTGGCGCAGCATCGAGTGGTCTCTTGCGCACTTCCGTGTTTAATAACACCAAATAGCTTTACGGATTGTAATTTTCAATGATAATGTTTTTAACATGATTCTCATTTTTTATACAAAGAGGAGTAGAAAATTGTCTTGGAAAGTTAGCGGTAGATGAATTAGATTGTAGCATAATGTGTTTTAGATTTAGCGTGTGTCACAACTTGTGACTCACAATTCGGCTTTCGTTTGCTCTTCCAAAATTGTTACATTAACCTTAATTTCTCTTATAGCTATAATGGAATCTTTAGTTTTTGAACTGGGCGGTTTTTATTATTTAGCTGGATTTGTCTCCTTATGGTTTAATCAATCAATATAAACCCACAATGAGTTCTCAAGTGAAAAGTTTCTTCAAAAAAAATCGTGTCTCAAAATTAGTCCTCCGTATTGTGAATTGAATAATTTTCAGTGCCATCACATGACATATTCTTCAGTATGGTTTTCATTATAACTATTGTATTGATCACCATATCCTCATTTTATGTCTTTTCCTGAATATGGCTTTGTGATGTGATTTTTTTTACAACAATAGGCTTGTGTTTAACAATCTCAACATAGTAAGTGATGATATTATTATGGCCAAAAGTGGTAATCACACAAAGCCTAGAATGGAACTGACTCTCAAGTGCAGCCAGAGCACACCGGTAGCCGGCCAGACATACTAGAAAGTATCCTGCCACCGTTCAACCTATAATATCATGGTTCTTAGTATCCAACTGCAGGAATAATAACACTACGCTACGGTTCTAGATCACCATTACGTCAGACCCTGTTCCATCATACCTATATAGTGTAACATTATATAAGTTTCATTTTAAGTAGGTAAATTATAATTTTATCAGTATAAAAAGGTAATTTGTAAATTTCGAGGTCATTTCAAATATGTTTCAGCCATTGAACACAACAGGTGAATCAAAACAAGACCCAGTGAGACTAAATAAGCCTACTGTGATTTACCATGATTTAAAATTGCCTCAGTTTAATATTAACAACCATTAGAATATTATTTTTCCCAGGGAATTACTTTACATTGATCATTATTACATTTTTTGTGCAACGTATTCAAATAAATGTTTTATAATGAATCACAATCATCATAATAATGTTTGATAAACAGAATGTGGAAACTGAATGCACATTACACAAACACAAGTGATTAGAGAACAACAAGGATTTCCTCCCACGAATAATTATCTTCACAAGCGACACAAATTACACTACACAATTACACATGTCATAATTTATACATTTACTAATAATAAATACGTACTTTAACTAGAAGTTAGTGATCATCTGAACATGCTATCTTGCGCGATGTTGAACAAAAGAACTAGGTGTAATCTTTATCATTCCTAGTTTTGTTTGTCAGAAAACGGCAGCCCTATTTTATTGAGCTTCGATTTATAATCTATGCAAGTGAAGTCACGGGAATAACCTAGTAGGACAGAGCACACAACACAGCGCCCTTGCCTATAGAGTTTATACCCATAAACAAATTACACCTAACAACGTAATTCCCGCGTCCAAACCAAATTGGCCCATATTTAATTTTGGGAAAATGTAAAAATAAACGTTTTTATTTGTGTAAATAACACAATAAAACTGCCGGTGTTATTACGACTGCCGACACGACACGACACAAATGTGCTCACCAAAATTACACAGATAAGATCTGTGTCGCAGTAATTGTTATTTTACTGTCGTTAGTCGCGTCGATCGTGTAAATTCAGTTAGGGGATATGATTTTTTTTATTATTATAAATTTCAAATTCAATATTTGAGCTTTTTTGTCGTGCCGGAAACGGATACGTTAGGAAAAAAATACGCGCATCCGCCGTCGGCTTCGTCCACAGTTTCAATAATAGTAATTATTAGCCTTTGAAATGCGGTAAAAAATTAATGTGACAATATTAAAGGCTGCGTACACCAGCTAATATATGACTCTATTGTACTTCTGCTCAATGAAAATGTATTCAATCAAAATACATTACGGTTCATTTTTGTTTAAATCGGTACAGTTAAGAGCGCCTAAAGTGTCGAACGGGCGACAAATTGTATCCATTTGTGGTCAGCTAAATAAATCAATGTATCATTTCTGTCTTTTTTTTCATTTACTCATGTCAGTTGTGTCACCCGACTGACCAGTTCTACAAATATGACTTTTTCTGCATTTTTACCTTTTACTATGCAGGGGTAGAAGGATTAGAAATCTGAATCTAATATAAATCGTATTATTCTGTATAATATATAATTAAGATAGTACTATTCATCCATTATTCTTTAGCTATAGTCCGCACTTAGAGCACATAATATGCACAAAGACTTCACATCATCGGATATAGTTGTTAAAAATATAATGCAATAATCAAACGTATACCTAGAGGTACTCGTATCAGTACAACACAAAATTATCAGATTCCATAAAACACAATACATAACAAGCGACCGAGGCTAGGAACATTTTCTTATGCTTCCTAGGTCATTTAGAGACATTTATGAATTGTCAGACTCTACGAACGGCTAAGAAGGTTGCTTGCTGAGAAAAGTCTATAGCCTTGTGCCATCCTTATTCTAGGAGTTAAATTAAAATAAATCAAAGGGACGTTCATTCTGTTTCTTGTCGCGTTGACTGTGACTCTACAACAAGTTGTTCTAATCACAATTTACCATTGATTCGATCGCTTTGTTTTAAAACAAAAGGTGAGGTAATTTGTTAAGCAGAGTCACTGACTCCGTTTCGAATTGGCGGTCAGAGGAAATACGATTCGTTTTGCATTTAATTGTTGTTAGTTTTCTGATTTCATTGTTCAGGAAACTGTTTCTTTTAATGTCTTATCAATAGTAGAACATGATTCACTCAATGTTATTGACTCGTGATACATAAATCTGCTTACTAATTCACAAAATTGGTATTTGTGTACAAAAAATTACTGAGACGGCACCGCTCGATCTACATTGTAGGTATCCGAGACGAAACCGTAACTCAATATTTGTTTTAATGACGTCGATAATTGATTGTACACGCCCAAATCGTGTACCATCCTGTACCAAAAATCAGCGTCACGACCAATCTTAGCCACGACCGAGGAAACATCGCACTAACAAAGTTTAGTCGCCTTTGTGTCAGCGAGAACAAAAAGCAAATCGAGTTACAGGCCAAAACAGAGAAAATCAACAAACAAATACCATTACCACGGCCATTTTCGACCGGGATCCGCTCGTGATGATGGTGTTTTTCAGGCCATGTGCTGCGACTCAGCACTCGACTCCAAAACTGTTGAATCACTTAACACGACATACATTACTTATTACCTCCCAATCAGGACACGATATCATCTTTCTGAAGGAGCAATGTATTACAATCTGTTCCATTTTGTCATAAACGTTGATGTAATTGGTGTTGGTAGTGGAGGGAATCAATTCACGACTCCTCTTTTTGGTAAGATTTGGTCAGACCGTGCACTAAACAAACTGCGCGGGGTCTGAAGAATCAATTGGTTTCGGCCTGCAGCACTCACTGGTAAAAAGGACCAACATGACTTGAGGCGTCGACATTTGGTTGGATTTCATGGTTGGTGGGAACAAGTAGGAAAGTTTAATGCTCTCATGTACAACGTTATAGATGATGCTTCCATACTATAATATTATGAATGCGAAAGTCTGTCTGTCTGTCCGGCTTTCACGCCTAAACTGATGAACTGATAGTGATAAAATTTGATACGAAGATAGCCATTCATCAAGATGATTTTTTTTTAATAAGGAATCAATTCTGAAATCGTAAAAAAAATCCTTCGTAAGATTGTGAAGTGTAAGATTTTGTATTGGAATTTTTTTTCAGCAGACGTCATTTCAGATTTTAATTTAGCATCAATTGTTTCTATGGGAACATATCTAATAAACCATACTTTGTTATAAACTATAGATTATTAGGAGCATTTACTTCGTAAACGTTACAGTACACTAAAATACATTGTAAGTTACGAGTGCTAAATGAAGTTATATTTTATGACTTACTTTAGTGTGCAGTAAATCCGTGCTCACGATGCAGCGGTTAAAACTCAATGAAGAAAGAAATATACTTTTTATAGCTATATTATTATCAATAAGTAAAGATGATTTGGATACCTGGGATTATACATTTTATTATGGACTAGCTTCCGCCCCGCGGTTTCACCTGCGTTCCCGGGGGATCTTGTGTTTTCCCGGGATAAAAAGGAGCCTATAGCCTTCCTCGATAAATGGACTATCCAACACTGAAAGAATTTTTCAAATCGAACCAGTAGTTTCTGAGATTAGCGCGTTCAAACAAACTCTTCAGCTTTATAATATTAGTATAGATAAGGCTTTTGTCTCACTATGGTAAGTGATGATGTGGCCGAAGGTGGTACTCGTGCAGTGACACCTATATGTGGCGACATATTTCGACTTGAGGATGGTAGCCAGCCAGGTGGGTACTACATAGTACCCTACCACCGTGTTATAGTTTCTTCAAGCTTATTGTATTCGAACACACAACCTTCGCCACGACGTCGTAATCACTGAGCTATCATCGCCTAAAAATATTATAGAACGATCACGAAGCTGAAGAGCATGCTTACCCAGAAAACGCCAATACATTCTAGCCTTGACAGTACCTAGGTTGTAGGAGCGAGGGAACACAGATTCAAATTCATATTACAGACCTTATAGTGTAAACTGAGCAATAGTCCCGCTATAATTAGGGATAGAACAAAACTAGGTAGATTATGCAACCTACCGTAGAGGAATGTTTAAAATTAGGCCTTAATAAATAAAAATAAGAACCGTTCTTAACCGATCGGCAAAGTTAAGCAACGTCCAGTCTGGCCGGTACCTGGATGGGTGACCGCCTAGTGGTATTTCATCTTGAGCGTTTCCGTGCTACGGAAGGCACGTAAAGCCGTTGGTCCCGGTTATCACTTAATTGTGATAGTCGTTAAGCTAGTTGGAGACCTCCTAGGTGGCCTGACAACTCCAACAGTAGGTTGACCACTAGCCTACCTCCACCAATCCGCAGTGGGCACGCGTGGTGGAGTATTTGCCCATTCCCCTTTCACCCTTATTCATGAAAGGAGGCCTATGCTCAGCAGTGGGCAGATATAGGCTGTAATTATTATTTATTATATAAATAAAAATAGGCCTTAAATTAGAGTCCGGTAAGTTAGTAAAGCCATAAGTTATCCATCTCACGATGATTTTTTCTTCAATCTTCAATATTAATTATAACGTACTCAAAATACTCATTCTTATTTGTAGGTTAAGTCACCCCTTACCCTATTTTTAACAGAGTAACAAGAACATCTTAAAAAACTCTTAAAAAAATCGTGGCCATAATTATCTAATAATTAATGAGTTATTAGTTATAGTAGCGATAAAAAAACACCTAATTTTAGGAGCACCCCTATGTATGGTAGTTAATTACTAACAACTGTCATGTCAAAAACATCAATCATGACGGAAAGGATTCAGTTTATTGCGTCACCAGTTGAGAGGTGGAGAATCAGGCAGTATGTATGTCGTTAGAAAGTGGGGTCCGCGCTAAATCGACTTTTAATTAGTCTGATAAGAGGCTCATTACACCTACATTAGCTGTGCCAACTAGCATTATTTTTCATATTTTTAGGGTACCGTATAGCAATATTCAATATTCGTTATTTTGTCGTTATTTGTCAAATAGTGAAACATATTTTATATATTTTTGTCATAACCACCTTTCATGACATCTCTAATCCATGCTGTTGATATAATAATATATTTTTTGATATTCGATAATTTTTGTGTCTCGTGAACTTATTTTTGTCAGTAATAACTGACAAAAATAAGTCACTTGATTTTTCTCATAAATATCGTTTGGAATGTTAAACTCAGCTTTTACTAATTCCCACAGTACTTAGATTAGTTTTAGCTTGGAACTTAAATCTTAAAAGATATTCTTGGATAAGGTAATTAGAAAAGTTAAGTTGATCCGAGTGAATCCGATTAGGATTAAAATACGTGCACATTATTTAAAAATTCAAAAGTTTCTAAGTAAGCTCATATGGATTAAAATACTTACCTTAGAGAAGGAGATATTTAAAATTACTTATATAAATAATATTTAATAGTATTTTATATCATAGTTAGTGATCATGTGGTGTAAAGTAGCAAGCACAAAAAGCCTAGAAGGAAACCGGCTCTCAATTACAGCTGACAAATAACAATTTGTGTCAAAGCTTCTAGCTTTGACACAAATTTCCAACTTCTCCCACATATTTGCAAATTAAGTACACTCATATAATAACACGGTATATTTATTTATACTGAACCCAAGAATAATATCCACGCTTGAAAATCCCATAAAATTACATCAACTTCATAATATTAGCGTTTCGGAGTAATTCCGAGTCGCCCGCGCTGCGCCTGAGCCGCCAAGTGAGCGTATCACGGACGGTAATGTCGTTTTAACATCTGCTAATACTATTCTTTCACTATTCTATATCATTGCTTTGTTACTTTTTTGTTTGCATGATTTTTATAAAATAAAATAATAAGTTTTATGATGTGTATATTATATATTTTTTTATAATAAGAAGAAATATTCTTAGATATTATAGAAATATGCGTACGTACACAATAAACAAATTGTAAAAACAAAACAAATCAATAAAATGTAACGGCTAATTCAAAGATTACGGGCCCATTACCCGCACTTAGGGATCGAGCGGATCGAACCAAATGATACGTTCTCGCAGTCCCACGGCGGGTAATCTCACCAACACATTACGGGACGATTTTCACGGCTAGCTATAATTTAATATAATCCAAAGAAATAGGTGCACTCCAACATTTTCGAACTACAACACTCAAACCATTCTCGATCACGAAACAACGACCATAACGTTCCAAGTACAAATCGTGCTAAAAATATCGCTACGTACAAATTCTATATCCATGGAACACGACTCAATTTTGAAAATCGTTCGATCCATTTCGAGAATGTAGACTCTGTAGAGATGTGCGTAAGGTTTTCCCTCTTCGCGATTCATGGTACACAAATAATCGTGATTTCGATAATCGGATGGCATGTTATCGATCACGACGTTAAAGTTTCGATTCGTTTTGATTGTGGATCAATGCTTGTTTTGATTTCCAATTCGCGCTTGCGCCGTTTGAGCGTTAAATAGCGTCACGTAGACGGTGCTCTCGTCTCTCATTATTTTAGTTATGTTCGCAATTTTCGATTTCAATTTGAAATTGCAGCGTTGCAAGATTTTTGGTATGTGAGTTTGTTTCGAACAGTCGTAATTTTATCTTCGATTGCTACACTTGTTGCGACCATCACAAATTTTAAGAATACTGATTAAAATACAAAAAAAAATATTAATAGAAATTATAAGTAGGTAGTTATTAAGATTAACAAAACTGATAGCAGAAACAATGACATAAATGATTGTGACCACTCATAGAACTTTATGTAATTTTAACATGAAATTACCTATTCTGAGTCAAGCACACATTACTGAAATTAGAAATAAACGAATCGTATAGTCATGCCTGATTATTAGTTATTAGAATGGCATTATGTGAATCGAGACAAACATCAAGTTTACCGATTGTTAAATTGTTTGACATTCAAATTTGATCTTTATACCGCAGCACTATGGCATATCATAGGACTAAATATTTTTTCATTAGTAAATTTGGTGTATTTTTATAATGTCGATCCTGGCGGCCGCATGTCGATAACAGGTTAAGTAAATGACACAAAATGGCCGCTGGTGGCAATAAAAATAATTCGGGATCGGCCGTTTCATATTACTTTCAGAAAGTTCAATTTTATTTCCACTTTTGTTTTAATTTTTTAATTTATCCTTAGTTTGTGCAGCCAATTGAAAAACGATTGGGTAAACCGATTTTGTGGAAAATCAATACCCAAATTTTAGTTTTAGCATCCAACCCGTAATTCATAATCAAGGATTTCATGATAAATAATCCTTGAAGGAGAGTTGTCTTATTACTTACTAATCCTACTGCTACTGCTACTACTACTACTATGGCTAATAGGCCTCAAGGAAGAGGGAAATCAGATTATAATCTACATAAATCATTTAACTTTTTGCAGTGCTCCTTAAAAACCCAGCTCTCCTTTTTCGATTTCTTCTAAACTTACCAAAAAACCCACCCCACAAAACGTAGTTATATTCTGTTATAAGCGATCATTTAAAGTGCCATCAAAACCCCAACTAATACGATATAATGACCAGCAGAGACGTGACATCCGCTTTGTATTCCACAAACCAAATTGTCCAATAATACTTTCCAAAACGACTACTTATGTTAAATCCAATTAAATATGATCTTGATCCACATTATTCTTTTGATGTTTAGCTTGTTTATAAAATCCTAGTAATATTATAAATGTTAATGTTTTTGTGAATAAATGGTTTCTCAATCACGCCGTAAAACGTGTTTAGATTAAACTTAGCACATAGATAATGGCCATATCCTGGATTCAAATACAAAATACATTATATCCCGATAAAAAAACTACAACACCCTTCAGGAACGCGGGTAAAACGCGGGGTGTGAGCTAGTTTTCGATTAGGTAGGTACCATTTGGTTGGACATAGAGCGATTATATCCTTATACTTTTAAAATACAATTCCAGTAATGCTAAAAGCAAATTGAATTTAATAACAAGTACGTAAACAAACAGTAGTGACAATTCGTACAGTTATCAAATAACACGGCCCACTAAACTACATCGCCGGTTTGTTTTGTGATTGTGATTAATTCGGAACAAACGAACTAAACTTTAATTCCTTTCCATTAGGGTTATAACTGATATAAACTCGCGGTTGATTTTAGTTTATAATTAGTATTGGGGTCGTACTTATTGGCTCTGTGGTGAACGCACTGAGTTGCGATCATGAGGTTACAGGTTCTTAGCACTGGCAAATAAAGCTTACTATTATTTACTTACATTATTTAGAAGTCAATTTCAAAGGAATGTGGTACAAAACCCGAGTTGTGGACAATGGTCTCATCCCCTCGTTGTTAAGGGAGGCTCGTGCAGTGGGCATGTATGGGGTTGGAGCTATTGATGATAATCATATCATTCATCAATCATTATCAAATGATTAGCTAGCATTACATGGTACTGTTGTTTATTTCCAGTCTAGTGAAACTTATTGCTAAACATCCTACTCTATGGTACCTAATCGATGATACTATAATCCTTCACATGATCATTTTATGGTTCAAAATCCAATACAAAAATCTACACTTGACTGTACCAACCCAAACTTAGCTTTGTTTTTTAATTTTCATTAGAAACGGTTCTATTCCGCATCCAATGCCTCCCAGCAAATTTAATCAAGTTATACCAACCTATATAGTATACCAGGTACCTAATAAATTCTAGATGCAGAACTCCATTTAGAAAATAACTCTCTACGAATTGCCTTTGTTATTGTAACATTATATTTCTACTATATATTCATATTGACGTAAGTAAAACTGCCAAGTGTCAACCCTACGGTCACGCAGTTTGCGTACACAATGAACCGAAGTGCCACAAGCTGAGGGGGCTAGGGGGGCCAGGAGGGCGAGGTGTGAATTGCCCGCGCGCATACAAAAGATAAATAAACAATTCCTACGGACAGGAAGCACGGTCACTTGCCTACAGTCGAATTACCCGACCTCGTCGATGCTAACTCATAACAAATTGATTTTTTTATACAAATAAACAACGATAGATGATGGACGTTGATGTTGGGAAGGTGCTTATAACCTCGTTGGGCTTATTTTGATGTTCTACTTAGTTACTTGGTGAAGGTAATGTAGAGTTTGCGCCACCAATGAAGTTCCATGGAATTAATGAAAAACGATCTTATTTTTTCTACAATAGAGATGGACTTAAGGGACTTCTTTGGTGGTGCGAACTCTAACTAAAAGGCAGACGCATAAATTGATAGTTTCGTGTGAGCCAACTAATGAGAGGTGCTTTGAAATCGGCTAAATAGTAAGTTAAAATAAAACGTAGAAATTGAGTATTATTTTAAAATAGGCTCACATTAGCTACATCTGACCGAGATAATAATTTATAATTATACAAGCTTCCGCCAGCGGTTTTACCTGCTAACGGTTTTATCTTATATTTTCCCAGAAAAATAAATATCATATGTCCAAACTTCATCACATCCATACAAACTTTTTAATTTCTATTAGTAGAATAGTAAGATGGCAGAAGCTGGTCGCTGGTAAGAATATTCTAGAAGGTTAAGTCACCGAAATATAAGTAATAACTTAATTTTCCATCGCCAACGCAGCTGTTTGCAAAACATTCAAACATGTTACATTTTATAAACAGCCTATGTCCATTTATAAAAGGGCGAACTTCACAAACGGCTTGCAAGACATGTATATATTACAAGGTCTAATATTATTAGCTCCTTTTATGCAATTAATATTGTGTCAAAAGAAATCATTTGAACCGGGAAAGTATCTACGAAGCCGCGCGCCTCCTAACGCGCGGCAATGTTGCTAGATTGTTTATTTTACTTTATGATTCACGCTTTAAAAATATAATGTTATAAATCCAAAATAATATATGTAAAATCTACTGCATTTATTATTGTGAATATTATAATTTATACAAAACTGTGTTTGTTGGTTTGTCCTTCCTTCACGCAGCGACTGAGCAACGAATCGACGTGATTTTTTGCATAGAGATAGTTAATGGACCAGAGGCATAGGCTACTTTTTATCCCAGAAATACCTACGGGTACTGCGGGGCAAAAACTAGTTGTGAATATTTCCATAAATTGTCTACATTATGTATTTATGAATAAATATTCATACTTCACCGAAACAGAGCGTGTATAAATAATACAAACCACGATCAAAAGGTTAAATAACTAAAATAATGTTAAAGTCAGATATCAGTTAGTATACCCAATGTAACAATGTACCTATTTATTTGCTCGCTTTTTATAAAGGTAAACAAATAGTTAATCTTCCGAGTTGCACTATAAGTGACAGCCCTTATTGAAAATGCAAGGTAAATGCACTCTAAATATCACCAGAATTACCAACTCACTTAACATGTCATTGTTTGCTTCGTCTTTGTTTAATAGTGGATTAAAGTTTAAGGAATTTTCGGAAATTAAATTTACGACTATAGAATTCAGGCAAAGATTATTTTTTTCGACTTATTTGTAGGCATCTAGATTTCTAACCCGATATTACAATAATTATAAATACTTACTAATACGAATAGTTGGATGGAATGGATAATTAACAATATAGGATTGATAGCAAATAATATATTCCAAAAGATGTAGTAAAACCTATTTTACTAGATTTCACGGTAGCAGCGTAATTTGTAGTATCCATCTGGCTGGCTACCACCCTCAAGTTGACAATCTGTCGGTTCTTACATGTGTGTTTATGGCAGTTGCACTCCATAGGCAATCTCTTTGAGGCTTCGTACGACAACAATTAAGAAATTGGAAATCACCCTAGTATTAGCTACTGTAATAATATCTATTCGCGCCTGTGCCACTTACAATCAAATTCTAACATAAAAAAAGAAAAGGAAAAAAAAAACCATAAAACATTTATTTCAATAGAAAATTTAATTTTAGATTTTAATTGTAAACAAGTTTAATTCTTATTTTCAACATTAATTTTCTATCAGGAACTGAATATAAATCGGTGGACGGACGCTTCATCGACTTCATGTAGATGTGAAGGAAAGTAATCGATATTATACCGAGAGCCCACCTAACAACATGTTACAACTTTTTATCTCTAAAGTTTTTTCTCTTTCCAAACAATTAACTACTGTTGATACTAGTAGAACAAACGTAAGTGTTAATTAACTTAATGCAATTATGAGATCACTTGTGTATTAATTATTTGAACATTGACAAACATATTTTTGCTGCCCACGAATAGCAAAACACTTTCTATGCCACTGTTAATAAGATTCAAAATGGAACCAATAGTAATATCATGGAACGTAATAATATCGCGATATTTACTGTCCTGCTCAAGTGCTCATATTGACCTTTTCAAAATGTAAAAAAGCTTACCCAACTACTTGGTAAGCTCTTCGTGAAATGCCAACTGTCAAACTCAAATGGTGGGCATAATAATACTCCTTTGTGGACAATGTCGGTTAAACAAAGGCCTGGTGAGTCAATAATTTGACGATAATTAGTATTGTGTGGAGTTTGATGCAGTTTGGTTGTAGAACGTGCAAATTATTCTTTTATAAATAAAGTTGCTCAACAGTTAATTGCGAGCTTCCTAATATTGTATGTGGAATACGTATGCCGTTTTCTGGCACTTGGGAAACTTAATTGATAGACTTTTTAAGTTTGCACTTGGGCTTTGTGCTTTAATGTAAGTAAATGGTAAATAAATATGTTGCCTGTCATGTTTACCTACTTGTTCATTTTACATGTTTACTAACAACTTAATATGTTTTATTTATTCAGAAACCCTGGATCACTATTACTACATATTATGTGATATAACTGTGCACGATTTTATTGGGCATATAGTTTTTGATTAGAGAAAAAGTTCGCTGTGCGTCTCTACTGGCTTAAACTATACATACCTACCTACTTTAAAATCTTTGCACGAGAAGTCATCAAACAAAGATCCTACTGATATTTAGAAGCTAGGGCTAGCAATGCTTCTTCTATCCCTTATTATTTTATTATATCCTTTAGATACTACTAAAAGAATGACCTGACTGAGTCAGTCATCAACGCCGAGCCGAAATAAACATCTATATGTAACAAAACTAAAAATAAAATAGGTAACTAGCTCTATAGGAGGTTCTATATTCAACGCGTATGTTTTTTTTAAATAATGAAGTCGATAAGTCGTTCTTGCTTATGTAAGATACACCGTTATTATTTTTTTCTACAGAGTAATATAGATCTAAACACTAGCCTGCAATGAATACTAAGTTGAGTCCGTTACAGATCGCGTGCTTTCCACCATTAGAGCGTCCCTTCACTAAAGATCGTATTACATACACGAGATTACCTATTGATGTCTCATTTAACGTCTACAGCTGTACAAACTTAAAGTTACTTGTAAAATATCAGGATACGTAAATAAATATCATTATAAAAATGTGCTGGAAAAGTTGAAAAGATACGGCTAATTAGAGACAGATCTATAATGGAAAAGTTATAACTTATTTGATGTGTAACTTAAATAGGCTTTGATGGAAAAATCATAATATGGACTCTTCGTGTTGTTACGTGGTTGTTAGATACCGATTAAATTAACAACAACATTGCAGAGTAAGGTTTGTTCAATTTAATAGTCCATAGATAGATACAAACTGGCCTGGCTTGAGATGATATTTTCTTCTATCAAATGAATGTTCTTTATAAATCAAGAAGGTACAAAAACAAATTACTCTATAGTCTGCGAAGATTTAAAAAGAAAAACTGTACAAACTGGCCATATTTCATCAAAAAAATCAGATGACATTAGATTAAAAAGAAACTATTATATTTTTCCTTTTATCAAATAGTTTTTCATAATTTTTTTTCAGCTATTGTGGCCAGTAAAATCAAGAAGGTACCAAAAACAAACATTTTTGAATTTTACTTTATTCTCTGCAAACGTTTAAAAACTTTTTAATTTGTAAATGACAGGCACAACGAGGTTTTCCGACTCGTGTTAACTTTATGCCAGTCAGTGGTTAGTTAGACGAAGAAAACTAGGTAGGCTCAAGTTAATTGTATTCCGTGTTAGTTCAGTTAGTTGACTATTAGTTTAGTTTGTGTTTATGCTCACGCGATGTTCCAGCCCTATCGGACTCAGGAAATTGCTTCGTAAGTTGATATATCTATTGTATAATATGGGTCTGTATAGTTAAATGTTTTGCTTAAATATTGTAGACACAGTTTTTTAAATATTCGGATACCTCTTGATTTTATAAAATGTTTTAGATTTTTGCCCGATAAACAGAGAAAATATTTATTTTTTATAACTTTAACAGTTTTATAACTTATTTTGATTTTTAACCATATCGATTTAAAAAGACATGTAACATTCATGTATGGACTTTAAATAAGTTAAAAGTCTTTTTAACACGCTTTTTTGTGTGACATGTTACACCAACCTCTCAAAATTACTAACATTATCTACCCTGTCAAAATGCCTTGAGCAATTAGCATGCAAACCCAACGGTTGAAACTTCGCTAGAACAATTAACGTAACACATTTTCCAATTAAAACTTCTAGCTAATACCTGAAACGAAACGCCGTGGATTAAATTAAATTTGTTCAGCTTATTAAAGCAGACGCTGTGAGTTTGTTTCAGCGGGTTTATTGTCAGTTTGCATGTCACAGTTAGGTATTACCGCTTTGTACCGAATTGTTAGTTTGGTTTGGTACAAAGCTTCATTTAGGAGCGATTTTACATCATAACTTTTGTTATACTTTGAGCATGGTATGATATAGTTCGACCAATTCCAGTATTTTGGGTATTGCTAATGTCAATAGATGACTGTGAAGACTTGCCATCAGGTGATCCTGCTAGTTAAACTTTTGACATAAAAAAAAATGACAATATAAATCTATACTATGTAGCGATCATCATGTAGAATCTCAGAATGAACAACGAACATTTATTGTATACCTGTAATTATCTATATATGTATGTATTTACAAAAGAAAAGTAGTATATGTAGTATATCAGTTATCTGGCTTCCATAGCACAAGCTCTGCTTAGTTTGGGGTCAGGTGGCCGTGTGTGAGGAATAATGTCCCAGAATATTTATTTATAAATAAAATAAGTTTGATCATAGATATTACGAGATTATACGTAACTCAACACAAGGCTATACAATGTAAAAAAAATAAACTCCGTCTCGAACGGATAATATAGCCGGAGATGGTAAGCAACAGAGCCGCAAAGGGCTGGCTCTCAAGAACAGCTGGCGGAATACACCGATAGAAGCTTGGAGACAATTTTTCCGTCAAAGTACCACCATGCTACAGTAACCCCTCGATTTTTTCCTTCACCGAAAGCTCAAGTTCATTTTTAACCGACTTCAAAAAAGGAGTAGGTTCCCAAATCGGATGTTTATATATTTTTTATGTATGTTCGGGCATAACTCCGTCATATATAGACGGATTTTAAAAAATCTTTTTTTCGAATGAGTATATCCCATATAAATTTTATTATGATCTGATCATGGACTTCGAAGATATGACGGATATCCTCAACGAAAAGGAGCACGAATATCGCGATTGAAATATCTTATTACATATTGTCGACAATTATTATTCATATGCATATCCTCGATCAGTGACAAATCTTGATAGGTATTCAATACATAAGAAACCATCCATTTTTGGAAAAATAAAATTAACTTTTAATAAAAAGCAAAACCGACTTCAAAGTAGGTACACTAAGTTGCACTAAAAAGTATCAAATAACGATGTTAGAACTCGTTATTAATAGTTAATGGATTTATTATTACCACTGAGTTAATCATGCTTCAGACGTATCATTGGAAAATCTTTGTCAAAAGCTTTTCACTTGCACTATCGGGTGAATTAGGAACAATTTACGCTGATATGTTGTTATTAGCTTTATACCACCTTTGTTTCTTTGTAGTCTGGTGAAGTCTGAAGATATAGATCGTTAATCAAAAAGGTCGAGAATTCTCTGTACAGCTACGTACTCGTTTCCGCTATAGCTGAAGCTCAAGAATTTGGTACCTAAGGTCACAGGAAAACCTTATGTCGTTTTAAACAGGATTCTGCATTGAAATAATATACAAATGGATGCAGCTTTTAAAAACTTTTGTTTATCCTGTACATTTAAATACATAATTTTAGTACACTCATCTCCATAGAAAACATAAACTAAAAGTAGTAGGTAATTACAGGAACTTAAAATTACCCACAAAGTAAAAGCTGTTATTGTTATGCTCGTAATTGCGCAGACGCAGGCGCGTCGTAAATAGGCCAACATGTTCGCCAACATGCAATTAGCGAACATACTACCTTTAGCTGTATAATGGTGATAGCTAAGCAAGTTTTACAGCTTTTCGTACGGCATGGTGCTAATTTTACAATTTATAAGACATTTTCTGTTTTCGCGCTGATTCTCTCCAGATATGTTTTAATGGCTAAAACTTGTTCTTTTATGAATTGTTGTACTAATTTAGTTTTTATTAAAAAAAAGAAATGTTTATTTGTTATACATAAATGATTAATTGGCTTAAACTAACAAATCAAAAATATCTAGATACCATAAAAAATAGATTCCTCGGGAACGCGGGTGAAACCGCGAGGCGGACGCTAGTTTTACATAAAAGTTTAGTAACCCGCAATCTAGTATGTAAGCTTTACTTGCTGTAAACTGTAAAAATAACTTTTATTTATTGTAGACACGCACAATAACAATAATAAAATATCTAAGCACGAACCACTAATGGCGAACTTAATAAAGCAATAATCTGCGGAGCACAATTGCAGTCGTTATATTAATTATTGCTGCAGTAATATTGATTATGACTGGCAATATTGCAGCGCTTCAATGTATGCGCGTGATTCCATTTAATTAATACTTTGCGGCAGTTTATGAGTGTAATGTGCTTTGTTCCTTATTGATAGGTTCTTTGCTGTATTTCGTACGCTGCCTTTTTAAACAGAGAATCAGGTATTGTTTAGTAAAAATATTGGCATCTCAGTTGGTAAAAAGAATTAATACTTATAATCAGTGGCGTAGCGTGGGTTTTAGCCGCCCGGGGCCGACCGGAAATTTGCCGCCCTCCCCCCCCTATTTTTTTAATTACTAGTTTAAAAACTTTTTATATTTTATTCAACGGACTTGATATACATCGTACAACTTATTGAAAGTCAAGATAAACTACCACTACTTCGGAAGAAACATACATCTTCACAGCCCACTTTAGGTGCCTGGTGCCTATAGTGATGGGTAGGTACGGCGGCTGCTGCCGAACACCGGCGAACCTCGTGCTTTGCAGTTTGCAGTCCTTTGCAGGCGGCTGTACTTGGGGATCGTGCGATCAATATGTCCCGTATGGGTGGACGCGCTGAACTTCATGGGCCGACCGCCGTGTGTCACCACTGTGACGGATGCCTCGGCAATGACGTCGTCGTAGAGGAGGCCTCCCATCAGGCTGTCGCTACCGGGTAGGTGCCCGAATGAATGCCGGCAGCGACATATAGGAATAAATACCCCAGGTTTTTAGTCAGTAGGAGTCTGACGTAACCCCGCCGCTTCCCCCCGGAGTATCAGGGTGTCCATGAGGATAACTTCTTCTGAGCCCAATTTTCATCGATATATGGAAACCAGATAACTGATAACACTACTAATTACACAACTGTCTTTTCTGGGTGGGAAACGAACCCACGACATGTGGCGTGCGTGATAGGAACCACGTTAAGATCCTACAGATGTTTTTCTTTTAGCTTTTCTGCAATATCTGACTTGCTTTATACTCCTTTGTTATCAACATAATTATATACTATGGGTAGTATACATTTAAATGCCAACAAAAAACAGTAAGTGTGTTATGCGTTGTAAAATTATATTGTCATTTCTGCACACAGGCCCATCGGCGCCGTGGCTTAGTTGGTTAAAGCGCCTGTCTAGTAAACAGGAGATCGTGAGTTCGAATCTCGCCGGGGCCTAGTCACTATTCGTTTTGTTAGTACTACCTCTATTTTCGCAATAAAAGTAAGATGTTTTTAATTTATGATTTACAAAACCTACTATATTCAGATTACAATTAATTAATTCCCTCACCTCACTAACACCAACAAAAAACACTGCAAATTCACACACGTTACACAAAATTGAATTATCAATAAAGACAAACCAAAAACAATACAACCTTTTTATAGAGATTTACGAAACGCACGTCGCGCGTCGTCGGCGGGAACAAACAAAGTAATAAACGTGAACATTATTAGTCCTTTTTCAATCCCCGACACCCGGGAGACACTGTGTAAACACACCCTATGAAAGATCCCCGATTAAAATCGCTGTGTTTCATTCCATTGTGGCTCTCACCTTACACGGATGGACGTGTTCCAATTCCGAACCACTGTGTCTCCCTCGGTCGTTAGTTGAAAAACACCGATAGGCCATAACAATAACAAGGGTAATCAAAATAATAAATGGCGGCCTGGGACTGATCGGTTTTTGTACCCAATTATTTTTATTGGTGTTCTGTTAATTACATTCTTTGGCGAGGGCCGTGCGCGGGCGCAACTTACGCGTGCTTAATTTTTTTTAACGTGCCCTATTCTGTCATCGTTTGAATTGTCATTTACAGCGCGATTTTGTATTGACTCGTACAAACAAAAAGAGGTTGAAACTTACGACTTTGAAATTTAAGTTACAGACAACAACTTGAAGCTTAGATATTACAACTACTTTTCACGTGAAAATGTTAAAAAATTGATTTAGATCTCATAAAGTCAGCTAATAAAATTATTCAGAAAATGTGACTGACAACAAATTGTGTTTAAGAATTGATTGTAAAAATAAAAAGATAAGTTTTTAAGTAGGTATACCTACCTACATGAAACTGATTTTAAAGTGATCGATAAAAACATGAACCGCGCTCAAAGTTATTAAAGAAAACATTTTACTCATAGTAAAATCAACAGTTTATATTATAGAATAGACCACTTTATTACGGGCGAGGTAAGTCTGCGCAAACGCATAGCGCGCTCATGCGTCGAACAATGTTGTAAAGGGTAAATTATCCAGTATCTTGCCACTTTGATGGATTTGTTAATTTCAAAGGATCAAACCTAATAGCAATTGGTCATTTATAAGGGCTTTATATTCTTATTAACCCGTTTGTCATAAAATAAAAATGTTATACGTGTCTAATTAAAAAACAAAAAATGTGTGCCTGAGCAAATGTCCTCGGATACATTTTTTTTCAGTTAAAAATGAAATTACATACCTAACTTTTATAAGTGGTCAGTTACAGTACAGTTTACCCTACAAGTTTTTGCACGAGCGATCAACAGTTATTGATTGAGCTATTCCTTAAGCTGCGAAATGTTAATGGCTCAACTCTTTTTGAGAGATGTGCGGTGTTGATGAAAGAAGATTAACCTGAATTCCGATATTTGACATTCTCAATTTGGGAGAAAGACAAAAAATCTGTTCTTGAAGTTGTATGGTTTCATCAAGCGTAGGTAATTGGAAGTTTTCGGTAATTATAAATGAATAATGTGCTTCAGTCTTTTCGTAGGGATATTTAGATATTCTCCATTTCGTACTAATAATAATAATACATGTGATTTGAATGTTTGTAATACAATCACGCTGTAATTTTTAACGAATTTGTATAAAAGGCACATAGATAGATGAAACGTAAGACTTTTCATCAAGGGTAAACTTTAAATTCCTCGAGAACGTGGGTAAAACCACGTGACAGATACTAGTAATGAATACTAATCTATGCTCTGAGTTACAATAACCACTACAATATCGGTTATTTGAAGTTTTTTTTTTTTTTTTATACTATGATTAATTTATTTACATATTTACAATTAAAGTAAAAAATACAAACTATGATATATAGAAAACATCCTCAAAGCCCTCGCTGCTGTCGATAGGCAAGGTTCCCAACAGGCTGGCAGCGTTCGTTTTTATAACACCGCGCACTTATTTTCCATTGACCGTGTAATTATTTGGTACTCGAATTACTTCACTTACATGAGCTGTTCTCAACTTCTCATGGAATAGAATATCATTTGTTATGATAAGTTTGCTTCGTAATACCTTGCTTTGTTAAAATGAGACATACAATTATTGCAAGATTAGACTTGCCAACTTACATGATGAATAAGATCTCATTTTTCAGTCTTCCAACTAGTTTCCCGAACATTTTCTCTAGCCATTTTTCTCACCCACACATATAAGTATTAAGTAATAAGATCCTGAGATATTCCTCACACACGGCCATCTGATCCCAGACTAAGCAGAGCTTGTACTATGGAAAATCAGATAACTAATATAACATACATTTCTATATGGTTGAATAGATTATTACACTCAGACTTAGGACAAATAGACATGTTCATGTATACAATTGTCTGTTCTGGGTGGGAATCGAATCCACGACCAGTGGCCTGGTAGGTAGGGTATTTTACCAACCAGCCCGTTACTTATATCTAATACATTTTAAGCTTAGACAACCTTAACTCTCTTTATTAAATTGTTTTACGAGCCGTTTTCTACTAACCGTCTATGGTTAATGGTTGGCGCCCGGCCCACAAATTGTTTTAATTGCTAATAACACGATGAACCGTGACAATCCGTGATATAAAATAATTTGAACTATTCGACCGTATTAGCAGATGGTATGCAGGCGCCTATTTATTCAACTGTGGAGAAATAAATTAATGGTTTTACAGTTCTTTATGGTGGGTTCTTTCATGCATTTTCATTCAAATAAATTAGCATTGAAAATTTTAAATCGTTACACTTATTACGTTACAGTTTTAGTATGTACTTGATATCCATAAGACATGAATATCTAAGTCTTGATTCTAATTGACGGGTTGGCGAGGAAAAATACCATGGTCCCACGTCACAGGTCATGGATTCAATCCCATCCAGGACTGTCTGTTTGTTCAGACTATCTCTATCGCTACTATTATACATCCGTAAGTGTGGTTGTTGGTTTGTAAGCGTGATTTTTTGCATAGAGATTGTTTATGTATTTATTTATTTAGTATTTTTGATAGTTTATGGACCGGAAAATGATATAGACTACTTTTAATCCCGCAAATGCTTCAGGTTTTCATTAAACAAGCTCTGCTTAGTTTGGGATCAGGTAGCCATATGTGGAGAAGGTTCGACGATTTTATAAATGACTAGCTTTTCCGCACGGTTTCACCCGCGTTCCCGAGATAAAATATAGCCCATGTTACTCAGGGATAATGTAGCTTTCTAACGGCAAGAGAATTTTCGAAATCGGTCCAGTAGTTTTTAAGTTTATTTACATACAAAAGTACAAATCTTTCCTCTTTATAATATTAGTATATTTAGATTGCGTTTCGAATTCGCTAATGACATGAAACAATTTAACCTGATAACATATTCACTATACATTTTGTAAGCCCAATGCTACCATCACCAATTTAAAACCATTAACTGATCCTAAGACATATTACTCAGAACTGAATGTTCCGAAAATTGGTCCCACCAATAAACACGCGTCCATAAACAAATTTGTAACAATCAAAACGGCCATAAAGCCCAATCAACGAAATTGCATTACAATGGGAACAAAAGCTGGTTTTTATTACCTAATTATCATGATTTGTTTTTCCTAATGAGTGGTCCATGCTCCGTCGCACTATTAGATGTAACTACACTAGTTTAACATCGATAAAATATATTCTATTCGATTATAGCACTTAAATTTATAGGGATAAAAGTCCAATGGAATTTTGGGAATGTAATAATTGTTGGTTTAACATCATTATGACACTAATTGGGTAAAGTTTGACAAAGTTGTATATGTGTATGATTTAATATCGTAGTAGAAAGAAAATTTGAAAATTAAAGATGCCTAGTAATTTCATGTTTAGACATCGTTTTATTGTTTTAGACCCGAGAGACCAGAAAGCTTTGAATATGAATGAGATTGGTAATGCAAAGGTATGTTTATTTATTTTTCTAAAATACATTTTTCGTTAGTGTAAAAATACTAAACAACTCGTGATGATAGCTTAGTGGTGATGTCCAATCCTACAATCAACTTGAGCTTTCGGTAAAACAACGTGAGATGCACTTGAGAGTTGTAATCTTTCCTGGGCTTACATTGTCAACCACATGATCACTAAACATGGTAAGATTGTGGTTAAACCCAAGATTGTTTAAAAAAACTCTCTTAAAAATATCAGACATAATTAAGATTATAAAATATACGATCTGTGGATCAGAATATATGACATACGGTATATGTTCCCAGTCTGTGCTCCCAATTGATACAATTGTCAACAGAATGAAGCGAGGGGCGGGCCGCCCAATCGCGCCGCCCACACCGCGCCCCCGCCTTGGGCGATGCAAGTACTGTCGGTAACAACAAATCTATTTCATTATTTATTTTTCAATGTAATACACTATTACTAATCTAACTTACAATATTTGCGAGCCTTCTAAACTGAATGGGGGTTAGATGGCATGCGAAGGCAAACTGTAAATTACGTGTATGCAATGAGTCGTAGGTACCAATTAGGCCATCCATTGACTCGTCCATTATGTCTAAATATTATAAAATTCCCAATAATGGAAGCCAAATTCAATGAATTTAATTACTTAAAGTTGAAAACGACTAACATCTCACTAACGCAGAAACATATTGATGATACTTTTTTTAATCTACGAGCAAAAGAGTTAAATACTTATTCTGTATCAATTGTGTGTGCGTCTGTACACTTAGGTGCTACAGCAATAACTTTGTCTTCCCCTGATTGCGCCGAACGTCCGTATAATGAGAGTATTATTAAATAATTATTAATTGCCGACGACCCGCTGGGCGCACCAATTGCAATACAAACTATTGAAATATCATTTTAACGGTGTTATATTACGTTAGGAAGTATAAGAAGTATAGGGCCGCGATACAGCTTTCATGTTTCGAAAACAGTTTCGATTAATTAAAAATAGGGATAGCTGATATTAACATTTTTTGTGTGTTTATAATATGTACAGAGTGTAGGTAATTATGGCACGTCCAAAGCGTAGCTGACTCAATGAAACATGTTTTTTTCGTAACAATATTATGACAAATAAATGGTTTCGATTTAATACTTAATCATCCATTGTAATAATAATGTAAATGCGAATGTCATTGCGTCTGTTTGTTCGGCTTTCACCCCTAAACAGCAAAACCGATCGCAATGATAATATCATGCAGATAGCCTATGATATAGAGAGGGATATAGGCTGTTGATTAGACTGTTAGTTGCCAGTAAAATTAAATTTAAGAATCTAATGTAGACTAGTGAATTCAGAATTTACCTACAAAAACGAGAGCTATGGTAAGGGTCTACCTAATTGCAATGTAGAGTGGAAAAATTACCCACACAAAGATGAAAATAACAATCATGTCGCACAACCAAAATATTAGTTAATTATTTAATTAATTAGAAGCGTAATAAATAACTTCGTTAGGAATAAATCATGTTCAAAAATATTGAACACAATAACTCACATGAAAAATTATGTATTTGTATAAGTACCTACCATATTTCTTAAGTCGAAGTCGTCCAAATAAGTTATTGTAAGTCGAGCCCGACCGTGCCCGCTATTTTTGTATTGAAATTTAACCACGATATATTACGTTTGTTTGTTAAGTTAATTGTTAAATGGTGAAGCTCGTTATTTTCTCGCGCATATTTTATTGGATATCGGCGCTTGGAACTCGCTCGTTTATATTTCTCTGATTGTGAAAGATGCATCCGCTTTTGGGTTCTTTGAAAAGTCGATTTGCCTCGTGGCTGTGTGCACGGCACGCCTTGCGCTGTAATTCTGTTAATTTTCATTAAAATTTAATATGGAATAACTTATAAATCAAACGTCATTATAAAAAAGTATTTTTAGTTCCACAAATCAATGGACATACGGCCATAAGGCGTTTAGAACTCTCCGATTTGAAATTTAATAATGAACAAAATTAGTTGTTATTTATGATAATAAAACTAAGGCGCCTTATTTAAAACAAATACCGGTCTGTTGTCGGAGGGTCACACTGACCATACATCGCATCAATACAAAACATTTACGACCTACTTATATGAGATATTTACTGCCAACTGTACCATAACAGTCACCGATTACAATTTGGTTTTGTAACGCATACGTTAACGTTCGAAATGTACGGTGTTTATTTCGAGGCCGAACCAAAACGTTTTAGTTAACGTTTGCTGTTTAGGATTTTTAAATAAATTCTGAGATGTCGGCTTGAGGCTCTAAAGAATCATAATTAAAAGCAATAACGCGAGATGATTGGTAGGGATTAGGTACAGAAATGCGATTAATTTTTATGGTTACAATTATAAGGGAATTTCATTAGGAATGCAAATATGGCGCGATGAATTCGGTCTCAGATTGGAGGATTTGTTAATTATTTCCACACTTTGAATAGGTACTTCGCTACTCAGGTACCTATATTATACTTATAATGTAAATCTCTTGCAATCAATTAAGAATATCATGAACCTACTGTAACTTAGTTCCAAATATTATTTTAGGTTACATTGAATTCAAACGTCTCACGATACGCGATTGCATGGATGCAGACGTCCTATTACCTGGTACCATATTGCTGATCACACAAAATTCAAAATTAAAGGGCCATGGGCGTCTTCTATTATAAAACTCTCGTTTTTCTATTTCTATCTTTATTTATGTATAATATACAGTTTAAATTCACTTATGAAATGTGCCTTTGTGTCCGCGAAACCCCGCACCATGGGAATCCACCTTTTGCCACTTTGTCCTATTATAAAAGTAAGTGAAATCTTTCAATTAACTAAGTGGACTTATCATAACTGTATTTACTTATTTTGTAAATATAGTTAAATATACCTAACATTGGAGTAGGTAGGTATATTTGTTATGTGGGACTGGGACATAATTTACGATTTCACACTTGTATAATTTATTTTATCACTTTTGACACCATGATATGATGTTAACCGTGGGTCTGTGTAATATGTGGACATCATGGTTTATGTTTATCGTCTTTTATGTCTAGCCAGGCAGAAATATGCCATCGCTATAGAGATAGTATAAACTATGATCACTATTTTATTTTAAGGCGGTGATAGCTCTGTGGTAGTGACGTCGGATACCGTAGCAAAGGTCGTAGGCTCTATATTACAATGATATGATATAGGCTATAATACAATGAGCTTGAGCTATCGGTGAAGGAAAACATCGTGAGGAAATCATAACACCGTGGCAGGGTTGTTGTACGTGGTAGGTACCCGCCTGGCTGGCTACCACCCTCAAATTGAAAATCTGCCGCCAAGCACCTACCGGTGTGTTCCGGCAGTTGCGATTGGGAGCCAGTTGCTTCTAGACTTTATGTGCTTTACCACATTCGGCCACATCATCACTTACCATGTTGAGATTGTGGTGAAATAAACTTTCACAAAGTGAAAAAGAAATTATGGTCGATTTCCAACTAGTTGTAGTGACGTATCTAGGTATCCAACAGTTTAACCTTTAAGAAAGATATTGGCCGTTAATTAAAATAAAACTTATCATATAATAAACTAGAGGTAAAGAACTTACTGAGATAAAGAATTCAATCTATTTAGTTCTTTCTTAAGAACTAGATAAGCTTGCACGCGATCATCCTACGCAAGCAAAACTGCGTTCAAAAACTGACACAACATATAAATAACAAGAACCGACTTCCTAATCACATAAAACATTAGCTAACTGTACACAAAATACCTATCCCTCAGGGCACGAACGAATTTAATTATTTTCAAAACTGGCCTCTGCATCATTTGCATAAAACAATAATATATTATCTATACAAGAAATTAACCTCTGCCTCAACTCAATTAGACTTAACCAAACCGTATACTAAAAGGGTTTAATAAGCACGGCCGTATTTTTTGTACGTTAATTTAGTTTTTTACATGTTAAGCTCATAAGTCAAGCAATCAATTAGTCAATGTATCAGTCAAATAAGTTCGTGACAGACTTTGATGAGGATATATACATAAAATATGTTTCAGTCTGTTGGCTATATTGTTTGAGTATTTCGTACTTTACTGTTATGAATATTTCATACGTAAACTGAAACTTCCAACATTTATTAGATACCCACTATATTTATTATTTTTCACATTTCTCAGTTCCCTTATGATAACCCAAAACATTTAGAATAGTAATTGATATCAAACGTTACCCCATGTCACATTATTTATGGCCAATACCTCAGCGGATATTAATTGAGCGACGACCAACAAGACGTGTTTATGGCCAACTTTAAATTAATGACATAGCAAATAATATTTATTAATTTTTAATTTCAATTCGTGCGTTCGTGGTTATTGAAAATCGGACACAGATACCCGATAGATACCCACCCATTATAAGTTGTAGATGATATCGCGACAGGCAATTGAGAATGAGTAACGGTATAAATTTACTTGCAAAGCGCACCTACAGTGTTTTATTTCTTTGATTGATGTTAGTTAATTTCTTCTTCAAGTCAATTTATAAAGTCTTTATACCACGTCGGTTACCTAGTATTAAAGACTATAGATTTGATTTAGACCCCATCGCTACGTTAGAACCTATTTCTAACGTAGGTAGGTACGTAGCTAGGTAGGTACTTATCCTGTGCTATCGCTTACTTTGCGTAAAGTCTAACTTCTAGATGATTGCAATTTAAATGAGAAAGAATTTAGCCTACCTAAATTAATCCGTCCAAACTATTACGCCAAAATAAATCTATTACGTAGGTAGATACTTAGTCAATATTCACAGTTGTTCACCTCAAGATTTCATCAACACAACATTTTTTTTTTTTTGGTCCACTATACTATATACATTACACACAAATCTTAAGAATACAAACAAAAGTATATAGACATGAGTATGTGTAAGTCCTACTTAGAAGTGAACACAACATGCTTATATAGTTATTACTTACTAATAATGAATGAATTAATTATTAATTTCTAACCGAGATTCTTTAAAAATGCTAACAGTTATGGTTTTATTGTAAATAAATACTAAGTTGTAGACAGGCTAAGTTGATACGATGACGGGAATAGGTTTATGTCTTTTTATAGAGTTGACACATGTATGAAAGATATCTATATCATTACTAATGTTATTATAAGACGTGCACATTCTATACAATGACGAGTGCTGGCCATAGTTTGCGTGGCAGCATTGAAGATGGAAAGTTTTTCTATTCTGGACACGACTAGAGGAACGAGGGACATTAAATTGAATTTTTGCAAGTAAGTGGGGGCTGTCAATATTTCCGTTTATGATTCTATACAAAAACACAAGGTCGGCCATATTTCTTCTGTGTTCAAGTGTGGTCATTTTAAAATGGGCGAGTCTTGATTCATAAGATTCTAAATTCTAATTCTACATTATTATTTATTTGTCACTACATTTGGAGTATTTCGATTAAAAAGTGATGACAAAGTGAAGCGAAAAGGGAAGATTTTTCACAAGTGCTAGGTTTAATATCCATGGGGACGGTATCGAACTGCAGTGAACTCGGACTCCTTTAAATTCATAGTGCTGAAAGAACTGTAACCAAAAGCGCTATTAAGGTTTGTTTTATAGTGTCATGTTGTATTTTTCGACCTTTCATTATTATCTATAAAAATCTAGATATAAAACAAACAGGCCATTTTTTATGCTGGTGCAGCGACATCTTACGCTTGTACATCTTCATACTGCTTGTCTTCGTGTGCGTGATTTAAGAGGCAAGAGTGGATGATATTTTTTTCGACGCGTTCACTGTTTCCACTGTCTATCTAAACATATAAATAATTAAAGCGTTCGTTCATGGTTATAACAATTACGTAATTTGTTTCAAATTACTTACCGAAGTTGTTATATAGGTAATAGAACTCGATAGATACGAAATTTTACGTCCGTGTAAAAATTGGTTAAGATGGCCAGCAGGTTGCCCTTTGTTTATTCTTTTCAACTTTTTTTTCACCACATTATTAGGTATTATAATATAATCAAATATTTACTTTTACACAAACACTTACATTAATTTAACCGAAACGCGAGACCACGCGTGTAATTGGAAATGCCCCGGGCCTAGGTTATTTATGCCCACCATACATCAACCATGTGGAAAACAAACACACGGACAATCAGACCGAATGCAAATGGGCCAAATATGTAATGCATTTTGTTTTCTTCGTTACTAAATGAAAGCAAAAGAGCTTAGATATATTTGTTTGTGGTAGTGAATAAATCGTTACCTAATTAAAATGAAAGATTTTTTATCAGACTAACCATCCCACCTATCAATTTGTTTAACCATATACCTACGTTGTGCTATGAAAGCATTTACTAACACTGGTAAATTGCTACTACATTTACATTGTCATAAGTAATTATTAGATTAATTAATCAGAAGCAAGCCTTAGTACGATGCAAAAATTAAAATAGGCAATTTATATTATTTTGCTTTAAAATAGGCAATCCCCCATATAGGCAAACAGCCGATTGGTATCTTAACTTCCAAGAAATGGAGGTATTAGGGGTGGGCACAGGGGCACGTGCCGCGCCCCCCCCCAGATGGTTGTGGAGTTTCCATCACAGTACATACTTATAGGCAAACCTAATTATCAGAGTTGTTTCGCAGCAGGATGACAAAAGAGCGTTTGAATGGACTGGCTTTAATGCATATCCATCAAGACTTTGCGACAAAAATTAACGCTAATGAAGTGATGGACATCTTTGGCAGAAAACATAAAAGAAAACTGTCTTAATTAAACAAGTAATTTAAAGTTTATTTTTAACAGTTATTGTTGATTATTTTTGCCCGTCTACCCCTTGTGCCGCTCCCAGAAAAAAATCCTGGATCCACCCTTGATTCCAAGCTAGTCCTCAAACTTCTATTCTTTTTACAAAAAGCAAGTAGGTACTTAAATATTATAGTGTTAGGTACATAAATTCACCATAGTCCAATGTTTGTGTTCTCACTTAACTAGCCATAAATAATATTCTTCCATATCGGTGTGGGCGTAGCAATTATGTCAATAAATACTTTTTTACTTATTTCAGAGGAAGTGAATGTTCATAAAATTGTTGTTATGCAAATGTTATGTCCTTAAAATAAGTTAACAAGTGCGATGCGCGTCGCGTGCGCTCGGCTAGCGTCATGTCGCGCTACGTGACGTCGCGCCCACTCCTGCGCAGGTAGGGCTTCCATTTACAAAAGTAGAAATGTCCTGGTGTAAAAGATAGTTCCCAAAATGGTCCGAAATTTTTAACACATTCTTCTAGACCTCATTCTAAAATATAAAAATTAGGGCAGTTATGAAGGCCACCCAATTGTTATGTACCTACTTAGGTAGAGGTACCTAACTAATGTTTCACAAAAATTATAAATGAAAGAAGCTAGGCACTCTACGCAGGGCACTGAAAAGATCTTAAAAGTGGTGCAAATCAAGACGAATCCAATTAAACGTGTGGTGACCCCTATGCAGGACAGGCGCCGCTTGCGCACACGCCTACTGGATTTTGAGGAATTCTGTTATGCGACCATGGAATGAGACATGCACTAAAAAGACTAAAGTCTTAGAACTGTCAATACTTTGTGTGAAATTGTATTCTCTAGCATTTTATTGAGGTTATTGTTTAGGCATTATATTATTATTAAAATAGATATTTACGTATAATGTATGTTACCAAGTTACAAGAATAAATGGTATAGTTATGTGATAATTTGAGTAACTAATATTTAAAAAGTTGTCTTTTTAGCTATTCATAAGTATGTACTTTACTTAGATGAGATACGCAGCTATATACAATATATTTCCCCAAAATTAAGTAGGTAAGTAGTAAATAATCATATGCAAGTTTTAGTCAATGTGTAACGTAGCATTGAGGCACTTTACTTACATATGATACCTAACCTACCTATCTGATTATGATGTTACTTAGGTACACGTATAGGTTTAATTGCAGTGTCCTTAAAAAAAGTGAATAAAAAAAAATAAAAAATAACAGTCCATAATGAAAGGTATAATTTTCTACCAATTATTGGAATCTATGTCAATGATAAACTTAAATTACAGGAAAGGCTAATCGTCAGTAATTGTGTGAAAAATGATTATGGCATCATGGATAACCTATATCTACCTATACTGCTAGTAGCTTTCACCCCGCAGTTTCACCTACGTTCCCGAGGAATCTTATGTTTTTCTGGGATAAAAAGTATCCTATATGTTAATCCAGAATATATCCTATCTATATGCCAAATTTCATCCAAATATGTTCAGTAGTTTTTGGGTGAAAGAGTAATAAACATTCACATTCATCGATCCATCCATCCTCACAATCTTTATCTATATCTAATTAATAGGTATTAGTAAATTGGAATATTTTTATGACTTCACAAGTTCACACCTAAATATTAAGGCAATTCTAAAATCATCTATTGTGAATTAAGCTATCTATCGCGAACATTAATAATGGTAAATATTAATTCAATTGTCACAGGTCGGCCCACGTATGGTAATCGCGAGCATTCGTGACCGCGGGAGTCGACGCGTGGTACTGACGCCATGCTGCGTGCGCGAGCGCAAGCTAATGAACAACTTTTCCTAACTTTACCGTATCGGGTGGCCAGACGAGACTTGGCATCTTGTAAACAATGTTATGATCTTTTGTATAGAGTAAGTATGGCATCGAAAAGGACACGGTTTTCTGGATAACAGGAAAATTGATTAATACTGCTTGGCAAATCTTTCAATACCTACTTAAATATGTATTGGGTAGGTAGGTACCTACCAATCGATCTTTCATAATAGCCATATTTTTTAATTCGACTGTTATCTACCTACATCATGTGGATATCCCGAAGTAATTTTTTTATGTCAAAGCAATACTGTCCACCTGATGATAAGTGATCAGCGCCGTCTATCCTACCTAATTTTGTAATACGGGATCGCCAATGTTGTCAACCTTGTAGTATGGTTGATTTGGGTACCTAGCGCCATTTTGATAATGCAAAACTTTTCACTACAAACATAATATTATAGATACATCTACTTACATGTTAACCCTCCAACACCACATAACTAGGGGAGGCTAGTTATAGCAATTTTCCGCTCGATTTACCACAAACATGTATTCTGCTCTATTATCACAAAAGGTTGATGTCATGGCAGGAACATAGACAATTAAAAAAAGAAAGCGAGGGAGTCTATTCCGATACGCCGACCTCCTTTGTGTGGCTTTAATTAATTACTTGTAAACAAGCACGATGATTTTACTAAAAGTAAATAAATAGTAGAAAGCTATGGATGCCGTAAAATTAACAATGTCAGTTGATTTTCTACCTTTTTTTGTAAAAGTAATGAATGAGTTCCGACATTCGATGAATCGACGCCGTTTCTTTTGGACAAAGGCTGATGCTTCCCTTCTTTTGTTGTGTTGACTCAATAAAGTTAACTAAATTGGTTTGATGGGAGAATATAATAAGTGTTTTATTATGTAGGTATATTTAGTACCTATATTTATATATCAGGATATTAGAATTAAATAGATTCATACAAACTTTAGGACCATGTAAATAAATAAATGAAATCCTGCTGGTTTTGAAAAATGATTGAGGAACATTATTATCTATGCATGCCCATGTATCTAATGAATCTTTGTTTTATAAATGTTTTAAGTCGATGGTTATGTTATTTTTGATACCTATCCAAATCTCGGAATTTTTAAGTAGTAGTTTAACCAGATAAGAATCAGTTTATTAACTAGTTATCTACCTAACTTACTTAAAAATAGGTGCAGATCTGCAGTGCGAAAATATTTCGTACCTACTTAATTAGGTATAATAATCGGCTATTGGTTGCCAAGCAGTGAACAAATGTTTTGAGTGAGATACTAAGTGTATCTTGTTATAGTATTTCAAATCTAAACGAAAAGCAACAAGGCCTTTATTTAATTGGTTTTTACAATCGTTTGTAGTCGGCATTAGATTACTTTCTGCGCTAACGAATATTGTCGATGTAACTTACAAAAGTGGTAGTAGATACTTACCTTTCAAGGTCCTAAATCTGTTTTTTGTTTAAGATACTTTTTCAACTCCATAAATTAAAATATTGGTACGTGCCTACATTTAATAATAAAAAGTTGCAAGTAATCCTCGGTATTATAGTAGTGATTATGCCTAATATAAAGCGGGGCGTGGCTCCTGTAATCGGTAGACGCTGACTAGCAAGTTGCGGCAACCACGCCCTGAACACGGATTGCGGCGGCGCCAGTAATACTTATGCCTTTTGAGAAATGGTGAGTACCGCTAAATTGAAAAGTGGCAATTTAGAAGTTCCTGGTTACAGGTAAAAATAAACTAATTACACTATCGGATGTTAAAACACTAAATGCGTATGTAATGTATTATTATATTGTTACGGGATGGCCGTTGATAGTGGATATGCCGGATTATGCCGTCGGTGACTCAGTCTTATGTTGTACTAGCTTTGCCGCGCGGTTTCACCCGCGTTCCCGAGGGATCTTGTTTTCCCGGGATAAAAAGTAGCCTAGTACCTTCCTCGATAAATGGGCTATCCAACACTGAAAGAATTTTTCAAATCGAACCAGTAATTCCTGAGATTAGCGCGTTCAAACAAACAAACTCTTCAGCTTTATAATATTAGTATAGATAAATAGCGCCAAGCCACTTATTGTGTTGCATCAGTTGCACTTGAGAGCCGGTTCCCTTTCAGCATGTGGTATTTCTTACCACATACGGTCACATCATTACTTCTTATCCATGGAAAATTTTATGAGGAAAAGTGTCAAAATTTATAGTAATTAAACAAAAAACCAATTTCGAAAATGTATATTCCTTTATTTTTATCTACATATAAACACGTGTGACCATATTGCTACACCATAGGTACTTACAACTAGGAGACCAGTGCATTACGCAAACATTTTTTTTTATACAAAAACCTTCACCTTAGTCTTTGGCACATTATCTTTGAAAACGACAAAGACTCAATTCTAACTTTCAGTTCTTTAATACATCTTATGACCTACTATACACATTCCACTGACGTATGTTTTTACACCGACGACAATTTAAAGAATTTAATCTCTGTATTGCACAACCAAAGGAAAATTCAACATAGGTGAACAAAATTTTAATAATAATATTATTTTTAATGGTACCTATTACTAAGTTACGTTTTAAATCGTTGAATTTGTACTGGTAAGGTAATGTGTATTATTTTAGGTTGAAACTATCTTTCGCCTCTCGATTTCACCCGCATTCTCGGGATAAAAAAAAATACAACCGAATTGAGAACCTCCTCCTTGTTTTTTAAATCAGTTAAAAAGTAGCCTATTTCTGTTGCAAAAAATCACGAGAAGGAAGGGCGCACCAAAAACACATTTTCACCTTTATAATAGTAGGGATATCTACCCAAAACTTAACTATAAAATAAAGTTAGTCGTCAGTGTATAAAACTCATTGACAAAATATGAAATACAAATACAACTCAATGTTGCCTAATACGAAAAATGCATACACATTGTAATAAAGATATTATAATTTCCTGTGGTAACACACTTTAATAAATAATCACTCTTCATGTAGAAAGAAAAATGTTAATTAACTGTAAAACATATTGTTCACAACACAAGTTCTAAATTAACTTGACAGAAAGAAATCGTTATTACGATAATGCAAAAATAAAAATGTAAGTAATTTAATATAAATGTTGGTAAATATCGTCACAGTAAAAATCACTCAATTATTTACCAAGAAATACATTGTTATAAATACAGCGAACAAAGAACACATAATTTTTATGAAATATTTATATATTTACGAGAAATAACTGAAAAAGTACGAATAAAAACAGAAAAGCTCTATTTAATTTAAAGTGAAATAAAATCATTATAATAAATGAACGTAATCTTTCTTTATACTAATTAAATAATATTTAATAATAATTATTTTACATCATTACAATGACCTTAACTATAACGAATTGACTATATTTTAAATGTGACGAGAACGAAATTTTATCCTAAAATTAATTATAATACTTTAATTGAGTATTATAGAATTCCATCAAATCCAGAATTCGGTGGTAAATAATAATATATAATTGGTATAATATATCAACAAATAGAATTATAATGTTATTTACAATATCTAGTACCTACGCAAAATTGGCGCTTTGATAAATGTAGGTATGTTTTTCAAAATTATTTTCAGGACATTTTTTCTACTGTGGTGCCGATGATTCATAAAATGTTTATGAATCATCGGCACCTACCTAAATAATTAGGACTACAAGCTTATAAAATTGCTATGCGTCTAGAATTGAGTTAAGATTTTTTGAGAGAATTAGAGTCAGCTGAAGAAATATTTCAATAATTTATTAAGCCCTTATATTAAATTAATAGTCAAAATATAAATTCCTACTGCCACTACAATGACGCTACTTACTTTGAATAATTCGAAAATCGAATGCCTCACGCACAGCCCATATTATGGTACAAAAATCACATTATATCATTTCCATTGTTTCAATTCAACAACCGACCAGTATTCTGAATCGAAAAAAAAAATGAAAAATTCGTAACTCAAGCCAAAGAAATCATGTTTTTTATATCATTCAGTAATTTTGATTAGGAAAGAAAAGCGCAAATTTATCCCACCAGGTGGTCTCTTGTCTTTGGTACCTTTGTGAACTAATGTTAATTGTCAAAAGTAATTTCCAGTTGTTATTTGTAACTTTTCTTGAACGTAATGCCACTAAGTTCCGCTACTGTATACTTAGAATTCATTATGTATATGTAATTTCCTAACAGATCATACATTTTATCCACCCAGCGCCGAAAACAAATACGAAACTTATAACCTCAAAATAAATCTTGAGATTAGCTTTGAGTTGCCTACCCATTAGAGTACCTGTATACTTACAAAATCTTGGTTAGATTATACTTTTTAATCTAGCGATCACTTTATTTAAATTATTGAATACATTAAAAACTAAACTAAAAAGAAGAGATTTTTTCACTACATTTATATGAAAACAATCTACGAATGATAAAATTACACACTAATTTATGAAAAACGTTTGAGAATTTGTGATGAAGATGTGAAAACGAATTAAAGTTCATTATAGTTCAATTCTTTATCACATTACCACATTCAGTTAAATTTATATTAAAATTAACCAAGAAACCAAAGATCGTTTCGACCGACGCTGCTGTGCTCTCAATGTTTATGCCAAATTGTAATATAATTTCACTACTTCAGTTTACTAACATTTATAAGGCTTGTGCAGGTATTTCATCACTATGTTAAGAACTAAGACACTGTATTGATCCTATATTAGAACAAAGGATGATAAATTACAATGACGAGCACAAAAACTGGTCATTTTTATTCCTAAGTTCGTTTATTATTTATTAGTGACTAGCATCCGCCCCAAGTTTCATCCAAATTCGTTCAGTTGTTTATATGTGATTAAGTCGCCAAACATCCAAATATACAAACTTTCACGTTAATTGTATTAGTCGGATCATTTTTCTTGCTCGCCACTATATTTAATAAATGAGGCACTTTCCTAAATGACGTATTCCTTCTACATGCCCCAATTAAGGTGTGTAAATTTTAATTCGAAAATTCACTAGTAAATTCGTGTTGTGTGCAGAAATATAAAGCACCTTATTGTGATCTGATTATGTTTTAATATTATAAAGGAGTAAGACCATCTACGTGAAGATATTTAGTAAGATTGGAAAAATACTTTTTAACGTTTTTTTTCCTTTCCATATTCAATTTGCCATTTATGTAGTGCATGAAAATGACTCCTATTCACCTTATTAAATCTGTTATCAAATCACAGTTACGAAAATAGCTAAGTACCTTACAAATTAATATTGTTCATATGTCGGAGGTCAAAGTTTAGAATAGTAACGTCATGGAGATTCTTTCATAAACATCCTTGTACCTACAGTACAATTTGTCATAAAAATACAGGCGGAATCAATCGATCCAAAACTAATTGTTATTTTAACCTATCAATCAATTCACAGATTTGCTGTTGTAACTTTTTACTAAACGTATAATTAACGCACCTGAAAATTCCGGGAGACTAGACCAAATATCTAAATCAACACGTAGGACACAAATTCCCGTCTAGGAGCGCCTTATATCTTACTACGAAAACATTTAATTTACTGTCCAATACACAATACACCCAATTGGGCCCCACTCAAGTAAACACGGGTCCAAATGGTCCTTCGAGCCGTTTCAGTTTAAATACCTCGTAATACTTGACCTATTCGCGATCGACAAACATTTAATTTGCATTTGTTCCCTTAGAGCGACAGTGCAGATTCAGGTGCGAGCGCGAGTCTCGGGTGCTAGGTGGCGTGCGCGGGTACTGGCCCTGGTACGGGCGCGGGTACAGACGCTGGGACGGGGACGGGCGCGGGCGCGGGCGGGGACGACCTCGTCGCGGAGTGCCGTCGCAGGAGTTCGGTTACTGTGATCGCCACTTGGACAGTGCCTTTACCTTCAAGCACGTCCGCCGCGCAACACATTAATTTCTGCAAGGAAGAGTTTGAAAATGGAATATTTTTCTTGTGAACTATCGCTTGCTTATTTCTTCTATATGGCGATTTTCATTACATACCTACTTATTACTACCAATAAAGTGAAGTTACGTGGTGATGTAAAAGCTAAATAAAACAATCGATTGCCAATAAGAAATTTATTTTTAAGTAGAGAAAACAATGTAAGTACATACAAAAGAAGTACATTTTTGTAAACACTTTTCGATACAATTAATGACTTTAATATTACAAAAGTATACAAAAAGAAACATCAAGTTAAATTATTCGAAAAGTGCATTATATTTGCAAAACGCGTGAATAAAATCAAATTACAGCTAAAATAAAATAATACTGTCTACATAATAGAAAATCATCAAATTTTTAACAAATCTTTTACAATTTTAACCTCTTTCACCTAATACTAGTGGAATATATTGAGTGATTGGTTTTAATAATCTTAAATTATTAAAAATGGCAAGTATAAGATAAATAGGCACAATAAGAGAGATCTTTGTATTCAAAATGCGTATTGAATGAATACTTTAAGAGCCAGTAACGTAAAAAAACACAAAGATATACAGAATAGTAATAAAAATAGGTGGGCAAGTATAATTATAATAAGATAATTAAAACCAGTCACTATAAACTACACAAATAAGTACCCAAGCACCATAAGCCAATAAATATATGCTAAGCCATTTAAAATTATATATTAATCATTTATTAATTCCTTAATACGTATATTAGAATTGTACTTGCAACTTTAAAGCTCAAAAATAACTTTTTAATGTTAAAAAGCGTAGAAAATTAAAGAACACACGTATACTAAAGAATTATGATAAAATAAGTAAGTAGAATTAGCGTTTTGAAAGGAAATCAGGTATAATGATTGCTCGAACGAAGTGTAGAATTATTGTAATCGTTCAAATGATCTATTCGAGTTAAATTAGATGAAATACAAAAATGTATAGCTTATAATAAAGAATCATGGCATCCATTGACATTGCTTTGTATGGTCAGCAAGGTAAGTAGCTGTACAAACAAAATTTACAATTTATAGTAATGGTTTTTGTAGATATACTTTTACAAATACCTGTTAACTTTTATCTTTTCATATTATTGTGGTTTGTAAATTTAGATCTAATCAGCTACTTATGTTGCGGACTGTACATACAAAAATATTTTAAAGTGTTAGAAATGTCTTAGTGTTGAGAATACATTCCATTAACATTTTTAAATACATTAAATATTTTATATTAAAAATATTCGATTCCAAAGATAACTGATTCTGGTCTAGTTTCTAGTCTTAAAATTCATAGATCAAGCGTACGAGCGGACGAAGGGTTCGGTTGCACTCTTCACACTCGTTCGTTCTCTTTCGCTCTTGTAAGCTTGATCTGTTCGCGCCATTAGAATATCATATTTCTATTACGGGATTTAAATAAAAAATTAATGACTCAAGTATGTTATTCATTAGGGTGCAAGGATCAATTTGTAACTTTTTTTTAAGCTGTGCCATGATTCTTTTGAGATTATCATAGTATAGTAAGAAAGCTTGATAGTTATAAATAAGAATATATAGTGTACATAAATAATAAACAAATTACAAAACCTACAGTCTTTATAATGTAATATATCTTTGGAATGATTATAAAATGTTACAAATATGTATATATAATATAAATACAATTGGCTATGTTCATATAGCCATTAAACATCAATGCAAACTAGTTAATACAAATAGATATCCATATTTTTATACTGTTCATATTGGCATCACATATTCTGTCTGTTGGCTTCGTTTTAGGAATACTACGTTTGAATATTTTATTCAATCTTCATAAAACATTGTCTTTTTAATATATCTTTTATACGATTATGCAAAAAGCCTCAAAATACAGTCTAATTACTACACACTAATAAAATAATAACCAATAAATCTTGGACACAGTAAATATAGATTTGTTAAAATACATGCTGACTACGAAAATTAGGAAGTAATTATTTTCACAATCCCATATAAATAATAGGTAAGCTGGTTGTTGTTAACTCATAAACTTACAATGTATCTAACTCTCAAACTAATTCAGTTAAGCAGCAACCCTATAAACATTTCCTCTGTGTCCAGATTCAAAGGTCGAAACAAACCCAAAACAATGTTCTTGCATTATAAATACAATAACGATATGATGTTTCGATTAAGGCATACAATTCTTATTTAATAAGAAAAATTATATAAACAGCTAAGCTACCAAATGTTACTTGTATAATATATTAACTTCCTTACTTCAGGCATATTCATTATTTGTTAACCAATAATACTTTATGCACCAATTTTTTGCGATATCCCTTTTATTGTACTTTTATTTTTCAGCGCTGATATATTGAGTTTTAGGTGATTTTTTAGCCTCTAATTTTGTAACTATTTTCGAAAATTGCATAATATCGAATAAACAGTATACAACATGATTAAATTACTGTAATGGGAATAGTGGGGATAAGAGCTTATCTACGTAAATGGTTTTTATCATATTTAAACGTGTAGGTACTTACGTATTAAAAGGGTGTGCCTTGTAACTATGTCGATCTTAGTATGGTGCAAAAAGACTACCTACAGTACATTAAACAACTACATATACTAAACCAGCATTGTATACATTGCATAAAATTTATAATTATGAGAAAAAAAAACTTATTCTAAAAAATAGCAAATCACTCTTCAACACAACGAATACATTGAGATCTCCGGAAGTAAAAAATCAATCAAATATCAAAAAAACACCAACCATAGAGACGCAAATTAAAAAAACATACCAATTAAAAAGGCAATTGATAAAAATACTTACTAATAAATCAGTACTAGAATTCTTAAATGCCTTGGGAATTAACACTATAAATGGAATCAATTAATTTCAATTAGAAAATTAGCGTCTTTCTCAATATTTTTTTGCGTTTAGATAACTGTATATACAAACAGCTTCATTGCAAATGTTATCATATTTCTATCGATATAGATGTCAATTTGAAACTGATTGTAACAAAGTTACATAATCCAGGTTCTGACCAACGTTCTATAAGAAATCATTACATCGTGCTTGGAATTTGTTATAAGGATATAACACCTATTTCTATTCCTTTTGTATACAAAGTTATTAAATTATTAAACCTGAAATCAGTTCTCTTCTGTCGTTCTGAATCACTAATAGAAACAATACTTATAAACTATAGTTTTTTAACCACATTATATTCGACCCAAAATCGAAATATTCAAACCTAAAATCATGAATTTACGAGAAAAATATTTAAACTAGCTATAACTTAGCAATATTTCATCATCTTCATATTTCTTCGAACAAACTGTTATAATGAAAATATTATATATTTGTATCAGTTTTATATCAAATAACTTTGTATACCGTACGTTTTAGAAACTATAGCTGTTAAAATTTAAATTTTAAGTACGACGACACAGTGAGATTTCATCGGCTACTTTAGTCAAAATCCTATTTACTTGAGGGCTCGACCAAAGTTTATTCGGTAATATTCGGTTTTTACGAAAATAGCCGATGGAACCTTACTGTATGAACATCAATATACTCATGTATGTCTATTAATAATTAAGATAAATAAGTAGATATTCCTTAGTTTCTCATAAGATGCCTTAATAAATGCATAATTGTTTTAATGCCTCTCACCCATCCATCCTTTTAATCCATTTTCAATACTACCAAATTCACTTCAGCCTTTTACATATATATAAAAGATTAATATACAATACAATCGATAAAAAGTAGCCTCAAAATTTTATTTCAGACCACAGAAAAATCACAGTTACACTGTGGTTAAAGGCAAAGGTATGTTTGAACCGTGAATAATTTTGTTTTATTATTCCCATAACATACGGTGTTATTATATTATCTAATTGACACCATTTCATAATTTCTTTTTATTGACTGACAGCGATTATGGTTATTATTGTTTTTCTTCGAAATCGAGCAATACAGGGCGTAAGGGACATCCCTCCGCAAACAGACAGGGTGCTTTCAGCTACTTATTTTGAATCATAATCCACTGGAAAAATTCTTAGGAAAATTTTCTTTTTTCGTTTTTCAGTTACTATATTATTATTTCAATGTAAAATTTCATTCTCTGTACGCAACACTCCATTTATGTAAATAAAACAGTAAAAAAAAAAACAGCAATGTATGTTGAAATACTCCAACAAATGACGCACCAAGGCTCGCTGCGCTGCCGTTCGCTACGTGCGTATTGCCACGGTAACGATACGTGGCTTATGAGGTAATATAACAAATCAGGTTTATTGGATTCCCATAACGTTCCTGTACCGGTCATCATAGTATGATATACTGAATTCACCCCATTAGTTTGCGGAGGGCTGTCACTTACACCCTGCATATATTTTTTGATTGTATGACGTGCTTATTATAGAAAAACATACGTATGTATTTTCATATTTTAAGGACTTATGAATCATGAAATGTTGTCAATTATTTATTTTTATATCAGTATATCCTGCCTGACACCATACAGTGGAAAGCTTTTAATCATCACGGAACAAGTGACTTTATCTTAAAAAAGTCACTTTTCTGCAACGTATCGATTGCAAATCAACACGGTTCAACCATTTTATTGGAATATCTTAACATTGTAAAATACTACAGTTAAGTAAGATCATAGGTTTTTGTAATCGTTCATAGATATAGACCGACCTAAAATATGTAGACCAATGTCTACATATTTTGTTTCAAATGAAATATTACAAAGGATATAAAATCAGCAATACGGCTGATACAAAAAACGTGCCAAGGCACAGCCAAGTGTAGTAAACTCTTTTGTCGTCATTTTCCATTGAGGCATCAGTCACTGCGGTAAATTCCCTGTTCAAATTGTTTTGAATGTCGAGGTTCATTTTACCTCTATCATACCTCTCCACATTTACTTCCTCCTGTCTCATTTCCACCGGAAAATCAACTTCATCCGTGTCGTATATTTCGAAATTATCGCTCGTCAACACACAATCTTCCTTACAAAATGGAGTTACAAATTGAACTCTATTCGTTTGATAAAATGGTCCTCTATTCCTTAGCTCGTTTGAATAAAGAATATTTTGGGCTGCGTCCGTATTGTTGTTATCTAAATTCTGGTACTCGTCGGCTTCATCTATGGTGTACTGTCCATTTTCGGAGAGATTGTTGAAGTTGCTTATGAAGCGGTCTTCCGAATACCTTCTTAATTGCTTCTGGTAATAATGCACTTCCATCGGAGATTCGTCACTCGCGTAATAATCGTGTGGTTGTGCGTGTTCCACGTAATGTGTGTAGTAAGGGTCTTGTCCTTGTCTATCCTTTGGCGATCGCGGCGGCGTGGCGTGTGCGAGGAGTTCCGAGACGGTGCAAGCGAGAGAGATGATACTACCCTCTCCGTCACTCTCCGGATGGTTCCCGAGTATGTCTTCGGGCGAGCAGATGACCTCCTGCAACACACGCCACCCGTCTCTTAGTTTCATATTCTATTATTATTTCTTTGTTGCGCTCGCGAAAGGATACCGAACAAGACCCTGCAACACTCGAAACGGACATAGCGGTATGGGGTTTTAAATATGGACAATATGGACTCGTTACATAAATTAAATTATTCATGAAAATTAAGTGCTTTATAACATATTTTTTACTAAATAAGACAGGTATGCTTCTAAAACATTACGATGATGAAAAATTTGTTGCATAATAAGGTTCATCCGTAAATTATTTAAATTGCACTGCAACATTAACTTTTCTATAAACTCTGACTCGATATATGGATGGCCCCTAACAGAAATAGACTACATACCTCCTCAACTCCAATCTTCCTGCAAGCTTCCAAGAAGTTGTCCACGTTTCTCCGGCATCTCGCCATAGTCAGTTTAGGCTGTAACAAATAGTTATACATATTAAAAAAAAATATTTTGGACACTGTTTAGATTATTACATTAATTATCCGGTACATTCAATTGAGGTAACTAATGCCTATCAAAGTTCATAAGTTTTGAATTCATTAACGAAAATTGTATCATAGAATCATAGTGCAATTTGAAGTAGACTTTAGATCTTTGGAATTGTGCTCATAATCTATTATCAATTTAAAAAAAGGATCCGACGAATTGAGAACCTCCTTTTTTGAAATCGTTTAAAAAGATAATTACAAGAGTTAACTTAAGACAATAAAATTGCGTTGTGAATAGGGTGATTTGTAATTGACCTGATTCAGTTGATTTCTAAATTAGTCCTGTATATCATTAATGTTGTATGATTTTGATTATTTATTTAAGGTTGGCGAGGTGGCACAGCAAAGGTGTGTGTGTGTGTGTACCTGTGCGGGCGAGGGCACGTGCACGGAGGTGGCACAGCACCACGCCGTCCGACAGCGCCGGGGCCGGCTACATCTAGTATATATAAGGTGTGTGTGTGTACCTGTGCGGGCGAGGGCACGTGCACGGAGGTGGCACAGCACCACGCCGTCCGACAGCGCCGGGGCCGGCTACATCTAGTATATATAAGGTGTGTGTGTGTACCTGTGCGGGCGAGGGCACGTGCACGGAGGTGGCACAGCACCACGCCGTCCGACAGCGCCGGGGCCGGCTACATCTAGTATATATAAGGTGTGTGTGTGTACCTGTGCGGGCGAGGGCACGTGCACGGAGGTGGCACAGCACCACGCCGTCCGACAGCGCCGGGGCCGGCTACATCTAGTATATATAAGGTGTGTGTGTGTGTACCTGTGCGGGCGAGGGCACGTGCACGGAGGTGGCACAGCACCACGCCGTCCGACAGCGCCGGGGCCGGCTACATCTAGTATATATAAGGTGTGTGTGTGTACCTGTGCGGGCGAGGGCACGTGCACGGAGGTGGCACAGCACCACGCCGTCCGACAGCGCCGGGGCCGGCTACATCTAGTATATATAAGGTGTGTGTGTGTACCTGTGCGGGCGAGGGCACGTGCACGGAGGTGGCACAGCACCACGCCGTCCGACAGCGCCGGGGCCGGCTACATCTAGTATATATAAGGTGTGTGTGTGTACCTGTGCGGGCGAGGGCACGTGCACGGAGGTGGCACAGCACCACGCCGTCCGACAGCGCCGGGGCCGGCTACATCTAGTATATATAAGGTGTGTGTGTGTACCTGTGCGGGCGAGGGCACGTGCACGGAGGTGGCACAGCACCACGCCGTCCGACAGCGCCGGGGCCGGCTACATCTAGTATATATAAGGTGTGTGTGTGTACCTGTGCGGGCGAGGGCACGTGCACGGAGGTGGCACAGCACCACGCCGTCCGACAGCGCCGGGGCCGGCTACATCTAGTATATATAAGGTGTGTGTGTGTACCTGTGCGGGCGAGGGCACGTGCACGGAGGTGGCACAGCACCACGCCGTCCGACAGCGCCAGGGCCGGCTACATCTAGTATATATAAGGTGTGTGTGTGTACCTGTGCGGGCGAGGGCACGTGCACGGAGGCGACGGCGCGCGCGCGCACCTGGTTGGCGAGGTGGCACAGCACCACGCCGTCCGACAGCGCCGGGGCCAGCTGCACCGGGAGGGACATCTTGAGACGGCTCTCGATTATCTAACACAATACAATCTATATATGTTACGCTCAATGACCGGAATCGCTCATTGAGCGAAAAAACAGCTCAGAACGCGTTGTGGTCACTATAAAACATCCACATCGCGAAATTCGTGATATGGTTTTTATGAAAACGCTCACGACGCGTTGTGGCAATCAAGGGGCATATATATTTTAAGCGCGCACATAGTGAAGACTCGAAATCGTCCCACGCTTGGGACGTTTTGTCTTTAGTCCGCGTCAGGCAGGGCGACGACCTAAAGGCTGTGTAGTCACGTGTAGTGCCACCAGATTTTAAACATCGGTTACTATGAACGTTACATAATCTTGTGTACAATATCATTGGCAATCACAGAAAGACCACTTAACGAAATTCGTGTCGTGGCTACCATTTTATACGACCACAACGGTTTTACGAAAGGTCGTTCTACAATTGACGCTGGGGTAGCACTTTTAAAAAGTATATTTAATGCTGGGGAGAAGTCACAAAATGTAATTATTGGTGTGTTCTGTGACCTATTCAAGGCTTTTGATTGCGTTGATCATGGGACCCTTTTACGTAAACTAAATCATTATGTGGTAAAAGGTATGGCACTTAATCTTATGAAATCATATCTTGGACAGAGAATTCTAAGAGTTGATGTAAATAGGGTTAAATCATGTGGTTCTCCTGTGCACATGTGTGTACCGCAGGGCTCTATTCTAGGTCCTTTTTTTATTCTTAATTTATATTAATGACCTTCCTTTTTATGTTAAAAATACCTGTGGAATTGTACTGTTTGCTGATGATACCTCATTGATTTTTGGTGTTGATAGACTGAAATCCAACAATGATGATGTAAACGGTGCATTAGCTCAGGTATTGAATTGGTTACTGTCAATAATCTAGTTTTAAATGCAATAAAAACGAAATGTATTAAATTTGTATTACCTAATGTAAAAAAAGTAGGCTGTAATTTAATGTTAAATAATGAAGCTCTTAATCTTGTTGAGTCAACAGTATTCTTAGGGATTACGTTAGACTCAAAACTTCAATGGGGCTCCCAAATTTCACCAGTTGCGGCGAAACTCAGTTCGGCAGCTTATGCAGTTAAGAAAATTAGACAACTTACAGATGTCGATACAGCTCGATTAGTATATTTTAGCTATTTTCTTAGTGTTATGTCCTATGGCATTTTACTATAATATGTGCGAGGAGGGCGATGGCTGCCACATACGTCATACGTGAATATGTGCTGCTTGTCTGCTTAAGTTCGCAATCCATTTATTTACTAAGTTACTCATAATATACACACAAGTATTGTCAGTGAGACTAAATAAATAATTTGATGTAATAAATCTGAGTTGTTTTTGAAAAGAGTAATTGTTGAGTTTCTTGCCGGCTCTTCTCAGTAAAAGAACCGAGCATTAGTCAGTCTATTCATAAGTGCTTGTAATGGCTTGTAAATGCTTGTACTAGTCTCAAAACTTTTTGGTAGATATCCTTAGGAAATATTTTTTATAAATCTATTTATTTATTGTTTATACTGTAACAAGTACCAGATAGAAAACGTACTTAATGCACTTTCTGCTGCTAAAAATTGAAAACCGCTGCATGACGTATTTGTCATTATTAAAAATAATATAAAAATGTTTTTTTTTTTTTCAAGAAGCTGAGACTGTTTTATTTCATTACGAAGTAACATTTCATATTCTTCTGTACACATGATAAAGCTGCGATCAGTGCTTGATTCCTTTATATTATTGGTCATAATTAGCGCTGATGTACGTTATCTCAGAAACAGAGAATAAATAATGAGTCGACAAGTTACAACCTATCCGTCGTGTTATGGTTACACCAACTAGTGCTCAGGACGCGTCATAGCTTTTCTTCATGGCCACAATGCGTTGTGGTCGTATGACATGATAGCCACGACACGAATTTAGCTATGTGGTCTTTTTGTGATTGACCACAACGTGTTGTGAGCTGTTTTTTATGTGCATTTTCGGTCTTTGAGCGTAACATTATATATTATATACAATAATTATATTACAAACAAACAAACATCATCTAAAGAAATAGTATTCTAACAATCATTCGAATAATATCCGTCTACGTGCTTGTCAACCTCTTTATAATAAAAAAACTAGTGAGTTATCGTGGAAAGCAAAGCGTATGTAAAATTTAATTACGTAGATTCAACACAACTGAGGTGCTTCGCATCGATATTATAAAAGCGAAAGTCAGTCAGTATATTTTTTTAATCTCATGGGTAAACTACTGAACCGATTTTGATGAAAACAAATATAAGAGAATCATGGACCACGGAGATAAACATCGAATACTTTTTATCCCAGGATCGCGAGTGACAACTAATCCTACTAATATTATAAATGTGAAAGTTTGGATGGATGGATGGATGGATGGATGGATGGATGGATGGATGGATGGATGGATGTTACTCTTTCACGAAAAAGCTACTGAACGGATTTGGATGAAATTTGGCACAGAGATAGATTATAGTCTGAAATAACTACTTTTTATCTCGGGAAAACATAAGATACCTCGGGGACGCGGGTGAAACCGCGGGGCGGAAGCTAGTAATAAATAAATTCCACTCACATTCCTCAACTGCGCCAGTAGATCCAACTCTTCCTTCTGCTTATCGAACTCCCTCTTCATAGTGAAGCTGAGTTTATCAGCCGGCGCATCTTTGTTCCACGCCATCTTGCCCGGAGGCTTCGGCGCAGCACCTTTTAAATACGACACTGTTGTCGTTAACAATTTAGCATTATCCCCATTCACTTGCCTCGGTATACTGGACTTTCCTATACTGTTATACCCTAAAGTATTCGTTGGAGACTTTGTCGGCGACGTCGGTTTCGTGTACGTATCCGTTTGACCGTTAACACGCGTATAATCTACGTTTCCATTGACAGTCGAGTATGTCTTGTTGACGTTTCTCGACGGAACGACTTTTTGTACTGGCCGTTTATTTTCATCTTTTTCCGCATTCCCATTTTGATTTTGGAATCTTCTGGGAGTTGAATGGAGTAAGGGGGAGTTTGGCACTTGGGAAGTGTTTGGGGATGAGGTAGAGACGCTGGAATTGGAAGATACGGATCGGTGGTAAAGACTAGGGGATACGTTACTGTAGCCGTTGACCGGAGAGTGGGGTGTGGACTTGGCGTGGACTGGACTTTGGTTTTGCGGTGAGGAATCAAGTTCTGGGGACGGTTGGTCGGTTCTGGGTCGGTATATGTCTTGCTGTCGTTGCTGTCTTAAGGCTTCTTTGTATTGTCTGTAAATATACAAATTGGTAGTTACAATACTGTTGCTTTGAGGACAGCGACGAGATCTGTATCACATAGATGTGTTGCGATAATTATTTGAAGAGTATTAGTGAAAAAAGCAGGGCCGAATTGGATAAAACCCAACACAACTAAGAATTAACCCTTTTTGTGTTTATTATTTATACAAACTATTTAAAGAAGTCATGCGCGCTCACAATTTAATGTTTCATTGCTTTGGCACAATTGATAACATATTTTCTAACCGTCTCACTAACCACTGACAAGGAAAGTGATAAAATCACATTCACAATCGCCACGCTTGCATTCACCGAGTTATTTTACGCTTCAATGGAGCACATCCTCATCTCTATGTCAATGACAGTGCATTATATTAAAGGAAAATATCTTATACACTCAATGAACAATGCAACAAACTTTTCTAAACATTATGTAAAGAACTTACAAGTTAACAAACTCATTAGTATAACAAAACCATAAATTAGCACACCACTAGTTAAGGTTAGGTAAGGTTAGTGAAATCTATGTGATATAATCTCGTTAGTACATAAACAGTGCTGTATGTTACGTGAATGTGGTGCTTGTGAAATTGTGCCTGAAAATCGATTATTTTAATCTATCATTCGAAATTTGGGTTATCGATGATATCTTTCTTCACTTGATTGAAGTCTCGATATATCCATTAGATCGATATGAAAGTTTATAATCATATCGATATTTAATATATCTATTTCCGAATAATTCGATAGTAATATATCGATTAACGATCGATTTTCAGGCAATAATGAATGAATATACCTGTAGGTTTGCTGATGGGCTAATTTACTCTTATCGTCTCCATTGGACATGTTCCCATCGGGTGATATACGGAGGCTGAAAGGGACAACACCGGGGTTAATAATAAAAGAGGTTGAAAAAAAAAAGTTGATATGACAGAGGGACAATGATAATGATCGTGATATAACGGGCTAGACTAGCTGTTTACCTCTGGTTCGGCCGTTGGAAAGAAATATAAAATAAAGTAAATTATTAGAATATACACACGCTACATACTAAAGTATAATTGTGATAAGCAACTAATAATAATTATAGTCAAAATTAATAACACATATAATAAACATGTACCTATTTACTGTCTAACCCTCTAATTTATAAAACGAATAGATACAATATACTTATGAATTGTATAAAGTTAGTCTTTACTTTAGAAACTATTATACAAAATTAAATATTATATTATATCTGAATTATTTTTGACGTTTATGCCTGTCAAAGAAAAATAAATCCTAAAGTAGAATTAGATTCATCTGTATCAACAATAGATTTAACGAATTCATTGTAAGAAGGCAAGGTTTATTTTTCTTTGACATTATTAAACGTCAAAAATTGGACAGACTATACATAATAATTTTTCATATCATGCAACTGTCTCACCGTCTATTTAAATCGAACGCACTTTGCGAGTATAGTACCAACTGCAATATCACTAACACCATGGGCTCTATTCGCGCGTTTACGACATTAATGTAGCATTAATTGAAAAACATGGTAGATCTGTCAGAACGTATAGAATTTTTCAAATATGTCTTCGACTTCCACTATTGTTTAGAATGCTACACCCATGTCGAAGACACAAGAATCGGGCCTCAAGTATCTTCAAGACTTAGGACCGTATATAACATCAATCAAAGCACAAGTCTAGTTACGAGACGACATTACAACAATTGAATTTGTTACCTGCGTTTAACTATTAAGGCTTATTATCAATTAACATAATCTATTCTTGAGACATGATATGTTTCGATTGTCGTTGAATACGGTCTTTATGACCAAATACTGAAACGCCACAAAGACCTTGAAGCCAATCAATACAATCGAATTGTCAAAATGTCGAACTTAATTACAACTTCAATATGAGTGACAGTTCAGTATTTGGCTATTATACATGCACACTCATAAAACGCAAACTAAATACACATTTACCGATCACCCTACTGTCATTGTCAAACAATGTGACGTTATTTACGTGACCATTTTATGTATAATTTAAGTTAAATAAGGCCAATAATTAATGAATAACTCAAGATAACATACCCAGTGAGAAGAGGCGTGAGTGGTGCCAGCGGTGTCTCACTAGAGAGTGAGTGAGCTCTAGAGAGAGCCGCTCCGGGAGACAGAGTGGAAGGCGTGCTCGGCGTCGACCGACCCGACCCGCCCCCTCCGCCCCCTCCACCCCCTCCACCTGCCTCACCGCCACCTGCCGATGGAAAATATAAACGCTTTGGAAAAATTATTCTTTTTTTAAGTATAAATAGTATCCTGTTTTATTCCAGGACTTGATCTTCCTATATGCCAAGTTTCATTTAAATCCGTTTAGTGATAGTAGGTACAACCTAATCAGTTTCAAGAGGGAATACAATATCTTCCATCTAAAATATCTTCAAGGCTGCAAATATGCATGTAGCATAGGGCCAGTATTGCTTGTTCCACAGCATTTTGTTACACTTTTTCCCTTATGAAATAGCATAACCCTGGGAAAAATGGTTTATGTAAAAAAGAGAGATGGGGAGAGGAATGATCAAAGTCATATTAGTCAAAAAAGCGTAGAAGCCCTGATGACGTTATGCTAAGTGTGCAATTCGTCCCAACTCAGAGGAAAGGTATGCATCAAAAGGCCTTACTATGCAACACCTGGGTTTTCGTCTACCTTAACTTTTAATCAATTTATTGACGCCATTTTCAGTTTGTCAAGGCAAGTACTCTGCTCCCCCAACACTTTTAATAATTACATTAACTACTCGAAATTACTTGGCAGGAGGGGAAAAATACTACTTGTTAATTCAAGGTTAGACGCGTTCTGTAGTATTGTACCTAATAAAAGTAGACAACTAACTCGTTTTGGCAATCGGCAAATCAAATAGATTAACGTTGCAGATATTGACCTGATCTTAAGAATTCCATTAAGGAAATTGCACACTAGTGACCATGCGTATAAAAGCACGTAACTCCACCCTAACATTGGTTCCGACATAAAACATTTTATAACTCCGCTTTATCATAGTCGTCTTTTATGGGACATCCACGCACGCATTTGAATGAGAAATACTGTGATAAACTTTTGATAATGCACCACCTTAGTTCAGAACTAAGAATTTTTTGTGCATTATAAAAATCAAGTGCTAATATTAACTATGCTAAGGATTTCTTTGAAATTTGCCGCAGAGGTCCCTAGACAAGTAGGGTACTTAGTTGTGGTCAAAACTTAGTAGCTAATTAAATGTTCCTTACCATCATTGGACCACCTCTTATCCACACCATCAGTGCTGTACCCACTGTCGACCACATGTCTCGGCTTATGCCTCAAGCAGTCGATAGTGGCATTACCCGATGTGATCTGTTGCGCCATATTCTGATTCGGAGTGTTGTTTATATAAGAGCTGTGTTTTGTAGAACGCCGTGTTTCATCTAACCTCCTGTGTGTCGGTAGTATATCTTTGTTCGCCATATTTTCTAAGTATTTGAATATGTGCACGCGCCCGCGCATGCATATCTGAAAGGTGAAAAGATTTGATATTTTTACCATTGTATCCATCATCAATAAAGGGCTGCTCCATTAAATTACAAAAAAAATGTTAAAAAGAAGTTTAAGGAAATCTATACTAATATTATAAAGCTGAAGAGTTTGTTTGTTTGTTTGAACGCGCCAATCTCAGGAACTACTGGTTCGATTGAAAAATTATTTCAGTGTTGGATAGCCCATTTATCGAAGAAGGCTGAAGGCTATAGGCCAGAGGCTTGTATCCTGGGAAAACACAAGATCCCTCGGGAAAGCGGATGAAACCGCGCGGAAAAGCTAGTTTAAAATAGATCATGACTTCAAAACCATTCCAGCAGAACGCAATTTTTAGACGTTATATTTATGATTTCATTATAACTTTTCCCGTTAGTTATGTTCATAAACTTTATGTATTTATGACCTCAACGAACTTAAGGCGTATCACACACCCACTTAAATATACTACTACTAGCTGTCCCCGTGGTTTCACCCGCGTTCCCGAGAAGTAGCCCATGTCCATCTTTATACCATAGGCTATCTGCGTACCAAATTTCATCGCGATCGGTTCAGCGGTTTAGGCGTGAAAAGGTATCAAACAAACTCACATTCGCATATATAATATTAGTTAGGAAGTTAGGACTAGGATACCTACAAGTCATCTATCGTTCTTATGCGCGCCTTAAAAGTTACTGTTTCAATATAAAAAACTTCTTACTGTGGTAGGTGGGGAGACGAGTGGGTTATTGTCCAGGTTCAGCGTAACTAGTGTGTTCATGTTGCGAAGCTCCAGGGGAAGCGAAGATATGCAGTTGCAGCTCACGTCCAGGTGTTCCAATCGGAGGTATGTAATTTCTATAAAAAAGTTTCTTATTTATTTTATATAAAAAATGTTACCTTGCAGTTTCTTGTCAATTCTTCTTCGAGTTGAATGCTGAACTTTTGATATTTTATTTGTTACAATTTATATTGGGCGATGATGTAGCCGAAGGTCGTAAGCACACAAATCCTAGAAGGAACTGGCTGTCAAGTTTAGCTGCTAGAACACACCGTTATATAGGTGCTTGGCGATAGATTTTCAACTTGAGGGTGGAAGCCAGTCAGGCGGGCTCTACATCGTAGGTATCCTACCACCGTGCTATGGTTTCCTTCACCGACTTCCTAACCCGCAAAATCATTGTAAATAGTCACGGCATTCGACGTCACTACTAAACTATCATCACCATCCTGTGGTAATTTCAGTAGCTTCGACCTTCATAAGGTGTTTTCCTAGGGTGAATAAATGGCTTTGACTTTGACATATACGACCTTCGAATTGATAATCTTGTTACAATTTATAAATTGAAATTTTCGTGTCATTTTGTGGGGTTTTCAGTTTCTAATTAAAAACGCGATTCGAATTCAATTTAATTAACTTCGTTATCAGACTTATCAGTAACCACAAATTTTAACGATCTAAACAGAGTAATCAATCAACACATTTTTTAAAATCATTATTATGAATTTGTGTATGGCATTGTTTTTTTGTTTTTTTGTAAGGCCATAGATATAAACGAATCATCCTGATTGCGTCATGTAGCTAGATAGCCAAAACGAGATCAAGTTATATTTTACTCCCTATTTCTTCTTGAATTTTAAAATCTTGGGACTTGTAAAACCATCATGAATAACAACTTACGTAAAGGCAACAATCCCAGTTGATTCTTACTAAGATCCAGTGCCCTCAGCCCCGCACAGTCTCCGAGTGTCATCGGCACCTGCGACAGCCTATTGTTGGACGCGTCCAGCTCAGCCAATGACGTCATCTTGCCGATCTCCTTCGGCAGAGTCGTTAGCATATTATCGGGCACCAGGAGCACTTGTAAAGGCATCTGGCATACTTCCCGAGGCAGATCCGTGAGCTGGTTTGAACTGTGGGTAGTGAAAAGGGAATGAAGTACAGAATATTCGAGTTATTTGTCATTGACATAAGGAAGTCCGCAGTTATCAGTCTTATATCAATTAGCACACAGTACATAATTAGAATAAGACCCAAATCTCAATCCCAAACTCTAAAATTATTGAACCATCATAAAAAACATCGAACTATATATACTCCTATGAGATCGATTGTCTTTAAAATATTTTGTTTACAAACTCATAAAATCATGATTTCAGAATCAGCTGATTTTATAAACGCATGGGAATAAATACAGCTTTCATATCATCTTATAACTATTATATTCCATAAATATTTACCACTCTTTGATCTAATAATAACGTGGGCAGGGCACTAACATAATCTCCAGAAAGTCAATGTTCTGCAACGAGCGGTGAATGCAACCGATCAATAAGCCAATAAACATTATTTTTACACAAGAAACCTACTTTATCGTAAGATTGCATGTAATTAGATCGCTTGAAACATAAATCGCTCATCGCTTAACCTAATAGTTCGGGAGTTCGTGCCAAGAAAACTAGTAAACATTGACTTTAAAGTGTTCGGGTGTATAGCCAAACTTCCTGTATTTTAAGCCGTAGAAAGACATAAAAATGCTTTCACATTTTATGTATTTGCATGGTAATAACTAGAGCAGAGACAATTGGATAGGTTTCCCTTGCACACATTTGTTAACTTTGTTGTCACAGCACTGCGTAGCCACACAGGGAGAATAAATACAGGTCCCTTAACTCTTAATAAGTCTAGAGTGATTACTCCACACGTACGTTATGCAGTAGTGAATTGGAAAACGCAGATGTGATTTTATAGAATCTTAGTTGACCTGTATTACGTTTAGTCAACAATTTGGCTGATCAACATCTTTACAAAAGCTTTTTGCAATTAGGCGCCATATAAAATGTATCAGTATTTGGACTGGGCATTAAACATTCATAACGAGAATTTTTTACTACACTCTGTACTATGCATAAGAAAGAGAGCACGTACCTAGGTGTAGTTGGGAGTGTTCCTGCAAACTTCGGTTTTTTTTGCCGTCTAGACGCCTAGACACGTAGCTTGGAAACTGGATTATATTGAAGCTGGGAATCAATATAGATATGAGGTCAACGCACGCTGTATACTGAATGAAAGGTAATGAATATGATGCATGTGTGTGACTTGTAGAAAAAAAAACGAGCTCCCTGTTCCTACAATCATGGTTTCCAACGGATATCTTCCTCGACGGTGGTACCTATTTATTGTGTGAGTTATTCATTATCCCGGAACAGACCACGTCTGCTTCCTACATCGAGCGCGACCTTTTATTTGTTTTTTAAATTATCGGTTGGTACTCTGTAGTGAAGTCTCACAAAAAAAATGAATTTTACCGACTGGTGAGTGAGGTCAAAATTCATTTTTTTTAATACCTAGTGATTAAAAGAAAATCCAATAATCTCCAAGGATTTATCACATATATCAACAATGAAGATCCATCTCATCGATGAAGAAAACAATACAAGTGCTATTAATAACGGAATTAATTCCGGTAAACATTGAACTACGTGACAAATCACAAGATATGGGAGATTAGGAGACGAATAGCGGTTCGCATAAAAGCTTACCCGATGGATATTGTCGGATAGGCATAAATCAAACATATAACAAAAACGTTGTTAATTAGCATGCATGGAGCTAAAATCTGAAGCTATAATAATGCATTTCTCAACAGCATCTGTCAACATAAAACGATACGACCGTTATCGCCTGTCTTCCATAAATGGTGACACGAGATGCAGTTTCAACAGAAAACTGTAGATGGATTGTCATCCGACTGGAATTTAAATGAGATTTCTCGATTGTGTGAATTGTAGAGTCTAAATATGAAATCGGTATGATCTATAAGTTGGTCAGATATTTTAAAACTGCCAACGTTGCCGTTGTTGAATTCAGCAGTGCGTTAAGTTACGGATCGTATGAAACTTAATTAGCGTTTTAGTTATTCATAGAGTTTACATTTTTATCATATAAAATAGGTAAGTACTTGATACCTTAGTTAGGCGCTATCATCACAAACTTTATCTTTTAATTAATTTTGACCAGCTAGATAAGTACCCATATCGTATAATTATCTTTTTATTTTAGACACGGTTGACAAGCAAGCAGACGTCCATCTAACGACAAATGGACATTCGCAATACTAGGGGGATTTACAATAATAATATGTCACCAAATTTAAAGAGCTCTTTTTACACCTTTATTGTTGAACCACGTGTCGTAGCACTGCGGGAAATCAGTAATGGACTGTACATACATTCCACATCATAATGCTCCGCAATAGGAACGTGCGAATGAATCGTTGCGTGAACGATCCACCGATCGAGGATATAAGGTTGAGTTTCGCATCAACGGCGACCGGTGCGGAAGGTATGTGACCTTCCTCGGAGCAGAACCCTAGACGGTAGTTGAGCCAGATTGGCCAGCCTTTGCATCTGTTACGGAAATTCCATAATGATCTATAAATGTCTTCACGTAATGATGGCTCAATGACAAAATAAATTAATAAAATGCTGTTTGTAAAGTTTTATTGAGACTGCGTAACCTCAACCTTGTTGTACACACACCTACCTACATCAAATTAGTAGACACAATGATACCCACGAGGCACGTTTATTGCCTCCGAGGGTCGAACCCTGTCGGAGGGAATGAGGGGCTCGGTACCTCTAGTCTTTGGTTGTGTAACTAAATTATTTTGTCATCGAAATACTGTTAGGTATTCAAATATAAACCTCTTTGCAGTAGGACTTAGCAAGTTCACAGCTTTTAGGATTCTCAGATGGTTTGCTAATCAAGTAGGTATGATTTAATTATAATTGAACTAGCGATCCGCCCAAGATATCGCTTTGGTTCTGTTCATACAGATACTATATTCGGGTAATATGGCTTGTAATAGCTAACATAGGAGTCCATATCTTCACTCGAATATGTTAAAATCAAAACCAAGAAAACTATTACCCCACCGATTCGCATATTTTTCAGTTCATTGAAATTCCTATCAGGAATTCCCGTGTTCCCCTAACTCCCCCTTACAATTCAGTGCAAATTATTCGCACGTTCAGCATGGGTGGTTCAAGGTCGATATTTATATCGATTATATGGTACAATAGGGTGCAAAGGGGACTGTGACATGCATGCGTGAAGCGGGAAATACAATTTGGATTATTCCCCGTGAAGGAGATTAAAATATTTAAAATTTAAGAAAATAAATCAATATCAAAACTACTTTAAACATTTGTGAATGTTGGACGTTTCTATTTTTAACGTAACATTCATTTCACCTTAATTCCATTGAATTTTCAGATAGAATTTTCATTTTGTAAACATGTCAATGTAGATTCTGATGAAGCAATCTCTTCAGACCACTGCGCGATATCGTTGATGGTCAACTAGACTGGAACGACAAAAAAAGAACAGGTTTTATCGGACCTGTTCAATTATATTGCACAATGATACCTCTTGCTATTGTACTTCACTTTTGGCGCGCACGTCCCATTTTCGAAAGCTCGTATCCTATGTCATGCGCATGCGCGAGTTGATCGGTGTTATGGTGCGTGCGTGTGCGTCCAACCGCGATCACAATGCTCGAGTTACGGCTAGTTGATAATGGTTTGTTGATATTATTAAAATTACAAATAACATGGTACTAGATCCAGTAACAGTCACAACCCTGAGTAAATTGATGACGTACGAGTAAAAGCTTGAAAACGCAAACGAAGCATAATTTTGCCATAAAGAGTAGCTAATAGAAATTAGTTTTAGTAAAGATAATATTTTAATAACAAGAATCTTGTGGTAAACTTTAGAACGATAAAATGTTCTATGTTAGTAAGTATTAAGTGTACTTAGATATTTTCTTGAATATTTGAAACAGTAGCTGCCAATGCTACACTGGTAATACCAATCGCCATCCTACGCTAATAGCCCTGAGACTTTGGTCACTGAATACTCAGTAGTACTTAGCTACCTTATGTATTCGTTCGAGGAATTGAAACAACAGCACATTTGCCTCATTCACTTCTAATTCTGAGTAGGCAGTGTTTGTAAACCTGGATTGAATTGCGTGTTAGTGAATCAATCATATTTTCCATTGGAATTATGCGATGCAAATATCGAGGTATTACAGCGGATTAACATGCAGGTGTGACTTTAATGGCTTATTTATTTTATTGTAAGATGTGTCAGTAGATAATGCAATACACACCTATATGTGTATAGGCCTATGGGATGCCGCAGGGATTTAATATAGATCCTCTTCTTCAATATGTGCGAGGAAGGCGATGGCTGCCACATGCGTCATACTTGTGAATAGGTGCTGCATGTGGGGGCTGGTCTGTTTGGGTTTGCTATCTATTTATTTATTTTGTTACCGTTATAACACACAAATATTGTGTGAGACTAGATAAATAATTTTATGTAATAAAATCTGAGTTTTGAAAAGAGTACCTAATTGCTGCCAATATTTTTACTCTGAGAATTGCTGAGTTTATTGAAAATATGCAAAATAGTGATGGGTATTTGTAAAAATTAAAACATTAATTTATCTAACTTATAGGTATCACCGGCTAGTGGATGTATGTAACTTTATCACCCAAGTAAGTTGTGCGCATTCTAAACAGTATAACGGACCTTTTTGTACAGCAGTTATCACCTTATCCACGTGCTTGAGCACCGACTAACGTAGAGTCAACTCCGCGGCCATGACATCTTCGGTCGTTCACCCCACCCACTGATCTTTATACCGACCTACAAACTTGTTCACTCTTATCACACGATAATACGGTCTATTTTTCCAAAAATAAATAGGTAAACGGTGACAATATGGTGGGCTGTCCTGACATTCATGGTTATTGTTGTGATGTGAGCATGTGAGCTATAAAAAAAAAGTGCGAAAGTGCCAAGTGCGAGTCGCCTTACCCTCCTTAGCTTCCTTCTACGATAAGTGTCTCAGTTGGTTACTATAGACCTAGTTTTCGGTGAAATTAAGCAGCACATTTTAGACACATTTTCACTTCATATATATTTTTCGTTATCCTGTAAACTATGAGTAAAGCCCTATATTCACTACTAGCTTTTCCGCGCGTTTTCACCCGCGTTCCCGAGGGATCTTGTGTTTTCCCGGGATAAAAAGATCGAGAATCGCCCAGTAGATTCGGAGAAAACGGCTGTGACAGACGGACACCAGTGATCCTACAAGGGTTCCGTTTTTAATTGCATGACGGAACCCTAAAAACAAAATATTGTCGAAAGGCCAGTAAAGAGTATGTAGAGGAGATTTCACAACCTTTTCCGCTAAGTTCGTCACCTCTAAAGTTCAAAGTGCACCTTGGACATGTAAAATAAAGAGAGTTGACCTGTTCGTGCTTTACAGTTGGGATTACACCAAATAGAGCGTATAAGACAAGACACAAGAAAGGTTGCTTTCTGCGTCATCAACGCAATGTTATAACAAATTAGAGATATAATAAAATTAACATTTAACAAAAAAAAAGTAAAACCAACTTCAAAACGGTTTGCACTAAAAAGTATAAAATAACGATATTAGAACTCGTTGAAGTCAGCGAAAGAATTTGACATTCTGGAACACGTGTTTCTCTTTCCCTGACTTCAAAACAAGTTCTAATATCGTTATTTTAAACTTTTTTTTTTGAATGAAATGAAATGAAAATATTTTTTATTCAAATAGGCCTACACATATTCACCTACATATTAACGTAATGATAAATCCAAGAAAGAAAAAGGAATGATCTGTTAAGTCGCTAAGTAACCGTACCTACTTAGAGCTTAAAGTGAAGCAAAACATGAACAAGTTCAAAGGAAGCCCTCTTTCCGAAATGCATTTAGTTAATGCGTATTCAACAATAATAACTACGTACAGTCAGCACCAAAAATAGATAATCACTTTAGCACACTCTCATAATAATCTATTGTCATTCTCTTGAGACATTGTATGAAAACTGCAAATACCGTAATGTGAGACGATACTAAAGTGACTATTGGAGCTGACTGTACTACGATGGTACCACCACTAGCAGACTCATAAATAGCCTCAGATGCTACAATCATAAAAGCCACAGGCCTATATCCACATACACACAAAACGTTGAGTTTATTTTCAAGCCACGGCAATTAATTACGGCCATCTTCTAAATTGTTCGGCTATATTGTTATTTCTGTTAAAAGGGCAACGTCTTTTAGTTGGCGACTTTTAGTGGCGATACATCTAAATTAAACACATGGTCATTGATAGATTTAATGGTGCAGGTAGAATTAGAAGATTCATAAGAATCACAAGATTAAAATACTTTTTGATAGTAAATAAATAGGTATAGGTAAGGGATTTTACAAATATTTATTATGCACTTTAATTTGACCTTGGGGCAATGCATCATCAAATGCGCAACAATGGAAAACAACTTTTGCCGGATGGTCATCATGATTCATAGTCCTGGAAATCTGAATGCCCCGACTGCTAAGTAACAAAAATCCCGTCAAGCGACTAAGCAATAGTAAGCACCTATCGCTGACATATCGTTTATTTCTGTAACATTATTACTTATCGGAGTGCTTACCGGTAGTTGATAGACTAGGACATATTTTCCTTATACAAACGATGCCTCAGTTTGACAAAGTTACGTAACCCATTGGTATTGTTTTTGTCATGAAAAAGGTCTTTATTTTTCTCGTATATCAGACAGGATACGTAATCGTTCAAAAATAACCGGCAACATCATTTAAAAATATATCGTTCTTAATTCGAACACGGAAAAAGAAATGCAACAAGCCAACACATACATCAACGTCAAAAAAACGTCTATGCAAATACAAAGAATAAAGAAATAAATAAAAGTAAAGGGGACGAGTGCACCGGACGACGCGGACGAGGTTGCGGTTAGCGGTCGCGCGTCGGTTGATAACCGCTCGTTTCCCCCTCAATGCGGGCGGCCGGGGGCTGCCGCGCGCCTCCGTTCAATAGCAAGCAAGAGATCCGAACCCGACCGTCTGCAGCAGCATTAGGGAGTCTATACCTTTGCTGTGATTGTGAGACTATTTACTATCTTATATAACTTGTATTTACCTATCCAAAACCGTAATGCTAATGCGTGCTTAAAGAAACTAGTTTTTGTTCTCGGAAAAATACTGTCCCGAAATATTATAGCGACTTTTGCGTTAATGTTTTTTTAACAAAAATAAAAAACACCTTAGTTCAAAATATCACGTGGCCAACAACTTTTTGGTTTTTAGCAATACATAATTAAATATAGTATCATATTTTATTATTATGAACTCGATAGGTCTACTCGTTCGATTGAATTATATCAATCAATAGTAATGTATGGCTTTTATCGAATACAAATAAATCGGTCGAAAGTTCGTTAAAAAGTACCAACCCAAATATTCTGCAGGGTTTCGCGCACCGTATTTTATAAGGAGATTGACAATGTGTAGTTATGATGTAATTAGGGTATTAATAAAATATTATTATCATTTAACCGATTTTAGGTAAAAGATAATAATAACTCCAAAAAAATCACGTTGATCCGTTCCTGCATGAAAGATGAGCAAACCAACAAACAAACACACTTTCGCATTTATAATATAGCGATAAGTAATCCAATTACATAATAATGTGTACCTATATATTTATGATAAATGTTTTATTTCAAATTCTATAAAATGATTCATTATTCTCGTCTCATATCGTCATACAGCAAGCTTGGCTACACTATCGCGACGGGCGGCGGCCATTTTGGAGCGAAACCGCCGCGTTCCCCCGCTGCGCGCCAGTCGCCTGACGCACGCCCGATTGTGTAAACGACCCGCGTTCGCACACCGCCTAAGAAATTATCCTTCAAAATGCAGTTCGAATACGATCCTGAACGACTGATAGAAGAAGTGAGGAAACGTCCTGGAATATGGGATTACGAGGACATCGATTATCGTACGAAGAACACAAGGCTCAAGATGTGGAACGAGGTTGTCGCCGAGCTGATGGAGACGAACCCTGACGTGAAGGTGTCCAAGAGCGAAATGCGAGAGCTAGGTAATTGCTACGATAATTTGTTTTGATAATGTTAATGACCGGGGCGAGGCGGTTATTGCGTTTTGAGTTCATCCAAAGCGCGCGGCGCGGTGCCGGCTAATTTAATATCGAGCTCAAAAGATGTCGCTACACGCAACATTGTTATGGTTGACAGACGTTTTACTGATTTATCAATGAAAACTTTGATTTTCAAATTTCAAGTTAATTACATAACTTACAGATGTTATCGTAATATCAACAATACAGTATTTAAAGTAAATCTATATGATATTTGGGTACTTAATTAAAAATTATTACCCAAGTATCATAGTAATATCATATTAGTCGCCCTTCATTTATATCGTTAGGATTAATTTAAATATTAATCTAACAAATATCAAAACATACTCGATTTTAATTTTCCGATTATTACCAATAGTAAAGTATTTAAATCGCCTTACTGGTGCTTTTGACTGAGGAAGTCCGTCATAACAAAAAAATTATGGGACCATCTCGAGAGTATTGCTCTCTATGCTTAGCTATTAGAAATTCATCATATAAATCGACCCAAAAAAATACGCATCGATTTGAGAATCTCCTATTTAAGTCGGTAAAACATTTGAAATATTTGTTTCAGAAATTCAACTCCAAAAGAAATGGAAGAGCATTCGCGACAGTTTCCAAAAATACATAGCCAAACCCAACAGGACCAGTAGACCATATATTTACTGCAAACAACTGCAATTCCTTTTGAAAGAACAATCGCTGCCACAACGAGAAGAGGGAAGCGTCTCAAGCGAATCTGATTACGCACCGAAACGTAAGAAATCTACTTGGAGGTCAAAGAAGAAGTTGAAGCTTGTCAAAGAAGAAGATCAAACTTCTGAAGATGAGAACTTACAATCTGAAAACAATGACGATTCAAGAGATTATTCTAATGACGCAGTAGAAATCACTGTGCCGTCAGCAAAAGAAAGTAAACTGAACAATTCACATACTGATGAATTTGCTTTTGCTAATGTGGATGCACAAGCAAAAGGAGATAACGATGACCCAGATAGACTGTTCCTCCTCTCACTCCTACCACATCTCAAGACAATACCAGAAGAGTTTCGGCTAAATGTTAAAATGGAATTGATGCAAGTTCTTCGAAGTGCCAATTACAGTACAGCGAAACAACATAAAATAATTTAGGTTATTGATATATTTTTATAATTTGTGATACAGAAATACTTAAGTGTAAGGTTATCAGTATGATTGTTTTCGTTTAGAGATAAGTAAGTACTCTTTTTGGAACAATAAGTAACATTCCAAGAATTTAATAAAATAAGTTCTATAATATTATAGAGATTACGTTTCATTTATAAATTACCTTAAATCTAGATATGTGAGAGACTGAAGACCGCCGACTGCATCTGGCACGCTTCTGATTATATTTTGTGACAACAGTAACTTTTCTAAGAACACATAATTTGTCAATTCATCTGGTAATTCACTGAACCGATTTTTTGATAAATCTGAAACAAAGAAAATTAAAAATTAACAGTTGAATTAATTCAAAGGAACTAGTGGTCTATGTGTACAAATGAAATAAACTTATAAAAGCTTAATTGTTTAAAAAAATTGAACACAAATGGTCGGCAGGATAAAAGTGAAGTCTTAGAAATGTTAAAGCACTCATAATTTACCGAAACTATAACACGGTACATATAGTTTTGTAAGGGTAGGGTGAATATTCGAAAGGAGACAATATTTTTCTTTCATAAGTAAGACGTAGTTTTACGGCTTTAAGTAATTGGAGCCGTGAAAACCAGGCGTGATTTAAGAGGCTACAAAACAAAAGTGTGGCAGTAAAATATACAATAATAATCTTGCGGCATTTTATTATCACCAGAGCCATAAATAAATTTTGGACAAGAACAAAGGAATTAATTTTCTTAACTAATAATAAATATTAAATATTATCCAATGTACTATAAATAATCTAAACAAAACAGAGTTCATTAGATACTTAAATAATTAGACGACTAGATAAAATAAATCCAAGAAACGCAAAGCAATCTCATTTGAAAGACTCGCATCTAAAATGTTAGGGATCTATGTAAAGCCGTAACGATAAAATAAAGTTCGTTGACACAAACACGTCTGCGGTGGCTAATAATGTTGGAACTTTGCAGCCGTTAGACTTACAACCACAGGCATCCCAGACTCGTCCTCAGTACTAGTACTGATTACTAGTTACCATTGAAGATTAGCATTTCCAAGCTGCAGCAGAATTTATCTTTATTATTCAATGTCAGAGTATAGAACTTGTTTCTTCCAGGTCTTGTATGTAGCCCATTTGAAGATGTATAATAACTTATATATAACGATGCTCGCGTGAAGTTATTTAAAAGGCATGATGATAAAGAGATTAGATAATATAAAATAGTAACAAAGAAATCCATTATTAATCCATGATGAGTCAAAGTCAATGCAAACACTGATGACTGAATTAATCAAGATACAAGCAAGACCGTGGAACCCAATGCCACAATGAGGAATGTCGTTTTACACAAATGTGGAAACTTCTCAAGACTTATTTTTGTAAAAGGTATTGTAGAAATAAAGAAGAGACTATAATCCAAACTATATTATTATAGTCTAAACAGAAATATAATATTTTCAAATCAATCGTTTCATAATTGTTTTGGGACTGTTTGGTTATGTATAATAAATATTAATTAAGATAAATACAGTTACATCTAATCACTAAATAGAGCAGTTTGTTGGTTCAACTAGATTATAGAAGTAAATATAAAGCTCAATATTTGACCAAACTCCAAACATATGAGATGTGTGTCAACATTCAATGGGTCGAGAATGTACAAAAACTTGTTTTTCCTTCTTTGGTTTCCTGTCTGTCTGACTCTTCATTTTATTGTAGGTAAATTTAAAATCATTTATGATAACTGCTATGCTGGTGGTAACTACTATAATGACAAAATGCATATGAAATATTATTGATTAAAGGAAACCATTGGAAATTATAAGCCGCTTTTTTAGTTGAATCCAATATGGAAAACTTTATACTTTGTTAAAAAATTAATACACGACCAAGTAAACCAATAGTTATAAATTCATAGTTTATCAATTATTTCTCGAATTAGTGTCAAGGTCTATCAGTTATTTATCGTATATCGACAAATTGCAAAAGACCAGCCTATTAACACAATTTTATTGCAGATTTTATTTCTATCAGTAATGTTGTATGTAATCATCTTGTGTTTGGCCTCGTGTTGACTTGTCGGTACTATTTATTGCTAAATCTTAAGTTATAATTATGACGGAAAGCAAAAACTAACAATCGGCATCCAATAAAACCTTGAGGGCTCCACTAAATGACCTTAATTTTGAATTATAGATAATGTGCTCCAGTAATAAGCGTAATGGTAACGTATTCCCGGGAGAAGCTAACGACACGAATGATCTAGGTCATGAAACGAAACAAATTTTATTGCTCCAACTAAAGTGGGTCTAGATAAGCGCAGAAATGACGATTCATTTAAAAAAAACACAGTATTCATAGTCACAAGAAAGAAACTCATTCTGTAATGTGTGCCTACGAAGGAAAAAAACACAAAGGTCATCAAGGCCTCAGCCTTATGTAAAGGCGTAGAATAAAGGCTTTCTTTTCTTCGGTCACAGACGCAGTGTGAAAAGATGACAAAAGAGGTACCCTAAGCATTAATGACTAGAGACAGCCACCTTTGAACAATGAAGCTGAAACTACTTGGGTTGAGTCTTGATGAAAGTTTTAGTAACATCAGAGTGCTGCCGTGTCAATCTTCAAGTTATAATTACGAGAAGTTTAGGACGACGATGACTTTGAAACAAGTCTGGTTTCATTACTGACAAACATAGGTTCAGTTTGGAAGCCGGTTTTGACAAAGACAGTAAAAGGTGTCGAAACAAATTAATTGTTTTGAAATCTCACAATCTAACTGTGTAGCATACAAGTCACAATTACTTAGCTCTATGTGTACAGTTTTGTGGTACAATTAAGGTCGTACTAATACTCGGACAACTTGCATCCTGGCTTTTAAATAATTATATCCTAGAGTTTCCGGTGGGTGTCATAAATACACCATGTTGGTTTCATGACTCATAGTAGGTTACCTCAAGACTCGATATGCCCAAGTGTATTCAACGTTTGTACTCACAATCATGGTTGAGTTAAATATAGTCGATAATGATATACAAATATGTCCTTATTACTGCGTACCACACACAAGTAAACATAATAATGTGAAGAAGATAGAATATTATGGAATAATTTTATAACATACTTACTAGGCATTATTTATACGCATCGAGGCACACTCGTACGTGATTAACACGAGACATCAAAGGCCGGTACAGTCACGAGGGTTCAAACAAAAACAAAAATAAATTCAAGAACAAAACTGTGCACTGCAGTTTTTGGTGATGTAATCGTGGAGACGAGACGATCGTTAATTTAAACTGGGGCTGGGCTTATCTTTATTAACTACCAGTACAATAATTACACTGAAATCTGTAATGTACAGAATAAATGTTCCAACAATAGCGCGAGCAAATACATTGTCTGACGTAGAGTAAGCGAACACTGTGTAATGTGAAAGGTGAGTTTTATTTTTGCCTGACGAAGGAAAGGTAGATCGGTTAAAGGGCATTAGATACAGCATATAACCGACCGTGAACTTATGACTGACACCCCGTAAATGGCAGAGGTTAACTTTACATACATACAATGATGAGTGAGTCTAAGTGGAAGAAATAATTATAATTTGATTACCAGTTAACATATGAAAGATTGAGGATAAACGAGGATGTACAAAAGCACTATGAACATCCAGAATGTTCACACATTTTTCGGGTGGGCATTATCTGATAGGCACTTAAATTGATCCTCATGTCAACGGACTTCTGATAACGTCAGAAACAGTAAGTGCCTTTATAAATATCTAGTGAATTTATTAAAACTACTGACGCAAATTACATAGAACCATTAAAAATCATAACTGAAAATATAACTCGAATAATTTTACAATTGTAATCACAACAAATTGATTAAATGGTTAATCATACGGGCTGTGAAGGTCGAGCTAGTTCCATTATTGCCCATCATGACTAGGCCGCTCCATCTATCATTCATATTCCTTTCCATATTTCACAATTTGGCGCAGATTAAAGATTCATAGTCACCGGAGAGGTCATGCCTAAATAATTCTGGCGTACAAAAATAACCCACGTTTTTTATTACTTTCGCTGTTTCCGTCCTTTCTCGTGTTTCTGAATCCTCGTCAAAGTATGCAAAAATAGCAAGCATTCCATTTTCACAACTTGTTGCCATGAAACGAGTTTTTAAATCTAGTTTTTTACGTCTCCAAGCGGCCTCGAAAAATAACCGCCATCAGCAAACACGTGGAAATCACTTCCGACACTCGTCTTGACTGTTCCTGCCTGTTAGCCTGTACCTACCACACTAAACAGTTGTTTGTCACCGGAAAGACAAAAATAATGCTTACATGCTTCTGAGAATAGTCTAGTATACATTTTCGACACATTCCGAACTCATTGAGTGTTTGACTAGTGTCATTAAAACCCACTTTGCTCAATCGAGAACATTCTTCACGATATCGCAAATTTATCACATAAAGAATATCTCTAGTGACGTGCCAAGTGGCTTATATACTGCGGACTGCGGGCCTCCACAACCTTGACCGACGACCTCGGTGTGTATAAAACTTAATAAACCAGCACCCGTATTGAATAGGCTTGACTATTTTCCTAGGCATTTTGCGATAAAGATTTACGTAGATATAAATACGTATAATAATTATGTAAACAGTTGGTCTTCCAAAGACAATCGATAAATTAAAACTTTTAGAAACAATGTTTATGTTCATTTAAAATGTGGTCAAATTAGTATCAGAATGCGCGAGCTTCCTTGGCCTTGGCACCAGTTGATCAAGAATGCTTGCCAGCAATATTACGTACATATATACCTACTTATTTATTCAATGAGGTTAACATTACATCACGCAAAAGTCATTCAACGTAACGAGCTGATGTATCGAATGACTCGAGGTAACTTTGGGGGATTGAAAGGGTATATTTCTTATAAACGATCGGTATTAATAACTGACAAAAACAAAGTGCTGTCTTTAGTAATAAGCTCAGCCATCAATCAATCGATAGCAGCCTTAGCAGCTCACTTTGTAAAGCGATCTGTCGCGGCAATCCAATAGGTTCACGAGCGAGTATCGACTTTATATGGACGGCTACATGATCGTGTGCCCCCGTTCGGCTATTCACGACAATGACACCGACCGTATTGGATAGCAAGAACTCAACATACTACTTGAAGTCGTGATTAGTACAATAAATTTATTTGCTGGGTTGACTTTGTACCGCATCTGGCTTGAAGGACCAAACAATTCTAAGAATGTGAATTTGTCGGTCGCATCGGCTATCCTGCTATTACTTCAAATGTGGGCGCATGCGTCATACTTATAAAAAAGGAGTGTCGTAAGTACACATAGTGTACGAGTGGGTCTCGATAACGGTACTATAACGAATGCCAAAGGCGATAGTTTTTATTTTGCGATTGTTGTTCCAAAGCGACTATCAACTTTAATAACACTGAATAAGATCTAATGTGTCAATAACAACTCATTGCCAAGGAAATTGACGATAATACATATAATAAAAGGGAATGCTGTTTGTAACGGTAATTTGCTCATATCATAAAATATTCTTTGTACTTAGGAACATTTGAAATGAAATGAAATGAAAATATTTAATGAAAATGAAATGAAAATATTTTTTATTCAAATAGGCCTTCACAAGCACTTATGAATAGTCTGACTCTAACGCTCGGTTCGGAAGGTTGCTTTTACTGAGAAGAGCCGGCAAGAAACTCAGCAATTACTCTTTTCAAAACCAACTCGGATTTATTACATTAAATTATTTATCTAGTCTCACTGACAATATATGTGTGTTATAACAAAAAAGAAAAGAAACAAAATGATGAGTGACATAGTTAATAAATAGATAGCAAATTTAAGCAGACCAGCCCCCACAAGCAGCACCTGTTCACAAGTATGACGTATGTGGCAGCCATCGCCCTCCTCGCACATATTGTAGGGAAGTGAGCGACCCGCCACACGACGCCGCCGCAAGCAAAGGCCTCAAAGTGAGCATGACTACCTTAAGCATGCTAAAAAGAAAAACAATTTCACGGAATATGAATAAGAACACACAATATTTAATTTATTTGAATTGATATTGCATAACAAAATGTTTCGACATACTTACTAATCATCGATGTTTGTAACTGTCACGCCTTAAAAGGCAAATAAACAGAAAATGAAAGTTAACATAAAGTTATACCCACACACGAACGATAAATGCTTTTTGGTTAGATTGTTATCACCATTCACCCGTATATGGCATTAAAATATTGTCGGACAAGGAGCGGCCTAGTGGATCGACCTCATCAAAAGTAATGCTTATCGGCAGTCGAATGGCATGGGTCATTCATATTGTCTGATATGATTAAATAATAAAAAGGTCGCGTATGTACACAGTTCTCGCTGTCTCATTTATTTAACTTTCTATAGACATGTATGTGACGTCCACTCGGGAGCATAAATTTTTGGAGTAAATTCAAGTTTCACGTGCCGTACTGCCGTCTGATCAATACACCAGTCGGGACGGCGACCGGCTGTCGGCGGCATGGCGTGTCCCCTAAACACAGCTGATTTCACCACCTCTCTCCCTCAGGCAGTTCGTTCACCCCTCAATCCACGTACCTTTGCACCCTCATATACTTTCGATCTCGGTAAAAACGTAAGCGAGGGCTCTTAGGTGTACCGTGCAGTGTTTATTTTTAGGAAAATAACTTTCCTGTTAATAATAATATAAGCTCATTGCTATTTATGAGCAATAAAAATCGCGATGGTTATGATGGAAATATTCCAATGGTTTGTCAGATGCGTAAGGTGAAATGTATTCGCGTAAAATTCTCGGTCCGTCCAAGGATACGTCTTACAGAGCAAATACCACTCCCAGTACGTCGTTAGAAGTTCGCGATGGGTATACAGAACAACAACAACAACAATATTGTAAATACTTGAAACAACTTAAAAATGAATTCGAACAAAGGTGGTGCAAAAATCCAAGCTTTACATTAGAATTACGCGAATTGGATCGCATTAAAACTCTTGGCACTGGAGCGTTTGGCAGAGTGATATTGATGAAACATACAAAAAGCTTCAAATGGTACGCAATGAAAGTATTGGAGAAAGAGAAAATTATCAAGATGAAACAGGTTGAGCATACGCTTTACGAAAAGCGCATTCTTGAAGCTATCCGTTTTCCTTTTACGGTTTCCTTAGAATTTAGCTTCAAGGATAACAGCTACATTTACTTAATTATGCCTTTCGTACCAGGCGGAGAAATGTTCACTCACCTTCGTCGAATGGGAAAGTTTGAAGAACCACTAGCGAAGTTTTACGCTAGTCAAGTCATTTTGGCCTTGGAATATCTGCATTACTGCAACCTCGTTTATCGCGATTTAAAACCCGAGAATATATTAATAGACAAAAACGGGTATTTGAAGATAACAGATTTTGGATTTTGTAAAGTATTACAGGGTAGAACTTGGACTTTGTGTGGAACTCCTGAATATTTAGCTCCCGAATTGATACTAAGCAAGGGCTATGGATTCTCAGTAGACTGGTGGTCGTTTGGTGTCTTGCTCTTTGAAATGAACGCAGGGTATCCTCCATTCTATGCAAACGATCCAATGAAAACGTACGAAAAAATTGTAGCTGGCAAATACAGATGCCCATCTAGTTTTAACTCTGATCTTAGAGACCTGGTTCGCAATATTTTAGAAGTGGATATCACCAAGCGTTTCGGCGTTATGAAAAATGGAGTAATGGATTATAAAAATCACAGGTGGTTTAAGGGGATTATCTGGGAGTCCATCCTCAACTGTCGCTCACCGGCACCGTTTATTCCAAAATATAGGTCTCCTGGGGATGCTGGTAATTTTGAACGGTATGAAGAAGAACCTATAAACCCCGCATCATATTGCCGCTTTGAGTCGGAGTTTGTAGATTTTTAAATAAATATGATTTGATAAAAATGCATTTTCTTACACCCATAATTTATTTTTATTATTATCCACATTGACGGCAAGACACATCCACATCCGCAATTATGCATCTTCGTGTTTGGTCGTTTTGTTTGTCGTCGAATTGAATCCATAATGGAGCACGTGCGTAGGGATCCCCTCACTCACGACATGCGCCCGCGCAGCGTCAGGGGACATGATGATAGCGAACACAGGCACGCGACAAAACTCGCCTATTTTTAGGTTGATATATAAGTTGATATATGATTTGTTGGGGGTCATTTTTTGTCGACAATGGATGAATGCCAAGTTTATTTAGGCGCTATTGATATTTATCTCAATAGACTAAGGTTTAGTCTAATCATCTTTGCACATACTTTGTAACTAAATAGCATAAATAAAACAGATGTGGAACATATTCCTGAAACAGTCGGCTGTACATTCGTATGTGACCCGATTTTGGCTTCGTGCGCTCTGCCAAGATTAGCGATGAAGTATGGTAGTAACTATAGGTAGGTACATTGACTATGCTTTTCACATAATTTTGAGTAATAGCTTAGGTACTATTTACCAAATATCTACAGGTTATAAAACTTTCGCAGGAATTCCAGGGCGTACGCTATTATATAAAATTTTAGGGAACATAATTTGATTCTAAAACAAATTTACTAAGGTGCAATAAGCACTATGATTATAAAATATCCAATGCGTTTTAAAATTGGACCTCCAAAGAAGTGTATAAAATTACCATACAAAAGGTTGTAACGACAACGTTTTTACTTTCAAATAGGGATTAGAATTTTAATCTATAATTTATATTATTATTGTATTTCCCGATTCGATATATTCGAGTTTGTCAAAAACCGTTTTCAATCACGAATATGGCTGAAAGCAAAGATGTCGGTATATGAAAATAAATAATTTATTAGTTGACTTAGAAGTTCGCTGACTGCTAGGGACATGATTAATCCAATCACAGAACAATGGGATCTTGAAACAATAGCCTTTTCCTGATCATGTGACAGTAGTGAAACTCCAAGGGTCTAAAGCAACCGACCGGAATGTGAAGGAAGCGCAGTTCCGTCTCACTGTGAAGATACTATGTCAGCCCAGGAAATAGCCAAGACCGTTCAAGCACAAGAGTACCCACCCACTATTCCTATTTAGTACAACAGATTTTTATTTAACAAGTTCATAAACTGATTCAGTAAGTTTTTTTCGCATTCATATTTTGGTTGAATTGATTGATAGCTTACAAAATATTTATATACATACTTACTCCTATTAAATAAGACTTATGTAAAACAAACTTCAATTTTGTGAATTAAAATAAAACGAATGTTACAGCCAGATCAAACCAAATATAATGTTAATTCTATATTTCGATATGAATTTAGGTCAATTAAGACATTAAATTCTTGTTAAGTTTACGACTGAAAATCGTTAATTATACGTCAATAAAAATGATTGTACAGCGCGCATTGCTTCATCGAAATCCATTGTATTTTCAGTTTCAATGTCACAAAACTTTAAGATACCATTTTCGGTACAGGTTAGCTAAACAAAAGTTCAACGAATAAAGTGTCCTGTTCACAATGGCTCTTGCGTAAATGGCTCGGTCGCAGCGCGCAGATCACAATTGTTGTGTATTCATCTCTGTCACTCAGTTACAAAATATCTGCTGTAACACTACTTATAACCCTGTAGAAAATACTCAAACTTACTGTAAAGACAGTCTTTTAAACAGAGAAGGTAATGTATTACTGTATTAAAATTAAACAGAGAAAGTAAATTACTAGATACTAATTATTATTCTCTTCTAGATGCAGTCAAATAGCAAATGTCGCTCATAATAATATAGCTATAAAGTTTTGAGAACCTGCCTAATCAAATTCACTAAAGCATAGTTTACGAGACGTTAGAACAATTAAAGTTTGTATAGCTGAAGCGGAGATTACACAAGCGATCGCAGCGAACATAAAACACAATTATATAACAGCAAGGGCTTGGAGAGGCAATATAAGTGGCTCTCAGCCTGTTATCGAGCTATTGATAGGCCGTAAGATAGAAAGCTTATAGGTTCCATTCCATTAGGGTTAGCTACGAACTAGAAGTAACTCCTATGCTCAACGGACCTTGTCTTTGTTTATTTTTTTACTATCACAGCAATGATCACAACTAAGTTTATGTTTAGAAGTATTTATACAGGCACCCATTTAAGAAAACCTCACAATATTTTATTCAAGAACATACAGAATGTGAAAATTATTACAGTCTTTTGAGTCATAAATAATAATTAATTACTCATAGGCTTTAACAAAATGGCAACCCTATTTATAAAGCCCATCTAAGTTTCCAACAGTTGTTGAGTTAACGCCTGCAATGTGGGTCAGTGGCGATGCGGAGGCTGCAGCATTCGATGCAGTGAAACGCAAAGGGCGAGATGAGAGGGGCGATACACATCTATCGACAAATATAGACTTTTGATAATTATTTTATAAAGGTTAAAATAATGAAATAGCTCATTTATAAAAGTCACTAGACTACACATTAGTTTAGAGACAGACAATTATCAATTCCCTAATGTGTCCAGCTCGATTTCAAGGTAAACAGGGATAGTCAGTAAGTCTAATTAATTACTTAAGGTAAAATTTACTAGACTAACATTCTAGTCCATTAGCCGGCAATGACATGAAAAAGTACTAAAGAATTAATTAACTACATGACTATGTGAAAATAATGAAGTCTGACCTTACATAATCATTATTAATTAAATGAGCTCATATATAAGTTGATCGGACAATAAATACCAGAATCCAAATAAAAATCTGTGGTTGTATAAAGATGTTATTTCTTACATACTTATATATACATATATCTTAAAATAAGCGGTGGTAAATCTGACGTAGTTCACACTTGTAGATTTTCTTGTAAAGGTAATCGCTTGATGCAAACGCGTTCGATACAAGAATAAACTAACAGACTTCGACTTCGGCACGCGTGAACCTCTCCTTGTGTTATTGCAAATCGAGCGTATGCGCATGTTCATCTGACAAGTGATGCATATCTGAATGGAGGAGTTTATATAATATCTTAATTGAATCAATGCGTTTCCCACGATATCGATTGACACGCAAACATTTAAAAATCATACTTACAAATATGATTAATCGATCGATACTTTTTTGCTACAGATTTGAAACAATAACTATTTTGACAGAATAATAGGAAAATCAATTGGCGTTTGGTTTGATTTACAACGTGAAAGTTAGGTTTCTTGCTCATTGTTTTAAGTCCCACAACATTTTCAAACCACCTATTTCTCAGATATTTTCTCTAACATTTGACTCTACTGAAGATTATAATCCACGTAAAATTTTGCTATGCTCTCAGTTCTTCATATTTTATTCTGCACAATTTTTTATTTAACGACATCCCTCTCACAGAAAGCGACCGCGACTAACTTTATACATCGCAGACTATACATATATGAATTTTAAAGGACATGGTCAGACAACCCTGGCGTAGAGGAAGCTCGCCTCCACCTGCATACTAATTTATTACAATACAAAATTTATCCGACCAAATGAAACGGCCGCACAGCTCTTCTGATTCCGAACCACTTCGTATTCCACACTATTGGACGGGTAAATGTGATCAGTATTCTTGGCAACAAGACCGGATAATGGGAGTCGAATAAGAATGATGTATTGTGAGGCCTAAAGTTCGCCAAAACTATGGAGCTGTTCTTATATGTGGCCGTACAAATAAAATGTATGAATACTATTACATCACTTGCTCTACCCTTGCGAGCTAATTTTACGTCAATTGACCATGAGTATCCAAGCCAATGAAGCGATGGATTGGAAAATTGAAAGGGTCAGATTTTCCCGATTAACCTTGTGTCTCAATTAAAAATACGTTGAGGTCATTGGAAACTTTAATCGTGGTAAAAACTGGTTCGTGTTTAAAACTGATAATGATACAGATGCTACAGACGATACGTTCGTTTGTTTACTTTTTTTTTGTAGCACAACTCCTACTTGTTCACCCACACAAACGGGCCCTTACGTTACCTGCGTTATGCCTGTCACCATTTCAATGGAAATCACCAAACGTTGGGATCTCATTTGCCTGCTACGCGCCTCTAGCGCCACTTGTCTCTTAGAAGTTATTTTTATTATTGGTAATATAAGGCTCAAAATAGCAGTGTTGTTTTAATTTTATGGTTCGCAGGCAGTCAACTGGAATTACCTGGTGGTGTTATCGTCCCCCTGTATCCGGACTGTTGCGCCGCTCGCTCGGGCGAGCACGCTTCTACACCTGTCGCCATTATACCATAGTTTGCGCCCGTAAATGAAGAGTTGGTTTATATTAAAAGTTTATGAATAGCCTTGTAACAAAGCCTAGAAATTATTCAACGTGTGTTATACATCAGAATAAAACACATTTTGATGCAACTCTTCTAACTTAACTACCTACTTCTTCACTGCGCTATTTGAAGACAGGTATTAAGCTACGAACATAAACATCGTAAAACCAAGTTTAAATGACGATTACAGATAACTGCAACTTTCGTCGTCAATATAGGTATTAGCAGAACTCAAGAAATAAACAATTTCGAATGAAGAGTGGTTTATACAAACCCACAGCTTTCTCTTGTAAGTTACTTAAATTGGATAAGTACGTCTGTTGGGTTTATTATTTGTAATATGTTGGTAACATTATCATAGTTAGTAACGGGATATTTCATGCGAGAGGAAATTCTAATAGAAGGAATGAAATCTAGTCATTTTATTTATTACTCAGCCTGTAACTCCAACCTAATGATCTAAAAAGTTCTTTAGTAAATTCTGAACCAAGCCACAGTAAAAAGCAACGGTTTTCTATACAGATGGAATTTTTGAATAATTTAAAAATATGGTAAGTACATATGTCGACATAAATAATAGAGAAAGTGGAAACGTACCTCTTTAAAACATAGTTAAAAGTTCGGTTATACAATAAATAAAGCAACGCCGAAATAAACCGTCATAATTTTACATAGGAGTATGCGTTAAGAAATGGCCTTTATTCCACGTAAAAAATAGTATAGTTAAAGTTGAAGTAGTAAGAATCCTTGATAATGACATCACCAGTGTTATTGTTGGAAAACAATTAATTACATAAGTGATTTAACAGAGAATAGAGATAATCAGTTATGGGTAGACTTGCTACATGCAAAGACTTCTTACGACAGTAACTAAATATGTAATGTGTAATTCAGATTCTCACAGATAAACAACGTTCTTTGTAACTTCATCTAAATTAATTCGGTAATGTCAACTATTTATAAGTATTTTGAAAACAAAATCCGATTAAGTAATCTTCATTTTACATCTAACAGGCCTGTTTAACAACGATTTCACCATGGGTGACGATGTGGCAAAATGTGGTAAGCAACTAAAGTCTAGCCTAGGAGGAACTGGCTGTCAAGTCCAGTTACAGGAACACACTGGTCTGTGTTTCAATTTGAGGGTGGTAGCCAGCTAGGCGGGTATTACAAAGTACCCTACCACTGTGATTCTACTACCAGGAGGACAGATAAAATTAATCTTGATACAGCAGCTATGTTATTCTGTACCTAAACTCGACGGTGAATTCACGCAGCGACTATTCTCTGTTCCACTCGTGAAACTCGGTAACTCGACGGTAAATAGGTACAGGTGAATTCTTAACATCTGCGAGAGTTCTAAATAAAAAAATTCAAAATCTTTGTAATTACACGTTGCAGCTGCTTTTTTTTTAACTGTTTTTGATTTAATTTTATATTACTTATGTGTTTATTTCTCACTATATCGACATATGCGGTTCCGATGTTTGCTTTATCCTTTTGTAGACTTAACGCTAAAACGCGAATTTGGAAATCTCAGTGAATTTACAGCTCTTAAAACCTGTTGGGTTTCTTGGCCTATCGGAAATTGTAACTACATCGTAGCTAATCCATCTGGACCACGTATTAATTTTAAACATTAAAAAAGTTGGTAATATAACGAATCGACTGTAAAAATAAGGGTCCGTTCACATAGACCGGCTCGGAGAGCAGAGCAAATTTATGAGCGTATTTAAAATTAAGTTTTAGGACATTATATAAGGTTAATTTTCGGAGACCTTTTCATATTGGTATAGCTCACGAGTATCCTCTTGTCACAAAAGATTTGAAATGTAAAAATAAACCTTATATGAATGTCCTAAAACTTAATTTTAAATACGCACAAAAATTTGCTCTGCTCTGCGAGCCGGTCTATGTGAACGGACCCTAAGTGTTCTAATATTTCATAATCATTCTCCAATATTACTGGCTTCCGTCCCGATGTAATGTTTTCCTGGGATAAAAAGTATCCTATAAAAGAATAAATTCTAGGGAATGATCTATCTATGTGCCAAGTTACATCCAAATCCGTTCATCCGTTACGGAGCTAAGAGGTAACAAACAATACACACACACAATCTTTCTCATTTATAATATTAGTAAGAAGATAACATTTATAGACTTTTTCTACTTTGAATGATCATGTAAGACTTCCTTGACAAATTGTAATGTTAAATGGTAATGCAATAACAACACAAACACAACACAACCATCAAATCATGAACGTATGCGACATTTCCTGCAATTAACGGCAGGTGAAATGTGGTCCGACGTCTTTAATTTGATGGCTGAGACCAAAAAGAGTGGTCCATGCTGTGGTTAATGCAATCAGTTGTTAGATATTTAACATTCGGCCTTTTTAGCCCCTCAGCTCGCGCTATGGAACGCGCGTCCCAAAAAATAGAATTCCAGGAATCACGATACACGTTTTCCTTATAGGTAGGTACTACGGCATATAATTTGCACGACATCGAGAATATATCATGATGCTGATGGATGATGACTTAGCTCTACAAAACAAAATATTAAAAAAAACTTCAGTATGGAGCTTTCTATCCTCCGGTGTACCAACAACTTTTCCGGATCCACCCACGTGGCATTAACATTCAGATTTAAATAACCCTACCTACAGGTTTAATTCAACAAGAAACCTGCAAACAGAATGCATAAAATAAAGCTAAACAGCGATTTACAGATTCAGATCTTAATACTGCACTTTCTCTTTCCATTTGTAATTAACTGAAGCTAATGGTAACAACAGATGAGAGCTGGTTAATATAAACAGTGGGCACTTGAGTCGATAACACTGTAGCACGGTCGTTAACATGAATGTTGGCCTGGAGAGCACACTAGCCACTTGAAATTGTGACAACAGTCGCTTTGGAGATGTTAAAAGTGATTTACGTTTTCAACTGAAAATCAAAAAACATTGCATGTCAAGTTCGCATCACAATTTGGAACAAAAAAACTGAAAGCGTTTAAATTTGACATGAATGAAAGAAGAATGATAAATTAATGTTATGTGCGTACTTTATGGAATCAAATCAGAAAAAATATAGTATTATTTAGTGCTAAAAAGGCACTAAAATTGTTTCACCTACTCACTAAGCACATTTTGAACTTTGATTCCCATAATCTGCGAAATTTGCAGAAACCATTTTGATTATTATTTTAACTGTACTAGCTGCTTTTTAACTATAAATACATATAACCTAAACTTTATATTTTCAGCGTACTACGATGAATCATTGAATCAACGCATGGGATATCGTGGTCACATGCTTTATCGCCGTCAATCTATTTTCATAAACTTGCTGATTCACAGGGTTCAAATTCAACATGTGTTTAAATTTTTGCTTTAATGTATTTTAAGTAAATGAATAGACTGATAGAAAAAATGTCACATGCCTACTTTAATACAACTTAACCATAACCAATGATTACCATGTAACACATCATTAGCAATATTGTGGTGAAGTAACAAACTTTATGTCCTATTTCTATTTTATTTTATACCTACCACTAAGGTGGCAATCTAGCATACGGCGCGCCTGATGGTAAGCGGTTACCGTAGCCTATTGACGCTTGCCTAAATAACATAAGTAATATGTCACTGAATTAGTTTTATAGGCAAGGACTTTTCATAGTGGTTTATCTTCATAGATTTCGTGTTGAAATTTTGTTGAAGCTGTGTGCGTTGGATGCGTGCATAAAATAAAAATAATAAAATAAACTTTCTTTCTTTTCTTTCTTTCTTTCTTTCATAGGGGGACTCCCAAGCATAAGCCTTCGTCATTATTTGTTCGATAAATCAAAGGTAAAATAAAAAAATGTAGAAGCACTTAATGTAGTTTGAACAATGATATCTTTTAAAATTAATTTTATTGGTGATTTTCTTGGATCAAACTGAAACTAACATAAGTACAAACTACACAAAATCGGGAGCTTCTTTTACAGAAGCCTACGTTCTTAGAATACACCATAGTTATAGTTATCAGGCGGCGCCACGACGACAATAAAATAAACCAGTTATACATATTTTAGGCTCATATTATTATGGCAATGCGATGTTCAAAAACACCAAAAATAGATTAATTTTATTACCTACATGTTCCAGATTGAAATATTTAGTTATTACTAGTTAATCACCTAGTTTAAAATGGATAACATAATACAATCCTTATAGATAGGCTTTACTGACTATTTGAAGTGAATTTAAAAATAAGTTTAGCCTTGAAGATATAAAAAAACATTTAAAATTATACACTGCTGTGAAAAATTTGTTTGTAATTTAATAATTTATAGTCAGTAAAAGTTATTTTCTGTCATTATTACCTATACATACATACATACAAAATGAGTTGATTTTTGTTACTATTTATGCTAAGCTACTTTACAGACTAAAAAATATGTATAATTTAATTATAGAACAGTTCTGTATTGTAGTTGAAAATAAACAGAATTTCCTCAATAAGTACATTAAATAATTTATCTATAGGCACTGGGACTACCATTTTCTATACCCATTGTAGGCATAATAAACAATGGTATTTATTAATTATAAATGGTAAAATAAATAATTGATTGAGATTTGACTCAATCACATAATAACAAAATAAATTTGTAATGTACCTATTAGATAAAAAAAAATGGGGTAAGTAGCTACTTTAAATAGAAGGCAAGGATTATAGCTGAAAAGAATGATTACAAACAAGAACAGTCCTGAAAGAAACAATGTTGTTACATACTTATTGCAAATTGAAAAACTTGGCCTCTTATTAACACATTTAGTGAAGACTCTCCAATGAATAATTGAAATAGTAATTTAGGAAGGTTCCCGTTGACCTAAAATACAACATCTCACTCATGTTTTTTCTGTAGTACCTATCTGGTGTATAAAAAAACTGAAGGAACAAACCATGGTCAAGTTAAGGTAAGGGAAGGTTTTGAACCGTGCACTTACTAAAGTATATTTATATATTTCAATAAGAGGAATTACATATTCTAATTGGTAACCCATTAGTGGTAAACCACTGAGGATAGTAATAATATTATTCAGAAAAGTGTTACAAGCCCCCTGAGACATTACATTGAGTAACTATACACATGTTCGGTTAGCATTTGTATTCATAGGTGATTAGGGACAAATTATTTATGCATATTGTAATATGTGTAGATGAGTTAGAATTACTTTCAATAAAAATTATTCCAAGAGATTTATTGAATGTAGTTCATCATAAAACAATAAATATAATCTTCAATTTCATAGGTAATGTTGGTTATGTGTTGCAACAAGTTTAAGATGTAATTTTCCTGGAATCAAATCTATTACTAGCTTACACAGTATCCCAGAAGCATTGTCAACCTTTACCATCAACAGACATATAATTATCAAATAGAATACATCTACAGAAACTAGACCGACTGAAAGCTTGGTTGAAATTCATACAAGGCACCAAATACATGCAGTTATGAATTTAGAATGCAGCCTAACAATTAAAAGATAAACCAGTAAATAAACGATTCGAGGAACTGCAATCGCCTATCGCACGATTATCCTGTTCCTAGTGGTTATCTGATTTGATCGATTTGATGACAAATAAACGAACCGCGACGCTCTAACTCTAAATGCCGGTACGTAAAATAAGTAAACTATACGTAGATAGATACTAACAGTACGTTACGTACATAAGATTAGAACAAAATAAAATATTAGACGTAAAACGTATAGAAATAAGGTAAGATTTATTTATAAAACCAGACTTACCAGCTACAACTGTATCGCTCAAGTCATATTTCACAGGTTTGGGAAACTCTCTCAACTTTCGTCCACTCAATTTTAATTCACCACTTAGATAAGCATCCTCTAGAATTCTCTCTAAAGATTTTGTTAACTGACTATGAATATTATTGTGCCCATTCATATTTACACTCACACACGGCCCTAACACGGCCATATTCTTTTGTAACTGAAAAAGTAAACTGCCTGCACTGCCTGCTTTGCTTTTTTTTGTTATTGTCTTGTCTATAGTTGATTGGAGGCCATTGATACCAATATAACAAAAAAAATGTAGCGAACTTCGTGTAGTATATTTTACTGTAAGAAGTCTATGTTGGGTCTATGGTATTTAACAGGGTTACCGTCTTATTATAAACTAGCCTTCTTCCATGCTTTTCTCGCATTAATATTAGTTAATCAATTATAGTATAATGTCGTACTATCTTAACAAAGCAAAATGTTAAATGAAAATTAGCTGCTTTCACTTTAGCTGTGGCAGTTTGTCAGTAGTATTCTAGTCATAAATTGTAATTTTTTTTTAAATGTGCAGCAACATTGGACCTTGACGTAATCGTGAATTATAAAAATAGAAAAAAAAACGAATTGTCTTAAATTTCGAAATTATAAGTCATGTTAAATGAATATAATGTGTGGACATTAATCTGCAAGAATATACATATAATAGTATGCAAAATATTCTTTTAACACTGGCCTTCGATTCATTTGACTCTAAGCTAGTTAAGAACTGCGATAATCATGGCCGCAGCTAAGGGGATTTATGACCCAGAGTAAATTTGTGGTGTACCTAAGTCTGGCTATGTGGCACTTGGATGTGGAACTTGTAATATACGCTCATCAATTGATTCTTAGAACAATGTTTTTTTTTGTACTTTCTATAGGCTTGTGTTTGACCACAATCTCACCATGGTAAGTAACAATATGGTTAAAGATGGTAAGCACATAAAGCTTCTAGGCTTCTGGAATTATTCACTCTAAGGCATTTATAAAGTTCACCTGCAACGAAAAGTTTAACCTAGAGGTACTTATCCAAAGTAGAAACAACTTATGCTTTCTCATGAGGAACACTGAGAATTAAATAAATACCAGGTCACTATCAGCATTTGTGAAACAAGGAAGGGCATGCAGATTCTGCTGAGGCGCCATGTAGTCAATGCCTAGAGAAAATACTCATCTGGGGAAACATCGGTTACACTCAAATGCAAGCGTGGATCCAGGGTTGTGAGCACAGTGGGCTGGAAATGCCCACAACTCTGATTGAGGTTGATGGGGGGATTTATATCGACCTTAACAATATTATGGGAAGACAATCCACGCATGTTTTGGACCGCGTCATACATTTTGTAAACGTCCCGATTTCATTGTGGAATGTAATGTATCGATCATGAACGAGTCCGTAGTCCGACTCGCACTTAGCCAATTTTCGAGTGACGGTAACCTCAAAAAAGTTTGTGGTCACGTCATGTTGAGGGCTGGATCCGCGCTTGCTCAAATGAAGTAAAATCCTAAATGCCTGTCTCAAGTATTTTTAAAGCTTTATTATTATTTGAGTTAGGTAACCCAAAGTGCACTCTGTCTAAAACACAAAAGTAATTAGAGTATTAACTTTACATCCTTTAATCCCGAGGAGTGTTCAGGTAATTTCACAGAAGATATTTCAAGTCTTCAGTGAAAGTCAGACGGACTTTTTAAAAAGACAATGATTCTTGCTATCATCAAAAAATCCTAATGACACTCTTCAAGTTACAATGCTACCAAACTTAAGAATTAAATTGAACTTCTTTGACTTTGACTAATTTGACAATGACAGACAATTGACGTGAATCACTTGACTGACATTGACATAAGTAAGTAAGTAAGAAGAGTGAAGTGAGTGAGTAAAGAATGATATAACCTAAAAGTTTTGAGTCGATAGATTTCTAAAAATGACTATTTTTAATATAATACGGGCATCAAATATTCTAAAAAATGCTAGCAAATTTCACATTTTACAAATTGAGGTATGTTATTTTATTATGTTTTTTTTCCTTTATAAGTTCGCACATTTTTCGGTGTTTTTTACGTAATTCATGTAAGGTAAGTACGATTATAGTTCTTTCTGAGTATGTACTTAATATAAAGAAATAGTCAAGTAATTTTTTTACTTTAGTCTATTCATTCGATGAGATTCGGTCAGTGGGGGTCAGAAAGTAGTGTTAGAGGCGGTTCGTAACAACAATTTTCAAAGCCCCATGTGCATTAAGTTTCAAATCTTTTCAAATACAAATTTGTCCCTATATCTGTGATCAAAAAAAATTATGTAGAAAATTCCTTTCTCCTGCTCCTAAGGCTAACTCCAACCCAATGTGCTGGCTTAATGCTTATCATCTGGGTTTTCATGATATATGAGACACAAAAAAATAATCATACTTATTATAACATTATATTACTTACAGAAATATTCTTCACATGTAAAATATGCAGAACACAAAGGCCTTGAGAGGATCCGGAACATTGGTATATCAGCTCACATAGACTCAGGCAAAACAACACTCACAGAACGAATATTGTTCTACACTGGCAGGATTGATTCTATGCATGAAGTCAGTATAAGTATCCCAATGTAAAACTATAGTATTCATATTAGAATAATAACTGATAGTTTATATTTGGAACAGGGATAAAATAATTTTTTTGAATAATAATCAATGCATCCTAAAAAAATATAATACAATAAATGCTAAAGTTTGTGTTGATTAGTACTTAGTCTTGCCATAACTTAGCTGAACGGATTTATGTAAAACTTGCATGTAGAGCATACCCTGAAATAATACAGCATACATTTAATTTGGGAATAACATAACCAAGGAATGTATTTTAGTATGGGTATGTACACACAATATGTACTATTGATCTAAGGCTAGTAACTAGATTTACTTACAAGCATATTATGTGTAAAAAATGTTTCATCTAATAACAGGTAAAAGGCAAAGACAATGTTGGTGCTGTTATGGACTCAATGGAACTGGAACGTCAAAGAGGCATCACAATTCAATCAGCGGCTACTTACACAATATGGAAAGAACACAACATCAATATAATTGATACTCCAGGCCATGTAGATTTCACCGTTGAAGTTGAAAGAGCTTTGAGAGTATTAGATGGTGCGGTACTAGTATTATGTGCAGTGGGTGGTGTTCAGAGCCAAACATTGACGGTCAATCGTCAGATGAAGAGATACAGTGTACCGTGTTTGGCGTTTATAAATAAATTGGACAGATTAGGTTCAAATCCAAACAGGTGAGAATAAAAATTTAATAAACACTTTTTTGTCAGAAGGCTGGCGAGCTTGAACATTAGCAATACCAGGGAGATTGCCGATGCGTTGCCGACCTTTATAAAGCGTAAAAGGCGACTGGTTCTCAAGTGCAACTGCCAGAATACCAGTTTTGATGGTGGTAGCCAGCCAGCCAGGCAGGTACTACAAAGTACCCAACTACTATGCTATGGTTTCCTCACGATGTTTTCCTTCACCAAAAGCTTATTGTAGGATTCAAACCACAACCTTCACTTCGGCTACCGACGTCACTTGGTACCACTGAACTATTATCGCCTTGTAAAATCGTAATCCTGCAACTTAATTATTATTTTCTTTTACTGCATTTCAGAGTACTTAAACAAATGCGTTCAAAAATGAACCACAATGCTGCTTTTATTCACTTACCCATTGGCTTAGAAAAGGAATGCCAAGGGATTTTAGACCTTATCGAAGAGAGAGCTATTTACTTTGACGGCGACTATGGGGAAAAGATTCGGTATGGTGAAGTACCTCAAGACAGGAGAACAGAAGTTAAGGAGAAGAGGCATGAATTGATTGAGCATTTGTCTAATGTTGATGAGGTTTTAGGTAGGATCTTATATACCCAAAATATACTAATAAACCTACCTAATTATATAAAATTACCCATATAAAACTACTGGCTTCCGCCCTGCGGTTTCACCCGCGTTCCCAAGGGATCTTATGTTTTCCTGGGATGAAAAGTAGCCTATATATAGCCTTCCTCGATTAATGGGCTATCCAACACTAAAATAATTTTTCAATTCGAATCAGTAGTTCCCGAGATTAGCTCGTTCAACTAAACAAACAAACCCTTCAGCTTTAATATTAGTATAGATTAAATCCCTGAAATAGTTCTATGCTGATTAAAAGGTTAATCAATAGGAGACTTATTAAACATTTTTTTAGCTTTACACCATTAATTTTTCGTATCCCAATTTCAACCATATAACAAAAGAGTTATGATATAGTTTCAATTTTGATATAATTTATTTGGTCATAACTATGCTTTTATGCGTATTGATAATTTTATATTTTAATTTCAGGTGAACTTTTCCTCGAAGAAAAAACGCCTACAGTCACAGATGTAAAGAATGCCGTTCGTAGAGCGACTCTCAAACGTACGTTCACACCTGTTCTTCTTGGTACTGCTTTAAAAAACAAAGGTGTCCAGCCATTATTAGATGCCGTATTAGATTACCTACCCCATCCTGGAGAAGTGGAGAATACAGCTTTGTTAAATGAAAGTAAAGATGGAGAATCTCAAACAATATTGTTGGATCCGGCAAGAAATGATAAGAATCCATTTGTAGGATTAGCATTTAAGTTAGAAGTCAGTAAATTTGGACAGTTGACATACTTGAGGTGTTACCAGGGAATGTTGAAGAGAGGTGATAATATATTCAATGCTAGGACTGGGAAGAAGGTAAGGTTTTTTCAAATTAGTTCAATGCGCAAAGTACCTTATATTCATTAGAACAAAATTGTTATATTTATAACTAGCTTCCGCCCCGCGATTTCTTCCGCGTTCCCGAGGGATCTTATGTTTTCCCGGGATAAAAAGTAGCCTATATATAGCCTTCCTCAATAAATGGGCTATCCAACACTAAAATAATTTTTCAATTCCAACCATAAGTTTCTGAGATTCTATTCAGTAACTATTAACTAAAATAATTAAATTCACAAATTGTATATCCAGGTAAAAATCTCCCGCCTAGTCCGAATGCACAGTAACAACATGGAAGAAGTAAGCGAAGTATTAGCCGGCGATATATTCGCATTGTTCGGAGTAGATTGCGCGTCCGGTGATACGTTTGTAAACGATGGCAAACTACACTTGTCGTTGGAATCTATACATGTGCCAGACCCAGTTGTGTCAATGTCGATCAAACCAAAGAATAATAAGGACAGGGATAATTTTTCAAAGGCTGTTGCTAGGTGAGTGGATTTTTTTAGACGAATATAGACTTTATTCCGTTAGCAATGAAGCTGTTAATCCATACAGAACCAGTAAATTACTGATTGTGAGAAGAATATAATATATATATTTTTTATTATGCTACGCGAAAGAAACTACTACATTATGCAATATCCAACCAGATCCTACTATGAAATAAGATTCAAAATAGTAAAACTCATAATATTTTAAACAAAAAAGTACCTATATATATATAGTTACATATAAATATAGTTTCCATGTCTTTTTTTAAATTATTTTCTAAGTACCTAATATTGTCAGGTTCACAAAAGAAGACCCGACATTCCAATTCCGTTACGACGGCGACAACAAAGAGACAATTGTCTCTGGTATGGGAGAGCTGCATCTTGAGATCTACGCTCAAAGGATGGAGAGGGAGTACAACTGTCCCGTTGACTTGGGAAAGCCGAAGGTAGCTTTCAGGTAAGCAATTTAGCCAAGTTACTGGTCATAAACGCTTTATCCTGAACTTTATTTTAAAAAGTAATTACGAATCATCAAACTCCAGTTGTACAACTAAAGGCTCGAAACCACTTGTTCTCAACCTGCATTACGTCAAAATGATATCTCTTTTCATCCCATATGTTGGTCTCTTTCTGGCTCATGGATGGATATGACCTGTTAAAACTTACTCAATGGCCTTATATAAATAAAACAGTTTATGTCAGGGATCCCCAAACTATTTTGGGCAAGAGACCCATTTTCCTAAATGAACTGATACCTCAGACCTCCATAGTCAAATTACTTTAAAAATCGTATCTCTAGTTTTTTTCCTATTGATACAATATACTTACCAATTGAGAAACTTTGCGGTTGGTAAAGTTGACATAATTTTCTCATCAAAAATTTACAAAATAAATAGTTCAGTAAAAATCAAGTGAAAGTTTTAAATAAGAACTTGTCAATAGGGGTCGATTTTAGACCACTTTGGGAATCCCTGGTTTATATTGATATGTATGGGTATTCAAGATATTTAAAAACAAGATTTCAAGATTTTTGACACAAATGTTACAAATTATAAAAAAGACGTATTAAAGTGAAAACAATTTAGGCGGCCTTATTGCTGAACCTATTTAAATTAATTATACTTAATCAAATTGAATTATTTAATTTAAGGGAAACAATGATGTTACCGTGTTCATTCGACTACCTCCACAAGAAGCAGTCCGGTGGAGCCGGCCAGTTCGCGCGAGTCAACGGCGTCATGGAGCCTCTGCCGCCGGATCAGAATACTAGTGAGTGGATTGCCTATTTGTCTTACTAATTATATTATTATGAATTTAATTAAATCTCGAGATGTCTTTTTACTTGTTTGACCACAATGTCACGATGGTAATATATGTTGTGGCCGAAGGTGGTAAGAGCACAAAGCCTAGAAGGAATTGGCTCTCAAGTGCAGCTGACGGATCACATATGCTTGTGGAGAGTGGTAGCAAGCCAGACGGGTACTATACTTATACCCGCTATGTTTTCCTCACGAAGTTTTCCTACACTTCACCGTAGAGTCAAAACTCACTGTAAGGCGAATCCTAGTCATGACTTGCTTTAAACTATTCATCCATGTGATAAAATTGATATCAGAAGAAGAAAAAAAAACCTTGTATTAAAATATTCGCGATTCATTGTTTAGTTTGTTGTTTTTACTTCCCTTAATTTTTTCCGTATCACAACGCCTGTCAAAGTATATTTTCCCAGATTACTGGAAGTCATACTGTCTCAGCAAATAAATAAAATATAGCAAAAACTTGTTTTATTTTCCAGCTCTAGAATTCGTCGACGAAACAGTAGGCACGAATATACCAAAGCAATTCGTGCCCGGTGTAGAGAGAGGCTTCATCGACACCTGTCAGAAAGGCTACCTCTCCGGCCACAAGATATCTGGCGTCAAGTTCAGGTTGCAGGACGGTGCTCACCATATTGTGGATTCCAGTGAATTGGCATTCTTCTTAGCTGCTAAGGGGGCTGTTAAAGATGGTAATTTGTTTTAATATTTTTGCGCAAAAAAGGTTAACTGTATGCGTATACGCAGGATAAAAGCTACGTATCTTCCTTACACACCCAGCTGTCACTCTTTAAATCAGTTTTCGCCTCGCGAGTCTCTGTAGTTTACTCGAGATAAAAGAAATTACGACTTGATTAAGTTACAAACACATAAACTATATAAATATATAATACTAGCTGTCACCCGCGGTTTCACACGCTTTCCCGAGATGACATGTACCTAATATGTCCTATTCCAAGACCTAGTAAGTATATACCAAATTTCATAAAAAACCGTCCAGCCGTTACGGAGCTGCGTGTTAACAAACACACACAAACATTCGCATTTATAAAATTAGTATGGTTAGTATGATTAATGTACTGTGGTGTTTGACTGTCAATAAAACGATACGATTATTAATTGAACCATCTGAATTCAATATTCTGATAGACAGTTTTTGTAACGTATACGCTCCGATACCATTCATCCGATAGCGATGAAACTTTGGTGAGTTGTTGTGCGCACGCTTGCAACGGTTTCTGACAATAAAAAATACCAAATGTACCAAGTATCACCAAATATTCCTTTCCAGTATTCGACGAAGGTGCATGGCAGATCCTAGAACCTGTGATGTTCGTTGAAGTTGTATTACCTGATGAGTTCCACGGTATAGTAATAGGGCAGTTGAATAAACGTGGTGGCATTATCACAGGCACAGAAGGCTCCGAGGGCTGGACCACGATATACGCTGAAGTACCCTTGAACAATATGTTTGGGTATGCTGGAGAGCTTAGGTAAGTTTTAGATCTCTTAATATTACTAGCTTTCCGCCCTACGCGGTTTCACCCGCGATCTCATATTTTAAATCAAAAGGGGGTTAGGGGTTGATTTTCGAAAAAATATTTCATTGGTGTACTATTACTAGGGTTACTCTACGTTATAAAAGAAACATACCTTGAAAATTTCGTGTTTCTAGGAGCAGCAGTTTAGGCTATGAGTTGATTATCACCTATCAGTCAGTCAGTCAGTCCATCAGTCGAGATTTCTTATATAATAAAATAAATAATATAAAATACTAGATTTTGTTTGTTTCGTAAATTTTATTGTGACGGTTTTTTCTTAAGGTGACGCCGCGTTAAGCTTAAAAATCTAAAATTCAACGTGCTGCGTCCCGCTCCCTACTATAGCGACCTCTCATAGAAAACCCGCGTAAACGGAATGGGCGTATTCGACAAAATGGTTTTTATTGTTTAATTTTAAAACTACAAATATATTTCATAAAACCTGTGTACAATTTATAGTATCAGTTTCAATTAATTTTGGAACCTCAAATCGATCCTCTATGTCTGTAAAATTGGAATCTCTTATTTTAAAGAGGTCTTTTTGAATAATTATTTTGTGTTATAAAAGTTAACCAATCGTGTTATGCAACGTACAAAATAAAGTCAAAGACATGATGAATTCTTACAATAAATTTCAGTTCGTTCGCTTCAGTCATTGTTGAGAAAAATCGGAATCCTTGCTTTTGCACGGTGGTAGGGTACTTTGTAGTACCCGCCTGGCTGACTACCATCCTCAAGTTGAAAATCTGTCGGCAAACACCTATTGGTGTGTTCCGGCAGCTGCACTTGAGGGCCAGATCCTTCTAGGCTTTGTGTGCTTACCACCTTCGGCCACATCATCACCTACCATAGTGAGATTGTGGTCAAACACAAGCCTATACAAAGTAAAAAAAAAAACCAAAATCTTCAAGGCGTCGCCTTAAATTATGAAACACTAGCTGTCCCCCGCGGTTTCACCCGCGTTCCTTAGAAAAAAAATAGCCCATATCCTTTTCCGTACCATAGGCTATCTGCGTACCAAATTTCATGCCGATCGGTTCATCGGTTTAGGCGTGAAAAGGTAACAAACAAACTATATCACATTCGTATTTATAATATTAAAAGTTAGGATTAATTTTGCGATATAAAGATGCAAGATGGTGATATCGAAAATGTCTATAATATATGAAGATAAGCTGAGATAAATTAAATCTGTAGAAGTAAAGTTAATATATGGAAGACAGAACCTTCAGTAGGATCAATACTTACTTTGAAGTTGCGGTCACTTATATAAAACTAAAAAAAAAACAATAATTAAAAAATAAATAGTTGTTGTTTCTGACAAGACGTCTATATTAAATTCCAGATCAATGACACAAGGTAAAGGTGAGTTCAGCATGGAATACAGCAGATACTCCCCCTGCCTCCCCGATGTCCAAGAACAGCTGATTAGGAAATACCAAGAGGAAATGGGTATATTACCCGATAAGAAGAAAACGAAAAATTAACCGCCTCATAATTATATTTTAGAATAATTTATTTTATTGTTATTTTATTTAAGGTTAATTCCTTTAGTTTATAAAGTTATTAAATTAACTATTTGTAATTTTGAGTTTGATTTAAATAAGTCCAGCTTTCACCCCGCGCATTTCCGTGGTATCTTGTCTTTTCGGGATAAGAATTAGCCATTGTTTTATTCCAAGATATTATCTATCTGTGTGCCAATTTTATCCACATCCATTCAGTCAACATTTGCGGATATGAGTGGTAATTAACAAACATAGACACATACAAACTTTAATTGATATTAGTAGGATATTATAGTAGGATTATTTACTGAGAATTTTGAGATTCTTAGGATATGGGTAAGTAGATAAACCAGTAGTTCAACCTAAACCATGATTTTTTTTCAATAATATATCATAATTTGTTTGAAAATGTTCGGTCATGACGTTATTATACAATCTAGACCTAAATTAATGGCTATTGCTGCGCTGTCATAAATAATCGTAAAATCATATTATTTCTTATATCTGTATTTATAATTAACTACTTTATAATTAACCGCGGTTTCACCCGCGGTCCCGAGTGCTCCGATCGCCACCAAACCTTACAGGGCTACCCGCGGGACTAATATGGAGATTGTCTGTCGAGTAGGTATTGAAATTTTGTATGGAACAGCTGATAATTTTTTCATGATTTCACAGTTAGTCCTATAATAAAAGTTGTTTATTTTGATGAGTACTTCCACCCCTGCAAGTATTGCCAGTGACTAAAAAGTCACCCAGTATAGATTTTCAATGACTCAAAGTCAACGTCAAAGCCATTTATTCAGTTTAGGCCCTAAGAGGGCACTTATGAACGTCGAAACTACTGAAGTTACCACCGATTCGGAAGTCGCCTTCAACTGAGAAGAACCGGCAAGAAACTCAGCAAGGTTACATTTTTACTAACCTAACTGCTTTGTGAAACTGGTGATTTGAATTGAATGGGACCGTGAAAGCATTCAGATCTTTATTTGCCAGAATATAGTTAAGTAGTACCTTTAGCTTTCTATATTTAAGTTTCATTATATACAACCTTTCAGTCTTGCAAATATTAGAATAGAATCGCTGAGGAAGACTATTATTATAAGATGAACTTTTATGAAAGAATTTCCACTACCCGACGATAGATAGCATTAACTTGGTATGTATGTGTGGAATGTATCTGAGTATGTGGATTATATTGTTGTAGCTACTCGTTAATAGGTGGCGACTGCATTCAATATTTGCTGAAAACTGTTATGGCTATGGCAATTTACCATTTTGTTTTGTTTTTTATTATGTAAGTATAAGTGCTTAACGTGACGCCGCGTTAAGCATAAAAATCTGAAATTCAACGTGCTGCGTCCCTACTATAGCGACCTCTCATAGAAAACCCGCGTAAACGGAACGGGCGTATGCGACAAAATGGTTTTTATTGTTTAATTTAAAAACTACAAATATATTTCATAAAACCTAAGTATAATTTATAGTATCAGTTTCAATTAATATATGTAGAAATTTTGGAACATCAAATCGAGTAAAAGTGGAATCTCTTATTTTAAAGAGGTCTTTTTGATTAATTATTTTGTGTTATAAAAGTTAACCAATCGTGTTATACAACGTACAAAATAAAGTCAAAGACATGATGAATTCATACAATAAATTTCAGTTCGTTCGCTTCAGTCATTGTTGAGAAAAATCGGAATCCTTGCAACCAAAATCTTCAAGGCGTCGCCTTAATCTTGTGACTTACCATGGTGATATTGTGATATGTTCCTAGTGTCACTTTCAATTTGATTTTATTTTTTGGTATCCAGGCAGGCGGACCTACTACAAAGTAGGTACCCTACCACCGTACCTACTATGGTTTCATCGCGATGTTTACCGACACCGAAAGCTCAAGCACATTGTAGCATTCGAACCTACGACTTTCGTCTCTCATCTCTATGAAATCATGGTAATATAAGATTCTAAAATCCTCTACAGCTTCAATATTATCCTACAATAAGGGTTAGGTATAATATCCAAATAATTATTGTTATTAATAGGTAGGATATAGGATAAATTATAAACAGCGACAATCACTAACTGGTAAATTTGCTCTTTATGAGTGCCTCCTAGGGCCTATACTGAATAAATATGGCATGACTTTGACTTGACTTTAAAATGTTGTGACAATCGCCTGCTTCCAAATTAAAGTAGGTATGTAATTAAAAATATAATTACATTTATAAAAACCCATTTATTCATAACACTCCACAAATATGTCCAAAAACGATACAAATTCGCAACAACCATATCCCGGTACAAACAATAATTGTTTTTCTTATTCTATAACAGTTACTTATTTAACGTAGGTAACTATAAGAATAGAACATACATTAAAATACATTACTGCTACGACTAACTTAGAATTATTAGGTATAGCAAATGTACAATTCCGACACCGGCGACAGCGACCGACCGACCGCAGCTGCGGGCAGCAGAAAATGTGTAGGAACCACTAGTGTCACTTGCAGGCAGCGACAGCTGTTTCTATGAGGCCACTGCCGCCTGCAGCTGTGGTCGGTTGCAGCCGCCAGTGTCGGAATTCTATCTTAAAAAGTGTACTTTTAAAAATGCCTAATGCCTCGTATAAAGTAAGGGTACAAATGTTATAAAGGTCAAAGACCAAACATGCCTAAATTATGTCTGTATTATATCCCGAACTATGTGGTACGTATCGCCCAGTCTCAGTTTGACATTCCTGTCTATCGGTTTACTACATTAATTTAATACTGAATGTACCAACCTGTACAGATCAATAACTAATATACTTAACTAAATTTGAAAGTTTGAAAAAAATAACTTTACAGCCTACTGTAAAGTTATTTTTGTATTGAAATGAGCCAGACTGATTCAAGAGTATAGTTACTCTAATAGGCTCATTTCAGTAATAAGTACCTACCTAGTCATTGTTGAGAGTAGCCGAGTTTAATAACGTTCCTTTTATAATATAACGTAAGCTCTATAACTTAGTAAATTATAATGTTAGTAATTCCAAAAAACTAAATAACAGAAAATAAAATTATTATTTGAATTACTAAAATGACTTATAAGATAATGCATAGTTATACTGATTTAAACAAAGTTTAAGTGCACTCTAGACTACTTATCGTATTCTAATGTGAATTAATTGGAAAAAGTTAATACTCTACCTATATTAATTTTCCTAATAATTTACTGGCATAAATATGTACAAAATCAAATAAAACTGGCAAAATAATTACATCTCTTTGGCTATATCATATAAAACAATTACAAATCTAAAATCTAGTGGTGTTATGCTATTGGCACTTCGTTTAGTTTATCGCTCCTAAAAAGTAAAACTAATCTATGGTAATCTACAGCTATTATAGTTTCTGATGAAGATTTAAGAATTTCCTGAAAAAAAAAATGATTAAAATAGTATTTAAATATGCAATAATTTGTCTTATTTACTTATTATGCAGACCCATGATTTTATCCCTTTGCAAGTCCTTTAGTCCACCCAGTCTTCATCCACTCTAGATTTTTCTGTGTTTGTGTCATGTTTGTGACTGTACAGTGTAGGTACAAAACAAACAAACACGAGCTCAAGTAAAAACAGCTCTTTTTCATTCTCATATTGATAATTGCTATCCAAATTATTATAAAATCAATCTTTATATAACCGTATGCTTGTCTTTACTACCTATCTACGGATTTAAAATTCTGACATACGAGGTAAAATGGTCTGTAGATAAAAGTATCAAATACTTCGCTGAAACAAGATCCTTATAGATAAAATGTTACTCTTGCTAAGAATTTTCTGTTTATTTTGATACTGTGATTTGAATAAAAGAATAAATACTGTGATTGAAATAAGTTTTCATCATCATCATCATCATCTCAGCCGCAAGACATTCAGCAGTGGAAATAAGCTTTACAAGGCTTAAATAAAAATAATCATACGTAATTTGAAGTGATCAAAAGAGTTTGTTCAATGGATTCGTGTCAATGATTATGCCTTTTACCGCAATAAAAAATAATTAATTAAATATAAAATTATACTTATTGAGCACATGGCAAATAATTTAATTCAATTACACTTAGGTACGGTTTACGATTACAATAGGTACTTACATTAAGTTTTTAATAATATAAAAAATATTAATACATCCTATATGTGGCTTAGAAATTATTATTTTTAAATTTTACACACTTTGTGCCAATTATCATTTTCTAATAAAATTAAATTTAACATATTAAAAAATTATTTTCATGATTAAAAATATGATAGAAATAGAACCTATATATTCCTTAACGAAATTCAAGATTTTTATCAATCGAAAACATTTCTTTACATTGAGAGACTCTTCAATGTTTTAGTCAAATTTAATATATCACCTTCCATATAAAGAGCAATTTTTAATTCACCTGCAGTGCTTAATAAGGGGTAGAAGTACTCATCAATATGAACAACTTTTACTTATCGCGAAAAATAAACGTACACTTTGATCGTGCAATATTGATCTCTTGTAAATAAATCTTGAATTTTAGGTTTCATTGAAGTTGTTCATATTGATGAGTATTTCGACCCACAATAACAATATAAAAAACAATTGACGACAGAAATAAATGTTGAGAAATTTTAATATAAATAATAATAACTAAATGAGAATTTAAAAGATTAGACCGATGTTTCTGCAGATGTACTATTTTTTCTAGAGTCACTCTTTCTAACACCACTCCATGACTCCTTTCGCCTTACGATATCACTCTGAAAATTAGTCAGAGGACGAAATGTCATACACAAATTTATTATTTCCGTGGACATGTAAATTTAACAAAAGAATATTACTCAATAAAGCATGCTTATTTATAATTAAATATAAATGGGTAATCATGCAAAGGATACATAATATTAATTTTAAGTTATACACGAATTAAAAAATAATTATAAAGGTGCAGTAAGGGAAAAACAACATATAAAGCATTCGATTTATAGGATAAAAAGTGAATATGCTTAAAACAATATTGAATATATTTGATCTCAAATATTTTATAATGACTATGTTTAAAACAGAAATACAAATTCATCAGATAGGTAATTCCTTCCTATGATCAGGAATAAATATTCTATGAAACTATCATTAACACTGACAAAAAGGAACAAAACACTACGTAGACATACAAGATCATTTGTAATGGAAGTACATAATACTAAGGTCATCTATGTGGATCTAAACAAATCTACTCACATCATAAGGATCACCGCTCTATTGGTAGTTCTCTATTTACATTCATAAATTACGACAGTTAGGTACCTAATAAGAAAACACACAAAAAGTAAGTGTATAATAATACAGGTGGGATATTTAAAACATCTAATTTTTGGAAAAATTTCATCATCATATTTATAGATACTTAATTTGCACATTACATCATCGATTGTTGAAAAATGTTAGCTGATGATGAAATCTATAAAAAAGATTTCTATAATAGTATTTTTGAAACGTGCTACTTCTATAGGGCTTGCTTTACGTCATGCACGTTGTTTGTAGGTATCATGCCGTGCTGTCCTCCTGGAGTTATAATATATGAGGTCAACGCATGCGCAGTGTTTAGAACTTGGTGTCATTGACGCACACCTTCATTGTTGGGTCGTCTTCCTCAACCTCATCCATTGTTGACAGTCGCCTTTCAATTTCGGTTTGTGCGTTTTTGGATATTAGTTTCTTGTGTTTGTTGCTGCAAAATTTTAACTTGTATGTGAGTCTGAGAGCTTTGTTTATTATTTATTCAAGTAAGATATATCCACTTTTTATTTTTTTAAGAACTTACTTCTTCTTCCCAGCTTTAGGTTTAAAATCCTTTCCATCACTCCGGTTCTTTGCAATATTACTGTTGTTTACTTGCTTCCAAATCCCAGTTTTGTTGACTTCCTCTGATATATTAATTGATTTCAAGGGTATGTTCATTATATTTCCATTGATTAAAGGAATTTGTAGATTTTCTTCGTAAGCTGGTGGATTGCTCTTGTGGGCTTCCTACAACGGGAAAGCCTAAGAAACTATTTTTTAAATTAAGCAATATAAAAAAATAGCGTAAAAAGTTATCAAAAGGTGTCAGAAAAACCATTTAACTACTTACCATTATTCGTGAAAAGGTAGAGTGTGTAAAAAATAAGTGGACAAGGAAATAAAATGCAATGGCAAAAATAAAATGCGACCGTATCAACATAACACTTGAGTTTATTTAGTAGAACAGTGACTTACATGAACAACAAAAAATAGACACTACTCATAAATGGTAGGATGACAAAGGAAACTAAAATGATTTGTCGAAAATGTTACAAATTAGTTTCGACGGCAAAGGCGTAATATTTTTGCATGCCATCCCACCTCATCTCCTAGCTCTTGTAATTCGTCTTCATTTCTTTTCGTCATCTCTGGCATAACATCATCGAGTATCTTCATTTCTCTACGAGTGAAGAATAAGTCCAGAGCCTTTCTTATGCCAATCATCACGACTAACATCAATGGAAAAAGAATAGATGTTGACGAAAATGATTTTATTACCCACAGACAGACAAGGCAAGTTAACTGGATAGCAGTAAATATGTGGACTCTACGAATTGGTACCTAGAAAGAAGAACATAATTTAATGACATCATAGACGATTTCCCTATAGCTTTTTATATCGTTAATATTACCTGTCTCAAGAACATATGATCAGGTTGATATTTCTGAGGCATGAACATTATCAGTATCCTATCAAAGAATTGAAGCCCTTTCAAAGATGCAACTCCCATATAAAGAAATACTCCAAATAATACTGGCATTGGTATATGACTGAGAACAGGAGTCAACACTACTGAGCAACCTATGGTTAAGAATATCAGGATATGTGTCACTCTCTGTTCTCTTACTCCTAGGAATCGTGGCTTTTCTCCTGGAGCAGCACATTCTGATTCAACCTTCAAAGAGTTCACATGATTGATACTTAATACAGTAGCAGCTACAAACCACGGTAGACCCATAACGGAACATATTTGTATCAGTATAGCAAGAACAAACAAATCCAAATGATATCCACATCCTTTCTTCAGTTTGTTCTCTTTTCTATTTACTATAACAGCCGTGATCTGCTGATCCATAAATATCAGTATAGTTCCCAATAATGCTGGTAATATAGCCACTAATGCGGACCATATAGGATTTCCATTGAATGGAGTTATAACCCAGTTCCTGGTTGGAAGTGTGGGCTTGAACTCTGAAGGTACTTCCAACTTTGGAGTTTTTACTCCAACTTTGTAATCAAGGAAGGACATCGACAGTATAGCGATGATTACAGAAAAGTCACTTATGATTTGTCTGATCTGAAAATTAATAAATAATATAGATGAATTTAACAAATAATAGATCAATCAACCAAACTAATTTGTGCATAATTTTTACCTTAGATGGAAAGAATAGAGAGTTCTTGAAGTCTTTCAGAATTATTGATATTGTAAATGTTCCCAAGAAAAGTATGATGGACATTAAGAAAACATCTGGTACGTAAACCTTTGTATCACATCCTCCGCCTGCTAAAGTGCCATTGTAAAACTGAAAACATAAATTAAAATAGAATGTCAGAAACATTATTTCATTAATACTACATAGACAGCTATATGGTGCAATGATGTGACGCATTCAATATTATAAAAGCACACCTAATGCAATTAGTGAGATACCTGACAAGACTCCTTATCCACTGATGTCCAATTAAATTGCTCCGGTACTTTCGAGTAATTGCTCGGCAAACAATAACACTCATAATTGAGCACTTCATCAGGGCGCGTCTTTAGGGGAAACTTCTTTCCAATAGATATAACATTTTCCACCGCCTACGATGAAGAATAACAATATTAAATGGGTACTTATACAATGGAACTAGTAATTAATGTTCTGTCTAAGTTAATACCTTGTATATAAATATAAAAGCGATGAGAGTAGCAAAGTTTTCTTCTGTAAATCTCGTTATATAGCAAACTAATGCGCTTGCATCGATTGCCACCAGTATAACCAATATTAAAGTAATCCATGTTCCAATACAAAATCTGAATGACATGTAATTCCATCCAACTTGTCTACAAAATTCAAATACAATAGTTTCAAATACTAAGACCGGCCCGGTTGAACCTAAAATTGTTAAAGGTTGCCCCGAGAAAAATCCATACCCCATACCACATACAAAACCAGATATTAATGATTCCATTGCAGCCATGTTTTTTCCAGTAGCTTCTCCTAATAGCCCTCCAAATGTAATAATAGGAGATAAACAGGCAAAATATAAAAATATCCACGATGCAATACATTGAAGAGCTAGTGCATCTTTAAAGTCTGACCAATACCATGGTATTTTCCTTTTAAGATCATTAATCAAACCTCCAAATAATTTGCCACTTCGAGCGAGCCCTGACTCTTCTCTTTGTCTTTGTTCCTCTTCTTCTTCGTCAAATTCCTCCTTTTGAGAGTTATCATTTGGTCTTTTGCGAGGATCCTGAGAAGGAATAGCTGCTGGTGGTTCTATACGTATAGCTGGATCCCATTCTCCAGGTGGCAAGACCGTAACAGCATCTAGAAATTCATCTATTCCAGCTAAGAGATGGTCTCTTTTCTTAGCTCGATAAGCAACTTCATGAAATATCTCATCAGACATTAATGTTGCCATTGCTCTACCAATTTCATGGAAACTAGAGTTACTGTTTGGTGGCCCGAGTAAAACAAACATGAATCGTGTTGGTACTGGCACTTCAGTTAAGTCACCCATTATGGTGCCCGTTTTAAGTCTGACAAAGGCTGATAGAGTTTTTTCAAGGAAATCTACTTCACCGACCAAAATGTTGGAAGCTTCAGCACCTGGAGGTATTTTTCTCATGAAGTGTGTATTACATTTGTGGTTAATATCGCCATTCATAGGTAGATCACCAGAGCTATGATTGTGATGCATTGATATACTACTTGGGCTTTTAACCATTCCCTCATCTTGAACGGCACCTGAAAATGATTGTATTTGAAATATATTAAAAGAACTACATAAAATGCTCGTTTGTTATAAAGCAGTTTTTAATATGCACACAAATTGTAAACCAAGCTATATTAGTATGTTGAAAAATAATAAAATATATGAGTAATTTATTGTCTCAAATTCCCTAAACAAGAATGTTTACTCATTGAGTAAGATTAAAAAGCATGAGCATAAGCTGAAATGTAAGCGGTTAACACTGTTGACAAGGATATAAGCGGTCAGCTTTAAAATGATAACATGGAAATGACAAAACTTGGTTGAAATTTTGAAATCATAAAAAGTGAAGAATAAACACTGATCAGGATAAGCGGTTACCCGCGCTAGGGAGGCCTAGGAAACGACTGAATTCCCCTTTGTGAGAATGTCCACTGGTTGTACCGCCTTCTTCCACTGTAATACAATTGTGAACTGGTTATAAGGATCTATGGATAAAAAATATTATTTCAGTGTTATAATACTAGCAAATTACTCCCAAAACCACACAAATATGTACAATAGTAAAAATGTGTATTTGTGCTTGTGCTCTTAGGTGAGTGCCAGTCAAAGAGCGTGAGTTTAGTGAGCAGAAATGCACACATATGTTACCGATTCCCACATTTGGCTAACCTGGCACTGCTAGGTAAGAGCCTCTGGTGTCAGATGCTTGAAGGAGAGCTGTGTGAGGAGACGAGCTTGACCCTCGACAACTTCTCGAACTAGAGCGTCGAGAGCTACCTTCCTGAAAATCTGATAGGATGACGCCACATCCATGTAATCTATGTCATCAAATTTAAGAAATACTTTTTTTTACTGAAAATTTAAAATAACTTAACTCACTTTTGCATGAAGAGTGATTGCGTCCAATATCAGCCAGTGACCGGATCAATGGTAACCGGGACATATTATTATGGTTTCGCCGTTCGTGTTGGTGTCTGTGCCTCCTCAATAACGCATCTTTAACCTTTTCTCTGCTGTCATATCCTAAAGAACCGTCTGCTACCATATTATCCAATACGTTATCCGCAACTTGTTCTAAAGAGCTTGCTTCCATGTCGAGAATTACTGATCCGTTAAGAATTAGACTTCGCAGTTCAAAAAGTGAATGTAGAGATAGTGTAGCAACATGTGGTTTTGACCATCGATTGCCACCTTCTTCAACATCTTCCTCGAATTTGATCCATCTTGCTGTTTCTTTCCATTCAAGTTCATCTCCATCTTTAACAAGCTCTTCCATTTCAGAAAATAGTGGATGAGATTCAAGAGTGCTATCGTTGACATCTTCGCCAAGTATGAATTGCACCCTTTGAGCTGGTGGCGTTACTGAAATTAATTTAGATTAGTTATTAAGCTGATATAAAACGTTTATGCAATTCTTGAAATCACGATTGGAAATAAAAAATAAGGAATCCTAAAAGAAAATGACTACAGATAACAAATATGAGGAAGTTTGTTTGCTGAAAATAATTACAAAGCTAAAGTAACTAAGCATCATGCGAATGGAGTAAGTTGGTTCTTGAATATTTCCCAAATCAATGTTAAGGTTTCTTAAAAAACCATGCATTTAGTTGTATGAGAGATAATGATTTATGGAATTAAGGTCAAAATCATAAGAAAATCGAATCCAAGAGGATGGGCTTCTAATGTTTGCCTTACATGTTTCTCCATCATCCGTAACGCTCAGTCTTCTAACTCGTGCCATTAATGGTGGTCCTAAGGATTATAATCTCGCTTAGAAATAATATATGCCTAAATAGATCTATTGTAACATTTTCCTTTGCCTAAGTTATAATAAGGTGTTATTCAATCAGTGTCAAAGTTTTTTCCATTACATTCACTTTACTAGTAAATTATCTTTTGCTTCAAAGTCTAACGAACCGCCTTGTGTTTGTATCAACGGGGTTAATTTCGTTATTCAGTAATTTTCTATATGAACGAGAAAATTGTTTTATGATTCGTTTACATCAATGAAACTGTTTCTATATATATTTTTGTTGTATTTAATTATCTTTTATTTAGTAGGTATATATTCAATGAATAAGTTAGCTGCGTAGCTAAGTATTACCATCTTTAAATAAGGCTAACAATATTTTATAAAATATAATTAAAAATGAATAATGAAAATATTATAAAAATATCAATCTTGATGATTCACTTATGAATTAAAAATTAGTTGTTTTTACGTGCTATTTTAATAGTTATTTTACAGAGAGGTACCATTCCTAATAACAACTAGTATTTAGTGCCTATTCAAAATAGAGACAGGTCTTAATTAGTTACATTAGTAATAGGAGTTCATGAATAGTTCTAAATTAGAAGTTTAGTTAAAAGGTACCTACTCTGTTATTAATAGCCCCTCGGTTCTCGAAAGTGGGAATATAAGTTACTCTAGTTCAACGTTGAATACCTAGTTATTTCGCCAATTTAGGTTAATTAAGCTTCTAAAACACATGATTTCCATTTCACAAAACCGACTAAAACGATTCATTATGATAAAACACCTTATATCTTAATAGAGGTAGTAATTTTTTTCCATAACCAAGGCTGCAGTTCTTATGTGCCTGAGTAGTAAAATATGACAGAGCAATGGGTGTAAACAAATTTTGCGACCATTCTAATTGACTCTGACAACTCTATTCGAAAGTAATCTTCCAAACGAAAAATACGTAGTTTTAAATGGCACACGTGTATTTCTGGCATATACATATAGTATAGCATTATATTATTGTTTGAGATATTATAATTGTATATATGACACCGAAAAATAACAAGAACCGCAAATTTTTAAATTTACTAGGAAATTTACAAATTTGCGTTAGGTTAGGTTAGGTAAGTTTATAAATTTCCTAGAAAATTTATAAACTCGCGGATCTTGTTATCACAAATATACATATTTTACGGTCAAATAGCTAATTGAACAGTTTTAATATTTAGATTATATTAATTATATACATACCTATAAATAAGTAGGTATCAATTAATATTTATACGGTTCTGAAAAATATTTTTAGAGAGACTGACTACATTATCCAGTTCTGCGCCGACACCCAATATTTTCCACAGAAAGAAAATAAAAACGAACATACCAGGTTTATCAGAATCTGTTTCTCCATTGCGATGATGATGTTTGTGCTTCCTGTGGGAATGTCGACGGGCCGGCACGTGGACACCCACGAATACAGTATGTGCCCGATGGCCTGTGAAATAAAACACACGCTGTAGTTATAGGGCGAGCGGCGCGTGGGCGGAATTGTGAACTTCATTTATTCTATGTTAATTATTAATAATGGTTATGCAAAGGGTAGTTATTTTTGAAGTAAATGTTGAAGTTATTTTTTTAGTTAGAAGGACTTCGGGTAGCGTTCAGTTTTGTTATGTCAAATAATATTTTGAGTAATTCGTTACACGTTGTATAAAATCAGAAAATATACTCTAAAACATGAATTAATTTGTAGGTTAGGTTTATTAATGCCGGAAAACTAACTACAAGAATCTAAATCAAGTAACCAATATTATCTGAAAATAAACGAGCCTTCATTAGTGATTCATTATAATTTATAATGAACTAGCGACCCGCCCCGGCTTCGCACGGGTAGAAGAGCATAATATATTATGCCTACATTTTTTGCATCAACTTGTTGCGTGGCAACAGGCGGGCAGTGGAGCGTGGGCGGAGGTGGCTGCATCAAGCGAGACCCGTCGTTGTATCGCGTTAGTGCGAGACCGCTTAAATTTATTTTCTCGCGCGTAATTTTTAATTTACGATAGCTCCTAAGATATTCATTTAAATTATATGGTGTAAAAGAGAATGTGCATGAAATGCTTATAGCCTCTAACTTATTTTAAATGATAAGGATTAAACCGTGGTACCGTATTTGTGTAAATAGCTTTCCAATTACCGCTTTATAATTGCTCAATTTTTTAAGTATTAAAATGGATATAGTATGTTATCCTTAAGAGATAGACATATGCCATCGCGGACTTCTCTTTAGACCTATATAAGATTCACAATTCCACCATACATTATTTTGTTATATCTCAAATAGTTTATGCAGCGTTTTCGTTGAAAACTCCCAGACGGCTTATTTTTTCCGACACCTCCAACAAATATAATTATATTTTAGCCAATGTATACAAAAACTCGACAAATTATATATTAAAACCTTCCTCTTGAATCACTCTATCTATTGATAAAAACCGCTTCAAAATAAGTTGCGTAGTTTTAAAGATTTAAGCATACATAGGGACGGACTGACAGCGACAGCGACTTTGTTTTATACTATGTTGTGATTAATTATGTAAATAAAACAGTCTATCCATCGGTAGGTGTTTGGCGACAGACTTGAGGGTGGTAGCCAGCCAGGCGGGTACTACAAAGTAATATGGTTTTCTCTCAAGCTCATGCTCATTGAATACAAGATATTATAGCAAATTATGACTATACGCCATAGCGTATAAAACCTATAATTAAAGCTATTATTATCGCATTTTCGATATTGTAACAGCGTTGTGGTCGCATTAATTAATTCCATTATAGGAATTCTATTACAGTATCACATGGATAATTATGTCACTGTAATTTTAGACTACACTAGCATCCACCCCACGGTTTCAACCGTATTCCCGAGGGATCTTATGTTTTCCCGGGATAAAAGTACAGGTAGGTACTATATTAGTGAAGTAAATAACTTTAACTGACTGACTAACTAACTTTTGAAAAAAATCGTAGTCTTAGAATAAAATTTGTTCAGTATAAAATACATCGAGGCTTCGGGAGAACGACGGGCTGGGACCTTTTTCCGCCAACGCATAAGCTTGGCCACCCAAAAAGGGAACGCTGCCAGCCTGTTGGGAACCTTGCCTATCGACAGCAGCGAGGGCTTTGAGGATGTTTTCTATATATCATAGTTTGTATTTTATACATTGATTGTAAATATTTGTTGTAAATAAAATTATTGTTATAATTTTATATTATACCTACTTTTTAGTTCAAATACATCTTAGGTATACAGATTCAGTGCCAGTAAGTATATGAAATCATGATCATTCCATCCTATTACGATTGATAAGTACTGGGATGAAAAACTGTACAGTTACATATCATAATTTATTGAATTATTTATAGCATCTGAAAACAAAAAGCCGTTCCATGATTGACAAGCTGCGCACGGCCATTACATAATATGAACCCTTTGGCTTGAGGTTTGTATTTGACCACAATCTGAAAAATGGTAGGTACATGGTACACGTATGTGGTCATGAGGCCAAAGCCTAGATGGGAAACGTGTCTCAAGTACAGCTTCCCGAATACACTGTTAAGTGTTTGGCGAAAGATTTTGGTTGCTAACCTATATTTGATGTTAGGTATACAGTGTTCACATACTAAGATTTCTACCCTCATATACGTGGGCGGTGGGCATGATAATATGTATTTCTAATTAAGTAGATAGATATCGAAAGGTACTTTGTACATAGCTGAAAATATACACAATATGTGTGTAGGATTACTTTATACAGCGTGAGCTTTCTGTGATAGTGTTAATGCCTAGTATTGCTATTGTCCATAGGCTAACGTTTTTAATCACACTTTTATCTATTTTAACTAACTATGTAAAAAAGTCTTGCAAGTCACCTACTTCCCGTTTTCCGATTGAGCTGAAAAGCATACACGTTTGTTTTGGATGACAATGCATGGTTAGCTAAGTGACGTCATTCTAAATTCAATATGGCGGACTCCCCAAGATAGCGGAATAGTTATTTTTTATGCACTCCCATGATATGGGTATCAAATGAACGGGTGTGCTGAGAAAAACACGATAAATAAAATGGCGTCACACTAAATTGAAAATGGCGGACGCCCCAAGAAAAAAAAATGAAATTTTTAAATGCACGCTAAAGGTTTTTTTGAACTATGATTGTTATTTACCTTTATAAGCACGATTTTACTTCTTAAAACATACAAATTATAAAAATACTTATGTAATAATACTCAAATGATTATTTATTTATCGTCCGCCTTTCTGTAACTTTTAAACAATGTGTTCATATATTATGGTTAATTATTATGAGTAGGTATATCATAATGGCCTCATAAACAAGATAGTTTGGCACTTATTTACGACACAAATATAGTGAATTGCGTGCCTACGTGAGCTGGGGTAATCTTGTTTACATCATGTTCTATTCATTTTATGCTTTAGTAGGCTATTCACCATTTGTGGGGGTATTTTTCAAGGGCTATTGGAAATTGTTGAATAATATGACGTAGGTATTTCATGGTTATTTTCCATTTATTATGATATTGTACCTACTGAGTTTTTCAATTGAAACGTGTGAAGATTTTTACGTTAGTCTGAAAATTTATGAAGAAATCCCGAAATATGTAGATTACTGATCTCTTCGTTTAGGACGTGTCCCAAATAAATAACTTTTCCGTCTATGTTGTAGTGAGTAATTTTCTGTGGCCATATTAAAATTTGAGCAAAAAATATTTTTTTTGTGAAAGCTTTTAAGCTCTAAAGCTACTTTAAAGAAAAGCAAAAATCTTTTTATTTTATGACGGAGCATGATACGTAGTCTCTAAGCTCTTCAAAAAGCTCGCAAGCTTATGGCTCCGTTGGAAAACTATTTACTAACTCATCAAAATGTTCTTTGTGAGTTCTAAGGCAGTGAAACTTTCACAGAGAGCTTTACATTTTTAAATAGTGTTCAACTTGGCTTATAGGTGAAAAATATTAAAAAGCTTTATGATTTTTTTAATATAAGTAAATAAGGTGAAATTAAATTTGATTTTCGATAAAAAATAAGAAGTTACGAGCCATTCGTCTCACAACTTTTTTTATGAACGAATGAAATTGAAGCCGTGAAATGGTACCTCTTTCATTTTTACATCTGACTAACTAGACAAATCATTATCATCATCACCGGTCCACGGCTGAGCATAGACTTCTCTATTCGGCCCTGTGCCATCCACATCAAGCCTAGTCTCGCTGTATTTAAATGTTCCCATTTTTATGTTTGCTGAGACAATAGTTTTACTCTTTCAGGGCTTTACATTATAGTTTAATTGCTGTTTATGAACTTTTATTGAAATAATTTATGATCGCTTATTTAATATGAACCATATTTTTTTTTTTTTTTTTACTTTGTATAGGCTTGTGTTTGACCACAATCTCACTATGGTAGGTGATGATGTGGCCGAAGGTGGTAAGCACACAAAGCCTAGAAGGATCTGGCTCTCAAGTGCAGCTGCCGGAACACACCAATAGGTGTTTGGCGACAGATTTTCAACTTGAGGGTGGTAGCCAGCCAGGCGGGTACTACAAAGTACCCTACCACCGTGAAAAGATATAGAACACTGTACCACTGTAAGGGAAGACTGATATCTAAGATACATAATTTTTATTCTAGTTTAGATACCAGGGAATCGTTAAATGAGATTGTGCACTTAAATCCAGAAGATTTACTAATTTTATTTATAGCAGAAGTTATTATTCATTCGGAATGTTCATTTACTTTAAGAAATTGTAAAGCTTCAAGTTACAAACAAAACAAACACCATAATATCAACCTTCAACAAAGAGAAACTTTGGTAACTACTGTATACACACATGTACGTATGTATTCACTATTATTTGGGAACTGAAAACTACATATTAACTTTACCCTGTATTGTTTATTTGTTTATGGTTAGGAGAGGATAGATAGTCGTAATAATTATCCTTACATATATATAAAATGAAACGTCTCTCTGTCTGTTCGTTATTGTACAGTGCTTCAAACTTATCTGACCCGGTGGCTAGGGGCGCCACCATCGAAAATAATCCCTACATTTGACGTTTTAAAACTGACATTTTCAAATGAGTGTCATTAGTTCCAGTTTTGGCCACCGGGTCCTATTATGTATCTTAGATATCAGTATTCCCTTTAGTGGTACAATGTTCTATATTATTATATGTTATAATATTTATATGAATTCTATTTGATTATTACAAAGACAAAAATACACGAGGCCTCGTTAGCCAAAAGTATCTTATTACTTGTTGGTAAAATACAATACTTAGATGTCTTTTAGATAATTAAAATAAAAACATAGTTTTTTCCGCCAACGCATAAGCTTGGCCATCCAAAAAAGAACGCTGCCAGCCTGTTGGGAACCTTGCCTATCGACAGCAGCGAGGGCTTTGAGGATGTTTTCTATATATCATAGTTTGTATTTTTTACTTTAATTGTAAATATGTTAATTATATAAATAGTTTTTAGATTAGACATGAACATTATTATAAATCTGTGAGAAATTATATATTAATAATTTTTAGTTTAATTACTGTGATGGAAACGTGAAAACTAATTTTGATTCATCTTCCTTTTGATTCGCCTATCTACCGTGTTTTTGATGTCTAATCTACATTTTGTCTTGTTAATTTTTGATTACTTAATATTTTAACCGACTTTAAAAAAAGGAGGAGGTTCTCAATTCGATTGTATTTTTTTTATATAAAATTTGTGGGGATTATCGCCGACTCTCGGAAAAAAAGTGTGTGTGTGTGCAAGTCACACATGGTAGAAGTGAAACTTCTGAAAAGTCCCTGATTAAAATTCTGACGGAAGTAACGCTTACTAAAAAACATTGGTTGCCATGGCAACCCATGTTTTTCGCTAGCTAACTTCATACCTTTATATTTTAAGATGTCAGACATTAATTCAAAACTAAGAAGATAAATAAGATAAATGGCTAGGCTGTATGAGCTAGAACCCTTTGCCTTCCAAAATACGGGAAAACATAATAAAAGCATCATGGCGCGTAACCGAAAAACGTGACGATTTGCTACAAAAATTTCTCCCATACGTCGATAAAGAAGTTTCACTTCAAAAAATGATTATCCTCAGTCTGCACAAAACATTTTAAAATTAAGCAATACCTGAGAATCGAACTCTAAAGTCCTAGAGCCTAGAGCCCTAGAGCCTCGTCTGAGCTATATTAACGCTTGACCCCATTTTGATTCAAAAACGAAACTTTGTGTAAATTCAATTATAAGCCTCAGGAGACATCAATAAAACGATCACGAACCAACTTCCATTTCAGATAAAACCCTTCTACGCTCCCAGATATCATCCGGGTAGAATCCATAATGGATTGATCTGTTCATGTAGTACTTCATTCACTATCAAAGATTTCTATGAATAATTGAAGATTGCTACAATTCACTGGTTGACATAAGATAGTGTTTGTAAAAGCTTATGGTATAATTATTTGTGTTACTTTAGTACATCCAATTCATGTAAAAAGAGAGTGTAAAGGGGAAAACCAATTGTGTAAAAGAAGTGTAAGGAGTTAATACTTAAACGGTTTATATGATTGATTTAAGGCAATAGTTCAGTGGTAGTAATATCGAATGTCGTAACGAAGGTTGTGGGTTGAAAAACATTGTGAGAAAACCATAAAACTATTAGGGAACTTTATAGTAAAGTTCTGGCTGGGTACTAACTGGCTGGGTTGAAATGTCTCAAGCACCTACAAGTGTGGTCCGGCAGGTGCACTTGAGAGCCAGTTCCCTTCTAAACTTCATGTCCTTACCACCTTAGATAGTCTTGTCTTTCACCACAATCTCACAATAGAAAATTAATTGATGATATTTAAATTTAGTTCCAATTATCCACCATTTGTCTTTGTCCCCCCACTTTGCTAAAATATCATCTTCTAATTACCTTTTGACTAAATATATTGTGGGCTTTAAGTTAAATAACTTTTCCAAGGACACTCCAAGTTTCATTAGGTATTAAGTAAGTATCAAGTTGTGATCGTCACTTATGTACCTATCTCTGGAGTAACATGGGGCAAAAACCGTGAAAAAAAATATTATGGACTAGTCGAATAAATAAAATAGGATTGTTTCCCAATGTTTTATTTCACATCAGGTAACATACTTTCGATATCAGTTTAAAGTTTTTGATATCTCCTATATTTACATCATAATCGCCTAGACACAATAACAGTATGTATACGAATAATGAAATGCTTGGTTGTAGCGCACGCTCTTCCAGAACACATTTATAACTCTGTTTGTTTAGAAAACAGTAAACGCTTCGTTTATTGCTGGCTTCTCAGCAAAAATATCATTCCGTCTCATCTGTTAAAGTCGTAGTAGAAGGCGATTCGAATAAAAATAATTCATTTTATTTCAGGAATTTATGTTATCCTAATATAACCTACCTTGAAAATGCTGTTCTCATTCTAGTCACGTTGAATAGTTCCCGGTTCGTTTCATCTTCAATCGACTGGAAATACTTTCATAACAATCGTAGTTATGTGTACTATAAGTAGGTATAAACTATTAAATAAAAGCTGCTTACATCGAGATTGCAGTTGTGCTGTTTAAAATTTCTACCTCCATTTTATTTTTACTCGATGGACGAAATAAACAACGTATTTTTATGACTATAGAAAAACTGCAACAAAAAAATATGTTTAGTCTAAGTTTAATTAAACGAACTTTATTAATTTATAAAAAAATTTCAAGCTAAAAAAAATAAAAAAACCCTGAATCGCTGCCGAGCGGAAGTATGCCAAGGCATTACCACACTGAATGGCAATGCCAATTCTTAAGGCAGAGTACATCCAGCCACAAGAGACCTCAATGACAATGAGTTAGATAAAATATGTTAGTTATAAATAATTGTTAATCATTAAGATACATTCTGTTTATTGGCTTTACAAATTTTTTGGAAAAAAAAGTTTTTGTTACTTCGAATTTTATTGGATCGCATAACCGATATAGGAACAATTTTGCAACACTTTTTTGAAAGGTACTAACTAAATCATTTTAATAACGGAAGAAAAATCTAAATGAAAATAAATCTTCCAAATCAATCTAGGTTACAAGTTTAGCACGAATCGATGCAATCTCGATCAGAAATGGCGGATCTGACGCCATTACGACGACGGCGAAAGTGGCAGGAAATCTTATCGAAAGGCAAATCTGAAGCAGGGTCAAGTGCAAGGCTGAGAAGTGAGACGGAGATTTGCAATTTTACGTCAAGTTCAGCTACTAATTTCCAGAAAAATTATTTCCTACCTACATATATGATTGGAGACACGTGTACGAGTTACTAGGAAACATGGGCGTACCTAGCTTCTTAGCCTTGGGCAAATCAGGAATTTATTTGAGGTAAATAAATAAATAAATGTGAATTTGTTAGATATGGTTATGGTTATTTACTTGTATAATTGTATGGTATAGCAACTATGAATGTGACAACGTTATAATGTTATAATCGTAACGTGACACCATTAAGGTTTATATTAGTCTTTTATGCTTAACTAGCTTACCGCCCCGTGGTTTCACCCGCGAACCGCTATTTTACCCCCTTAGGGGTGGAATTTTAAAAAATCCTTTGTTAGCGGTTGCCTACATCATAATAGCTATCTGTATGCCAAATTTTAGCCCGATCCGTCCAGTGGTTGGAGCTGTGCGTTGATACATCAGTCAGTCAGTCACCTTTTCCTTTTATATATACAGAATAAGAAAGAAGAAGATATATACAGATAAAGGTCGGGAACATATTGACAATCCCCCTCGTATTGCTAATGTCCACAGGCGAAGTTACCCACTTACCATGAGGTGGACCACCAAGTGCTTGGAGGTAATATATACAGTAAATGTAAATTAATAGAGGGGTGTTTTATTTAAAGATAGAAATCTAGCTATAAATAAAACAGGCATAGGTACAATTGTTCAAAGCCAGCTTCGTATGCTTCCACACAACAATTCATACAGACAAACATACAAGTCCCTTCACTATAATCTGCTGTATTTACTGTAATTCCTAAGGGCTAAGCTTTCACAACATTTAGAAGGCTACAACGGTTGACCTTTCCATAATACAGCGACAGGGGACGTCGCGAGCAAAGCTACACTTCTTTCAAGTAAATCTTTTATCGTAGTGTAAGCTACTCATATTCTTTTCACGGCTGCTTTTAGAGCCCTTAAGCTCACAAATACATGTGAAAATACATTATTATTATATGGACTTAGTTTTCTTTACGGTTAAATGATTCTTGTATATAAGTGGAAATCGTGTAGATAATTTTATATGGCTTTTTAAGGTCTAAGGATTTTTATGGATATTTAGAGTTTGTTACTTATCCCCAAAATATAGACTTTAAAAATAAATTATGTTACTGTACTACATGAAAAATTAAAGTAATTATATATTAGTTTTTTCTTCTAAGGGTGATTGTCTTCTACATTGACTATCATGTAAAAAGGTAATTTAGACATAAGTACTGTGATTTTCGACAGTAACTTCAAACGGTTCAAGGATTTTCAGGGTTTAGGCGTAGGAGCCATCGCCTTTTAGGTCGTGGAGAGAGTCGAGTGACCATCTAGGTACTGACCCTTGGTTTTGCGTGACAGGACTTTAATCTACGGAAAGTTTTTGTCTATACCGGGTGGATATTTTCAGATAGCTTCTTTTTGATACCTATATTGTTTGGGTTTCTCAATCTGAACTATAAAACTCTGAAATCTCGAAATATCATTCAAACTTTTCATTAAAATCTCGAAATCAATTTCAAACTATTTTCTAAAATTTCGGAATTGTTTCCATTGTTTAAGTTTTTTAGCATAACTAATCTAGCATAGGGTTTCGAAATCCATATCAAAATATTCACATACACATTAAGAAAAATAGGACTTTTACATACCTATGCGATCTAAGCATCATATAAAAAACCCCCTTCAAACATAATATTTGTTTATTTTTATAAGTAATCTTATTTCCTACCAGCGAAAGGTCATATTAACCTGGTAGTAACGCAATTAAAACTCTGTTCCACGTCTGCCAGTTATACAACCGTGCAACCGATAAACGAAATAATCCAATTACGCGGAGGTATCTGATGTAAACTCTATAAATTTTTACCTTAACACGTTCGTTGTTACGGAGCGGGGCTTTCAGCAAATTACGTTATGTCACATAGGTACTGTCGGTGATTGTATCGATAAAATGGATTGGAGAATATGTAATTTTTGCTCCATCCTCGGCCTCGTCATTACCCTCATAAACAATGTAAAGTGCACTTATTCTAGAAGAAAATTAATTACAAAGCAGGTTTATTATCTAGAAAGTCGATTTTGAACTACTTCTAATTATAGTATCAATTTGACAATACAATAATTAGGTACCTACCATCAAGCTGATCTTATGATGGAGCCGGAAGGTAGGCACTGGAAATCCATAACGGAACAATGTACAATAGCCATGTTTAGGCTTGTTGGCATTGTCTTGAGATGTACTTTGGCCATATAATGGTTTTCACGGTCTGAGTCAGAAAGTAGGCACTAGAGCTCATAAGGTCACAACGTATCCTAGTCATTTGAGGTTATTGGAATCCTCTTGTGCTTTTAATAGCGTGTTTTATATATTTTTATGTAAAAAAAATACACTTTTGATATTGGTCGGATTGTATCGGTTCTTTGAATGACGTTATTACATATATTTAGCCCAAGTATGTTAACTGTAGAACATAGGTTTCCTTAATTACAAAAAAAATGTCTTAAGCTGCTCATAAAATGATAAAATAGCAAAACAAATGTATTTACCACAAGTTAATTAAGCATCAATATTTTGACATCAACGATCAAAACAATATCGTCTCTATTACGTTAAACTGGAATTTATAATCTCTTGGGTCGTTCAATGAAAATTTAATTGAGGATTGCCCTCATTTAAAAATCACTTTGATGTAATCATTTTATGGACCGTTTGAGCAATTATGTGCTTAATCAAATTGGTGTAATATTTAAGTATATTTTATTCTCATTATCTTTTATTATGAAACGACTACATTCCTGCATTTGTCTTTGTTCTAATAGAAAAATTTCGACTTATGTAATTCAGAATACGAAAACTAGCTTGTAGTAGTTTTTTAATGGGCTGATATTAATTCATAAGTATTATTTTTTATTAAAAATGGATCTTATACAGATTATATTTCCAGATTTTCATACATTATTAAATACACTGTAACTTAAAGCCCTGCCCGAAGAAACAAGCCCATCACACAACCTAAATTCCCCAACTCTATCTTCTCAGACCAAATACTAGTCTACACTATAAATATTTGTCAGTGAATCTTGACTTTACTAAAAGCCACTAGAGATCGTGTGACATAAATTTAGGCATACCTTAATAGATACAAATGCCTCGTTTGGCTCAGTGCGGCCAGGATTACGAAATACGTATTTTCTGACATAAAATTGGAACATGATATTAACAACAACTTGATGATAATAAAACTCATAAAGGCGAAGAATTTTATAATGTGCTTTGAGCTTTCATTGAAGGGAAAATTGTGAGAATACCTTAGTGCGGTGGTAGGACTCGTTCCACCGCCTAAATGGGTACCACCATTTACCATCCTCAATTTAAAAACTCTGTCGCAAAACTTTGAGAAATATAGGTGGCCGATTGCTTTGGTCGATTCATTATATAAAGGTTTTCATTCAGTAGTGAACATTTTGTAGGTTATATTCTGATGTTGGAATTGTCTCATTGTGATTGAAAAATTAAGGAATATTATCATTTAATTACATATTCTATCTAAAACAATGTGATTATAACGATATTATAATTAGCTGAAATTAAATACCTGAATAAATAAATGAATTGAAATTATCTGAGCTAAAATATAATAATATAAAGTCCCTATCTAAGTGCAAGCCGTTTATAGTAGTATAGCATTATACATTTGTACATTACGGTAGTATAAACGTAAGCAAACGTGAAATAATACAGGGACACCTATGCGTTCCCCCTTAGTAACCCTCCTTACCTAATGACGTTTACGACATTTTTTCCAAAACAAATAGCGCTACCCTAAACTTTATGAGAAATAAGATGACTTTAAAATTATGATATCACTACGAAAATGAGATCGTATTCCGATACGTTAAAAATAAACTTAAAGATAAAGTGTAAAAAGAATATATTTGTTTACATGAATAATGTGACATCCAAATAAATAAATGCTTTGAGCAAAAGTTAGTGGTGATTGAATATTGTAGGTAAATACAGGGTGAATACTTCGCGATGTCCGCCATCTTTTCGAAACATAAATTGGGTTCATAGCGTCTGCACTCTTTGCAAAACATTTTATGAAAAAAAAAAACTTTTCCGATATTTCAGAAGTACCCGACAAAATATTGTTCAGCGTAGCGAACCAAAGTAAGTTTTTCAAAAGATGATATCTGAAAATATCCGCCATAGATTGTACACAATTTACGCAAACCATTATGACATCGCATTGATCACTTTGATAGGTACCTTAAAAAAACATTTGTAGAGTGACTTGATTTTAAAAGTGAACCAACTACTCTCCTTATAATTTGTATATTAACCAACCTAACCGTTTACCTTACAAATATTCCTGAGTGGAAGGTGCCTTTCAAAGAGGTTAATACCGATACCTGTCACGGCCTGATTCTGAGCTATACTTAAATGAATAAAAAAGTCGATGTTCAAAGGTCTTCATTTAACAAGAATTTCATTGAACTGTAAGAGTGAAAAGTTTCTGAGAAATCTAATTGAAATGTCTTCGTACAGAGTTACGGCAGGAATCGATTCAGATATGGATGCTTTTTGAATATAAAAAGTTTTGAGTAGGCTACAATTTTTTATGTTAACAAAATGGCTACCTTTGTAATTTTCTGCGCATGGTTGGTAAATTGTCTCGATAACTCGGCTTTGGAAGGAATACTTATATGAAGTATGTTCGTCCAGTGAACACTCAAGTTGTTAAGAGGCTCTCGCTGTAAAAGTGCTCGTGCTTTACACTTTAATGAACTGTCAAATCGACCTTCTAATACGTTATATTTCATTTTTTTGGGTTTTCATCACCATCTCAGCCGCAAGACGTCCACTGCTGGACATTGGCCTCCCCTAAGGATCTCCAATCTTGGGCGGCCTGCATCCAACGTTTTCCGACGACATTTACAAGGACTACTTACTACAATTCTTTTTTATCTTGAAATTTACCAAGATCTTTGAATTTATAATAAAAAATCAAGCTAAAATCTTTTTGAAATGGCTTTTATAAAGCAAATAATTTATTTGCACCGTCGTCAGTTCAATTTTCACTCCGTCCCTAAAAACCTAAATTAAGGTGACACGAGTCACCTAAATTAAGGTGACACGAGTTCGTACCTTCAAAGTCCTGTTCGGTGTAATCATGATGAGTATGCTTCCTTGCCGCCGGGTCTGTTGGGGCCTCTTCATCATCAGCTCTCGTCTCCATGTTCCACGGCCTGGGAACAATAAAATATATACTTTTAACTTAAGGCATACCACACGTAGCTTCGTTTTAGCTCCATATAAAAAGCCATAATTCAAATACAAGTCTTTCATGTAAATAAAACTTTATAACCAGTCGGAAAAGGCTAAATATATATAAATTCCTTTGATTTTGCACAAACGTAAGTCTTTTCGTAGTAGAAACATGAAAACTTTGTGAAAGTTACGCTTACATTAAAAGATTAAAGAAGTCTTATTGCTCTACAAGATTTTATTAAACCAAGTTTGGTTTTGTACGGTCAATACTTTGCTGATTTAGTTAGCATTATTTTTCCTTAAAAATGTGATTTTTAAACGAACTTCTTTTTTTAAATAGATATATGTCCGGCACTGTAAAAAAAATGCTATAAAATTTATTTTGACACAATCATTTAAAATATACAAATCCATATCCATATTAATTCATACATCCTAATCCTACTTGTTTGTTTGTTTGACACGCCTAAACCGCTGAATTAATACTATAAGTATTACTTATTACTTAATTAAAATAAATAATAAATATCCTGGGACGATTATTACAATAGTTATACGTGAAGCAAAATATTTGGTACACTTTTTTACGAAAATTACACGAACGGAGGAGTATGAAATTTGGTACAGTTAAAGTTTATATGGAGAAGGAGTGATGAATGCTTATATTGTATATAGCATTAGAAATAAATTAAATTAATAAAGAAATAATGTTTGCCAAGATACAATACATATAATACAAGGCAATTCAAATTTTGTGCTGTGAAAATCACAAAATTAAACAGAAAAATTACAAATATCAAATGTATACATATCTTTAGCATACATAGGTATAATAAAACAGAAGAATTCGGTGCGTCTGTACATTGAAGAAAAGTAATAAAAATAGAAAGGGGGTAAGTAAAGAGTAATAAAACATAAACCAGCGATTTTTTGATTTTTTTTCTTTCTGTCTGCTTGTTAACGCACATCTCTGGATCTACTGATTTTCATGTAATTTTCGCATGTAAAAAAAAATATTTTGGAGCAGAATATAAGTTTTGTTTCATTAAACTCGGATAAGTATTGCTATTGATTTTTGGAATTTACTTTTATACTGTGCGTTTTATCGAAATTGGCTAATGGGAATAAAGTTATAGAAATTTTATAAAGTCTGCGCGAGCGAAGCCGCGGGCAAAAAGCTAGTATGAGTAATAATAGTTCACAATCGAAAATCAAATAATCTACAACTGTGGATCTATTTGCAGAACTAATACCTACTCGCCACAGAATAACCAAATAGCGTCTAGACATGGCAGAAAACAATATGCGTCCTATTTATATAATCTGCTACGAGTAGTGATTAAATTACCACTGCTGAGGCTTCGTGCTGTGATGGAGCTTAATACATCAATGTGTACATTCAGTAATTAGTTTTCGTATCAGATCGAATTTTCGGGACTTATTAGTTACCTACTTTATAAGGTTTCTGGGGCGTGTAACATTTTTTGCTTGTGTAAGTAGGTATGTTACATTATTTAAATTTCTGTGAAAAATATGTCTCTTAAGGCTCCAGTCTCCCTAAAATCAGTGTTCTTGCGGAATTTATCAGAAAAGAAATGTTGTTTTTTAGTCATTAGAAAAGCAATAAATGAAATATATTTTACGTTAATTTAAAGTGTGAGATTTGAAATTTCCAATACATATTTTATTTTTTAATTTGACGCCACTTTTATTAGCTTTTTGAGGCTTTAAACATACCTCTATTTACGTTCCACGCGTAGAGGGTCTCATTCATGCACACGCCACGAAAAAAATATAACAAAAACAAGAAATGTATTCAGATTACATTTGTCAGCAAATCCTCTACAATAATCTTATCTAGTTACTTTTTTTCAAAATCGTCTCAATTTCTTATTTAAACTGCTTTAAATAGTTATAAATTTCTGAATTTGACCCTTGCAACATATATTTTTTTCTAGTAATGACAAAGTAATGCTTTAGAGAAATCACACTTTAACCACTCCGAAAGCAACTACTTATCTGTCGAATAAAAAATATAAGCATTCAAAAAATCATTTGAAATAAATTTTCCGAAACTAAACAAATAAAACATAAAACGCATCAAAATTCCATTCAATTCCTCTGGGAATTGACAGCCGTTCGTTGTGTTATTTGTGAGACCCTCTACGCGTGGAACGTAAATAGAGGTATGTTTAAAGCCTCACAAAGCTAATAAAAGTGGCGTCAAATTAAAAAATAAAATATGAAAATGAATGAAAATGAATGAAAATGAATGAAATGAATGAATGAAAATATTTTTTATTCAAATAGGCCTTCACAAGCACTTATGAATAGTCTGTCTCGGTTTGGAAAGTTGCTTTTACTGAGAAGAGCCGGCAAGAAACTCAGCAATTACTCTTTTCAAAACCAACTCAGATTTATTACATTAAATTATTTATCTAGTCTCACTGACAATATATGTGTGTTATAACAAAAAAGAAAAGAAAAAAAAAAGAAAAGAAATGTATGTATTGGAAACTTCAAATCTTACACTTTAAAATTACGTAAAATATATTTCATTTATTGCTTTTCTAATGACTAAAAAACAACATTTCTTTTCTGATAAATTCCGCAAGAACACTGATTTTAGGGAGACTGGAGCCTTAATGCTATGGTTAAAAATGTCACGCAGTTCAGTAAATTCGTATAAAATGTGTCTGTCTAAAATCAAATAAATAACATATATTGGTCTTCATTTGGTTGCGCACGATCTAAACTAAGTACTAATACTAATTTGACAGTACTAAAAATATATCTGTCCCTTTCCCACTACATGAAACTAATAGAGATACCACTATTAATTCAAATTTAAATATTAATATTTCATGTAGGTACTTAGATATTATAAACATATTATTGTTGTAATGCAATATAAATATTAGAAGACTTTTTTTAAATAAATGTATGGATCTAGTCATTATATTTTTACGTGCAATATATACAATAAAATAGAAAGCGCATTTATTAGTAAAGGTAGGAAACACAATTAACTACTAGCTAACCTCAGCTTGGTATAGAATATTATATGTATGTATACAAGGGCGGATTTAGTGGCGGGGGGCGGGGGGGGGGGGCACAGGGGCACTTGCCCAGACAGTTGTGGAGTTTCCATCACAGTACTTACTTATAGGCAAATCAAATTATCAAAGTTGTTTCGCAGCAGGATGACAGAAGAGCGTTTGAATGGACTGGCTTTAATGCATATCCATCAAGACATTGCGATAAAAATTAACGCTAATGAAGTGCTGGACATCTTTGGCAGGAAACATAAAAAAAAACTGTCTTTATTAAACAAGTCATTTTAAGTTTATTTTTAACAGTTATTGTTGATTATTTTTGCGCGTCTGCCCCTACAAGAAAAAAATCCTGCATCCGCCCTTGTATATATATAAGCAGAAACTGTCAAATGTAAGAACAATATTGTAGCGCATTTAATTTTCTTTTTATCACACCCCACACAAGCTTACATGTGACATACTTTCTGTTGTATACGCAATATTCTAAACGCAGCAGCGGCCATTTTGATGACGTCATAACTGGTGACTTAACCACGTTAGATACTGTCTCCCGATGGTTTTTTAGTCAGAATAACATGCTTAACAAAATACTAAAATATGGTGCTGGTTTCATCAAAAACACCTTTTGGGCCTTATATGACTCTAAGGGAAGGGACTATAAACCGCTCAGCTGTTACGGAGCTGAGTGGTAAAAAAAACACACACACACAAACTTATAATTTTTTTTGTGATATAAAAAATTTAAATTATAACATCACGCTTTAATGCACGATCATGCAGCCAGACTCGACAGATTAATTACATTTCAACGCGTAAATTTCACTGTAGGTAATCCACGCGAGCTTCATTTAAATGCATTTAAAATACTGATATACGGACTTTACTGTAGGCGGCAGATTATTTTATAATTAATTAAGGCCTTTATGCATATGAAAGTATTCGTGTGAAATATATCCAATGAGTATTTGTTTCACCTGTGTTTTGGATTTTCTCCTCTCCAAATAGGTCGTTTTTTAAGTGACTAGGACTTTTGATAACATTACACAAGATTTGCCATGTGCTATAGAGTCTTGTTTAAAGTAACTACCTCTCAAAGACCAGGAAATTATACTGGATAAGATTGAGACAGAACGACCGTCATTACTGATTGAGTGTACTTATAAAGCTATGGATTTGCAATGTGATTTTATTTTTGGGATTAAATGTAGGCATAACATACTAAACCTCGGTTTCGGCGGTTTCCCGTTGTACAAAGCAGTTTTTGACAAGCTTAAACCAAAAAATGGGTCAATGTCAAAACCATTTATTTAGGCCCCTAGGAGCCCTCTTAAAGTGTCCACCTATGTAGGTCTTTACTGAAGTTCCACATACACAGTTACATAGTTTCTTGGGGCACATATAACAGAAGCAACGCAATGTATCAATTTCCAGACTGTCAGTTGTTTCGTCCCATCCATATAATATTAAATTGACATTCATGTTTATAATTAAGAACCCTCACACACGTTAGTTGCTTCATTAAAATACCCCAATTATTGTGAAAAATTATTAAGAATATTATAATGAGCTCTATGAAATGTTAGATAGGTCCATAGATTAATTTAGTGTATAGGTTATTTTTTTTGAAAAAGTTATTTATACTAAGTAAAATAAGAATTGTCATTAAATTAATTTGCTTAAAAACTTTGTAGACTTAGGCAAAGACTTATAACTTTTTTTAACATCTTCTGTGTAGGTAATAGGTAACATTTTATATCAGGATTTTGGCGAGCTACTATTTTGTGTATGAGAAAACTTTTGGCGTTTGTATTTTGTATCGTAAAAGTTTTGGCCTTTTATGTATATTATCATAACTTCTGTGTAGATAACATACTAACTTATATATTAACTCTATAATATCATGCTAAACAAGATAAATATTGTTAGTACTTAATAAGAAGAAAAAAAAACGATAAAATGGATCAACCTGATGGTCCATTCCATGGATCTTTTTTGCATAAAGGTAGTTTATGGACCATAAAGCGACATAGGCTACTTTTTAACCGACTTTAAAAAAAGGAGGAGGTTCTCAATTCCGTTGCTTGTTATGTTTGTTTCCTCGGTTCTCCGTCATTTGTAAACCGATCTGAAAAAAATAAGTTAGAAAAATATTTATTCATGACAACATGAATAAATGTTTTTCTTTCTTCTTCTTCTTATTTGGTTAATTCTTTTTTTATTCCGATAGCTTGGGTGAAACTGCGATACGAGAGCTGACTATCTATGTACCTATTGTACGAAATTACTACGTTAAACTGACAAAATAATAAATAGAACATTAGTAGCTGATGTTTAAATGAGTGGAAGGTAACAGGTTATTTGAAGACAAATACTTAACATGTAGCCGAATTAAATAGGTCTGAAACTCAGCCTGAATCCCCCATTTACCCTTTTATCCAATGACCCGATTATCTTGGGGAAGAGGTCACCATCACAACATTTCGGACACGACTCGGTTTCGAGTTATCATCGATTTAAACCCTTTTGTACATAACGAAAATAAGGTAGGTTGATATTTTCCCTGCAAGGCTTAATTAAAATAAGAGTTCATTACTCAGATAAGTTTTGTAGTTTATTTTACTTTTCCATTTTAAATAAAGAATAGTATTTTCACATAATTATCGGAGCTACGGCATGACGCAGGTATATGGCAATACTGCTAGGCGCACTGTTACGTTCCGAGTGTCGATAAATTGGTGGGGGGAGTGAGTTCTTTACATAGTAATAGTAATATTACATACATAGTATGCACAGTGGTAGGGTACTTTGTAGTACCCGATTTTCTGGCTACCACTTTCAAGATGAGAATATGTCGCCAAGCACATAACGGTGTGTTCGGGTATAGCTGCATTTGAAAGTTCTTTCTAGGCGACATTATCTTTATCGTGGTGAGATTGTGATATAATATAGGTACAAAGTAAAAATATATATATATACACACGGCCATCTGATCCCAAAGTAAGCAGAGCTATGGAAACCCGATAACTGATATACTAGATAAATTATTTTTTCTAAATATGTTTTAATTTATTAATAAAGAAAGTTGCAGTTGTAAAATGTATGGTAGGAAGAATAATTTATTGCATAATAGAAAATAGATTAAGAACTTTATGGCGGAATGTAATAGTAGTAAATCAGAGTAATAAAACTAGTCCCCATCATAAAGATAACATAAATAAAGATCATGATTACGCGAATGTAAATAAACTGGAAGTTATTAGGTATTTTACATTGTACTCTAGTAGGTACCTACTAATAAAACAAGCACGAACCAAAATGGTGGAAAATTATTATGAGTAAGGAAAGGTCGCTGCATGTTAGATGGAACAACACGTAGATTGAACAGTAATGGTACGAAAATTTCCACACCTATTTCTGAATGCTCATAAACCAGTTATTCAATATTTTCAGCCACTTTTACTCATATCATACTAATAATATACTTAATTGCTTAAGTTAACGCGTTTTTTACTTCTTGACGCCCCAACACGGCACAATTAGTCGTGATGAAAATTGGTACACAAATAGATTATACCTGAAATAAAAACAGCGGGGCGTAAATTTATTTAGATTCTAACAAAATTAAAAACTACTCCAAAACTCAAATCTAGGTATTGTTTTGAATTCAGTGAAGAAATATTTGCATTTCTAACTTTTATGGCAATAATCAATTGAAATCCACCAAAGAACAATCATTAAAAAAATTGTTTTGTAATTTTACCAAGATAATAAGTATAATTAGTATTTTAGTACTAGTACGACTGTAAGCACGCTGTGTCTACATCAAGAAAAGTACATTTATGTCAACGTTTCTTTTGTAACGAGGTTTATAGTACTAATTGGTTTATTTGTACTCAGTTTTGTACACCAAATAAAAAAAGAAATAAAAAATACTTATAAAAAGTTCAAGGAAAAGGTACATAATACTATTTGTACTTTTATATATGGGTAGACCTTGTGCTTGATGAATAAATAAAAGGGGAATGCAATAATATGAAGATTATTATTCTATGATATTTTCCTTTCACGTTTGTCCGTGAATAAAAAAAATGGTTTTCATTAAACGGATAGATGTCGTTGTGAATATTTTCCCATAAACGTCACTTTTCCGTTTCCGATGCTTTTCGCAAACACGTAGCATGCATTTTTATTGCAACTATGTGTATAAAACTGTTTCCAAGCCATTTAACGCGTGTTCGGGGTAACAGAATGTTTAACAGTTATTCTTGATTCTTGATGCTTTATTTTATTAAAGTTTTGTAAATAGAGTATTCTGCTATCAAAAGTATCAAATTGTTTAGATTTCAGTCTATTATTTAAAACTGCATCTTACTTGAAACATTATTACAGAAATATACAAATCAAATAATTTAAGAGAATTATGTCATGAAGTAGGTATAAAGAAAGTTAGGTTTAGTAAATTTTTTAAATGATTATGTTGAATGTATTATAGAAATCATAAAGTATTATATAAAATAACCTACGTATAAATAAAGTGAATTGTTTAAAACTAGAAGCTAAGACGGGGAGTTTGTAACCCCCATTAATTTATCGATACAACTAATATTTCTAATATGTTCTGAGTGTAGGTAATTATCTAAATAAATATCTATATATAGACAAAATATACTACTTTTTCCTTAATACACTCGAGAGCAATGAATTAGGGTCACATAAAGATACCTGAAAGTCTTGGATACTAAGAATGCTAGCTTAATGAAATAAATTGTGTTTAATAGACAGTCAAATGTTCCTTAAATGAAAGTAATAAAATGTATGTGTCACTTCATATTATATTCATAAAAAAATACATAAAGCAAAAAATAACCAATCTCATTTTATAACAAAAATATTAAGTAACATAATAACAACTTTAATTATTAATATTGAACATCATAAACGCTGTTTACATACCTTTTTATGTGACAGAATAGAAACAAAACCTAAAACATATGCAGAAAATTCGTAGTTACATTTACAAAAGTCCCATTTTTTCAACTTTTCAGTAACTAAGAAATTTTATTACTCTCATTTAAGGAACATTTAGTTGTCTATTAAACACAATTTATTTCATTAAGCTAGCATTCTTAGTTTCCAAGATTTTCAGGTATCTTTATGTGACCCTAATTCATTGCTCTCGAGTGTTTAAACTTAAAATAGATAATTACACCCAGTCTCAGGACAAACATACATGTTCATGCACATAAATGTCGCTCCTCGGTGGGAATAGAACCCACAACTCACGGCGAGATAGGTAGGGTATCTTATCAACCACGTCAACCGACCCGTTACCCGTTATAGGCGTATGTTAAAAAAACGCTAGTAAAATTAGTTGGATAGTCAAGTCAACTACAAAAACAGTTTCGTAATGAGAACAGTCGAAAAGTTACAACGAATACCTAAACAAAGTGGTATCAAGTGAACCTTTATTAGGGTACAATAGGATAAACAGTAACGTATCTCTGAACGGTTCTCCTGATGCCAATAAACCAGGAGAAGATAGTCGCTTCAATTTGTATGCCAATATACAATACAGATTACTTTTATAATATGAAAAGGTTAGATAGTATCTATTATAGTTTACACATTAATACTGGATAAAATAGCCAAAATAGCATAATTCTTGTGATAAAACCTATAGTTATTTCTACAAAAGGATCCTTGGAATGTTTCGATTTATCCTTCGTTGGACTCAACGACTCGCGGGACTCGCTTGCTTTATTTGATTTGATTTAAAATTCTACTTTTGTTGTTACTATTCAAAGTAGATTTTCTACTGTAAAGATACAAATCTAGTCGAAGGCTGGGTTTCATCATATCGGTCCATCAGTTCTAGTGAAAGGCTTGCCTGGTCTCCACTCACACCTATTTGTCTAATGTGATATCACAGAAGCATCTTATCCTACTATCCTAACTTATCCTACTTCCTACTTATCACACTATCCTAATCCTAATCCTAACTATATTTCCTAATCCTATTCATCCTAATCATCCTAATTCTAATTTAATTAATATTATAAATGCGAAAGTGAGTTTGTTTGTTTGTTTGTTACCTTAAACAACAACACGCTTAAACCACTGAACCGATCGCGATGACATTTGGTATGCAGAAGGACATAGGCTACTTTTTTCCTCGGGAACGCGGGTGAAACCGCGGGGGACAGCTAGGAAATTATAAATGTGAAAGTTTGGATGGATGGATGGATGTTTGTTACTCAATCATGGCACGGCTGAACGGATCTGATTTAATTTGCCACAGAGATAGATTATAGTCTGGAATAGCACATAGGCTACTTTTTATCTCGGGAAAACATAAGATCCCTCGGGAACGTGGGTGAAACCGCGGAGTGGAAGCTAGTACATAATATTATAAATGTGAAAGTTTGTATGTTTGGATGTTTGTGACTCAATCACGCATAAACGGCTGAATGGGTTTGGATGAAACTTGGCACACAGGTAGAACATATACATATATGGTACTTTTTTATTCCGGAAAAATACCATTCTACCTTTAAGTATAATATACTTTATTGTTATGAACTTTTTTACCCTAATAGAGCTGATTTATGATGCAGACAAGGATGTTTGATGTAAACAGAATTATGGATACATATAGGTACTATGCTTTGGACCTTGTTCACTACGATGGAATGTGACAACAAAGGATATAGTATATTAACGCAAGAATAGTGTTTAGTATTCAGCGTAAAGGCTTGCACATACTTCTATTTGATGATAACATCTTACTCTATTGCATAAATCGGTAAAAAAAATGATAATTAAATATATTTATTTAATTAAAATAAAGTAGATGCAAAAATAACATAATTATCGAAAGAAATCTGTCAATAAGTAGATTTACATTTGAGATAGGTAAATAAAACTTCGTACACTCGTTTTATTGAACAAAGTTTAGTAACAAATTCCAGGTAAATTCTCAACAAATTCACGTTATCAAGAACACAAAGTAAAAGCTTATTTAACTGCAAATATTTGGCGTTTTCCGTATTTACAAATATCCGAACATGTCATGGCTGTTTGTTATACAGAGTGTTAGGTTAGGTTAGGTTAGGTTAGGTTAGGTTAGGTTAGGTTAGTGGACCGAGGCGCTATGGTTCCACAAACTGCCTCGGAGCAGGGAACCACCCGACTCGCGCGTCCGCGTGGGTGAGTCGGAAGTCGGGGTGGGGCGGTACATGAAGTACCTGGGCCTCACCCTGGACAGTCGCTGGGGCTTCGAAGAGCATTTTGATCGCCTAGTCCCCCGGATCGAGAGGGTAGCGGGTGCCATGCACAGATTGCTGCCCAATCTCGGGGGACCGAAGGAGGAAGTTCGCCGCCTCTATGCGGGGGTTATACGATCCGTAGCCCTTTACGGGGCGCCCGTATGGGCGAAGAGGCTGGCCATCCGACGCTGTAGAACGAAAATCTACAGTGTCCAGCGTAGAATGGCCCTACGGATCGTACGAGGATACCGTACAGTATCCTTTGAGGCGGCAACTATTCTGGCTCGCTTTCCACCGCTGGATATTCTGGCGGACATGGATGCGAGGGTCTATGACCGGATTCGCATCGTCCGCCGGAGCGGTGGAGGCGACCCAGAAGAGGCGATCAAACGGCAGGAGCGACTTATCGCATTCGAGACGTGGCGCGCAAGGCTCCGCGAGGAGCAGTTTGCGCGCAAACGCGTCGTCGGAGCAGTCCTGCCGGTCTTCGAGGCCTGGATGGAGCGACGAGGTGGACGACTCACCTACAGACTCACGCAGATACTCACCGGGCACGGGTGCTTCGGTGATTATCTGTGTAAGATCGGACGCGAGGCGACGGCGGCCTGCTTCCACTGCGGTGGAAACGGCCAGGATTCCGCATCGCACACCCTCGCGGTGTGCCCCGCTTGGGAAGCCGAGCGGCGGATCCTGGTCGGTCAGATCGGACGGAATCTCTCCCTGCCAGCAGTCGTGTCGGCGATGCTGAGCGGGGATACGGCGTGGAGGGCCGTAGCCTCCTTCTGCGAGACCGTAATGGTCCAGAAGGAGGCTGCTGAGCGGGATCGGGAGTGGGCCGATCCCGCCCGGAGACGACGCCGCCGGGGCGTGGTCGTGCCTCGTCGCGGCCCTCCTGCCCTGTAGCTGGGGCTTAGAATAGCAGCTACGGTATTCCCCTGCCTGTCGTAAAAGGCGACTAAATGGGGACCTTCGGGGTCGTGGGCAATCGGGGCGGGGGCCCCGAGCGTCCAGAAGCGACCCCGAGGAAGACGATGGGTCGTCGTGGTCACGACTCATCGTGCGATAGCACCGCGAGGGTGCTGGGGGGAGGTATCACACTTCCCCCGGGACGGGCTATCAAGCGCCGCGCTTGGAGGGGCTCGTGTATGCGTTCTGTACGAGAACCCGAGCCCCTCTACAGCGCAGATGGCGACCATCGTGGGGTTTTAGCCGGTACAAGTCCGGCATAACTCGACTACTCCCCCCGGGGCGGTCGAGTATCCTATGAGGATTTCCCCACGAAAAAAAAAAAAAAAAAAAGGTTAGGTTAGTGGATGAGGAGGTGGAGCACCTCGGCAGGTCGCTCGCCCGCATTTGCGATGCGGCCATGCCGAGGGCGAGACCACTCCCTCCACGGCGCTGGGTGTACTGGTGGAACGCAGAGCTCCGCCAAATACGCGCTACCTGCGTGGCGGCGCGTCGCCGGTACGCCCGGTGCAGGAGGAGACGGGTCCGGGACCACGTCGAGGAGGAAACCTCGTACGCTGCCCTTAGGGCCGCGCGTGAGACCTTTCAGGTCGAGATCGCGCGGGCCAAGGAGGCGGCGTGGGAGGAATGGCTGGCGATTCTAGACAGGGATCCGTGGGGGAGGCCGTACAGAGTGGTGCGCAAAAAAATGCGCCCCTGGGCCCCCCCCCTGACGAGTAGTCTCCAGCCGGAGTTCCTCGACGAGGTGGTCGACGTGCTGTTTCCCCGGCGGGGTGAGTGGGTGCCCCCCGCGATGGGGGGATCTCATCCAGTGCGTGTCGCCGGGGCGGATGCTCCGGCGCCAGTTTCGGAGGCCGAATTCGGGGCGGCCGTTCTAAGATTAAAGTCGAAGAGGGCCGCCCCGGGCCCGGACGGTGTGCCGGGGACCGCCCTGGCGATCGCGCTGGAGGAGATAGGTGGTAGGGTGAGGTCTCTGTTCTCCGCGTGTCTGGAGCGGGGTCGATTCCCCCGGAGGTGGAAGACGGGCAAGCTCGTCCTGCTTCGGAAGGACGGACGCCCGGCCGAGCAGCCGTCGGCGTATCGTCCGATCGTGCTGCTCGACGAGGTGAGCAAACTGTTCGAGCGTGTGCTCGCTGCTCGCCTCGTCGAGTGCATGTGTCCGGACCTCGCCGACGCGCAGTTCGGCTTCCGCCGGGGTCGGTCGACCCTGGATGCCATCGCGCGGGTCAGGGACCTCGCCGATGAGGCCATTTCCCGGGGCGGTGTGTTGTTCGCGGTGTCTTTAGACATCCGCAACGCGTTCAACACGCTGCCCTGGGAAACAGTGAAGAGTGCTCTGCAGTTCCACGGCGTGCCGCGGTATCTGCAGAGGGTCGTGGCCGACTACTTCGTCGGGAGAGCGGTGGTCTTCCCGACGAAGTACGGCTTCGGGAGGAGGGACATGTCGTGCGGTGTTCCGCAGGGATCGGTCCTCGGTCCGCTCCTGTGGAACATCGGTTACGACTGGGTGCTGCGCGGGGCCATGTTGCGGGGGGTCGGCGTTACTTGTTACGCCGACGATACCCTCGTCTCGGCCCGCGGTGGCACCTATCGCGAGGCATCCCTCCTCGCCACGGCGGGCGTGGCCCAGGTGGTGGCCAGGATTCGCGCCCTGGGACTCGAGGTGGCCCTCCACAAGTCGGAGGCGCTCGTTTTCCATGGGCCTCGAAGGGCGCCACCACCTGGGGCCACGATTGTAGTTGGTGGGACCTCCATCGCCGTCGGGTCGACGATGAAGTATTTAGGACTTGTCCTCGACGGTCGGTGGAGGTTTGAGGAGCACTTCCGGCGGTTGGCCCCTAGACTCGTGGCCGCGGCCGGAGCCCTGGGGCGCGTCCTCCCTAATTTAGGAGGCCCCGGAAGTGCTTGCCGACGCCTATACACAGGTGTGGTGCGCTCCATGGCGCTCTACGGAGCGCCGATATGGGCAGGAGCCATGAGTGCCCGAAACTTGGCTGCGCTGCGACGTCCGCAGCGCGCCATGGCACTCAGGGTGGCCCGGGCGTACCGCACCGTGTCGGGTGTCGGCGCGTGTGTGCTCGCCGGTACGCCGCCGTGGGACCTCGAAGCCGAGGTACTCGCCGCGGTGTACTGGCGAGCCAAAGAGGAGGAAGTCGAGGGTGGTGGCCGCCCCCCTGCGAGGGTGATCGAGCGCTGGAGAGAGGACGCGCGCGAGATCCTCCTTCTAAGGTGGGCGGCCCGCCTCGACAACCCCCTGGTTAGCCGGGAGTTGGTGGCGGCCGTGCGGCCCGTTCTCAGGCAGTGGCTGGAACGGGCGCACGGGGCTCTCACCTTCCACCTGGCACAGATGCTGACCGGACATGGTTGTTTCGGTCGCTATTTGTGTCGGGTGGCGGGTAGGGAGCCCACAGAGGCGTGTCACCACTGCCCGGCGGGAGTCGCGGACACGGCGCAACACACGCGTGAGGCTTGCCCAGCTTGGGCGGTGCCTCGCGCCGCCTTGTCCGCGACGGTAGGTGGGGACTTGTCGCTGCCGGCCCTGGTAAGATCCATGGTCGGCGGAGACGAGTCCTGGCAGGCGGTCGTGTCCTTCTGCGATACAGTCATGTCGCAGAAGGAAGCGGCGGAGCGGGAGCGGGAAGATAGTATCGACTCGCTCCCGATCCGCCGCCGGCGACGTGGCGGGCGGCGTCTGGCCTTCGCGGGTCGGATGCCGCCCTGACGGGGACCTGTGGGCGGCAGATCGGGGGGTCTGTCGCCGACGCTAAGGGTCCCGTGCTGGAGGCGCCCAAGTATTCCTGGGCGCCTCAGCGGAGGTGGGGCGGGGCTTGGCAATGGTGTTTCCATCTCCGTTGCCAAGCCCCGCCCCAAAGAGTAGGGCTCGAAAGAGCGTGCCGGCGGGGCACACGGCCGACACATAGCTCCCGTAGCCCCGACCAAATGGCAGCGAAGGAATACGGTGGGGTTTTAGTGAAGTAGAAGTCTCACATAACCCGGGCGCTTCCCCCGAAGTGTCCGGGTATCCATGAGGATTTCCCCACCAAAAAAAAAAAAAAAAAAAAAAAAAAAGGTTAGGTAATATACTTTATTGTTATGAACTTTTTTACCCTAATAGAGCTGATTTATGATGCAGACAAGGATGTTTGATGTAAACAGAATTATGGATACATATAGGTACTATGCTTTGGACCTTGTTCACTACGATGGAATGTGACAACAAAGGATATAGTATATTAACGCAAGAATAGTGTTTAGTATTCAGCGTAAAGGCTTGCACATACTTCTATTTGATGATAACATCTTACTCTATTGCATAAATCGGTAAAAAAAATGATAATTAAATATATTTATTTAATTAAAATAAAGTAGATGCAAAAATAACATAATTATCGAAAGAAATCTGTCAATAAGTAGATTTACATTTGAGATAGGTAAATAAAACTTCGTACACTCGTTTTATTGAACAAAGTTTAGTAACAAATTCCAGGTAAATTCTCAACAAATTCACGTTATCAAGAACACAAAGTAAAAGCTTATTTAACTGCAAATATTTGGCGTTTTCCGTATTTACAAATATCCGAACATGTCATGGCTGTTTGTTATACAGAGTGTTAGGAAGAGCGTGTGCCAAACGGTGTAAGGGCGAGTAGTTAGGATCATCAAATAGGCAATGTATTCTGGCCCAAATAACCTTTTCTTTATTTCATTTTTTTTTCTTTGACAATTCGTCATTACCTAAAACTAAAAGTTAACATTTCGGCAAAAAAATAAAAATTAAAAGTCTCGAAAAAAATAACGATAAGGCAAAAATGGGTAAAAAATCCTAGCTACTCACCCTTATCGTTTGGCACACGCTCTTCCTAACATCCTGTATTTGTGTGACTATGCGTTAGCTAAAGTAAGGAAACGACGGTTTACTTTTTACTGTCTAATCATAACTCTAGAGTGAACAATACACGTGATCTTGAGGAAATGTCACTTGATACTCTAGATTAATATATTAATAAGGAAACGTCATCACCTCACGTATGAATTAACTATTTATAGTTGTGTGTTGGATTATGCTGAGAACAAAAGACGTTCGACATAATACAGTAACGACCCACAGCAAAAGTCATAAAAAGGTTAAAATAAAAATGTTAATAAAGCTTTTTAATTACGTTTTTAAACCCAAAATGAGTATACCTAAATATTTATTTTGATGTTAAAATACATTTATTTAAACTGAATTAATATTTGATATCATGTTTTGAACTGAAGTTGGAGTACCTACATTGAACTGGCTTAGATATTAGTTTTCTATTGTTTCTTTCAGTAAATTGATTAAGTTATGAACCGACCGTATTAGCTTTTAGAGTAATAAATGAATTGAGAAGTATATAGCATATTCGTGTACATGATTTTTACCATAATTTTTATCCAATCTAACCATGTTTTCACCCGACTGCGGCGACATATATACATGACAGTACGTTTTATTATAATTTCGTTTATTATCAGTATAAAATAAACTTTTTTTTTTTGTAGTGTGACGATATATTGGACATAAATCTCAAGTTGTTTAGAATAAAAACGTAAATTACTAAAAAGCATAATTTGAAAATACCAATGAATAGTCTTCCAGCTAGGTACGATTTTGTCGATCAGAACCTTAGATCAAAACAGATAACGATTAAAAAAAAATCATTTTACGTTATATTTTTTTCTAATTAAAATGTACATTGTTTGAAGCCATAAAAGTTTATATTTATTTACCAGCGTGAAAAATAGGCTTCTTATTTAATTATTTTCTAAAGTAAAATTAAGCCTACCTAAGTTATTTACACAGTAAGACAATTACTGCTACAATTTATGAAGTTACGAACACCTACGTGGAAACAAATACAAACATACTTTATTAGAAAAGCTTGGATTAATGAAAACAAGAACAGAAACCTCTGGCGTTAACGAGCATTGAACATAATTAGGGTTCCGTACCCAAAGGATAAAAACGGGACCCTATTACTAAGACTTCGCTGTCTATCCGTCCGTCTGTCTATCACCAGGCTGTATCTCAAGAACCGCGATAGCTAGACAGTAGAAATTTTCACAAATTATGTATTTCTGTTGCCGTTATAACAAAAAATACTAAAAACAAAATAAAATAAATATTTAAGGGGGGTTTCCATACAACAAACGCATTTTTTTTGCCTTTTTCATAGATAATGGTACGGAACCCTTCGTGCGCGAGTCCGACTCGCACGCACTTGGCCGGTTTTTTTTTTGTTTCATGCCTACTTTGTTAGGTGTTCTAATGAAAAATTAAATTTAAAACGATCGTGCATGTGGCACCTTCAACGAGTTTTAGCAAAAAATATTTATTTTCTAGTTATTTAGTTTATTGACTCACATTTCCTTGCTAAAAGCCATCGCATCATTGCCCCGTGGATAGTTCTTGAAGTAAACACTTTTATACACCATTTGTTTATTTATTTTATGATTTTATTATAACTACTAGAGTTGATAATATTTTTTATAAAATAAACATTTTTAGAAACAAACAAAAAAACACTGGATTACAGTTCATTCTCTTTCCATATATGACATACGATACACGTGCAAACTTTTTCTCCCTAAGGAAATTAGAGGAGCGATTATAACTTAGGGATCCGCACTTCAGGAGGGCTATCAATAGACTCGTAGCCTTTCTGCCCGTCCAACGATATAACCCAGCTCAATAAACCGGCTATAAGGAAAAGTTTACCGCATCATTAAGGTCATTAGGTATACCACTTCAGCCCACTACGCTGGTGCTTACGACCTCTGGTTATGATTTTAATAGTTGTGTTGATTTCCATTATCAACTTAGGTTATTCTAAAATATGACTGGATCAGAGCACTTACATAATATTATAAATGCGAAAGAAACTCTGCCTGTCTCTCTGTTTGTTACCGTTGAACCGGTCATATTAAAATTTGGCAGAGAAGTAGCCTACTTAACCATGCTACTTTTTATCTCGGGAACGTGGGTAAAATCGCGAGTATAGCTAGTTGTATAATATATATAATGCCTTTATCCACCAGTCTCGGTTTAACCATTTTTATTCGTATTTATTTTTTATCATAATTTTTATTGTTATTTTAATTGTGAGATAAATACATATTTATTCTTATATTTTTACGTGAGATAAATATGAAACGTAAATCTAACAACAGTAAAGGAAAATATATATGAATAATTAATCAATTATCGACTATCATCACAATTTGCGGCTTCTCTACTTAGGGTACTACGAGAGGGTGAACACATTAATACCCTTTGTAACTTGAAGAGCTCGTTTGGCATCAGTTCGGATCATCGTCGACCTGCGTTCTACATCACAAATTGGTTTAGCTGTGTCAAAGGCATCAGTTACGTCAAATGGGCAGTCAATAACTTTGCTCACCCAGTGTGCTAAACTGTGGTGAGATTGGCCTTAGAATGTGTCAGAATGTGTCACTACACATTCTATTTGATTATGAAATTTCCTTAGGAATGGTATAATGCAGTTTTATTTCACAGGATTTAAATAATTTTGAGATAGGATATATATTTTTTTTACTTTGTATAGGCTTGTGTGACACAAAGCCTAGAAGGAAATTTTAATGTAAAAAATAGCTATTTGTATGTTTTAGTTCAAGGTTAAGCAAGTATTTAAATGATAAGGAAAATATTTGCTTGGAACGACGATTAAATGTAGGTAAATCTCAATGTACATAAGTGTCTCTATAAGGGCCAAATCTGAAGATATGAATGATGAATTTGAATTTAATAAATAAAAAAAACTAATATGTTCGATATTTATGCTTTGAAACATGAGATCAATAATTCAGGGTTATTTGGCTCGACGTATTATTAAATAAAAAAATCATACCACAAACAGAAATCTATTAGATTGCAGTCAATAAATACTTTAATACTTTAATTTAGAATTTGTCCCTGTCGGAAAAAGTGACTACCCATTTAATTAGGTAATCGGTAATCACGCATACCAAATAAGTAAAAAATATCTCGTAGATGGCTATGCGGTTGTTCATCTACATCACAGGAGGGTTAAGTGAACAGTAAATCAAGTTATTGAGTAAAGGAAAATTATTTTCATTTTTTTTTCTAAAGAGTTTATTTAGATACAGCTTACATATCTATTTATATATCTATACTAATATAATAAAACTGAGTTTTTTTGTTTGAAAGCGCTAATCTCAGGAACTACTAGTCGGATTTGAGATATTCTTTTTGCATTTGATAGCCCAATTCTTGAGGAAGGTTAAAAGCTATTTATTATCTCGGGAATGCGGGTGAATCCGCGGTGAACGTCTAGTATTATAAATATAGTATTCTCAATAAAGTATGTTGCTTTTGAGGGATGACCTTAAATAGGTATTCATAAAAAAATATAAATAAGTATTCTGTATGGCGAATTGGCGATACATAATGTACCTACTCTGCAAAGTGAATGATCGCGCGGGCATTCATGTGAATGTATCTAGCAGCTAGCAATGTTATTTTTTTAAATTAAATAATTTTACCATCGATTGTTTATTTTAGTTAAAGCTAAGACCCATTTCGGTTTTTTTTTTAAATAATAGTAAGTACCTAAACGTTTTTTTCCTTAAAAGCACCGCATGGACCATAGAATACATAGGCGGGAACTTGCGAAATGACTTTACGTTTTAATCTTATTTTCATGAAATCTTATATTTTTAGTTTTATTGAATACCGATATTCGGTGGCATTTTGTTCAATGAAGATCAATCCAAGTGCACAAGTTTTAGAATGGACACCATTTTATTTAAACCTGTGCTAACCTGACTGACTCGTAGGTAGGGACTTAACTACGTAAAAGTTATTTAGTGTAAATTTAAATAACTGGCTACATACGCAAGTCGTATGATGCTAAAAAAAATGTTTGTGTATGGATGCGATACTGTCGTTATCTTACTGTGGCAACATTCTATCGGGTCATGGAGAACTAGAAACCAGATAGAGTGCTTTCGCACACGCACCTGACGCTATCAGTGGTTTTATTATGACGAGTTCTCAATGCAATACACTATACTTAAGCCTATGGAGTTAACCGTCGATTAACAACATTGGAATATATCAATTGTCAAGAAGTCGTATAAAATAGTAATTTGTCAATTTCCTGTGATTTGTTTTCCTAATTATCCATTGGTTCGCAAGTGAGACGCGCGTTCTAAAACTACATATTTTGTTTTTTATTCCAGGAATAGCGAGTCATATTTATAAGTGTGAATAAATAATATTTTGTAATAGGTGGAAATCGATGAGCGTTTGACATTTGATATTTAAGGGAAGGTAACGAAGCCAATTTATTTAAGGACCCACATTACCCACCAATAAGAAAAGGTTATTAGGTATTCATTTTCAAGCTAGGACAACCGTCGGCATCGTAATAAAATGGGGTAAAAAAAATACTTTTACATGCAATTATCGTGGCGATGTTTTGGGAGGATTATACTTTCCAAACAGGTAACCTATTAACCTATTTACTCTGATATGCCTACCTATAGTTAGACAAAATATGTAGATGTATATGCTTAGATTTTTTTTTTTATACCACTAAGGTGGCAAACAAGCGTACGGCCATTATCATTATCATTGAACAAACAACCTTCGACCCTTGTAATGTATACTAAAATAGCACGTTAGTTTCCCGAGAGATATGTATATATATAATTATAGATAGGTGCACAGATTGCAATCTAGTTCATAAATTGATCGATTCATGCGGCCACAACTCCGTTGCAGTAAACTAACCTCAGTGGTAACTTAATTGTGGTTAATGTACATTGACGGCACCCTTTACTCTGAAGTAAGTTGCTGGTTGTTTTGTACTCAACATCATTTATGACCTTTTTTATTCTAAACTATTTCGTCAATCCTTCCTCACGATTTTTTCCTTCAATTTATTATTAGGTTGGGGAAAAAGTCTTTTTGCATTATAGTATGTATGAACTTGTAATAAAGTCTCTTTGGCTATACTATTTGTATCTGGCTGGTTTTGGTATCATTGAAAGTTTAAATTTTAAAGAACATAATTCCAAATTCAAATTAGGAAAATGTGTGATTTTCAATTGTTTTACGTACCGTCAAGATAAGTGAATCTAATGAAGAAATTCGATACATTTTAAAATTTTACTATAAAAAACGTAAAAATGCAACGAAGGCGCGAAAAAAAATTACGATGTTTATGAACCTAGTGCAGTGTCTGTGAGAGTAGCACAAATTTGGTTTAAGCGTTTTCAATCCGGAAATTTTGATGTCAAAGATGCACGTCGCTCTGGTCGCCCTATTACGGATAAAATGGATGCCATTTTTGAAAAAGTGGAGCAAGATCGGCATATCAGTAGTTACGACGTACCCGAAGAACTGGGAATTTACCACAAAACAGTTTTGGTGCATTTGAAAAAAACTGGGTAAAAAACACAAAAAAGCTCGATATTTGGGTACCTCACGAGCTCACTGAAAGAAACCTAATGAACCGTGTACTCATTTGTGATTTTTTATTACGACGTAATGAAACCGAGCCATTTTTGAAGAAGCTGATAACTGGTGATGCTATGTGGATCACGTACGACAAGAACGTGCGAAAAAAGTCGTGGTCAAAGGCCGATCAGGCTTCACAGACTGTGGCGAAACCCGGTTAACTCGCAACAAGGTGATGCTGTGTGTGTGGTGATAGTTGGATTGGAAGGGCATTATTCATTATGAGCTGTTACCACCAGGCAAGACCATCGATTCTGAACTCTACTGCGAACAACTGATGAGATTAAAGCAAGAAGTTGAGAGAAAGCGGCCGGAATTAATCAACAGAAGGGGTGTGGTTTTTCATCATGATAACGCTAGACCTCACACATCTTTAGCCACTCAGCAAAAATTAAGAGAGTTTGGCTGGGAGGTATTAATGCATCCGCCGTATAGTCCTGACCTCGCACCTTCAGATTTCCACCTGTTTCGGTCTCTTCAGAATTCTTTAGGCAGTGTCAGGTTAACATCACGAGAGGACTGCCAAAACCACTTGTCACGGTATTTTGATCAGAAGCCCCAAAATTTCTATAGCAATGGGATCATGTCCCAACCTACAAGATGGCAAAAAGTTATCGAACATAATGATACCTACATACGTTAGTTAAATGTAAATAAACTATATTAAAAAATGTTTTGAATTTTCTTAAAAAATGCGAAGAAATTTCCCCCAACCTATTATTTCACCTAGCTGTTACACGTATCGTATATGTGATTATAGTGTAGATTAACTTGCAACGCGCACCGTGAGAAGCCACTATAATACCCCATGCATTACTTACAGCTACTATAAAGGTATGAATAGTCTTGTTTCACATGTATCGTGTTGCTATTCTAAACAATAGACTATGCAAAGACCATACGATTCACAACTTCAATGCCTTCAGTTTCCCACTACCAGTGCATTGTGCCTTTGTTTACAACGACGAACGTCTCGTATGAATAATACCTAAGGCAATCATGCAAGGGCTCTAAGGTGGCTTTAAAGTATTGGAAAATACTATCAAACTTATGACTTTTAGGTTAGCGTTATGAGAGGAATTGCTTATGTCACGCAAAAATCGTGCTTGTTAAATTTATACGCACGTATTAGGGCTCTTTTATAATGCCCCGCATACCTATACATTATTGTTTATTGTGAACACACTTACAGTGACTAAGCATGCCCGTACGGAGATTTTGTATCGGCCACCGGCCCAATGTGGGCCCTTTTCTAACTTTATTAGGTCCTTTCGTAGAAAACCTAACCAAGGATTTTTGTGTTATTTTTTTTAGACATCTAGGCTAAAAGCTTATTCGTACTTTTTAAAATAACACCAAGAGAAGGTCGAACTCCAATCAAAAGTTTTGCTTAGGATTCTAATTCTAATATCACGCCAAATTAGGTTTTATTTTGAACGAACTTCAGATTCAAAAATCGATTCGGTTAATTTGACTCGTTATTAGTTTGTATGTTATAAGAAACCATATTATCATGGTTTCGACCGATAAGGCCAAATAAAATAAAAGGTAATTGATTCAATATACTCCGGCCCTAAATAATACAATCTGACCTCAAGTTATCGGAGTAAGGACATCGGAATAGTAATAATAACATAACGAAAAATTGTTTAGTATAAGGACAAAAATAATTGGAAGAAAATAAGGTACCTATAACACTAAGCAGTAGTAGAGTTTTTAGGAATATTTTTTTCTCCGACAAGACGCGAAGTTATAAAATTGATTAAAAAGAGAGTTATGTTTAATTCCCTGCTAAAACTAATAGTAGTAGTAGTCCGTGGTGGAAGAGACTGGTTATCCTTAACTCCGGCTCCGGCTTTGCTTGGATACCAGTTTCTCCTACAAACTATAAAACACCTCAATTTCTAATGCTTTGTCCAAAAATTGTAATACCTAGTTTGTAAAAAGACTACTACATTTACCTATGGCTTTATTTAATGTTTATTTTCATTAATTAAGTAGGTACATTACGAGCGCTGTCTATGCGTTGAGAGAAAAGGTCTGATAGAAAAACAATTTAAGTATTATGCAACCTTTTTGTATGTAGATGCATAGCTCATTGTATTTTTGCACGTTATATTATAATTTGGCTATGAATATCCTAGTGCAGGAGATAAAATTCCGTACTGCATCCTTTCGCACGCCTACCATAAGGACCGGTCCTCGAGCTGTGACAATCCAAAAGTAAGATAAATAATAATTAATTTATGTAATTGAGACAAATCCATAATTTGTTAGTAAAATTGCTTAAAACTTTCAGTAAATATCCTAACTTAATTTTTTTTTAGTACATCTAGTATTTCAGCATAGGACAGTGAACCTTGTCCGCTACATTCAGGATGGATTGAAGTTTGGATCAACATATTAAGTATGAATGAAATGGAGAATAATTTACTAATTTATTTTCAGAGTTAGTTCAGCTTCTTGCAAAGTAGAGAAATGCCTCCAGAAGGTTCTTGTTTTATCTTTTATTATATGATTATGAGATAGTTGATAGGAACAATAGAAATTCTCAAATAAATCTTGATAATAAGTTATACTATAGAATGATATAAATGTAAATATTTGCTTATTTCATCACCCGTTTCACCCGTGTTCCCGAAACAAAAAATCACATAGTTCCGTTATTCCGTTAATGAAGGACTAACCAACAAACAGACATTCGCATTTATAATCAATAGCTGTTCCCCGCGGTTTCACCCACGTTCCCGGTGTATTTTTTTTTTCATACAAACCTTCTCCTAACAATAATGAACACATAAAAGAAAGATTTATTCAATTTGGTGCAGTCGTTCGGAAGTTATGCGCGTACAAACATTTCAGCGATCCATTTTTATATATACTGGGTGATTTTTTTAGTCACTGGCCATACTTGCAGGGGTGGAAGTACTTATCAATATGAACAACTTTTATGATGGAACAAAAAATTATTAGCTGTCCATATAAAAGTTCAATACCTACTCGTCCAAAATGTATGAAGGTACCATTTTATTTTTTGCGATATCAGAGTTGGTCCCATAATAAAAGTTGTTCATATTGACGAGTACTTCAACCCCTGCAAGTATGGCCAGTGACTAAAAAATCATCCTGTATAGATTTAATAGAAAAAAATGGGTAAAAATAGGATCTGTAATTTTTTAATTAGTAAGCTAAGGAAGTTTATAAAAATACAAATATATAATTATATGAATTAATATAAAATAAGATATCTTAAAACATTCTTCCCTAATACAATAACAAAAAGAAAATGTCAAACAAATATCTTTATCCAAAATAAGTTTTGTTCTCCGAACTGTAACCTGAAATAGACTATTCATGAGATAAGCCACCTGTGACTGTTTATTGCGTCCTACTTCCAGCTTTTTTTAACATAAAAACAAGGCACCAACATCCTCAATTTTACAACCCTCTACCTGTAAATTTGAAATGAATGAGTCCATTTTATGTTTACACAGACTGTTTTTTTACCTAACAATGTTGAATATTTGGCGCTGACGACGTTTCAGTTGATGTGTCGTTTTTCTTTCCCCTTTCCAGAATACGCAAATATTATAATATTTGCGATAGATTATAATCTATCTCGACGGATATCTAAGCTTTTCCTTTTTTTATTATTTGTTTGTTCCATCTTATAAAAGTTAAGTACCTATTCCTTTTGTCTTAACAAGATTTCGAAATCTATCCCTCTGGAACGCTGGCTAAGAAGTTACCAGACGCTGTTGAAACCGCGAACTGAAAACTAGTTATGAATAAGAATAAGGATCGCACCCCAAATTGTCATAAAAATATATCGTTTATAACAAAAAACGTGTAAAAGAAAGGGAATGACGGTTTGTATGTAGTTACTTGAATGTTGTTTGTACCATCTTTAAACCGTGAGTTGACATTTTATGCGAGTTTTATTTTATTTATTAAATGAAATGTCAAAAAGTATCTGTTTTCTATCATGAATAGTTTTAGTGTACAGATTTGTATGAGGCTACCGATATTGCTGACCGTACTATGGATACTAGATAACTGATATACGGCATTTATTTATTTGGAAAGCTTACAGCTAGTATATAAAATATAAGTAAAGCAAAAACATCATAAGGCCATTTAAAAAACTTCTTATAATAGATAATTATATCCACATTAGGAAAAGACTGACATGTTTGTCCTGGATGAACCCACGACCTGTAGCGTCGTAGACACTGTATCTCGCCTCAACACCATCCTGCCTATCACGTTCTAGCTAAGACATAAATTAATACCTACTTGTAGTGATAAATCATTCTGAGCAAATATTTTCACAACTTCGAGTTTATACTGCTTACGATACTAACATTTCGGAGGCATCAATCTTCACTGTCCCTCTCCAACGAAATGAAACGTTGCGTCACGCAATAATCAAGAAGTGAAAACGATTAAAATAAATCTTTCCTTATTTAAATAACAGCAGAAAATGAAATACTTATCAATTAGATAGGTAATACCTATATAAAATTTAGTATAAGCTTGTATTTTGGTAAGGAAATATGTTCATATCAAATGCGAAATTTGGTTTTTACATAGGTAAGTAAGTCAAATATAGAAAAATATAGTCTTATAGTTGTAGCAGAAATATAATTAAAAAATGAAAATGAAATCTTACCTTGTATTTCCACGCCTAGATAAGATATAACCTGAAAAAGAAAATATATCTATTTTATAAAATCCAACAACAAAAACATTTTGAACACAATGTATTATTTGTTACGATGCAATGCCCTACCGTTTTATTTTGACCTTCTTAAAGGATGAGCCAGTGACTTAGCGGGTTCTAATTTTATCGCTTCCAATCGCTTTGTCTATCGTTTGTCATTTTATATCGACAAATCACACAAAAGGAGGGAACTGGCTCTCAAGTGTCAAATCGTGTTGCCTAGTGTTTACTGTTTAGCTCCAAAACTAAATCCTCTTTTTGAATGTTTTTTTTTTAATTTATACCAGTTTTGTGCATTAAAGAAGCAGGAGGAAGAGAGACTAAATAATGGACCCATCTCTAACACCTGGCAACGTAGCCTCGAGTAAATTGCGTTCAGTTTGCAGGTAAACTAGCATCCGCCACACGGTTTGCCCGAATTCCTAAAGGATCTAAGGTTTTCTCTGGATACAAAGTAAAGCCTAGCCTAGTATAACACACAGGATAGGTACTTTTTATCCTGGGAAAACATAAGATCCGTAGGGAACGCGGGTGAAGCCGTATGGCGGAAGCTAGTTCAGAATAAATATTAAAAACCTTTTATTTTTATAAAAACAGTATATTACATCATAATAAACTTTGCTAATAAATGAGTCAAATCTCGCACCAATATAATAAACATGTTTGACAACTTTCCGCGCAATAAAAATGTAGAAAATCCTCACAATTTTCCATTTTCGTGACATTTTAACGACTTGGAAACTTATTTTATAGGTTACTTCCCTCCATGTTAATCGAAGTAGAATGGCGCTTTGAAGCAAGATTTTTTATTACTTCCTAAAGTCTGCGTTTAATATGTTTCAGTTTACCATAGAATATAATAAAATAGAACTAAAACAAATATTATTTACTTTCTAAATTCTAAATTAAAAGGTTTAACACCAGAGAAAATATCCTTCTTCAAATTTTAAGATGTCTTTCCATCACATGATAATTAATATAATAATTGCAGGGGAACCTTGTCTATCGACTGCAGCGAGGGCTTTGAGGATGTTTTCTACATATCATAGTTTGTATTTTATACATTGATTGTAAATACTTTGAGATTATATATAGAAGATTATATAATAATTTGAGTAGATATTTATAGGTTTAACATATAATAGGTACAATGTACGGTGGTACTTTGTACCCGCCTGGCTGGCTACCACCCTATAGTGGAAAATCTGTCGACAAGCACCAATTGGTCTGTTTCGGCAGTTGCATTTGAGAGCCCAGTTGCCTTCTAGGCTTTATAAAGGTCGGCAGCCTCCTGGTATTGCTATGTCCAAAGGCGATGGTAGCCACTTACCAAAAAGTGGATTACCTGCCTACTGAATAAAACATATTTTGGAATTTGTTTAAATTCTCTTTTTGGTCTCATTATATATGACAGATGAAAGTTTTAAGATATCTCATTTTCAAAGTCAAAAGTCAAAGTCAAAGCCATTGATTCAGTTTAGAGTTTAGGCCCTAGAAGGGCACTTATGAACGTCGAAGCTACTGAAGTTACCACCGATTCGGAAGTCACCTTCAACTGAGAAGAATCGGCAAGAAACTCAGCACGGTTACATTTTATATATTTTTTTTGGACAGTCGGACAATGTTGGCCTTTTTCCATTAAATGTTTAACAATTTCTATTTTTATATTGATATACCTACCTATATTACCTATATCATCAGTGTTAATGACAGTTATACTGGACTATTTCTTCCCTATTTTACTATATTTTTAACCGACTTTAAAAAAAAGGAGGAGGTTCTCAATTCGGTTGTTTTTATTTATTTTTTTATTATGTACTATATGTGAAAGTGTGTTTGTTGGTTTATCCTTCTTTCAGCAACGGAACAATGGATGCATTTTATTATTCTTTTATTTTCTCCGAGTTTTTTTTTCCAATGGAAGAGAGTACCAACCAACCGACTATTTTGATGATAAATATTTTTATTACTTTCATCTAAGACTTTTCTGATTATAAGTAACAAAACTATAAAAAACACTAAGTATCGTTTTTTGTTCGATTTGACATTGGGACTAGTTGCTCAAGTTGAAAAGCGCCTGGGGCATCTAGGCCCATGGGACTAGATAAAGTTGGGCCTAGATGCCTAAAGACATAGTATTTTGCATAGATAAGTTTATGGGCCGGGCCTACTTTTTATCCCGGAAACTAGGGTGAAACCACAGGGCGGAAGCCAGTAAAGAATAATGACGGAATAAAGAAATCTAATAAATCGTTGTTTATTGATAAAAATATAAGATATTCGTCGCTACAAAAACAAAATAAATAAACAACTAAACTAAAAACTATTCTAGAAACCCAAAACAACATCATCGCAGATTCGATGCAAATTAAGGAGCGATCAAGAAAAGAAAAATAACACAAAAATACTGTTCATTCTGAATTGACAGTGTCTGGAATTTGTTACAAATTAGGAAGCCTTTATTAGTACGTTCAGTTAGTTAGTAGCTTGATTTATTTGATTATTTTGTGTAATTACTTACACTTTTTTTCACATTTTATTTTATAATCCTCCACAAATCCAAAAACATAATTTGCCCGAATTCCCAAAGGATCTAAGGTTTTCTCTCGATAAAAAGTATTCTATAGTTTATTCCATGATATCATCTATTTATGAGCCAAATTTCATTCAAATATATATAGCCTATAGGTCTGATTGAGTAACAATCATCTACAAAACCCCATCATATTTGATACTAAGTAAAAGAAAAAATACAACCTTAATATATATTTTCCCTCTATTCACGGATTTATCCGATAAAGTGAGAAATCTTAAAGTCAATCGACCATATAACTCCGTAGCCTCCGTAAATCCACCTCAAGTATTTGATACAATTCTTTCATTATATAAAAGAGGTGTTGACCGAAACTGATAAGCCGTCGGAATTCGAATATAATAAAACTTAGGTATTGGTTTTCTATCGAGCCCGCTGGACATTTATTTATGGAACGAAGATAGATGTACGGTGTCTTATAAATTGGCTTATTATACCGCAAAAGTGGTATCCGATTTTGTTTTTCTGTCCATTGTGAAATATCACAGACAACTTTGAAAATAAATTTGGCGTGGAAGCTTCTCTGAAACAAAGTTTCTTTTGTCTTTTTGGTCAAATTACAAAACTATTTCAATCAACGTCCAACTGTAATTACATTTTACGAATACATTTCAATGCAAAATTAACGCTATTAATATATCATTACGGTATTAATTTGACTAAAGGTCACTCTAAAACAGTCTTAGATGAATAATAACATTAGTTTTGTTTCCTTAGGTCTAACTTTGCCCCCAGTCCATTACAATTGGATCTAGACCTTAATTTATAGTAGCAACTAACTATCATTATATGGACTTTAATTTCAAGCAAGTTATTTTAGAGATTTTAGCTTTAAATAGTCCCCGAGATGATTTGATACCTAAGTATAATATAGCCTGATAATAACATCCTAGGTTATTCTTCACACACGGCAATTTCATATCAAAACTTACTTTTTTTAAAAATATATATGTACTTATACAAAAATTACACCAACCAGCCCGTCGCACTTAGTACCTATATAGCTACATTAAAAATCTAGACATCGGTACATATTGCAAGGTAAGTTAATTAAAGCAGGCACACACGATTTGTAAAGAACATAAACTCAACATGAGTAGTGTGAGTCAACTTTTATGTTTGAATATCGGTACAGATTGCAAGGTAGGTAAGTTAAGGCAAGTACATACGATTCAGAAATAATATAAAATCAACATGAGTAATGCAATTAATATTGTTGCATGCTAAGTATTCCCTTACTCCCCTGGCAACGTCCTGAGCCGAGGTTCGAGCCCCGCAGGGGGCACTCTCAAGCTACCGTTGCCCAAAAAATTTCTAGATTTAAGATCAGTTGATAGCCCTAAGCGCTCGCCGATTTTCCGCGTAAGGATGGTCCCCTGAACACAACAACTTCGTGTCCCGTCAAAAAAAAAAAAACGAGTCATGTTTGTTTTGACATCGACCACCCTGACTATATTCAAGTCACCGTCAAAGAGGTCCTCAAGTAATGAACGATTTCATAAAAAAATGACAAATGAGAGACTTTTCACATTAATGTCGACTTAACAAAAATACCTACTCCTCTTTATGTGGTGGTCGATTCAATCGCGCGCGTACCTAATAAATAGTATTCGACATGTGGAAATATAGCATTATATATTATGTAACATAACATACATTATTTCTTTTGATGTGATTTATTTAGATATAACTTTTTGATTTTTGTCCGGTGACAGTTTATTGAAATTGCGGTAAGTACTACAAAGCGAAAGTTGAATGTAGTCTATCCCCGATACCTGATTAAAGCAAACATCAATAAGTTCTTAGTAAATATAGGACAGTGATTTGTTCACTAGTGTGTACTTAGCTAGCGTAGCTACAGTTAATGTTTGCATACCTCGATGGTACCGGACACTGTATAAATCGTACGCAATCCGTGCTCGGATTTAATTAAAAACGAACACACGTGCTGGGTAATCCTAGGTTTAAAATAACGAAATCTGCTTCAGATTTTGCTGGATTACGTATGTTTGCTGAAAAAAGAGAGATTTATTAGAATACTGCTTCCGCCCCGCGGTTTCACCCGCGTTCCCGAGGGATCTTATGTTTTTCCCTGGATAAAAAGTATGTGCTATTCCAGATTAATAATGTATATCTATGCCAAATTTCATCGAGATCCGTTCAGCCGTTCTGGCGTGATTGAGTAACAAACATCCATCCATCCAATCTTTATAATATTTGTTGGGATGCATTTAGTCTTTCATTTAGTACCTATGTCAATTAGTTTTTTCTATGCTATAGTTTAGCCGTACAAAGAGGGCAGAATATTTGAAACGAATTGAAGCTCACGTATTAATTTTATTTTCCCCATTCATTTTGATACCAACATTTTTTTCTATTCTTTTTCCTAAAACTTAATATTCCTATCTATATACATTACTATTTACATACTTCAACGTTTTGACAATTACGTGACACAGGTTGGGGTGAAAAAAGAGTACGTGTAAAACCCAGCGATGCGGATAGTGAGTAGGGAAATCATGGGGGCCAAGGGTATTGTAGGACATAATATTTGATTTATCTTTAGGATATTGTCTATCAAGTTAAGAAACTTAATAGTAACTGAAATAAGGCTATGATAGCTGAGTGAGAGTGACGTAATACCGTCCTATAATGAACTTGATACTTACATAAAGGAAAACATCATGAGGAAATCATAGGGGTATGGAACTTTTAAATACCCACCCAGCTGGCGATTAATCATATTACTTACCATGTTGAGATTGTGGTCAAACACATACTTATTCATAGATTAAAAAAAATAACCAACTGTATGTTCAAGCAGGCGGAATTTCGGTCAATTACCCGTCTATACATGTCTCCGTCACTAGCGCACAAATGTACTTACGTACGGGTCATTAACCGAAATTCCTTACCAATAATTTTTAAGAATTATAATTATTTCTGTGTGATTGTTTAGATTATTTATTTTCGTTTATTCTTTATTCTATATTTGAAAGTTTTCGATAATTATGTTTTCTTTATTTTAAATATACGTTCATAAAATCGTTCATGTTATTTTATCTCAAAATAAAACACAACTATGACTTTACTACATTTGTCCAGTAATACGGTATTATATATTCGTTTTCAGGTTCCAGCTATATTAACTTGTGTTAATAAATTATCTATGGGAAATTCTATTTTCATACCGTTGAACATTGCTGCGCAGATTTATTCAACTTTATTTAAATTATACAACTTATCATTTTATACAACTAGTATCTATATTATGATATATATGAAGTTTTAGCTTTCCGTCCCGCAGTTTCACCCATGATTACCTATATATTTTACCTCCTTAGGGGTTGAATTACAAAAATCTTATTCATTGTCTACATCATCTAATGTATCCCTCTGTGTAAAAGTTTAGTGTTTTGTTTTCTAGGTCCAAGGGTTTGGGCTGGACATTGTAGTATTTTATATGTATTGATAGATAGATGATGACTGTTTTAGTTTTTGCTGATTCGTGTACTATTTAAAAAATATATCAACCTCTATAAATGTGATGAGAATGCAAAATTACAGCTAGAATACGTATAAGACATTTCAGAGATTTTTTAAACGTAAGACTACAGAATTTTTTCCAAAATTGTGTAAATTATGTAGTGTTTTTTTTAATCAAATCTGCGATTCAAAATAAGGTTTCTAATTTATTTAGAAGTCATAATATTTAATGGTTTCCCGGTGGACTGAACTAATTTCACCGAGTCACAATGGCTCCCGCGGGAATAAAGTGGTGACTAACAATCGTAATTTAGGTTGTCACACTTTCTTATTTATTGTCTCATTTGTGACGTTTAAAAATATCATATTATGCGTTTGTCTAACCTATTGTAGATCTTTCTCTCTTTAGCAGAAATTATACTATATTTTTTTAAATGTGAGAAGACTTATGACAACCAGGCAGGTGGTCCACCTGATGGTAAGTGGCTACCGTCTCCTATGGACATTAGCAATACCAGGGGGTCGAAGTGTTGCAGGATTTTTTAAGCCTAGAAGGCAACTGGCTCTCAAGAGTATCTGCTGTAACATAACTGGCCGGTTGGCGTGGTTGGTAAGATCCCTATCTATCACGCTGCAGGTCGTGGGTTCGATTCCCACTCAGGACAAACATTTGTGTGCATGAACATGTCTGTTTGTCCTGAGTCTGGGTGTAATTATCTATATAAGTATGTATTTACAAAAAGAAAAGTAGTATATGTAGTATATCAGTTATCTGGCTTCCATAGTACAAGCTCTGCTTAGTTTGGGGTCAGATGGCCGTGTGTGAGGAAAAATGTCCCAGAATATTTATATTTATTTATTTATAGTGGTGGGTACTTGGCAACAAGTTCAGGGTGGTAAATAGCCAAGCGGGAACTACATAGTACCTACTCTACCACCGTGCTATAGATTCAGGATGATAATATAGTATTCAATATCATTTAACTTGTCCATACCTCATTAAGCTCACTTTTGGTTTGACATTATAACCGTGAACACTCCATCTAGTTATACATTTTTACGGTTCCAAAAAGATAAAATATTGATCCAATTCAAAACCAAGTTACGTCCCATGCATATACCCAATAAGTTTACTTCTAATAAAGCTAAAAATAGGTAGGCCTGAAGAGGCACACTCAATTAAGGGTACGTCGTTTGTAAAACACTAAACTGTGTCAGCTTCATACGTGTAGGTAATTAGGTATCTAGGTAGTGCTGCCTTGTTCTAGATACGTCAGGAATAAATTACTGGATTTTGCTCTGTTTTTCTGAGGGCTTTTTAATTTATTGACTGTTGCTTTTTTATTATCAATGGGCTTATGTTTGTTTACAATCTCATCATGGTATGTGACGATACGTCCGAAGATCTTACCACATCAAAAGCCAGAAAGTAACTGACTCACAAATACCGCTGGTGAAACACCTTGGTAACAGATTTTCACCAAGCGATATTTCCCCATAAGACGACCTACCCGTAATCTTATATTGCTATTTAGGTAAATTAAATGTCTTTTAGTTCTCAAGCTAACGTTGATACATAATATTATAAGCACTATTTCAAAATGTGCCGCTGAGTGGAGAAAAAACTCATATAGAATTTAAAACAATATGATTCAAGACTTCTACGTTCTCTTTAGTTTTAGTGTCCATAAACTTTTAGATGGCAATGTGACAGGTTTTTAGAGCATTCTGTAGGAGCTTTGCCAGAAAACATAATATATCAAATTTGTTTATTTATTTGTCAACTACAGAAATCGGAATAATTGACTAATATAGGACAAAGGTAGGTCTTACATATTACATTAAATACAGACAAATTGAAGTCCATCCGACCAAGGCTGTTAACCCAAAAGTAATTGGGAAAAAGGGAAACGTAAATCCCATGACAGTTTAAGAGATGCTACCGAAGGCTTAAAACTTTACACCGTCCCAGTTTTTTTTTCCACTTAAAACGAAAATGTTCACGACCACAAACTTTTAAGTGGCATCCAAATTTGAAAATAAACTTGAGTGAATGAATAAATTATTGAGCAAACATTCAATAATTCATTTTATGTGACTGAATCACAATGTAATAAATGGTTATGGGCTTCGTATCCAATTTGTATTCGTAACATTAACGACCTAATCGTACTTGAATACGGTATCATTATAATACATTTGAATTCACTCAAATTGTAATGAATATGTGGTGTCTATATTATATTTACAACTAGTTTTCTATATATAGCAATCTCGATCCTTTTATTTATATATGCAGCTATTTTTGATTGTATGACTTTATCATTATTTTTTTAAATTCCAAACTTGATGGTAAATGTAAGTTAGTACGCTCTATATTATTATAGTTATTTCATTGTTTTAATTTTTTATTATGACTTATCTATGCATTATGTATACCTAGTAGTAAAATTTATCTTTTATTTGTATTTTTTTTCATAGACCGTTTCATTCCTCCGTGCATCACCAGTGGCTTCAGCTGAAAACCAGCGCTGTAGTTTCTGCAGCACATGCTGAGCTGGAGCCTTTTGGGCCCAACTTAGTATCTAGTAACAATGCATCAATATAATTTTTTTTTTTTTTTTACTTTGTATAGGCTTGTGTTTGACCACAATCTCACTATGGTAGGTGATGATGTGGCCGAAGGCACACAGAGCCTAGAAGGATCTGGCTCTCAAGTGCAACTGCCGGAACACACCAATAGGTGATTGGCGACAGATTTTCAACTTGAGGGTGGTAGCCAGCCAGGCGGGCACTACAAAGTACCCTACCACCGTGCTATGGTTTCCTCACGATGTTTTCCTTCACCGAAAGCTCAAGCTCATATATTGTATATAGTATTGTATGTTTTTGTTATAATCAATAATATCTTGAATTATGAATGTATGTTTTGTATTGTTGTGTAATGTGCTATTTTGTTGTGTTGTATAAATGTATCTTTCTTTCTTTCTATATTACGTTCACGTAATAAATTTTTAATAAATAAAACTCCAAATATTATGTTCAACAGTGCTTTTAACCGGAAAGTGAATAACTTTGTAAAACAGTGTTTTTATGAAAAAATTGCGCTTATTTCAAAGGCGTTTATAATAAAAGCTTTTAACGAGTTCATATTTTGTTCAACATTATTAATATGAAAAAATATTTTTACTGTGTCGTAAGCGAACCTCGTTTAGTATTAAATATAAAATATGTAGAATAACGTACCTAACAAGATCTTTATTTTACGTGTTTTTTTTTTAATAGACTCGCATCGGACTACAAACTTACCTACAGTGGTTGGGTATGATGTGAATGAAAGTGGTAGCACCACTGTAAAAAGTAATTTCGTCAATTTATTTGATTTTAATTAATAATAATTTTAGTCTCATCTATTACAAACCAATGGTAGAGTCAACATTTAGGTACCGAATAAATTGGTTTTTAGTTTGAAATTGAGTTTTATTTATTTACAAATAGAGACACAATTTCATTACTAAAAACTTTCAAGTCGTGACAACCTAAAATATAACAAAAACATAAATACATAGGTACATATTTACTTAACATGACTAGACGGGTATGATAAAACTATAAAGTACCTTGTTTGACTTTGGAACCCTAAAATACACACCAATACAAGAGTATTGGAAGGAAGTGGCTTTATGTCGAAGATATAATATATAGGATGCATGGAAAATGCCTTTAACATATGATTAGAGACTAACTCCGCTGAAATATATTCATATTTATGTGAAAATAAAGTCTACTTTGACAACTATTATTTATGAGAGTACAACAAATAATAATTTAAACACAGTTCGAAGATTGTCAGTAAATTTGGCTTGACAGTTCATTTTACCACATCAAAGTATGGGTTAAGGTTATTTTATTTAATTTAATTTTTATTTATTTGGAAAATTTACAGCTAGAATATACAATATACGTAAAGAATAAATATCACAAGGTGATTTAAAAGTTTTATTCACATATAGAAAGAAAGCTAATAGAATAATATAGGTCCGTAAGAATACATATAGAAGAATAAACTAGATATAAGAAGGTACAAGTAAAGTAAGACACGAATGCAACAATATTATCAAAAAACAAATCAATTTGTAAGTTGAGAGACACGTATTGAAGAGATCCAAGTCAAGTTTGATACAAATATCATTAAAGGTCATTGCAAGTCTTGTAAAAATCTACTTACCATATGTACTTTTTGTTATACTAAAGAACGAGGACCTCAGCCATAATTGGCGAGTTTTAAAATCTTAGTATTTAATTCAGTATGATTGATCCATTAATCTGTTTAGAACACAATCAAAAGCAAAAGTGGAATAAAAAAACACACCCTGTAATGTAACATAGGAATGAATAATATAGGAATCTTGATAATATAGGAATGTTTAAAACAAAAGTAGATGTCCATAATATAAATACAAGGCAAAGAGAGAAATTAGTTGTTCCATATTTTAGGTTAGCCAAAGTTAGCAAGTCATTCCTTGGTAATTGCGTTCGTTTTTATAATAAAATACCTAACTCGGTAACCAAGATGACCGATTTTAAATTCAAATTTTACGTAAAGAAAGTTTTGAAGGAAAAGGCTTATTACAAGGTAGCTCAATATATTGAAGATAGGGATGTTTGGAAATAGTTTCACTCTGCACAGGTGCACTTCACATATTGTTTTTTTTTTATTATTTTTTTTAGTTTTAGCCATTATGTAGCGTATTCGCTATTATTTAATAAGAACTTGTTTGCGTTACATTTTATTATTTACTTGGTATTGGTATTTTTCTTTTTGATTTAATTGTATATTGTATTGTACATTTTGCTGTTATTGAAAAAATATAGCCAATAGTCAGATTATAAAAAAAGAAAGAAAAATATATATAAAAAATGTAACCTTGCTGAGTTTCTTGCCGGTTCTTCTCAGTTGAAGGCAGATTTCCGAATCGGTGGTAGCTTCAGTAAATTCGACCTTCATAAGTGCCCTCCTAGGGCCTAAACTGAATAAATGGCTTTGACTTTGAACAAAAAAAAAATGCACTCCGGGAGTGCCGACAGAAGTGATTTTTTTTTTTTTTTTATCTCAATCTCAATCTATATATATATGTTGCTGTACCCAGTACCACACTAAAAGAAGTTTTCACTTGAATAAAAAAAAGAAACTAAACGTTAAACTGCGTCTCATCATAACGGTGTCGCGTCTCAACGGTGTCGCGAGTCCAAAGGTTTTACCTCATCTAAAAATATGCGTACCGCGCTAAAAGAAGTTTACACTTCAAAAAGTGAAACAATAATTTCAGAGCATATAGGCTAGCTTATGTGTTATTTGACAGTCAAGGAACAAGTGGAAAATAGTTTCGGACCAAAACAACATTAAAAAGAAAACACTTTTGCTACCACGTCCAGTCGACACAAGCATCAAGGAAAATTTAGGTTCCGATTCTCTCTAATCTATATACATCCTTCAATATTGTTTCACCTATCCGTAACACGTTGTAATATAGCACATCACAAGGCTGTTATATTATGTTATGTTTAAGGAAATCGGCATACTCACAGTTGCATATCAATATATTTATGCAAACATATTATTTGTCCATCAAAATATTGACGTACACTCGATCAATACTAGGAATAAGCACAAACTTGTGACCTCTGCTTATAGACACCAAAAAGTGCAAGGTTCATTTCTAGGACTAGGTGCACGCTTCTATAACAAAATCCCTACTTCAATTTTAAATTTGCCTTCACAAAGATTTAAGGACCGTATTAAAGCTGCTTTAATTGAAAAATCTTACTATACTGTGAATTATTATTTAAAAGACGATAATGCTTGGTAGATTATTACTTTTTGTGCATACATATTACTTTCTGTGTATATATATTATTATAATTTTTTTTTTTATAATGTTATTATGATATACTTTTTTGCCCTATAAACATGCCAATGGTAACAGTGATAACATATTGTGTGTTCTTATTCATATTCCGTGAAATTGTTTTTCTTTTTACCAAGCTTAAAGTAGTCATGCTCACTTTGAGGCCTTTGCTTGCGGCGGCGTTGTGTGGCGGGTCGCTCACTTCCCTACAATATGTGCGAGGAGGCCGATGACTGCCACATGCGTCATACTTGTGAACACGTGCTGCTTGTGGGGGCTGGTCTGCTTAAATTTGCTATCTATTTATTAATTAAGTCACTCAGCATTTTGTTTCTTTTATTTTTTTGTTATAACACACATATATTGTCAGTGAGACTAGATAAATAATTTAATGTAATAAATCTGAGATGGTTTTGAAAAGAGTAATTGCTGAGTTTCTTGCCGGCTCTTCTCAGTAAAAGCAACCTTCCGAACCGAGCGTCAGAGTCAGACTATTCATAAGTGCTTGTGAAGGCCTATTTGAATAAAAAATATTTTCATTTTCATAACGAAGGCTCTTGCTCATCCGAATCCTTATCGACAATGAAGAGCTATATATATTATCAATTCCAGTTCATTGGACACGCATTCCGAAAATACATTTGAATTAAATGTAGCTTTCGTCAAATTCAATATACCTTATGATTGAACCTTTTCATTTTTTCAGAGGCTTTTACCTTGCAAAGATAGATGAGCCTCTTTGTACCCAAAACTAACACAAAAACTACTCTAACTACTGCCTGTACTAGCCATGTCAAAATATTTTATAGCTCCGTTTACATATATCAGATAATAAAGTGACAAAGTCCGTTATATAGAAATAAAAAAAATACTAAAATTTACCTCAAACTCACAGTAGCCCCTTCTCTATATAATTTTGATTATTTTTACATTCAATCAACAAGTTACTTGAATCTGTAAAAGACGTATGAATCTAATGCAAACACATAACTATGGTACTTTGTATTACCTGCCTGGTGGGTTACCACCCTCAAGTTCAAAATCTTTTCGCTAAGCACGTACCGGTATATTTCAGGAACCACTTGCTTACTGGGCTTGCTTGCTTGGCAACACATAGGCAATACCTTTGGCTAAAGTTATTTAGCAATACCAGGGACGGTAGCCACATATCATCAGGTGAACCATCCGGTTGCATAGCAACCATCTGATTTAAAAAAGAAATGTAAAGTGTCCATGATCACAACAATCAATCAGTTCACTCAATCAACACAAATTAATGTAGTTCATCAAAACATGCAAGTAATAAAATGAAAAGGAGCTCTTTATTAATGGTAGAATAAGATTTGGTTCTTTTTCAAAATACCCCGATGTAAAATAAAAAGGGAAAGAAAAGGGATTATACCTACTACATAATGAAGCTCATTATATCCAAGGAAAGGATATCCAAAAGTATGGCCTCTCTTGGCAGCCTTGGGGCATTGTAAAAATAATTGGGAACTGCTAATCACTTATTCATGTTATAAAAAATACTTCGGAAACAACGAATATCTTTTTAATTTCGTTGTATTCTTGGCTTTAATTTCATCGTAAATATTTTCATGCAAAGAAATATCTAAAATGAAATATTCTGGCTTTCAGAGATACCATTAGCAAAATAAATGATTTTGATTTAAGGTAACTGTGAGGTATAGTAGATCTTTAGCCCTTCGCAATCCCTTTAGCTAGATCTTAAAGGGATAATATACACTTTATAGCCAGGGTCTTGCACCAAGTAAAGCTATTTCTACACTATATATTGCACATTTGTGAAGCTTTTGTCGTGTGAAGTTTTTAGTATCATTTATTTTATTTTCATTTTTATTTCGATACCTACGATACCTCTTATAATACCTTATAATAGAGAGATAGAGCATAGCGATAATTATGTCGCTCAAAGAGCAGCTCGACTGGGGAAGTACCTCCACCGCAGCCAAATAGCTTATAGTTGTGTTCCTGCGAGTGAGTAAGGTCGCCAGAGTTCATCGGGGAGGGGAGAAGGGTCAGCAATGCGCGAGTGACACCTCTGGTGTTGCAAACGTTCATAGGCTACGGTAACCGCTTACCATCAGGCGGGCCGTATACTAGTTTGCCGACAATGTTGTATAAAAAAAACCTATATATATATCATAAAACATCATGAGCATTTTAGGTTCACTGTACCTAAAGATCGGACCATGTGCTTTCCCACAGTTTATCATTATCATATTCAATCTGTAGAGTCATTTACAGTAAAGCCTCCTTTTCTTACACCTACTATTTCATAAAAAACACCCATGCGTACCTTGTATCCAGCAATTCCCAGGGTCTTTAACCAGATCGTCAGCCCACGTGATAAGAGCACATTCTGTTAGGTGAGTCGTCAGTACATGTGGTTTGTAAAAGCCGCCCTATTTGAGTTATCCTTAGTTTTAAAATTATTTTAAACACCAGTTTATAAAAGGGAATTTAAACAAAGGATTTGATTAGCTATTTCAGCAAATTAATGTGTATAACGAAGCTGTAATGAAATTCATACATTAATTAAGTTTTCGTCTGCAGGCTGAAACGGTTACATCGTTACGCTCGTCCCTCGATGAGATAACGGGTCCAATTTATTGTAAGTCATTTACTTTTTTATAGCTAGAGCTGTTCACATGAATCTACATTTATAGTTTTTAAGTGCAACCTGTCTGACATTCTGTCTATATATATATATGTGGCAATGTTCAGTAAATATAAACATAGGTAGAATAGCTGCAAATTTTATTACCCTTATAATATACGTCACGGTCGCCATATAATATATGATGGGTGGTGGTGATGTAGAGAAACAACTAGCGATGCTGATCACATGTTTAATGAATGATTCTCCAATACTTCCACTTATATTCCTTATATAACTACATCTTAATTCCACCTTTTTTAATGACAACATCGTTAAGCTTATATACTAATATATATTAAACTAAACGTGCCATTTAGAAGGTCTACCTGATCACTTCAGATATCAAAATAGCTAACGTATTGGAACGTCAATACGTGAGATTTGTTCTATATTACACCCTGCTTGTGTGCCTCATACTTGTGAACAGGTGCTGCTTGTGAAGGTTGGTCTGCTAGAGTTGACCATTTATTTATGACTAATCACTTTTATTTTTTTCTGCTATAATACGCAATATTGTCAGGGAGACCAGTTAAATATATTAAGTTAAATATTTAATATTTTTGTTACGTTATATCTACATATGTATGACTAGTTTGTATGTGACACAAAATAACATTTCGAACGGAAACTAGACAGGAAATCGACAGACGCCCACATCCCTCATTTCTCTTCATCATTGTTACTCATAACATAGGTTTACAATGATTTATTCTAATAGGAAGTTATACAATAGTATAAATATGATTTTTCTATCAATACTAGTATTATAAAGCTGAAGAGTTTGTTTGTTTGTTTGGTTGAACGTGCTAATCTCAAGAACTACTTCGATTTTTTTTTCAAATTGTGAATTTAAAAAAAACTAATTTAGCTTCTAACAAAAGTAAATAAAATGGATGAAACCGCAACATTCACTAATTATATAGATAATATACCTATTCGTGTGTATATGCCTCGTTACGGAAAATTTGTGTGGGTTCACAAAAATCTCTTGTTTGGTTAGTTATTGACTTCGATCCGAATCTCATAAAGATGGCTTAGGCTGAATTTAGTGCTGTACAGAGCCGGTTAGAATTATTCGGGCTAACTATTACATGAATTATTTACGTACGGTGTTGCCCACGTTATTTATACTCATATTAACGAATTATATTTAATGTGTTTGTTGCATAGATGGAGGAACATCTATTGGTTCTAAAATTGTTTATTTTTTTAGATAATAGTATGTTTTTTCACATATTTAAAATGATAATATTGTTTAATGTTTAAATAAAAAAAAACTGATATTTTTTTTTGTTCTTGATCTTTTATATGACTAGACTTTTTTGTTAGGTATATTTAAGTAAGTATTTATGTGAAATTATTTTTTCAGATCTTTATCAATGCATGCTGTGATCACCTACCAATAATTAAGGTAGTAATCTGAACGTTTGAAGCGTATTCTTTATGTATGTACATAATATATCATTCTTGTTCATAATATACACGTTGTGCAATAAGTCCCTGCATTATACATTTAACAGAACACAAACAAATTAAATTTTGAATAGGTGAACTATTTACGGACATAGATATTACTGTCGCATGATTCAATACATGCTAAACCGATTTCGTAGTAAGTGATTTCGAAAGTTTATATATAATAATAACATGAAACCTTTTTTATGTTCAATGCTGTCATTATTTCAAAACACTAACCTACAAATAAATTCCGACCATCTTCAATCTACTTGTACTGTAATTTTAAATCTCTTCGGTCAAAAATACAGTTCTATTGATTATGGCAAGTGGCAACCGTAAACCACCCGGCGCGCCGTCTGGCAAGCTCGCTTCATTGCCCCCACCCTTGATCCGGCCCTGTAATACCCAGCATATCTATATTGAGTGAGATACTCCTAGGTAGAGGTGAGAATACCATATAAAAGGCTTCTCTAAGAATTTCTTCGGCTTCGCCACCGAGGAAAATGTGCTGAATAGCTTTACCGTTTATTTTTTAAATATTTTATTGTACGAACGATTGTAGGGTTCGTGAATATCAAATCGTTTAGCATAACATATCGATGTCTTATTTTATCATGTGTTATTTTATTAAATTAATATAGATTCTTATTTTATTATAAAGTGGGTCTAAAGAATATGCAAATGCTGCTTTAATTTGCTCTGATTTGTTGACGTTGATAATTTTCAAAATACCAAAAATTCTGATGAATGTATTTATGTTTATATATTAAAATAATTAAAAACCTGTTCAAACGGCACATAAATGTACATTTTCAATTTTTTAATTTGAAGCGAAAAAATCAACCACACCTGGAAACTAATGAAAAGTAAATTAAAAGCAAACAAAAAATATATATTTTTGGTGTATAAAAATGTAACGATAATAAAATTAAACTCAAGTTTTTGCAAAGAATGAACACACATAACATATATTTATTAATTCCATGCATATAATATTATTAATATAGGTAATTATAACTTACCAAATCACCGCTACTGCATTTTCGGCCGCACACCCAAAAATATCAAACTTTACTCACAACACAGACAACAAACATTTACAGTGCAATAACCTTTAGCAACTCATAGAATAATTGACACAAAACGCTCACCAGCGTATAAAAAACACTTTGACACACTCAGTTTTATACAAAAATACTAGTTTGGCTGAAGAATTTAATTGTTATTCTTGTGAAAACATGAAACCAAGTCACATGTACAAGGAGCTGGCTTCATCTGGCTACACCGAGGGTGGTGTTCCCTGTTATACGCAGGCGTTAATACTCCGACGCTCCATCAAACCTCACACACTGAAACACTCAGTGCAAAATTTTGCTTCACACGTATACTACAAACGAACACTGTGTCGTTTGCTGAAATACAAAATTCGTAGATACTTTAGTGTAATAGCGAAAAAGAATCTTATGGAGTTTGGATACGATCCGAATTTGGTTGTGGCAATTTTTTGTTAAAATAAATGTTGTTTGTAAATTGTAACGAATGCAAAAGGTATTTTTACTAGTTGAATATATGCACAAATGACATTTCAAGTAGTGTGAATTAATAATGACACCAAACCCGATAAGTATTCAGTAAAACTATTAATTTTATCTGAATAAGCGACGGTTTATTACATACTTTAATGAAAAAAGAATGACCCATGAAAAGTTTAGTATTACAATATAAGCTTTATTAACACTAACTAGAATATTAAATTGAGAAACCTAAAATATTTGTGTAAAAAGTTTTATTATCTAACAAATAGCGCTGTAAAACTGATTAGGAAAATTGATGACAATTTTGTAAGCCCCTTAACTTTAACGAGCGGAAAGTTCATTCCCTAGTTAGATACTATTTGAATAGTTAGTTATTTACCTTTAGTTAGTGTTAGCCTTTGATTATAACAACACAATCTATACTGGGTAGAAAAAATACTGCATTTTCCGTAAAGTACTTATGTTTCTTTTTCCGTGAAATCAGCTTTGAACTCAAGAAATATACTATAAATCTATATATAAATAGGCAAACACAAAAAGTGTGGTAGATACCATTCTGTCTATATTTTTTAACAAGTCACCACAATCTCACTATGGTAAGTGATGATGTGGGCGGAGATAGTTAGCTCAGAAAGCCTAGAAGGAACTGGTTCTCAAGTGCAGCTGCCAGAACACATTACCGTTTTGTTTAGTAGCTAATTACGACCTTTAATATTATCAATAAAATAAAATTGGAAAAGCCACAGCGAAGCGTGGCCGGGTTTACTCTATTGAAGACACTGAATAATCTTCTACTTAAATAATATTTTATTATTTATATAAATAAATAAAATATTCTGGGACATTATTCCTCACACACGGCCATCTGACCCCAAACTAAGCAGAGCTTGTACTATGGAAGCCAGATAACTGATATACTACATATACTACTTTTTCTTTTGTAAAAACATACATATATAGATAACCACAACCAGACACAGGACAAACAGACATGTTCATGCACACAAATGTTTGTCCTGACTGGGAATCGAACCCACGACCTGCGGCGTGATAGATAGGGTATCTTACCAACCACGCCAACCGGCCCGTCTAATTATTCATATTTTAATAAATTATTCGAATGATACCAAAATCTATACCAAAGTTACTCATAAATATAGTTCGTTACACAAATAGTAAAATAACAAATCACCAATAATATACCTTACAGCTACTAAAATTTCATCATTTTATACTTGCAGGATACATTTTATGTAAGTTTGTTTTGAAAAGAGTATTTGCTGAGTTTATTGCCAGCTCTAAGTGCCTGTGAAGGCGTATTTGAATGAATAAAATATTTAATTTCATCTCAATGCTACAATAATGTTTGTATCGCATATCTAGTTTTTACATCAAGGTTTTTGTTTACTTTTATTATAGGACGTTGCCTGTCTAGCCGTATCGGTCGTTTGAGAGCGAATAATAAACTTATATAGAATTCCTGTTGAAATTATTGTATGTACTATGATGAAGAAAATGCCATCAAGACTAATAATAAGTTGTGAAATTAGTTATGATAGATGAGTTATTTTTAGTTGATTGATTTATTGGATTAATTTTAATCTTTCCAGCTAAGTAAATGTGAATTGAATTATATTTTGTATGCATCGCCATGCTCTCTTTATGCATTTTGTTCAATAGTTAAGCCACGTGGAATTTCAAGATGGCTTATTTTATTTATAAGGTGACCCTTAAGGGGTGAGTTTCTGAGGTTTTTTTTAATTTTATCTATCTATGTGTTTTTCCATATTAATCCATTAAGTCGTTTTAGTGTAATTGAGTTACTAACATCCTCAAAAACTTTTTAAAAAATGCATAAAAAAATATTAATTATTATTATAATTTATTGTTAAAGAGAGAGAAAAACAATAAATATAATTAAAAACCCTTTAGAACATAGATACTTTATTATATATATGTACCTACTGATTTATTCAGTGTTGCAAACGTATATACTTAAGGCGACGCCTTGAAGATTTTGGTTGCAAGGATTCCGATTTTTCTCAACAATGACTGAAGCGAACGAACTGAAATTTATTGTAGAAATTCATCATGTCTTTAACTTTATTTTGTACGTTGCATAACACGATTGGTTAACTTTTATATAACAAAATAATTAATCAAAAATACCTCTTTAAAATAAGAGATTCCAATTTTACCGGCATTGAGGATCGATTTGAGGTTCCAAAATTTCTACATATATTAATTGAAACTGATACTATAAATTGTACTTAGGTTTTATGAAATATATTTGTAGTTTTTAAATTAAACAATAAAAACCATTTTGTCGCATACGCCCGTTCCGTTTACGCGGGTTTTCTATGAGAGGTCGCTATAGTAGGGAGCGGGACGCAGCACGTTGAATTCCAGATTTAAATATGTCTAGTGAAAACCAATATCATCTTTGGTTAGCAATAATATAATAAAATAACCTTCAAATAACAACATACTCGTATTATGTACGCACAGTTAAGTTTGTGGTAGTGTAGAGTTGGAATAGAATGTGGTTTGAAATATTTTGTGTAAATGAATATAAAATTAATTGTTGTGAGCTTTTGGTTGTTTAATGCGTATATTTTAATTTGTCATTGCCCTTTTGAATGAAATAGATTTATAGCTATAAATCTACGTTATAGGATTAATTTATAAAGGAGAAAATTCCATTATAATTTAAAAAAGACACGAAAAGAAAGCACAATAAGGATCATATTTTTATCAGTTTGATCCCTCTTTAATTAATTAATTTATTTATTAGGTACGCACAACATATTACAAATGTTATAATTAAGCTTTACATTTTATTAAACTGATCTTAACTTAGATTGAAATCCAAACAGTGCATACACAGCATGACATTCATGTCGTAAGCAAAGTTAATACATAATATAATATATTTTATCTATCTTGTAAGGCGTCAATAACTCAGTGATAGTAACGTCAAATGCCGCTACAAAGGTCGTGGGTTTGAATCCTGCACATCGTGAGAAAACAATAGCACGGGGGTAGGGTACTTTGTAGTACCCACCTGGCTGACTAACACCCTCAAGTTGAAAGTCTGCCACTAAGCACCTTCCTTCTAGGCTTCGTGTGCTCATCATCATTTACCATACTGAGATTATGGTCAAACATAGGCCTCTAACCATAGTATCTAAAAAAAAATACACCAAAAAAAAAGTCAAGCTAATATTTCTTAGAAACGTAACAAGACTTAGTTAACAAATAAAACTATATTAACTATTAACACAAAAAGTTTTATGGGTCATTCCTTTTATAGACTATGAGCCTATTGGTTTCCTTCATCATAAACTTTACGCCATTTCGATCATCGGTTTATATGACACGAGAAACTTTTTCATATTAGGAGTTTTTGCGAAGATGCTACGAATTTCGTAGAGCTTTTGGCGTAGAGCCCAATGTGCTACGAAATTACTACACAATAGGTACGTACTTTCCATTATGATAACTTCTATTTGGTGAAACTTTTGGACGATTTAGTTAATTCTGGGACATTCATCATCACATAAGCTTTTTTTTTTATAGATACAATTATTATTTATTTACAACAAATATTTACAATCAATGTATAAAATACAAACTATGATATATAGAAAACATCCTCAAAACCCTCGCTGCTGTCGATAGACAAGGTTCCCAACAGGCTGGCAGCGTTCCCTTTTTTTCTATTTTGTTTTGTATTATTTATTTTGTGTCTATTATGGAAACTAAGCCATCTTCATTGTGAACAATTTCCATTAATTATATTTATTATGTGGCTATCCATTAAATTATAATGGATGTCTGGTTCTAGAGAATCGTAGAACGTTATGCCTATAGGAAATGATGTTGACAGGACTATCTATGCAAATGGGAAGAACAGTGTGGATAAGCAAAAAATATTACCTAACAGTTTCTTATATTTTTGGGTAAATAATCCTAAATTAAAAAAAAAACTGAATTCTATTATTAAGAATCTACGTTAAAAAACTTGATTTTTTGATAGTCCGGAAGCGCTGATTGAAGACGTATTCTTGAGAAAAATGAGCATAACATTTATTTTGGATACTAAACTTTATACCAATAGTTATAAGATTGTTTCTATAAAGATGTCCGTTCGAGGACTTACTACTTGTAAGCTGGAAATCACAGTGACGACCGCAAGTTGGATTCAAACTATTAAACTTACCGTGTTCCTAGAAAATACCATATTCTGTTTCATTTTATACATCTATTATTGTAGGAATTTGTAGTTTACAATGGACAAAATACTTACTGGAAAATTATTTGGTTTAATTTTATCGAAGATTTCATTTCAAATACAGAAAAAGATTACATCAAGAATAATCGGAAAATAACAAACTAAATGAAAGTCTTTAAAAAATAAACATCATTTATAAATAAATAAATATTCTGGGACATTCATCACACACGGCCATAAATAGAAGCTCCTTACATATTTGATGAAGACAATCAAACTACAATAAAGACTAGCTTTTGAATAAATATCTCCATAGTAGCTTTAAATTAATACTTCAGACACCAATAATTTGTATCTATTATTTACCCATAATAGATATCAACATTTGTTATGAAATATTCACTTTGGCACGTGTGGTGCTACGCGGGGTCATTGCCCCCTGGCTACGAGCCAACTAGGCTACGACCCTACGAAGGTCCACGAGACAAATACATGTCTTGTTTGCGATGTAAACAAACTGAGGGGAAGGTAAATTAATTATTTGTAAGAGAAAAATTGTGAATGAAAAATAAAATGTCAAATTTATATGTTTTGTTTATTCTGGACTAGTCCATCCCGCGGTTTTAACCAAATTCCCGAGGGATTTGTTTTCTCGGGAGCAAAGTATTTTTAAATAATCTATTTATATGCTAAAATTAATCTTTAAAATACTAATCTAAAATTGTTTTCATGAAGAATACTATAAGTATTACAAAATGATTAAGTCCTAATAAGTAAGGTTTTCTTCAAGTCTTAGTTTATCATTATTTAGTATTCCTTCATTATTTTAAGTCATATTGTAATTTTGAGTGAATGGAATAATAATACAACGGATTTTCCTCATCGACAAACCTAAATGATTCAAGGTATTAATAGATTCGCCTTTGAGTCTTCGCTTTCTGATTTCTTTGCTGATTTGACGTTCAAATTATAATATTTTATCAACAATTTTATTAAAAACCTGCGTTAAATGTTACGTACACAATTTTTTTTTAAAGCGAAAATCTCCTTTTTTAAATTCTCCCTAATATGTAGATACATATTCTAACCCCGTTTCTTAAATAGTCTTATATAAATCGTTAATAGGCCAATCAAATTCATTAACTTCGTTACGCTGAAACCTCTCGAAAAGTTGGTATTCGACTTGATTGAAGATTTAGTACCTAAGTGGTGTATAATTAATACCAACTTTGTAATTATCGACATAGAAACTGGAAATGGTTAAAAACTATAGGACTTTTGTTGATATGACATTACAGACATTTTGATTTTAAATACAATAATAATTATAATCTAAATAAGCTTAACGCATAAGCTTGGCCATCCAAAAAGGGAACGCTGCCAGCCTGTTGGGAACCTTGCCTATCGACAGCAGCGAGGGCTTTGACATCCTCAAAGCTTTTCAATATCATAGTTTGTATTTTTTACTTTAATTGTAAATATGTAATTACTTATTTAATAATCTAAATAAGTAAATTATATTTGACTGTCTATAATTTGACATTAAATCAAATTGATTTATAACAAGTATTTACAATAATTGTATAAAGTACAGACTATAATATATAGAAAATATCTTCAAAGCTCTCGCTGTTGTCGATGGGAAATGTTTGACATTATTTTTTTTTATTAAATGTTCAAAAAAATATGCTTAAATAAACCATTTCTTACGTAAAAAGCAGTATATTTTGTTACCCCATACGTGTATAATATTGTCAATGTTAGGTTTAAATAAATAAAAAAATACTTTTAATATAATTAAACTAGCTTTCCTAATATATTACAAAAGGAATATACCCTCACAATTTCGTGTGTCTAGGAAAGGCGGTTGAGGCTTTGCGTTCACCTGTCAGTCATGCATTCAGTCAGGATTTCTTCTTTTGTATAATATATTTTAACGTTAATAGATTTAGACGAAAAAACATCAAAATTGGTTTATATTTTAGTAAAAAATACAAAATACAACCAATAATACACTTCTGGACACATCTATTGGCCCACCTTGTATTTTCAGTTTCGTTTGGTCCTAGCTAAAATTTTATATTAGCTCCATGTCGTATGGTATTCTGAATTCAAATTTAAAACAATACGATCGAAAAAGATGGTAAAATGAATCAGGTTTAAAACTGCATCAACAGTTTTTGTTCAATCTAGCAATCATATTTCGGTAGGGGCCATCGAAACCTAAACTCTAAGGTGGGCCAATAGATGTGTCCAGAAGTGTATATTGAAAATTTCCCCAAATTTCCTCAAAGCATAAAATAAAATGTATGTACTTAACTCAAGTTTTTTAAGTCGCTTAAAATTGCGAGTAAAAGGTATCAGCTCCAATTGATTTTAATATAAATGTTTTTCTAACGTTGAAACTTTTGAAAAAATGTTAACTTTAAAAAGTGTGCCTATAGAAATTGTTAATTTAATATTGAATATAAAAATGAAGTTACCCAAATAACGGCATGAAAATATAAAGAATAGAAAATGGTAACCCGGACGATACCAATTTAATAATTCATACACAGGAAGATAGAGCTACCTCTAATGGATACCCAAATTTTTGAAACCTATTAAAAAATAATATACCTACGTACTTATATCTTTTTAATGAGGTTTAGTAATTATATCTCTGTGTGTGTATACGCGTATAAATATGTATGTGAATGTTGTAATTTAATATAAAATAGACTGTCACAAGCCTTATGAGTGATTTGACTCTTACCGATTCGATTCTAAATCGAACAGTTTTCTATTGCTCTCTTAATAGTTTTTTTATTTCATTTGCTGCCTACTCTACTCATTATTAAAAAAATATGTCGTGAAAGTGTGTGAAATACCTTGAAATATTAATAGGGACTGGGAATATTTTTTACCTACAGGATAAAAATATGTTGAGTTTGTTTTAAATCTTATACAAACATAGCCTACCCTTATTCTGACCTGAAGTCCTGTTTTTTTTTATGAAATAGGTTAAATCGTCAGTACACATTCATCATTATTAAATCTTGTGATGCCAACTGCTGAACAAATATCTCTATCGATGTCCACAAACAACTAGACTTTTAGTCTTTGTAAAAGTGGGCAAGACATTGGAAATACTCTAGGTAAGTAGTTGGTATTGCTAATGGTGATAGGCGACGGTGGTCACTTACCATCAGGTGGACAGTCTGCCTGGTTTGTAGCTAAATTTTTGTTACCAAATTTTTTATAAAGGCAGATTTAAAATTGTAGCAGCAGATTACGGCACGGTATAAAGGAATAAATACTCATTCCATCCATTACTTTTCATAAAAATCTATTCTGCAGTATAAGCACGACTAAGATGTAAGAATAACAGGTTCTGCACATAAAACGGCGCACTACAAAATAACAAACCGTGTGTCGTCTGTCTGTCTAATATAATCGAGACGGGTCGATGCAACGTTTCAAATCTATACCGAAATATTGTAGAATGTACAACCCTTTGTTTCACAATTGCTTCATTTCAGTATAAGGACCGGACTAAATACAAATTAGTAAGCAAAATTAAATTCAGCATTTATTTCTACATACAAAAGGTATACCTACTACAATGAAATTGTAAAAAAATTATGTAAAATATATGTATATATATATTTTTTTATGTTTTATGTATGATTCATATGATTACCTATGTAAGAAACTAGCTTATTATATTGATTTTCATATACCTACATAAGGACTAGGTATTATAGGTATAAAAAATAAACCAAAGAACATTACTATGCGTTGAGAGTGTGGGGCACCTTATAAGGCCACTAACTATCGATAAATTGTACATTTAAAAATAGCCAGTATGAATAAAAATAAACCTATTGTATAGCTACTATAGTTGCATTTAAAAATAAGACCACATTGTAAAGGTACCGCCACACTAGCATGACTGTTAACTGTAGCAAGCGACGCGACGCAGCGGCCGACGCGCCGCGACTATCGATCGGCGCCGACGACCATAATGCAACGATATGAGAAAATATGTGATTATGGAGAAGGTAAGTCGTTTATGGGACATAGACGATGGCTTAGTGCTTATAATTTTCCATGAATACGTTGATCTGAGAGGCACAAGTGATAGGTTTTGTGCAACGAATTATTTCTAATATAGGTACCTTACCTACTACATATTTAACTATTTCTTTTTTATAAGTATATAGGTACTTACTTATATATACAATTAGAAATAGATATAAATGTGTGTGAAAGAAAAATATTAATGACCTACAAATACAAGAGTTGTAGTCGTATAATAGTATCTATCTAAAATAGTATTTTAATTTTATGTACTTTGTAAGACTCCCAATTTTGTATTAATCTATACAGGGTGAATTTTTCAAGTGGGCGTGAATGGCAAAATTCTAAACTATAAAGAATAGCGAAAAATACGCAAAGGAGTCTCGAGCCCGATTTTGATGATAACTAAAACTGCATCATTGGATTTTTGAAAAATCAATATTCCTAGCCAGGAATCGAACTCGTTGATTTTGAAATAAAAAAACACATACTAACTGTATTATTACACCATCCGATAGTGTTGCTAATAAGGATTAATATCTGGGAAGTAACGATATCCGGCAAACTGAAGAAAAACGTTTAATTTTAATAAATGGATTAATATTTTCAAAATTTATACTAGAGATACCAATGTATTTTATTCATTTAATTACCTGTACCTTGTTCGAAATGATGCTCAATTTTTTTCAACACACCCAGCCAATTAGCCTCACAACATCATGTTCTAATTTCAAATTTTAACAATGGCTATCATTTGAATAATTAATCACAGGTAAGTAACGTAAGAATGTAATAAAATAGTATTTTGTTAAAAATGAAATCTTTCCGTTAGTTTTCCCGATTTCAATACTACCTTACTTACAACTTACTAATAATACCGCATCTATTTTTCAAAGTTCCTGTTCCTTGTATCACCATACGTGCGGCGATCACTGCTTGTCTGTACTTATAGCTCTCTAATACTAGATACAAACTCGACTAGCGACAGAACTAATATTGGTACGAAACAAACATTGCTTTGTTTCGCAAACAAACCACGTGGAAGAGCTAGCGCGAGTCGCAACATCATTGAGTGGAACGATTAAGTTGATATGGATGTATTGGCTTAGTTGCAACCTTATTAAAACATTTTTTTTTCTTAGAAGACTCCTCTATTTTACTTTGTCCCACGTAGTAAGGGCACTAAAAGTCTGATTATAAACTTTAATATTAGACATTCGGATTTCAAATAAGTAAATAGGCTTATACAGACAAAAGTTTCCACCATTTTCAAATTTTAGACACATCAAAGGACTTTCAAAGAACAGAGAGGTTGAAGGAAAATGAAAGACGTACCTAATTGAATTACGAGAAGATCTTAAAAGGATTGAGAAATGATAAAATATGTGTCTTAGAACTGGCTATAATAGCTGCTATCACAAAAATAAATGCCTTTTAAGCTGGTATTATGTAAATTTTATAGCGGTGCTAGGTAACCACAGAAACCATTTTAATAAAAGACTAGATACCGTTTTGTGTCGATAAAAAAATTAATTCGTTCCTATATGAAATTCTGGGATTAATATAGACGGTGCTCATAACTTTAGGTATTTTAATTATTTTAGGCCTTCTGTACTAGAACCAGTCGGAATTGCGCGTGACGATGGCAAGAGGCCGGATGGTATGACTTTGATCCCGTGGAGTGTTGGCAAGCCGCTGGTGTGGGATGCCACGTGTGTAGATACACTTGCGCCTTCCCACTTACTGGCGACTTGTAAAGTCGCTGGGGCGGCTGCAACCGGTGCTGAAAAATCCAAATTTAAAAAATACGCTTGTCTTGGTTCTAATTTTTCGTTCATGCCATTCGCAGTTGAAACCATGGGTCCATGGGGGTTCGAGGCTCGCCGATTTGCTCGGATTTTATCATCCAAGCTCATCGAGGCTTCGGGAGACCGACGGGCTGGGAGCTTTTTCCGCCAACGCATAAGCTTGGCCATCCAAAAAGGGAACGCTGCCAGCCTGTTGGGAACCTTGCCTATCGACAGCAGCGAGGGCTTTGAGGATGTTTTCTATATATCATAGTTTGAATTTTTTACTTTAATTGTAAATATGTAAATAAATTATACCATTATTTTGAGCGTTCAAGTATAATATCTCATACCTACTAATCAAACAATAAATTAATGATCCTAGTTATTAAATCAAAACAGCCTATCAGTCTGTATGTTACACTTTCACGGATTAATAACCAAACTGATTTTGATAAAAATTAGCAGACGAGTAGCTTGCACCCCAGAAAGGGGAGTACTAAACATTTTGTCCCAAGAACATGGGGGAATAGCTAATTAATATAAAAAGTCACATTAAATATGTAATGTTCCGCAAAATTTATTGTAATGAAAATGCGCATCTGTGTTGAAAGTGAACTAAAAGTTGGGAACAAGCTAGCGCTTCTAACTTTAACCAACTGTGGTTAAACGCAGTCCCTCTATAGGCAGTTGGGAACAAACAACTTATGCTACAGTATTATAAGTAATTCTTTTAATGTTAATTTCAATCCTGAAACTGATATACTTTAATATCCGTTACTGAATAATTCAAACTCCTTTTTAAAAATAGGATTGCCATACAGAATAAATAAACATTACATAATGTTTGTGTTTATTTTTTTTATTTATTACTCGCTTCCGCCCCGCGGTTTCACCCGCGATCCCTTATTATAAAGTTTTCTGAAATTTACCAATTTCTTGCACAATTATTAGAAGACTTAAAAAAGAGATAAATAAAATCGGTTAAGACCCAAGTTATGGCGTGACCAAGGGAAATAGGGATTCATTTTTTTATATATATAGATATAATTGATATAATGTTTTAATATTGGGTAGTATATGTATTTGCAGCACTATATCACCAAGCTCTGTTTAATTTGGGATCTGATTGCTGTGTGTGATGAATGTCCCAGGATATTTATTTAAACAGCTTTCCATTACTTTCCAATAAACAGTTTTTATTCTGTCAACACATGTCTTTACAGTGCCTATACTCTGTAAATGACATAACTTTTTATCGGTATTTAGGTCAAACACTTGTTTTCTATGTCGGTAGGTTGTCATGTAGACCGTCCACCTAATGAGAGGTCTTTTTACGTCCCTTTTGAAGAACCGCATATCGAAGCGTTGAATTAAAAATGTTCCATGTGCTATTCCATAATCTAATTACTTGGCGTAAATACAAACTGTCATACTAACTCCAAATAGATACTGTATGACTGTATATACGATTTCTTGTTCAGCAGTGCTTTTCTATGACATGTACTCTATATCATTTCTTGTCCAAGTTGATTGAACAAACTTGATTTTGAAGTCATGTTTGTGTTAACAACTTTGACTTCTTAGAAATTATGTTCTAGTAAAGTTGTTTCAAAACTTGTTCGAACTGAGGGTATTCGAGAAACTTCTGGCATATTTATGTAAATCTTAGAGTAAACTTTATGATAGTTAATTCGTAAAGTTCATATTTGATTGCATTATAGCTCCTCTATATATATGTATTAAGTTTTTATTTAAGTTATCGCTTTTAGCTACGCAATCACATACTATAGTGAGATTGTAGTCAAACTCAAACCTTTTAATTATAGTAAAAAAAAAACTAAGCCAAATTTCATTAAAATCAATCCAATACTAAAAAAAGGTTTTAGTATCAATTGAATTCCCTCTCTATTTATCCGTTTCTTTGCACCCTTCAAACCCTTTTTATCTACTTTGATATCCAAGATAATCAAATAGCCTTTATTTATTTAATCTAGTCTGAAAATATTCCGTAAAACATTCGGAAGGTGTGAACCTCTTTCGTGTGAATTGTGAGCATGGAATTGAGCATATGCATGCCCTGAAAAAAACATTTACTTGAACGTACAGCATCTCACGATGTTGGATTGGCCATATCTCTCAAATCACTGGTGTTTTAGAAGATTAATGGTGTACAGTTGAGAAATAAAATGAAGAGTGTTACGGGAGTTTGATTGTCATAGAAGGAAAATAAACTATAAAGACTCAATGCAATAATTTCAGCCTACATAGAATATAACGTACATTCTGGGAATTTAATATCACAGTAGGTACCTACCACATACTTATAGGCTGGAATTCTATTTAGCCTAAAGCATTTATATTGATTTTTACTGTTACATACCTGTACATCATAAAAGACACAAACTTGTTACGGTCAGATGTCCAGCCATTTGTGAAACTGAAAGAGACGATATTATCTTTCTATTAAAAATAACTTACAAATTGAAAACTTTAAGAAGCAACGTTAATCACCCAATCACTAGATCATAGATTAATAGGTAACTAAACGAATGTCTACCTAAGCAATCGCTCATCCAAAACCAACTGAGGCGAGAAAAAATTATAAGCGAAAATATTTCAGCTTGATATATAAGATATTTCCTTGTGGTCGAAAGGAATAAATAGAACCCTTCCTTTCCCCTTGATTTCACGTTATATTAACTTTGTAAAGCAGGATTTCCTTACAGTTTCCTTTTCAAACGACATTTCAAAGGGGAATTGTTAACAAAAATAAGTACATGATTTCGAGGAAAGGCTTGGTGGCTTTGTAAATTGTCACACAATATTATATGCTTTTCAATAATATAATTATTTAACTAGCTTCCTAGTAGGTACCTTTTGATCCCACGCATAATACAATGAACATATTAAAATTATTAAGTATTAATCTAAGTGGGGTGTTCCGGGTGTACGCGTGAGTCAGTTACCTTCTAGGCTTTATAAAGGTCGGTAACACATTGGAAATCCCCTTGGTATTGCTAATGTCCATAGGCGATGGCTACTTACCATCAGGTGGGCCACCTGCATGCTTGTCTTCTGACAAAAAGTGGGTAAATAAATTTTCTGTCTTTCTTCTAACACCTGGTTTCACCCGCGACCACAGTTCTAATTACTGGTTGGTAATACACCGTAATACACCGATTTCCAAAGGCATGATTCCAATAGTCGTACAGTTTATTTATTTTTTCTTTTATCTATTATATTCTTTTATCTTTTGTTTCTTCACTCATCTTATTTTAACAATGTAGGCATCCATCTAGACTTTATGTAGGTGTTTATTCTTCACTCATAGCCCATTAGTTAGTCTCTTCTCTGTCACAACACTTTTCGTAATGTGTTTCAATCTTATCCACAATAAAAACTGACAAAGGTTAGCTAACTTTATTCTTTATATTATATTCTACTTTATCTCTAAAAGAATCAAGAAATCGCTTATTTCTCTAATCTAGTGCTCTCAAGACCCGTAAATATAATAGGATTCTAGAAAATGGAGTCAAAATTCCATGAAATTTCTTACACGGTAGATCACCAACCCAGTTAGGGAGGATCACCAGTATAATTCTATTTAGTTATATACAGACAAACATTTTAGTCACGCAAATTCTAATAATAACTCTATCGTCTATGTTTGTTCAAATGACCAAGTAATGTATAAACATTGATTTCGAAGTTTTCCATTACCTTTTTCGTCGGAAACACACCCTTTCTTGATAACCTATCGCCTCGCCTTTGTCTTCACACATTTTGAGCTCATTTTGTAACCGTTCTCATTGTTCAAAAGGCTTCGATCATGTGATACCAAAAGATCTTGTAACCATGTTTAGTTATACTGTGTTGACATTTTTGTTGTTTTGTGCCGTATCAATTTTAGCTTCCAAAACTGTAGAAGGGTGAGTCAGACTATTTATCTTTCATTATATCAGAAATTCCATTACTTTAGTGTTTATTCTGTAATGGATAGTTAATTCACTATACAATTTTGTTTTTACTACATAGCGTATAAAAGTGTTATTAATTGCAGTAAAGCACAATTGTATTTTAATGTAAAATGTTAATTTAATTACGGTTGCCTCTGTGTTTGTAATTTAATAGAATATTTGAGAGGTCTTTGTACTGATATAGAACTTAATGTTACTTATTTATTCATTGACATTATCGCTCAAAGCGCTTAATCCAAATAACACATGAAACAACATTCGAAATTACTTTTTGAAGAATTTTATTCTCTTTACAGATCTCAGCCAGACCTACAAAGGACTGTCGAAGTTCTTTTCACTGAGAAATCTCAAGTGATATATCCAGGAGCGTGCAAATTGCTTAGATCTACCAAACGACAAATGAAAATGTGTAAACGAGACGACGGCTTATCGAAAGTTTTAGCTACATCGAAGGAGCAAGCCATTAAAGTATGCGAGGAATCCTTCCAATACGACAGATGGAATTGTTCACTCGTTTTTAACGGGAAACCGAAAAGGGGGATATTTAATAAGATTTATAGGGAGACAGCTTTCGTTCACGCATTGATGGCTGCATCTATTACTCACGCAGTTGCTAAAGCGTGTGCTACTGGGGACCTATTGGGTTGCTCCTGTTTTGGAAATTTTGGAAAAAACTCTACCTGGAAAGTCAGCGGTTGCGGGGACGACTTTAAGCACGGTAAACGTATCACTAAAAACTTTTTGGACTTCAAACATGCAGGCACCGATCAAATAGCTGAAATTCTCAAACAAGACGTCATGGTGGGCGTTGATTCTATCGCTGAACAATTGAGAGAGGTCTGCAAATGTCACGGGTTTTCTGGCTCATGTACTACTAAAACTTGTTGGAAAAGATTGGGACCTTTCAACTCTGCTATGGGTTTGTTAAAGAAGCATTACCATCATGCAGTTAAAAAGAAAATTGTAAACTATACATCTAAAAGAGCAATAACGCCTAAGATTAGGAAAAAAATGAATGTGGATAGAAAGAATTTGGTGTATTTGCAAAAAACACCAAATTTATGCGTTAGCACGAAAGGAAGAGTATGTAAGGATAGAGATAATTGTGCTACGCTGTGCTGTGGACGAGGTTATGTGACGGGTAAGAAATCTGTGAGCTATAGATGTAGATGTAAAATGGTAAATTGTTGCTTTGTTCAATGTGATACGTGTACTGAAGAAGTGGATATTTATACTTGCAAGTAATGAAGTCGGTTAAAGATGTGATTATTGTGAAATGTGTCGATGAACGCTGCTCAAATATTAAAGCATTTGACACATGTACTATCTGCTTAGCATATGGTTAATTTTTTGTGATTTTTGACAAGACATGCAAAAACATCTCTTTGTCGTCAATTGACAACTATTTATCTGATTGACAAATATTTTCTTGTTTTCTAAATTAGTCAGTTTTCATTTAAAAAAAAGTTCAGTTGCTGGTGAGAAGAGGAATAGATGAATTTAAATAATGTTGTTGATTAGATTGAAAATAAGGGAAATTATGAGAGTAATACCCATTTTTGAAAACTTTTGCCTTTTGTAACATACCCTCATTATGTGCGTGAAGAGCTTCATTCAGAGCCAACTTAACATTAATTAAATTTAAATGATAAGCTATATCTGTTTCGAATGATGTTGTAATGTTTATTTTTTGTAAGATAAGATTGTGATAGCAGCCTGGTTTGACGAGGAGTGGCTGCCGATAAGCTGTGATATAAGCCTCGAGCTTAAGTTAGATAAGGTAAAAGGCTGACGGAAAAGGAAATGTACTTAAATGGATTGAAAAAATTAAGTCTTTTTAAACTTATTTAATTTTATTACTTATTTATTTATTAAATTTTATTATAAAATATTGTTTGTATTTTTATGTATTGTAGTGCCATCTAACGTCGAATAGAAGAAAGTATTGTATAGTGACATCTATGGTGTAATAGCATAACTATAATAGCTAGCACATGTATTTGTAGTTTAGTTGACGTACGATAGATGGGTGGTAAATATATTTTAATTTTATAACAATAAATGCTCGAATACCGAGGGTGATAAAAAATAAACAGCACAAGGTCTAGAAAGTACAGGAACACCGGTAGATGTTTCCCGATAGATTTAATATTCAGGAGTGGTTTCTTTGATGAGTAGTAGGTATCTATGTGTAAAAAAAATCCATACGATATTTTCCTTCACCGAGAGCTAAGCATGCTATGTAGCATTCAAACCTCCGAATGTGTCGCCATGGCACAGAGGAAGTAAGGACCAGAGACAAAGGCGCGAATCGGTTGCACTACTACAAGCACGCGGGGCATGTGTGCGTGACCACTGGCCGCTTGTCGCGTACGCGGCCAGACTGGAAAAAGCCGGTTTACGCTGGCACAGCCAGATGACAATCTCAGGGTCAGTGCGACGCACGTTGCTTGTTTTGTTAGTTGAAAGTTTGAATATTTGTGTACTTAATGTAAAAACGTGGTATTTTATTATTAATAATGGTTGTTGTACTGTGTGTTTGAATAATACTAGAAAAAATTAAAATATATCATACTTTAACTATCCCAAGGAGTAAAATAGGTAAGTAAATATTTGATTATTACTTTTTCAAGTAGGTACCTTTGTTTTATTGTATGATCCTTTTTGAAGTGAAACTTCTATATAGACGGGGCTTCTATATAGTTACAGATGTGACGTCACCAGTCTCTTTCTATTATATACGAGTGTTTTAATTCATACGTGAGTTATATTGTTTAATTATTGCCATTTCATAATGGAGATTAAAAAAAATGCTTTTGTTGAACTTCGTTCCCGGCGGGGTAGCCAGGATCTGATGCTGGAGCTGGAAGGTGGCCATAGGAACTCCGCAATAAAACGACACAACCCCGTCGAGTTTGGGCTCATTTGATTTGTATTGACGAGTACTTTGATCCTATATGGTAACCAGGGTCTGATGCTGGAGCTGGAAGGTGGCCACAGGTTTTTTAATTATACCTTCTGATAATTTTATCGCATTTGTTGAATTGCTCGAGCAAAAGTTCCGCGAAAATTTCGATCTTGAAATAAATATTGTCAATGTTGGCAACGAAATACTTAAACGTATTAAAGATTGTAAATTTGATACGCCATGTGAGTGTTTCCTGTTAGATTACTTGAAAAAACTATATGTTAGATTCAGAATTTACCACACTATAAAAAGAAACAATAAATTTTAAAAAGAAAATTATTAGGGTAAGTCATTTGTAAAGTATTATACCTACTATCATACTGATTAATAAAACTATTTAACAAATGTTTTGTTTAATTTGTCATAATCTATTGTGACAACCCTACCAAAATAGGTAACAATTTTGCACGTTCTTAAGAAGCTTTGTCTCTGGTCCTTACTTCCTCTGTGGCCATGGCGTCAGTCAGTCGATGTCTATTTTCCAATCTTAAAATTTGATATGTTTTCATCGCCATGAAACGAGATGGCGGTAGTGTAGCTTATTTAGAAGTATAGATAGTTTTTTTTTTATAAATAATCGCATAATTTTACATCTTAGAATAGGCATTTATTGTTTCAGTAGGTACTACCCAAAAATATGTGGAGTTATTAATTAATTAATCCAAAGTCACAAAATACTATACCTATGCGTATATAGCGCATCAAAATCTAACTAAAGATAAATAATAAAAGAAAATCGTCAGACTAGATCCTTTGTTCAATTAACGGTAGAAACGGTAGAAACTAATCAACATCCATAACAGTTTGGCGACTACGCAGATTACACACATTAATTCCACCTATTTTATAATATGGCTTGTGTTTCACCACAAACATTTAAGAGTGACAGGGAATTAATCGTTTCATCTGATGGCTGTAATGAGGCATCATTACAGGCTATATCTGCTCACTGCTGAGCAAAGACCTCCTTTCACGAATAAGGGTGAAAGAGAATGGGCTAATACTCCACCACGCGTGCCCACTGCGGATCGATGGAGGTAGGCTAGTGGTCAACCTATTGTTGGAGTTTTCAAGCCACCTCGGAAGTCTCCAACTAGCTTAACGATTATCACAATTGTGTGATAGCCGGGACCAACGGCTTTACGTGCCTTCCAAAGCACGGAAACGCTCAAGATGAAATACCACTAGGCGGTCACCCATCCAGGTACCGGTCTGACTGGACGTTGCTTAACTTTGCGGATCGGTTAAAAACGGCTAATCAAGCTACGCCACGCACGAGCGATTCATTATTAGATAGAACTAACCTTACAAAGGTTGCACATGATTGAAGCACAGACTGAAAGTTTAGAGAGTTGGTTAGAGAGGTAGAGCATAGCGATATGTCGCTCAAAGAGTAGCTCGACTGGGGAAGTACCTCCACCTTACAGAATATTTTTTTTTTTTTGGCAGGAACAGAAGGTGGTGGGTCCAGGGGACCTTCTTCCACCCTTACGCGGACTTTGCCGCGAGCGCTGAGGGCTCTCAACCTGTATGTCATACCGTAGCCAAATAACTTATAGTTGTGTTCCTGCGCGTGAGTAAGGTCGCCAGAGCTCATTGGGGAGGGGGGAAGGGTCGGCAACGCGCGAGTGATACCCCTGGGTTGCAAGCGTCCATAGGCTACGGTAACCGCTTACCAACAAGCGGGCCGTATGCTTGTTTGCCGACAATGTTGTATAAAAAAAGTTTTGATACATGTTGGCAATGCTGTGTTTAACCATTAATAAAATTAACCATCTTCGGAATAAACATACGTGTTCTGAGAGTGTTCAAAATGAATATTAGCAAGATAGAATACTGTTCAACACAATGATACGATATTAGCTGAGTGGTAGTGATGTCGCCGCGTCGGTCGTAGTCTAGTGGTAAGATACATTTGTAGTACCTACCCGCCTGGCTGACTTAATACCTGCAAGTTAAAAATATGTTGTCAGTTGCACTTGAGAGCCAGTTCCATCTAGGCTTTGTGACCTTTCAGCCAGATACATTCTTCGCACACATAAAAAATCTTTCAAAGATCAATACCAAACTGTTCGCGTTAAAATTCCTTAGATTCACTCATGTTTAATTTGATATAAATTTTGCTGCAACAGAATTAAGATGCATCAGAGATAACATCAAGTTAATGCATGTCGATCGCGAATATTATATGCGTGGAAATCTTAAGTACGGTCAGCGATGCATAATTAACATAAATATTTACCACCCACTCTGGGATTCCATCATACCTCCGCTTCATAAAGATATAACGGGTGAATATCGAAATGGCATAATATTTTTGACCGCGAAAAGTGGCAATCTTTGGAAGAGGCCTTCACCTGAGAGGGGTTCCTAAGTAAATTGCTATTTATAAATAAATATAAAATACATATATATAATAAATATATAATTAATAGTACATACTTATAAGAAAAATGTAGCATAAGGAAATAAAAGGCTTTTTATTTTATTTTATTTTATCTACGTGTTTGATGAAAGCTTTTCAACTTAAATGTGGTAGCGAGTGAACCAGGCAAGTAGATAGGTACTATAAAGTACTCAACCGAAGTACCTATAAGGTTGAACCATTCAGGTTGTTATATCTAATTCTCGATATTTCATATAAATACCAGCTTCCGCCCCGCGGTTTCACATGCGATCTTATTATTAAGTTTTCTGAAATTTACCAATTTCTGCGCAATTTTCTTATTTTATCTTTCCGTAAGAACCTTCTACAAAGAATTTGAAAACTTAAAAAAAAAGATGAATGAAATCGTTAAAGTCGTATTCAAGTTATGGAGTGACCAAGGGAAATATGAATTAATTTATATATATATATATATATTATAACAAACTCCGTCTGACTCTTCAAGACCTCGGAATATATAAAAAAAAATCAGAAATACACCTGTAAACAATTATTTGGTAATCACCTTTAAGTCTCTCCCGCTATCGCCTATGCCTTAGATCAAGTCTATATCTCTTAAGCTTAAGAATCATTCACACGTCAATGATTGTACATGACGCGTTCGGGACGCAACTGAGGGAGCGCGCACTAAATAAATTTCACCTTTATATCAACCTTCTCACAATATTTGAAATGTCACGTCTTTTTTTTGGTATATAGGATGAAGTTATTTTTATAGATCCTTGCATAGCAATATAAATTATTTTTTTATTATAATAGAAGATAGGGCGTGATGGCAACTGTGGCAGGTAGGTAGTAACTTTCCATCGCCGTTCCGTTGTGGTAAAATTCTATTTAATGTCGTCATCATAACCCTAACTTGAAGGAAGGAAATACCCAAAAAAATTGTTACCCTACAAAAATATTTTTCAAACCAAATTCAAATTTTTACCAGACACAATAATCAGTAAATTAATGACTCACGGACACATTACTAGCCTAAAGATCAGCTACATTATTATTATAACGCCTATAATTGAACCATAAACCATTAAGGTCGACCACAAAATTGTGGTTTGTTTTCGATGCCAACTCACATAATTACGATATTAATGAAAAATAAGCATAAAAAACAGGCAGCGTTCAGATTTATTTATTTATTGACCCTGCAGCGAGATGTGGCCTTAGTTCTTACTATTGAAACAACTCGATACTTCCTCACTCCAGACTCGAACGAGTGACGAGTGACTACTACTGGAAAAATATTGCAATTATGTAATACACTTTCTCACTCGAGAGTGTGACGTGTAACGATTGGAAAAAATGTGCAAAATTCGTTACCATTTAAAGGCAATAATAGCTCAGTGCGTAGTGACTTCAAACACTGTAACAAAGGTCGTGGGTTCGAATCCTTTAATGAGCTTGAATTTTCGGTGAAAAAAACCTTTACGCGGTGGAAGGGTACTCTGAATACTGTGTGCTACTACCTCTAGTAGAAAATCTGTTGCCATGCGCCGGTAGGGTACCGGTATGTTCCGACAGTTGCACTTGAGAGTCAGTTTTTTTCTAGGCTTGGTGTGCTTATTACCTTCATAATACTTATGTGTGATGATAAAATCTACTGTGTTGATAAAAGTATCTGTAGTGAAAAATCTTTGGTCGTGTTCGATAGTTGCAATATTGATCAATCAATAAAATACAATCGAGTTTCAATCATAAGGGTTAGTATTAGCTAGCCGAGACAATGCCAATAAAAATTATGTTATTCCAACCAATTACCGGCCATTAAACAAAGCTCTTTATGGCTTAATGTAATCCTCGCGCGGGCTTTTATATCTAATATGAGCTAGTTTTTTATATTGACTTTTTATTTATGAACTGAGTTGAATGAAAATAAAATAATTCATTGATGATAATAATTGTGAACGAGACAATAATTGAATTATGGATAGAATTGTAATTACTAATAGTTGAGTATTAATTGGAAGCTTTAAGTTTAAATCGATTGTTAACTAGGTTTAACAGTAAATATTTTACGAATTCGTATAAAGTATAACAGTAAGTATGCAGTAAAAGTAAACGTCAAACTAACAAATTTCAGTTTGTAGCGACACATTATTGCACATGCATTGCAATTCGCTGACTCTACGGATTGCAATGTATGGTGCGAGTGGCGAACGTCAGTCACCACCGGGCGGGCACGATAGGTACTCGATAGTAGTCAAACTTTAAGTATATATCTGTATTTCTATTTATATTCAATTATACCAATGAAATTATAAAACAGTATTTTATTTACGTACTTCCATCTGGTAAACTGGTGACCCCGACGTGGTAAAAGTTGCTTCAAGAATATTTTACTCTCTCAATTAATTTTGTTTACGTACTCGTAACATGATAAGTATAATAGTATAAAGTATAACACGAATGAAGTTGGATGCTATCGACTGTAAGCATGGTAAAAGTTCAATGCTACAATTTGAGATTCTTATGTATGTCTATCTAACGGATATAATTATAATTAATAGTTATTTGTATGGTACCTACCTATTATTAATTCATCATAAATCGTTCCTTACAATGGGGGTGAAGGCAACCTACGACGCGGCCCCATTGCGGACTGCGATCTTTGTATGTGAACCTTTTTCAACATCTGTGCAGTATTTTAGTCTATGCTTCGATTTTCACAATTTGTTATCAGTGTATTTGATTGAGATAGAGTCAGAGGGAGATAGAAAAGCTATCCTCTATAAAACTACACTCCGTATCTAAAGTATGAACGGAAATCAAACGTCAAGATCGATTATTAATGTTTGCTTAAACCGATGAAGATGTCGATACCGGCATGAAGACGTAAAATACTTAGCTTTTTGTTTTGTCCATCTGTCCATTGAAGGTTAATTAATTATGTTAAATAATGCGATATTATGCATATCTCATCACACGCATCGATTCACACGGAATCTGATTCGATTATTATTGTTTATTTTTATCTCTACTAGTGCTTGATGACACGATCTTTATGCATATTAATCGATTTTTGTGAATAGTTCGGGAAGTAGTTTTAAAGAATTTACAGTATTTTTTCATAATTTATTCACAGGCTTATAAAAGAATCGATAAGAGTCTGTGATAAAATTACGAAAATCTTTTTTTTTACTTTGTATAGGCTTGTGTTTGACCACAATCTTACTATGGTAGGTGATGATGTGGCCAAAGTTGGTAAGCACACAAAGCTTAGTAAGATCTGGCTCTTAAGTGCAGCTGCCGGAACACACCAATAGGTTTGGCGACAGATTTTCATCTTGAGGGTGGTAGCCAGCCAGGCGGGTACTACAAAGTACCCTACCACCGTACTATGGTTTCCTCACGATGTTTTCCTTCACCAAAAGCTCAAGCTCATTGTGGGATCGGAACCCACGACCTTCGCTGCGGCATCCGATGTCACTACCACAGAGCTATCATCGCATCTACACGAATAAAAACCACACACACCACATTCGAAGCAAAATACAAAACTTGCTCAAGCGAATGGGCCCTGGGAGGAAAGAATATCTAAAATTGAAGATAGAAAAATTTACTTACTAGATTCTGTTTTAAAATGATGTTGAATTGTGTTTCCATCCGTTTAGAAAAAGAGGTTTTTAGAAAACAATAATTGCAATTCTTATTAATGAACCGACATAAAAAAATATATAATATAGGTAATCTTATTTCCATTTACACTAGTGTACAACTAGTGTACACTAGTATATCGTGAAAACTTAAACTAATAAATGACTTTTACTTATCAACTCGTACTTAATCATCAATGTAAATATTACCCAAGTAATAATTTATTTATTAAAGACATGTCTGTTTGTCCTGTGCCTGGGTGTAATTATCTATATATGTATGTATTTACAAAAGAAAAGTAGTAAATGTAGTATATCAGTTATCTGGCTTCCATAGTATAAGCTCTGCTTAGTTTGGGGTCAGATGACCGTGTGTGAGGAATAATGTCCTAGAATATTTATTTACATTTTTTTCTTTTAGTGCTTCCCGAAATTATACCGGTACTTAATCTACCAGTGTTTCAGCATTTCACTTGACAGTCAGCTACAATATTTATTTATTTATTTAATTTCAATTTAACATAAAAATAATGTAATATAGATTTTTTTTACTATGATGAACTTTTTAACAATCAATAATATGGATCAATCATCAACTGTTATGTTAATTCAATTTCAACCTTCATTACACAAGACCCACCACTTCAGAGAGACTCGCGTTTTTAGTTGTTTGGTTCAAGACGAATGATCATTTGTTTAGTCTGGTTACACTTATAAATTAATAACAAAACTTAGCTACTTATGATTCACCATAGACGAGGTTAATGTACTCTTATTATTTTTTAACATTCTCTTTTACAATATAGAAATCATGCAATTATTTATTGTTAATAATACACTCTTATTTTCAGCTAAGTCGCCGCCCCGCGGTTTCACCCACAATTATGTTGATTGTTGTACGCACTTGACGCAATTGATTGATGTATTTTACCCCATAATTCAACCTAATTTAGAAAAATTCAGTCTTATTTCTTGTCTACATTATACAAAGACAATTTTCAATTCAAGTTTAGTGTGGGCGTTGATGTGTCAGTCAATGTGTGAATTTGTACTTTTCTTTTTACCTAATATCCAGTACTAAATATAGGAGAACCTGAATTGCCACAGCAAATTTCAGCTAAGTGTGGAATTATTAGGCTCTCGGTGACTCATACTTACTATTGAGCCTAGCTAGAAGTAGTTTTAATAAATGTAGTTCATAAATAGTAGCGTGGGAGGTTGTCTACCACCCACAATATCTATAGCTCAATAATTACAAATAATGCATAGATAATTGAGCGCGTTTACTCGTACCCCTCCAAAGATAAATGGCATAACTAACTTTTTTCACAAAACATGTCAGCATCGAAAAAAGGCTAAAGTATCCCCAAAGGATTATAAAACATTGTGTCTATTCTTTGCAAACTATTAGAGGCTTGTAACAATGAGAATGGAGCTGAAAAATGCAACTGTACGTAATTATTGATGATGGTCGTTCAAGCCTCACACATTGCACGTTTTTTTACAATTCAGTAGTTGGGTGTTTATTCAACGAGAACTCTCGTCACTTTGAAAGTCATCGAGATGGAAAATGACCGGGTATTTTGCTTTGTACGCGCGCCGGAAAGGGTAAAATTCGTTGATTTTTTCGATGAATTCTGAAATTATTGTATTTACAAGCCTTTTGGATGATCTATTATTATTTACCTATGGATTAATAACTATTATTATTAAATTAATGGATTGAAACTACTAGTAAGTCGGTAAAGTTTGGCAATTTTTAAATATTATTTTCCAAGATTGTGTTACAAGTCTCTAATGCTTAGTGACGAATGAATATTGTTTATATCCTTAACCGCGAAAGGGTATAAGAGCTATCTGAAGCTTACAACTTCAAGTTCATTGGTTTGTCTTCCTTTCACGTAGCAACGGATTGACGAGATTATTTGAAAAGTAATATAGGCGTTTATTTATCCTGGAGTGTAACAGCAAGGGCGAAACCTATTTCTTTATAAGACACAAGACTAAACAAATCAAACTTTAAACAATACATTAAATAAGAAATTTAAAAGATCTGAACAGTTTCAAAAACATACGACAGAATTGTATAAAATTTACCCAACAAACAGTCAAGTTTTCAAGTCGGTTGCATACAAAAGATTCAGATTATCCCTCACCATTGCTAATGCTGCAAATTATAAAGATCTTACATAGATCACTTACCTGCATCTTGAATGGAGGATGTCCATCTAATCCTTACACAATGGTGTTAGCATCAATAAATGTACAAGTATTTGTTTGTGACAAAATTTACAGTTACATCTCTTTTCGTGGGCCGTGGAGCGTGTAATATGGGTTGAACATTGGATATTGCGTTTGTCTACATGGATATTTTGAACAAAATGTTTTTAGATACAACTAGCCAATATCATATACAGCAACTACGTATGTGTTTTGGCAGCAGTATATATCGAGAGAATTCCCTACTAGGGTTTGCGTATTACCCATCTTCGACCACATTACTTACCACATTGAGTAAAGTCATAGGTAAAGCCGAAAAGTGAATCTTAGTGTTAAAATACAGTCTTTATTTTTTTTAATTGGTCTCGTATTTTTCATCTCTAAATTTTACCCATTGTTTAACTCCGAGATACCAAATTTAAATTAATTACTGGTCATTACTTCTGCTTTTCTTCCTACAAAGCTTTATACTAATATCATTGAAAAGTCCAATATTCACTATTTAATCTGTGGCCTACAATACAACATTGCAACTATTTTCAGCTTACAACCATCTTAAAAATAGACCAAGTGACAAAATAACCGTATTAAATAAACGCATTATTTATAACTAAATACCTACAACACTAATTAATGCAATCTCGTTACTGTTTATAACGAAACCGGGTCCAGAACCTTCAAGCAACTGTATTTATAAAGGGCGCAGCTAAGATTTTTTGATTATTTAATTAAGAGTGGGCATTGGTTGAAATGCGTTGATAATCGGGAATGACGTCCGACTGGTCCCGAGACGTTTTGTTAATAATTTTAATCTCTTTATATGAAGGTGCGAGTGGAGCCGGTTCAGTCATTCAAACATTCTGTTTTCTATTAACGTTTGGTGTTGCTCTAGTTTAAGTAATTTGAAACAAATAACTCTATCAAAGATTTTTCGGATATCAATTAAATTCTATACCATATCTGACAATACTTATTACAGTATCATTATATACCTACCTAATTGCAGTATTAAAAACATAGGATATATCCAATGTTTATAATATATATCATTAAGAGTTAATGTTCGTTCTCGTTACATTGTAATGCGTCGCTATCTCAACTTACTTATGAGCTCGTAAAGGTTATAAAAAGAACGAAACCAGTCATACTTAACCCTAAAAATGCAAGAAATCAAACCAATTCCAACATTTCCCACAACAACCCACATGTTAGTATAGCTAACTGAATAACAAAAACATTCCATACATAACACACTACCTGTATACGACACACAGCGTTGTCTCCAAGTTATCATAGCTCTTAAATTATGTATTACAGCGTTAATGTATTATTTAACACGCAGCCGAGTTTCGACACATTTCTCAGCGACTCCCCGTAGAGTCCCTGTTGTTGGGGAGTGGTACAAGCTATGAGCGATAGTTGGTTAATATCTAAAAGTTACAGAATAAAAAAATGTGCTAATTAGTGAATGCTATGGTCCAATATCAAATCAGAAATTTATATTTGGATAGGCTTATGTTTGACTATAATCTCACCATGGTAAATTATGTGGCCGAAGGTGGTAAGCACCCGTAGTTTAAAAAAGAACTCGCACTCGTTGGGTACTACAAATTACCCTACCACCACGCCATAATATCCTCATGTTTTCCTTTACCGAAAGCTAAAGTAAGAAAAAACCGACATTAGTCACAGCATTAAAAATCACTACTCAGTAGCTATTATAATCATCTTAGTTATTGAAAAAAATTAGAAACTCTGTCACCAAGCATTTATCCATTTCATAATTTACATTACCTGCCTATAATTATATAAACATTTACTCATACATAATATTTCTCAAAACGAATATTCTTGAGCAAAGGAATACTTTCTAAGTAATTTTAATTCAAGAAATTTAAGAAAAAAATCATTTTTCATCTTTTGTTAAGTATTATTCATGTGATTTACTTTTGTAATTATGTTAATGAAAAATAAATTTTCATTTAACCATTGATTTTAACGGCCTCTACCATGCAACACCTTCCAAGGAGTACATAATGCTTACAACCTCTTATAACTTGTACCACAAGCTTTAGCTTACAAGGTGTTGGATTTTTTTCCCGGTGACAACCAGATTGGATTGACAGTAGACGGGTTAAGAACTGTGATACTTGTACTGCAACAGTGTTTGTCAATCATTTTGAGCGAGGGTTAAAATACCACTTTTTGTATGTTTAAACTAAGGCTGTTAGATTCTATATCGACATTGGAAGGTTATTGTTAGGCTATGGGCCTGAGGTCTTGTCAAATATTTTTATTCAGTTAAGGTAACAAGAGTAAGTTACTACTGGTTCGGAAGTTAGCCTTGAACTGTAAAAAAATGGCAAGATATTCAGCTATTTTATTTTTCATACAACCATATTTAGTTATTTTTTTGTTTACAGTTTGCATTTTTGTAGTTTTAATTGATTAATTAAACTAACTATAGAGTGTATTGTAACTTATTTTAAAAATGAAATATTAAGAAAAACATAGTAAGGTAAAGGCTAGGATATAAACAATTTTCAAAAGACCTATTCACCTTTCATAACGGGATTGATTTTCAATTATTTCAATCAATATTAAATGTAATTTTACTTGCTAAAATATACGTTACCTATAAATAAAAACATTGCTTTCGTGCTCTTTAAGCGCCGGCCGTTTTTCACGCCACGCGGCTTTTAGTGATATTATCCGTAGGGCTCTTGTTGTTGCCAACGTGCCTTCTGTACTAGAACCAGTCGGAATTGCGCGTGACGATGGCAAGAGGCCGGATGGTATGACTTTGATCCCGTGGAGTGTTGGCAAGCCGCTGGTGTGGGATGCCACGTGTGTAGATACACTTGCGCCTTCCCACTTACTGGCGACTTGTAAAGTCGCTGGGGCGGCTGCGACCGGTGCTGAAAAATCCAAATTTAAAAAATACGCTTGTCTTGGTTCTAATTTTTTGTTCATGTCATTCCCAGTGGAAACCATGGGTCCGTGGGGGTTTGAGGCTCGCCGATTTGCTCGAATTTTATCATCCAAGCTCATCGAGGCTTCGGGAGACCGACGGACTGGGAGCTTTTTCCGCCAACGCATAAGCTTGGCCAACCAAAAGGGGAACGCTGCCAGCCTCTTGGGAACCTTGCCTATCGACAGCAGCGAGGGTTTTGAGGATGTTTTCTATATATCATAGTTTGTATTTTATACATTGATTGTAAATATTTTTTGTAAATAATATTCTAATATTCTATGTGTTGCAATAAAAAATATTAACTTTTTACAACTTGATAAATTAATAATGCTACTATTTTAACTTAGATCAACATAGAAAGATACGGTTGGATTCTCAAAAGTAGATCGAATACATTGTGAGCATTTTATGAATTGAATATTGCCGTGTATAAATTGTTGGATTTAATTAATTTATTAGTATTTTCATACGTTAAGAAAGCAAAATAAATGCATTGTTATTCGTTCGCGATACTGTCTAGTCTAGCATCTTACTATCTCTGATACGATCCGACTCTCTATCGATTATGTCCAAAAAATTGGATCTTGTTATCAATCACGCGATGTAATATAACCACAGGTCGTGGGTTCGATTCCCACTCAGGACAGACATTTGTGTGCATCGACATGTCTGTTTGTCCTGAGTCTGAGTGGAATTATCTATATATGTATGTAATTACAAAAGAAAAGTAGTATGTAGTCTATCAGTTATCTGACTTCCATAGTACAAGCTACTTAGCTTGGGGTCAGATGGACGTGTGTGAGGAATAATGTCCCAGAATATTAGTACCGTATCTTCCATTCTGCTTTAATTAATGAGACAATTTTCACAATATAAATGTTGCCATTTTATTTGTATTAATAACGTTAACATATTAAACTCATCTAGCAACTAAAGCGGTCTTAATTAACACTCTTCGCATGAGATACGATGATATATCTTTTCAATTAATAATATAATGTATGTACACCATTAATAAGAGGCAAGTGCGTGCAGTATATTTCTTTTCGCTTATACGCTCTGCGATATATATCTTTTGAGTGCGCGTAAGAAAGTGTGATCTTGTTTTAAAATGTTATTTTTAATAATGTTATTTTTGATAAAATACTTTTATATTATACTTTGTAAGCTAATTGGATCCATAGCGGTAGTGATTACTTCTCTTGAATTTAAACTGCACATGAGCAAACGATGAAAATACTTATCATATTGATAAAGGTACATACTGGGTGATTTTGTTATCACTGGCAATACTTGCAAGGGTAGAAGTACTCAGCAAAATGAACAACTTTTATTATAGGACTAACTGTGAAATCATGAAAAAATTATCATATGTTCCATACAAAAGTTCAATACCTACTCGACCAAAATGTATGAAGCAACCATATTATTTTACGCAATATCAGAGTTAGCCCTATAATAAAAGTTGTTCACATTGATGAGTACTTCCACCCCTGCAAGTATTGCCAGTGATAACAAAATCACCTTGTATAAGTATGTCAAACTTCAAAGAGTTATTATTATAATAAATCCTAACCATAATCCTAACTCCTAACCCTAATTTAATATATAGATGCGAATGTGAGTTAGTTTGTTTGTTACCTTTTCACGCTTAAACCGCAAAACCGATCGCGATGAAATCTGGTATACAGATAACCTATGATATCGAAAAGGACATAGGCTACATTTTATCCCGGAATAACATAAGAGGAACTGAGGAACGCGGGTGAAACCGCAAGGTGGAGGCATGTAAATAATACAATTCTGGGACATTCCTCACACACGGCCATCTGATCCCAAACCAAGCAGAGCTTGTACTATGGAACTAGATGACTGACATCCTACTATACCTACATACATACATACTACTTTTTTCTAAATAAATACTATAGATTCAAAAATGTCTTTCCTGGGTGGGAATCGACGACGACCTGCAATATTATAGGTAGGGTATCTAACCAACTACGCCAACTGGCCCGTCAAATATAAATTTTGCAGATATTGGTTTGAGTAAAACAGTAAATTTATTGAATAAATTGAACAAACAATATATTATAAAACAACTTTATCCACCTTGAACTTAAAGACATGTCAGCAAACATAAATATTTGCATGACTTGAACTTCAAAGTCAATTAAAATTTTATCATTACTCCATGTCGTTGGTATTGGTGGAATGTTTGGTTTGCCACTTGCAGTATTAAAATATAACATTGCGTTTGACTTTAGCATGATTACAACGATTAATACTTAACCAAGGATGTATGAAAAACTTGAGAGGACCCGCTGTATAAGTCAAAATATTAATAATTAAAAAAGTATTTCTTTATACCTACAGTAGTTAGTAGGTACATATTATAACAATAAACATATTAAACTTAAATACAAACTATGATACATAGGAAAATACATTAAAGCTACCACCGCTGCCTATGGGCAAGGTTCCCAATAGGCTGGCAGCGTTGCTTCTTTATATGGCCAAGTTAAAAAAATAAATAAAAGCTCGTAGAATATGCCTATACAAAATGATTTTTTAGTCACTGCCAATACTTGCAGGAGTTGAAGTACCTACTAATCAATGTGAACAACTTTTATTATGCCCTATTATGCCCTGCAAGTATTGCCAGTGACAAAAAAATCACCCAGTATATATTTTTTATTTATTTTCTTTACTAAAACTTCCATTAACTTGCTGCACTATATTTTTAATCGTATATTATTGGCAATTTTTATATCAAAACATTTAGCCAGTATTCACAAGTAATTTCACAATTCAATCACCAGTTATCTTCCTTCATCAGTGAATGTACAGAATTTTTCATGTCCCAAGTCCGCTCCGCTTTAATTTCATTTGTTGGTATATTTTGACAGACCGATTTTGATGATAAACCTTTCACTTGATATTTAACTTGTGACCAAAATATTTCTTGAAGATAAGATTTAAATATTTTCAGTCCAAGTATTTTATCTGAGTGTCAATTAATTCTGATACTTACAATTACAACGTGAAAGTGTTGATTATGTGTTATATAAGTTGGAAGGTTTAAGTAGGTATGACATTACTTTTATTTTTTTTGTGATGATGTGGCCGAATGTGGTATAAACACAAAGCCTACAAAGGAACTGTTTCTGAAGTGCAGCTGCAGCCGCTAAAGGGACCCTATAGGGCAATAATAGTTAGCGACAGATTTTTACCTCTAGTGTGGTAACTAGCCGGTATACAAAATTACCCTACTACCAGTATGCGAATAAATAAAATAATTAAAAAATAAATAAAATAATGATGGAATAATATTTTACTAAATAAAATAATTTTACCATAGGATTTTCAGGCCCAGAGTACGACTGGATATCGTTTTCAAACTCATAGTCCATTACAACAGAAGAAGACCTAACAATTGTAATTAAAACGTAAGAGTAAACTCCGGCAATGACGTCATCGTTACCCACTTTACAAGATAGGGGTATTCTATGAAAGTGATCGCCGACTCTAAATCTCCTAAAAACCTTAGTAAAACCTCTAAAAAGTCCCTAATTACCAACAATCCGTTCATTATTTTTTAAATTACGCAATTTATACCGGCGCCATACTTTATAACCGTCTCATACTTGCTTACATAATAAAACTATTGTTCTATAAACGATTCATTCATAACTTTAACCATTTCACCCATTAACCGAATTAGTACCAATAAACAGATTCATTCACTGGCAGAATGTCCTTGGACCAATGCTTCGTTGGTGGGAATTTGTAAAAAGAAGTTGAAAAGATTAGATACTTTATGAAAGGCCGACTAGGACTTCGTGGCGGGAACTTGCAAAGTTACGTTGCGTTTTCGTTTTGTTTTCATAAAATCGTATGTTACTTTGAGTTATATTGCTAACTTTTTGTGACGTTTTGATTAAATATGAAGATCAATATACCATTGTTTTTTTTATTGACAAAACCCTATTACTTTTTTGTGTATTACTTAGGTATGTTTGTATTTTAATAACATTGTTAACATACAAATATATATAGATATCTCATTTTCGTATCAATGCGTCTAAGGGTCACTTTACCACCATGAAAGCGCGAAATTACAAATATCTTTATGACAAAAAATATCATTTATTTATGTGTCAAGAAAAGAATGCATGACACAAAAATAAATATGTAACCGACGCCCTTTACAGGGGGTTACGCCTTAGAACACCTTTTAGGGATCCTTTCGTGCCGGCGCTATCGCACACAAAGGCAACAAAAGGGAAAAAATAAAAATAAAAATCTTTAAGATAGATTTGGGTTAAGTCATAAGCAATTCAAATTAAATAACATTTTCACTGAAAGAAAGAAAAGCTTGTCCTGAAAGTAATATTATACCTTTACTAAAGAGTAGATTTTAAATGATTCTTTTATAAGGGCAAGAACATACTTATTTTTTTCTGTTATATTAACCACACACTCACACCACTTAAAGCAATGCTATTCGTATACCGCCTAGTGATTTGGCATTAGCCAATTTTCGATGTATATATTTGGTAATGTGCATACCGTTTTAAATTAATAATATATTTTTTTAAATTACTTTGTAACAAACATAGCGACAAGAAATAAACACAACGTTAATTTTTAATTTCTCAAAACCGCTATTGCGGTCGCTCAACAATTGTACCACAAATTATGAAAGCGAAGTCGGATCTTTTAAGAAAATTTGGATGCATCGGGTGCTACTTTTTTTTTATAAATTCACGTGGGAGGTGAGACATAATTGCCGAAATTCCTAATTTTCGACAATCAATGGACAGGATATTGCCATTATGACGTACCAAAACGGTTCGGGATTGAAGGTTCGAAGAGTGTTTTATGAAATATGTTTGGGAAATTTTTTGATGGGCTCTTTGATGTTCTACAAATCTATAATACAATAGAGAGTAATATCATGTATTGTTAAACGTCAAATAAAAATAGAAAAACAAAACTTTTAGAGTTTTTCTTGAGACCCTTTTAATACTTGAACGAGTTGTTGATATGTAGTTGAAATCTTGATTTTGTTTTTTTTTGTCCACCGTTTGCGTAAGCTGGCTCTAGTTTCTGATTTTCATAATAAATATTTTTTTTATTAGTTATTTTTTGCTAAAACTTCGCATCTTAATAATAACACTAACCCTCAACCAAAAGAACAACATAATTTACAAAATCTATTAAAAATACCTTTCTAAGAAGTTATTTGTATGGCCAGAAGAAAACATGTTTATATTGTTTAATTTAGTATGTCCATTCATTCAGCTGTGTGAATGCAGTTGGACTCACACGTTGATAATGAACACTCCAGACGGTGATGTTTTAATAAATTTATTCGTATCTGCCATCTCTTTTAAACACACACCGTGTGAGAGAGATAGAGACATAGGAGAATAGTTTCCCGGAGAGCAATCTTGGTAACCCCTCTTATTCAGGTCCATTCGAAACGCTCATCTGATTTTCATCTAAGAAATTGTTAGTTGGTAGTGATGTTATATTGTTATCGAGGACAAATAATGATTAAATAATTTAGTTACAGTGACATTAAAATATTTAGAAACAATTGCAAATTAAGAATAATGACTGCAAGAAATAACTTGCATTTTCATATAAAACTAGTCTTGCGGCCCGCGGTTTCACCTGCGATCCCCTATTTTACCCCCTTAGGGTTGAAATTTCCAAAAATCCTTCCATGGTGAATGCCTACACTGTATAAGGTATCTACGTGCAAAATTTCAAGTCTTTAGCTCCAGCGGTTTGAGCTCTGCGTTAATATATAACACAGTCAGAAAGTTTACCATTTTATGTATACATATTTAGGAAATCGCTTACGTTTGGCCAGAGATTCGTCTATGACTAACGATAACGAAGGATAGATTAAGCTTGCATATTCGCTTTTATGTGTAATCAAAAAAGCTTTTCTAACAGTAGTTAGCTGAAAAAAAAAGTTCTAAAAAGGAGATCGCAAACCCTATTTGTAATAGATTTATTATTATTACCCGTTTGTACAGTAACATACATTATTTATTCATTAAGTTTTCAGTTTCATAACTGGGCTGTTAAAATGTGCAATTTATATTTGACACAATTTATCATCGTAACATAAAATTATCGATATTCCGACATAAAACTGAAAATGCACATCCCTCGATCCCGCCCAAACACATCAATAATTTGATGCCACAAAACAATTTTAAATACCATAATTTACATCAGAAATGTGGCGAGTTTGTCGCCTAATTTGTTAATATTGTTCCTCAATATTTTTTGTGCCTTTCTATTTTTTAACATTGCCAAAATGAGTAAGCGATTATCACGCTCTTTGTGAGTTCCAAAGATTAATTGTTATGTATGAATCATTATTACGTATAAAGATATATTTTTTTGACGACGGGATGTCTCTATTAATATTGGTATTTCTGTCCCTACCTGATGTGTGGGAGGTGCAATGATTTGTTGTATTAAATATTTCTTTTTATTTGTAGTATGTTGCTGTGGTTTTTAAGTCCGATGTTCTATGAATTATATCGATTAATTACTTTATAGGATGTAGGGTTCCGTAGTCAAACAAAGAACCCTGAGCGCTGCAACATAAGCTAACATAGATACAAATTATTTTTAATTTATATAAATGACCTTCCCTTTTAAATAAAAAAATACATGTGGAATTGTACTGTTTGGTGACGATACCTCACTGCTTTTTAGTGTTGATAGACTGAAATCAAATGGGGCACCCAAATATCATGTCTCGCGGGGAAGCTTAGTTTGGCTGCTTATGCAGTTAGAAAAATTAGACAGCTAACAGATGTAGATACAGCTTGATTAGTTTATTTTAGCTATTTTCATAGTGTTATGTCCTATGGCATTTTGCTTTGGGATAAGGCCGCAGATATAGAAGCTATTTTCATTGTGCAAAAAGAGCGATGTGAGCTATTTATAACTTGAGTTCTCGAGCTTCCCTCAGATTAGTATCCTCACAGTAGCATCGCAGTACATTTATGCAAACATATTATTTGTACAACAAAATATAAGTCTTTTTATTAAAAAAAAAGTGACATGCACACGATTAATACTAGAAATAAGCATAAACTTGTATCCTCTGCTTTATAGACTCCAAAAAGTGCACGTTTCATTTTTGGGACTGTGTACACGCTTCTATGATGAGATGCCTCCTACACTTTTAAATTTGTCATTACATAAACTTAAGGAACGTGTTAAGTCTATTTTGGTACAAAAGGCTACCGTTGCCCAAAATTTTTCTAGTTTGTAAGTACGGTTGAGAGCCCTAAGCGCTCGTCGTTAGTCCGTGTAAGGGTGGTCGATGGTTGGACCCACCACCATCGTGTCCCGTTAAAAAAAAAAGTTTATGAATATTTAAATGACGACAATGCTTGGGTGTAGCGCTCGCTGTTGCAGGATATATTTTATGTAATAATCTAATTTTATTTTGAAAAAAGTAATTGCTGAGTTCCTTGCCGGCTCTTCTCAGTAAAAGCAACCTTCCGAAGCGTGCGTTAGAGTCTGACTATTCATAAGTGCATGTGATGGCCTATTTGAATGAATAAATTATTTCATTCCATATCACATCGTACTGACTACGGAACCCTACACTGCGCCTGTCCTAACATTCAATTGGTCAGTTTTTCTTAAAATATTTTAAAAATTCCAAAATAACTCTCTTGATTCTTTCCGGTAATTCAAAATTAGTGGAAAAACCATACAGTTTCTAGTCTGAACAGCGAACAACGAAGTAAGTACCTACCTTACATGTATTCTACAATTACCTTGTGCCTTCCAGTACTCCGAATACTTTAACAAAAGACGCATAAAAGCGGGTAATCCTTTGTTTACCCAAATATAAACAATAGAAATCCAAATGGATCCCAAAAACATTGGCTTAAGCTTGTAAAATGTAACAAAACTTAATCCTACTGGGCAATATACCTTTTCAAACATATGTTATCGTAAAATGGTTTCAGGTGCTCCCATTACCTATTAAGAAACAAGTGCAAACATGTCTCAAGGTGGTTTCTAAATTGTAAAATTAAAAGACCCACAAATGTAACCAACCCAATAAAATTTTACAACGCTACCTTTACTAGGTGGAGCAATAAAATATAACTGTCTTACTGAGTCAATCTTTTTGGTATTTTTTTAGGACTTGGAAAATCTCAGATTTTAAACTATGTTTGACGTAAGTAATAATTATACAATATAGGAGCAGAGAAAAAAAAATAATACGTTTAATTTCTGCAGTAATTGTTGTTACGCCTTACTTCAATATAAATAATATATATTTAAATTTACTTAATATAAATTCAGACTAGAACCGCGTACCTAATCCATATTTTCGCATATCTCATCGATCAATCTCAATCGAGATTGTGATTAAACATAATTTAAAAAAATAGTACGCGTTTTCAGTCGGTATTATCTTGGTAATAAAGTTTAAATATGGTTCCAATATTTTTTAGTTTTCACAGATTCCTCCATGTCACAAAACTTTCAAAAATTTACGCAAAATATAGTCCTTACGTTCTCCATAAAACTTAAAATAACCAATTTTTCGTTGTTGTAGGTATGTACTACAAACACTAATATAACTCCAGCACCTTTTTTAAAAATGAAAGTGCTGATCATTGTGGCCATATTTGGTATACATTTAAAAGGATTTAGATAATTTACTATTGTCGGTATTGTGGCACAAAAGGGCCGATGGGGTAACTATTCTGTTTTAACGCAAACAAAAGATTCTTATCTGATAACGTTCTGAGAAACTCTATGTAAGTATTCTAGCTTCTCTTAAAAGTATAACTGATATTATCATTTGCAGAAACAAGCTATTCATACTTACTTATTACTATTCTTTGGATTCTCACTTACTTGTAGTCCATACCTATAGGTAGAATTTAAAAAATACCTATTATTTTCTATGACATAATTCCAAAACCTAAAAGCATTCTTTGAGCTTTATTTGATTCTTTATTAGTTTCATTATGTGTAAACTCCAAACTACAATAATTTGTTCATTCAGTACCTACACAAGAATAATTACCACATATACAAAAGTGACTTAAAATACCATTTGATTAAGTTATAAAGTTTACGTAACGTCAACTTTTATATGTCATAAAACTAAGTTTTCAAACAATATTTTAAATTGTAGATAAGAGATTAAAAAAACATTTGGTTCCATTAAAAACAGATTCGATATATAAGGATCGTAAAATGTGGCCTGTTACTATTTATTAGCTCAAAACATTTACAAATAAGTTTGGACGTTAATAAAAACAGTGGATTCGTTTACAACTTGGCGGGTATCTACAAAAATCCTAAACATAAGGTTTACGACACGACACGATAGCGCAACGCCTACAGTAGGCAAGTTTGTGTAATAAAATTAAATAGAGAGCTGTGAGATAGGTCTGTCAAAATATTGATAGCTTTGTCGGTGGTTTTACAATTTACTTGGTATACCACTATTTTTCATATTTCTGAAGCGTATGTTACCATCATGTATCTATTAATATTCGTAAATGTAATATTTATTTGGAAGTTTGTTACTCTATCATCCTGTAATGACTGAACGGATTTGAATGTAATTTGTTATATAAATAGTTCATACCTTGACAAAAACATAAAATACTTTTTATTCAGAGAAAACAAGGCTATGAAAGCTGAGCTTGTTCTTTCGGTGATGGAATACATCGTGAGGAAACCATAGCACGGTGGTAGGGTACATTGTAGTACCCAGGTGGCTACCAGACTTAATTCTAATATCTATCACCAAGCATCTAATGGTGTGTTTTGGCAGTTACACTTGAGAGACAGTTGCCTTCTAGGCTTTATAAAGGTACTAACATATTGGTAATCGCACTGTAAATGTCTGTAGACGAAGGTAGCCACTTAGTATCAGATGGACCGGTTGCTTGTCAGTCCTCTGGCATAAAAAAAATTCGAGAACGTGGGCAAAAACGGGGGGGGAAATTAAGAGTTGTAAAGAGTCTCTCTCTTAGCTTAGGTATGTCCAGCAGTCCGAACTGGTGGTAACTTCAGTAGTTTAAAAGTGCCCTTTTAGGGCCTAAACTGAATAAATGGCTTTGACCTTGGCTATACCTAGTATTGAGTGTGGTATTCAATTGCTTCATAGAAAAAACTATAAAAGATACGTAGGTACCTATTGTATCGTATCAAATATAGAAGACAAATGCACTGAAAGAAGCCTCGTCGAATCCTACAACTGTGAAAGAATGCCCCTAGAGTGCCAAATATTTTTTAGCATGGAAATAATTGAAACTATACATCCGTGCCTCAGTATTGCGTCAAGAGTTGAATTGAAAATATTACCTTAAAAAATCTATGTGAATTTGTTTTTTTTTATATCGTCATCATCGCCTGTATAACACTTTATCATTAGGTATTATGAGACTCAGAAATGTTTGGACAAGCTTACTGAGGTAATTATAATGGAAAATAAGTGATACAACTCAGACGTGTCAATTTGATAAGAAAATGTACAGTCGATAAGAAAACATTCGGGCACAGTTTTTTTATAATAATATACTGGGTGATTTTTTAGTCACTGACAATACTTGCAGGGTTGGAAGTACTCATCAAAATGAACAACTTTTATTATGGGACTAACTAAAATGAAAAAAATATCAGCTGTTCCATACAAAAGTTCAATACCTACTCGACCAAAATGTATGAAGCAACTGATTTATTTTACGCGATATCAGAGTTAGCCCCATAATTAAAGTTGTTCACATGGATGAGTACTTCCAACCCTGCAAGTATTGCCAGTGATAAAAAAATCACCCTGTATATGGTAAACAAATGGTTATTCAATTGTTATGATAATTATGACAAACTGTCTTATCTGCGATTTATAATTAACTTTCGCATAAAACATTTTTTTTGAGAGATTTTATAGTAATTTACTCAATAAATATTTTATCTTTTAAGTCGTCATTTTTCTGAATTTTATTTACTTGAAAATACTGTCGCGAAATTTTTTATTGGTAAACAACTGTTTCTATGAACCGCAGACAAGGCAGTCAATAAAAAAATCACAATTTTAAAACTTCGTGATTCATAAAATTGCAACACTTAAGCGCTCGACTGTACACCATTATATGAAATACCGTCTCATTACTACGACAAAGAGCTGGCGCCCGCTCCCACAGTAACATTTCGATACATTTCTTCAATGGCGGCCGTTCGTCCTTTTTTCTTTTTTTAACTCCCGACCGAAATCTGATTCACACGGTCGACATTGAGATGTTGGGTATGACAGAGGTCTTAGTTAAACGTAGCTATCGGTCAGTTATTAGATCACATGGGTTCTCACCGATTGATGGTTTGATAACACCATTAAGGTTGTTGGGGATTACTTTTGGTTAGCGATAATGCTTTGGAGTTTTTTGTAAATGGTATATTAATTGTTTTAACTGGCTGATGCGCCAAAATGAAAAGTAGAAAAATATTTCCGTATCAAAATTAGGTTTTAAAATGTTGAATTACATTAAAAGTCAAAGGTATTGATTAAATATTCCATTTTGTATATGTGACCACACGCACAATTAATGCGCGCCTAATTTTGGTTTCGTCTCAGATAAAATCGTAATTTATGCTAATATCTATATCGGACTTTACGGCCTCCGTATAATGAATTTCGGTAATCGGAAATACCGCAAATATCGCCTTTGTCGTTGGGTGGTAGGTGGCGTGTGTGTACAAATGTTGTAGACTTAATATGTTGCTTAATGTGCTCATATTTTACACCTAAGTGTCACACCCGTTGGTTTAAAATAAAATTCGTTTTCGTTTAAATTATACATTGACATATACAAATTTTAATATTCATGGTTATTTTTTATTATCATAAAGGTATATTTTTTGCGAATAAAATTTAAATAAGAAGTGAAATATATAATATACTAGCTTACGCCCGCGGTTTCACCCGCGGTCCCGAGTCCCGAGTGCTCCGATCGCCACCAAACCTTACAGGATTACCCGCGGGGCTAATATGACGATTGTCTGAAAATTTCATCGCGATCGGTTCAGCGGTTTCGGAGTCTATAAGGAACATACATACATACATACATACTTTCTCTTTTATATATATAGATTTGGTAATGTTCTATGTTAAAAGTACTTGTGTCTCATATTTGAGTAGGTAGTTAGCTAGATATTTTTTTGTATATTCTACTTAATAGATACATTTGTTACTCTTCCACGAAAAAACTACTTTGATTTGGATAAAATTTCGCACGCCGATAGAATATAAGTACTCTGGACATACACAGAGGATACTTTTTATCCCGGGAAAACATAAGATCCCTCGGGAACGTGGGTGACACCGCGGGACGGAAGCTAGTTTTGTATGTTACAGAAAATGTTAAACTTTTAGTATCACTACATACTATAGCGATATATATAATACCTATATAGAAAAGTTCCTCGAGGATGCAGCCACCTAATGCGTTGGCGAAAAATCTCCACGCCCACTGGCCTCCCGATGCTTCGATGAAGCAAGTAGAAAGTTAATATTTATATATCAAGAAAATTTCCTTTAAACAGTGATATTTATGTTAAGTATAATTGATTACCTAAATAATTTATCGTAAATTAGCGCTTAATCAATAATTATATGTATTAGAAGATTGACATACATGCTACTACTACCACTATGGATGGTGTTCACCAACATTGAGTAGAGCTTTAATAACAGATAACTCTAAATTGTCTTACATTTAAAACTAAACACGACTGGTTATATGTTGTTGAACACTAGCCTAAGAATATTTACATCAAAAGATTGTTTATAAACTTCATACTCACTGAAAACCATTACTGACTTTACATGTTTATTGTTTTATTATTTCACGATTTTCACAGAATCAATTTCATCATGCTTTATAATAACAAGCCAGGGATTTCCCCGAAATTCATTTATACTGTTGAAATATCTGTTTAAATAATGGCTGTACAATTTATTGAACATTTTATTTTACTATGATACTTGCTAAATACTCCATCAATCTCTTAAATACCTAATTATAAAACTATTGCTGTCTCTACTGTCAGAGTTTGAAATTACACCACGACATAGTCTGTTAATTAATTTGGTCTATTATATCGCTCAATTAAAAAGATTTACAGCATATTTATAATTCTATTAATACAAAATTAATCTAGCAACATTTTAACCCCAGTCGGTGGTACATTAAAGTCTTGAATAATAAATTAAGTGTGGCTGCGCGCGCGCAGGCGGGCGTCGGGCGCGAACTCGGACGCATCTTAATTATATTAAAATGTGTTCTGTTGTGTTACCGCCACTCATACTTCGTGTTGACCGCTACTTAGATGTTAAACTCTATTAGACACTACATAAGCGTTATTTAAAAAAAAAAAAAATATCAAATATCGTATTACTATTTCATATCTTACAATGCATTGATGTATCTATCTTATTTGTCTCCATTAGGATGATACAGTTAAAAATAATACAGACTAGCTTCTGTCTCGCGATTTTATCCACGTTCCTGAGGGATCTTACATTTTCCCGAGATATAAAGTACCTACTCTATATGTTTTTTCTGAGTATGATCTATCTATGTGTCAAGTTTCATCCAAATCCATTCAGCCGTTTATGGGTGATTTAGTCACAAACATTCAAATATGCAAACATTCACATTTATAATAAGTACGATACTAGCTTCCGCATCATAGTTTCACCCGCATTCCCGAAAAATAAAGCAGCCCATGTCCTTCTCCATACCATAGGCTATCTGGGTACTAAATTTTATCACGATCAGTTCAGCGGTTTAAGCGTGAAAAGGTAACAAAGAAACAAACAAACAAACTTTCCTTAGCCTTTATAATATTAGTTACTATGACCTCTTAACTTAGAAAAAATAATTAACTGACATTGTGTCCTAAATTAATTATCCATTCTAAATACCTCTCAAGCTCTACAATATCCTGGAACATGGCAAAATAACGTGTATAAGGCACATACGGTGCCGGTGTGGTCTGACCGCGGGCAGGCGCTTGACGGATCAATTACTTTATTGTTCCCTTGCCTTGCCCCCCGAGGCCCCACAGCCCCCCCGTGACTGACTTGCTTGGAAGTTGGATTTTCATGAAAATCGTTATTTAGTAGGTATTATTGAAAGTTCATTTAATAGGCATTTTGTGTTAACAATTTTCCGGGAAATATATAGCTAGTCATTTATTTATTTTGTAATCACAATAAATAAATTGAATAAGAATCCAAGAGTGTCTGCGGTGGTATCAAATACCATTATAATTGTGAGGTAATAGATGGGTAATAAAGCACTAAATAGTACCATTTTCAGTATTTTACACTAAAGTATATTTTTTTATAAAGAATTTGATAAACAACGAATATCCTTGATGAATGACTAACCAAATTATACAAATACGAAGCCCAATCCAAAAATATTATGAGAGAACATGATAAATTAGTTCCCCAGGTATTAAGCAAACTTATTTTTTATCTCGTACCTGATGTAGAAATCCTAAAAATCCTTTAATAACCCTCCCAGATCTCAACCAAGCTTTGCCCGGAGGCTACATAATATTATTTGACTAAAATCACGCTTTATGAAACAGAATTCAATAGAAAAATGATCAATTAATTTAAGGAGAAAAGTAATAAAATGTTAACTATAATGTTTATTTCATTTAGCACAGAAATAAGTCTAGGATAAGTATTTTTATGAGATAATAAATTATCAGTTAATAGAAATCATGACTGTATACTCACAGGGATAAGATTAGCTCTTTAAACGGATGGCTAAAGAATTTATGAAATAGGTATGGTATGATATTATGTAAATGAGAATAAAAGAGAGTGGTATATGTATAAAGAGTTGATAAATGATAAAAAAACGTGGATTCTACTATGGATATGACATTGATGGCTTGTTACTTCACTTTTTTTATTTGGTTAATGAAAAAAGTGAGGTAACGATAGTAGGTAAGTCTTTAATATATCGTAATTGTTTTTCCATTGCTCAATCTGTCCGGGATCGGAAATCAGTTTTAAATTAGACTATTTTATATAAGCTTCTTACTTTTAAGTTTTCTTTTTGTCAAGTGAATTTAAGTGTTATTGAGATTTAAATAAATATTTGTTACAGTTTTAAATTTAGAATTTACTATTTTTCTACAAAACAGACCTAAACTACGAATGCAATACTTGTTATATTTCATTAACTCGTTGTTATTTGTCACAAAACTGTCGTTCGCCTTAAAGCTACATTTTAACGGCCCGCGAAGATGTTCCGTTTCAACTTTCAAGAGTGAACTGGTCCAAGGTCACGACCTTGACCTTGGCAATTTGCACTAGATGATGTTGGGGCAATTATCTAAAACTAGTTCTTCGAGCTTTTTGCTTTGCGTGATACGTAATGAAAGCGAAGTGATGCCTTAAGGCGGATCTGGCTCGATGTATTTACGTAAATAAAAGGACAAAATGTATTCAAAATACAAGCAGACGCCCGCGGTCTTACCCACCATTAGGATAAAAATAGCCTATATTTCTCTACATCCCATAGGCTACCTATGTGCCAAAGTTTAGGTGCGATTGGTTGTGCCGTTGAGGCGACACGAGATAAGAGTGAAACGAACTCACATTTGAATTTATAATATTTATATGTATGATTTTAACAGATTTCAAATGACTTGGGGCGAGTAGAGTAGATTATCTATGTACCAAATTGGGCTATCACGGTCTAGTTCGGGCCACCACGATATCATGATTATTTTCTGTACCATAAACTAAAAGAGACAAGATGGGAGGCAGTCTCATTTTATGATATACTCATAGCTACATATAAACTCTTAAGTTCCCATAACTCCATGCCAAATTCCCATGAGTCTTGTGTGGCAATATGGGCTGACTGTGAAGCACGCCGCATGCATATGTCATAATTTGGACAGTTCCGACATTTACCGCAAAACGAAAATGACCGCGTCCGCTCCCGACGAAATTACTGACAGCTCACTTTTTTATTTTTATATTATTATATTAATTTGAAAGTTATTTACATTAATATAATATATTATGGTAGTTCATTTCACTATAAGAAAGCTATTCCTCATATTCTGATGTACAATTTTTGAATTCATCACAGAAAATTGATGGATTAAATTTCTATCTGGAGGCACAAACATTTCAGAACAATGAATCAGACCAATTTAAATAAAAAAATAAACTGAATCCAAGGTATCAATTTATGTAATTCTTATTCACACATCCCTGAATTGAAAATTCATTAAAGATGAACTATAATATTTTTATTCGAAATCACTCACTTTTTTGTCGGGTGCCGTATTTTGAATGACTAAGCCATGATATTAAAACGCTATTAGTCTATACGAGAGCTCAATATATCATTCGAGGGCGGTGATTTTATCGCGGCTAAATGCAGACAGGAATTTCGATGTCTCAATGTTTTTTTTTTCTCTACACCGCGCGGTTTTTGCGATGCCCAAAACAATGTTCTGTTGGCCATTAACAGGTCGGTCGGTTGTTGTGCTAATGTGAAATGAATTCGACTTCTCGTGAGCTTTGATTGTCTCACGGTGGAAGATGGATGTCAGAATAGACCTCCCTGTTTTCAATAGCGGCGGTATTCGCTGTCTAGATGAGCTCAGTCGTTTTATTTGTATTTTTAATAATTTATGCTAATAGGATGGATTTATTTTGTACGGATGATAAAATATCCTTCTTAAAAATTGTCGTGAAATAACCATTTTACGGAAACAGAATATTTCATTAACTTACATGTTATAGAAACTTTTTATGAATATTATTTAACCACTATATTTACAACAAATATTTACAATCAATGTATAAAATACAAACTATGATATATAGAAAACATCCTCAAAGCCCTCGCTGCTGTAATATTAATGTCTGAAGTCCAATATTAGTTTTATTTTTAAATCATTTAAGAATAAAACAACTAAAATGTTTACAATTTGTTTTATGTGCTCAATAAATAAATAAATAAACTCTGTAAAACCGCTTCATCACGACCCTCAAAACTCATTCAAACAACAGTAGAAATATAACCTCAATTTACTACCAGACCATTAACCATGAAATAACGAACGGATTAAACCGAGATGACATCGTATATTTCAATTTTGTATAAAGAATAACGCTCAGTCATAGATAAATCATCAAGTCGTCGGTCAAAAGTGTTGAATTTGGCGGTACCTTCACAATTCTACGGAGGGATGCTGCCTACCAAAGCTACTTATTATCACGGATACTTGTCATCACCATAAACCGATTGTGAGGGGCGGACGGTGAACGGTTTTTTTCATCACAATCTAACACGCTATGGGAGGCGACCACACTGGCGCAAGTTTCAATAGACCGACCGCGCCTATTCGTAAATACAATAAAACCTTAATATTTACGTTCTGAGATACAATGAACCAAGTACCAGTAAAATGTTATCCGTTGCCCGCTTTTCCGGATCATCCCAAAGAAATGTGAGCTCTATTTTTTCATATTTAAAGTTGATAATGATGTTTTGTTCTTGTTGTCCGTTTATAGAACTTATTTGTAAAGTTGCGCATTGTCTTAGAGGAGTGATATTTGTGTTTCGTAAGAGATAAGCGAGGGATGGGAAAGTTGTATGAAACTTGGGATTTGTTATTTTGTTTATTTTTAACAGTGAGTTGTTTGTTTGTAGGTTTATATAGGTTATTTATGTTGAAAGGTAGCCCTACTAGTAAAATTTTGAATATACATCTGCGTCGACGAAGTCTAGCTTCCACGTTCCAAGGATGAAAAGAAGCCTATGTCCTATTCTAGGACCTAGAGTAACTATGTACCAAATTTCATGAAAATCTACTCAGTTGTTTCTGAGCTGAGTGTTAACCAACATGCACAGGGTACACACACATACCTATACAAAATTTTACACTTAAAATATTTTAAGTATGATTTATATTTTCTTCAGAAGTATTTGTAGAGAAAAAATATTGATAAATTTTTGTACTAAGCATAACAACCAATATTAAAACTAATTAGTATTTACATGTTGAATTGCTAAGCTACCTTCAAAATTAAATGATTACTTAAAGCAAGTTAACTCAACGGCATCTGTGTGAACACAATGAAAATTTATTTAATTTAATAACACTATTGTTAATTATCGACAGGACTCAGGCAAAGCGTGAAAAAGTTTGCTACCTAATTTTCTTCAACATACAAACTACAACCTTACGCTACAATTCATAAAGTTCAATTTTACAAAAAGGAATTTCTGTAACACAATGCTCAAACTGCTCGTAATGAGTCTTTATTAATTTTCACTAGTCCAAATTTCACGGCTTCCTTTGTTAGCAAAACTCCTGTTTCAGTGAATGAATCCGATGTTACACTTCAGAATAATGACATTTGTCACAAACCAATTTATACTTTAGACCGACGACTTTAGGTTTATGTTAATTATCAACGTAAAATTAACTGTATAAATGTTACTGCCAAAAATTATGGCACGATTTTGTCAGCGCAAAGGAATTCTATTGATTTTCAACAATGTGGATGAATTTGATTGTTTGTTTAAAGTACGTACTTATTACTTAAAAGGCGTGGATAGTGTTTTGTTGAAAGGAAAAGCCTTTTGTGTTATAAATAAAACTATCTTTTTTCTTTTTAAATAACGATATTTTATAATTTCTATGAGGAAATACCTACAGATGCGTATTATATTCCAAAGCTATTTTTTACACGTTTTCAGAGTTAGAACAAACCAAACATAAGTTCTGAAAAAATGCTTTTTTAAAATATTCTATATGCTTATATATTTAATATGAAAGTCCGTCTGCGGTTTTACCCGCGATCCCGTAGGGTCTTATGTATTATCGGGATACATATATTCTTTACATATATTCTTTCTTTAGCCTTAGATTTATGCGTGATTGACTCATAAATATCCAAACTTTTACATTTATAATAGACTAGAGTATTTCAATAAAATAAAATCTTTATTTTTTATATCTAAGTACTATTTAATAAAGGTAAGCCACACAATGTATTAGAAAATCAGCTGTCAATGACTGTATTCGAAATCTAAAATTCCCATTTGACATTTGAACTATCCATGTCAAAATTAAAAATAGGAGTTGACATTACAACTAAAATCAATTTAGTCAATAGAAACACTTTGACATCTGTCATCTTTAACATCCAACCAACCCCTAATACACGGATATCCAATTAGCCGCAACCTTGGGTTGACATATTGTCATATGACGAACACATGCGCAGTGACACGTGCCATTCGACAAATGTATTTTTTGTCAAAATTCGAGTAAGTGATTTAAACTTATAACTTAGATGATTTTTGTTCTAGTTTAATTTAAAGAACGAAGCCTTTATTCGTTAAAATTATTCTTTGATACTATTTAATAAGTTTTCATATATGCTAAAGCTAATGTATCTCTTTGTAAAAGTATTATGCCCCTAAGTAAAAAATTAATTAAATGGTCATGTGTAAAATGTTGAAGTCAGAAAACTTAATTTTTCATCTTCAAAGAAAAGCATTAGTAAATAGCAAAGTTCGTAGCCCGCCCGCGTTGAAGTCTTTATAAAGGAAATTAAAGTTCGTAGCGGTTATGGCTACGGCTACGCGATCGATTAAAATGTTACTTGAATTGTAATGTTACATCAATTTAATTTTAAATGTAATGTAAATAAAATAATGAATGTAAGTGCGTTACTTATTGGATGTTTTTCATTGATTTATTAGATAGAATTTATAATAGTTTGTCATCATAATTTTTATGATTTACAATATTCTAATTAACTCATAAGTACAAAGCTCGTCAATCTCCTTTATAGAAGCATCTAGTATTATTTTTTTAATTAAGTTTCATAAATGTCATACATTGATTTTCCATACAAAATATTTTTTACTAATAGAAATCATAGTAGATAGATCAATTTCTTCTATAAGTGTGGCAGCGTGGGCGCACGGCCGGGGCAGCACGTGGTCGCGGTCCCAATGCGTGTGCGCACGCGAGCTCCACACTGATTGGTCGCCATGCCAGCGGTGGGAGGGGCGGCGGCGAGCTGCTGACTCACGCGGCAATAGTTCTGTTGCGATGGAATTGCATGGGAATATTGAAATGCGAGTTTTTTTTTTGGGTTTTTTGACTAAAGATCTTGTATTTATTAGACCCATAAAGATTTAAAGAATTTTAATAAAATGTTATACCTTTACACATTAAAAAAACGTAGTTTTCATTAATTTAAATGAAATTATCTAATCAATTTATTTAATCTATTTCTGCCCAATTTTGCCTAAAATTTAAATTTAATTTTAAAATCTAACGTAGATAAAATATTTAACAAATTAATTAATTATTCTAAAATACATCACACCATTAAAATACGAGATCAAGAAAACAACAATATTCCAGTTTCTATTTGCACATAACATCCCCATCACTATCTTTGACATTACTTTAAGAATAACATTCAATGTACCTATACAATACCTACAAGTCCCTATAGTTCCAAGTAGGTACATACATAACCTAGGTTCTCAGTATCGCAACAATGTAAGGTGCCCATAGCCACCCTGGGTTCTGGGTGATCGTTCAACGAACTAGCCGAGATAATACCTACATCAAGTTGTTAGGTAAAAAATAGCCAATTAGTCTTTACAGTTATTATGTTTTTAAAGGGGTTTACTCTCTGATAAACATAATGGTAAATAAATGAATATTTTAAGATAGTATGCAAAATATTGTTATTTTACAAATGAAAATAGACAGTTATTTCATACGAAAAAGTAAATAAATTGTATATGTTTTGTTCACCTGCTTCATAAGAAGATTAATATTAAGACCTCATAAGATATAGCGCCCTACTAAATAAAAACAAAGTATTATCATTAAAACATAAATAAATAAATAATCCCTTTGAAGTGTACTAATTAATACCAAAAAAAAATCTCTTTAAAACAATCCCTAATCCAATTACACATTATCTAAGCGAAATTGCATAACGCCAACCTAATGACCTAAACACGACAAAGATTACTTAGGAGCAAAAAAAACAGAAGTGCGAGACCAATCGGGCGGTAAGGCAGGTAAGCCTCCCACCAGATACGACCCCGCCTCGATGGCATAGCCGGTCTCTCGTCAGACGTAAATGTGCTGTGAAACGTCGCGCTCATGCTAAAGTGCGCGCGGGGTCCGCCCATCGCAGAATGAAGTGCTTGTGGTTGTTTGTGTTCACAATTTTGTGTTTGAGGTGCGAAGCCGCTGGCAACAAGCCTCGTAGAGGACGCGGCAGCATGTGGTGGTAAGTGACCTCTCTGTTTACAACATCTTTGGAATTTTTGATTGAATCATCCATCATGTTTATTAGTTTGTATGACGGAGAATATTCGGTGAAAGTGTAGTTTGTGTACGTTAAAAATATTATAATTTTAAGTTAATTTAGTCAATTGTTTTCTGTACGCAAACATTATTTTCCTATCATAACTGCAACATATTAACATAATCATAAGATTATGTATACTTAAACTCATTATTATCTCATTATAAATCTTTCCTTTTTAAAATCTATAGGTGCATTATTTTAATTACACGAGTAAACTCAGTCACTAAAATCGCACCCAAAATTACACCTTCTTATAATAAATTCCAAGAGACAAATCATTAACAAACTATCAACATTATATTATTAAACGAATGATAAATGTAAATCCCCGCAAGTCCTAACAAACACAGTTTTATTTCGAACATTGTCAGCAAGCAATCCGGCATTTCCGCATACAATAAAACTATTCAATATTCAACATAGTATATACTATGTAACCAGATGTTCCCTCATATAAACCCATTGCAGATAATTAGCGAGTCGTAAAATAAGGCGTAAACAGGCGCATGCAAGATCGATAAGTGTGCACTTAATGTTACTGACTAAGTTTTCTATAGCAATATACTGTTAACTATTTTTATAAGACTTGAGTTTACGTTGTTTGTTAGTTAATAAACTGCGAGATATTAAGAATTAACTGTATTTGATTTTAATGCCGGTTAAATTATATTTACTGTTCTGTATTCATATATCAGTATTAATAAAATATTATTAATTCAAAAAAATACCAGAATATCTAGGTCATGATTTTGTTATACAACTCAACTTACGTTAATAGTATATAATAATAGGTTATTAAAAAAAAAACAACTAACAAAATAAAAAGTATACGACGGCGAATTAGGTTTTAATAATCGTCATTTCCATATAGTATTATCGCAACTAAATAAAGTTTAATCTAAGCGAATAAACTTACAAACCAGAAAAAATAAAATTCTTAAATCATAAAACAAAAAAATATTATATCTGCATCATTGAAATAACGGCCACATCACACGGAACGTGACTCCCGTCTCCCAACTGAGTGACAGGAGCATCAAGTATATATTTGCTCTCACTATCAGTGACTCCTGGTATGCGACCTGCTTAATCCCTGCTGTAGGCTTTGGAAGCTACTAGAACGTATAATTTTGTTAGTAGGTATTTCGAGGTTTTGATTAATTCTATTCTATTTTATGCGGTACCAAAAAGGTTGACATTATAAGTTATAAAAAAAAAACTAAGTAGGTACTGAATAAGCTTAGTTAAGAACGCAGTTTTTTTTACTTCATGCAGACCATAAATAACATGTTTGTTCGCGCATATAGTTTAAAGACGGATTGAGAAACAAAATCATATAAACGGCTGCACCGATTTCGTAGATATCCCCTGGATTCTTTTGTCAAGTTCAAATCCATATTACATAAATAAATACCCGTCTCATTAATTGTAACATCTTTATAACAATAACAATATTATTATAAAGGAAATGATTCCCTTGTGAGAAAACCAATAACTAAATTTGACTTTCAAATAATTATTTGAAAGTCAAATACTCAATCTTGATCTGTCTACACTGTGGTCTAAAAATAAAGGTGACAATTAAAATTGTGATTTATTCAATATAGTAGATAATTAATTTGCATATTTATAACAATTTTGTTTTCTATTAATTGACTTTAAAAATTTATATATCAAGATTATTATCTCATTTGTATTATTTATGTTGAGAATTGCTTATTTTATTAATTAATTAAAGACAAAACTATTAATTAACAGAAACTTCATTCGTCTAATTCTGTGTCTTATATCAAATATCAAAATGATGAATATATTGTCAACTAGTTTTCGTCTTCGGTTTCATTCACATTATTTTTTTTTCACATAAACTATCTCTATGCAAAAAGCACTTCGATCCGTTGATCCATGCTGCATCAAAGAAGAACAAACCAACAAATACTCTTTCGCAAAACTGTCGCCAAACACCTATTGGTGTGTTCCGGCAGCTGCACTTGAGAGCCAGTTCCTTCTGGACTTTGTGTGCTTACCACCTTTGGCTACATCATCACTTACCATGTGAGATTGTGGTCAAACACAAGCCTATACAAAATAAAAAGAATAATAGTACAAGCTGTCTCGAGAAAAAAGTAGCTACCTATGTCCTTCTCCATAGCATAGGCTATATGCGTACCAAATTTCATTGCGAATGGTTCAGCGGTTTAGGTTACAAACAAACAAAAAAACTCACATTCGCATTTATAATCTTAGTTCTGATAAGGGAAGTAGGGATTGAGATCTTACAATGGTTTAATTAAAAATTTAGACTACCAGCTTTGTAAATATAAGTTATATAAATATGTCTACAAGATGATAGATAATATTGTATAGCAATCATAAATTGGTGATCTCTAAAAGATAAATCTACTTACAAATATCTTTAATTGTGCAAACTTGTACATTTATTTCATAAAAGTCTATCTATAAAATTGTTATATATAATTCACTTTTCCGTTTTGTGTTAGCCGACATTACGACAAATTTTGAGCGAAAAAAGTAAACTTGAATTTAATATTTACGATCATAAAGTCACATGCCATTTTTTATAATAATTTATACGTTTTGATACACATCTTGCTTTCACTTTTATTATTTACAATAAAAAATATATTTTACTATATTATTATTGTCGTTTCATAATTATTTTATCGTTTATTAATTGTTTTGACACCTTAATTATTATCTACTTAGGAGTGATTTCCGCCGGTGTTTTACTATTTTAACCTACAAACAATTTTTTGCTTATTCAGCAATGAAAAATATGAAAAAAAGGATAAGACCTATCTTCTACCAGCAATGTGAATGATAAAGCCTATTTATGATCTGGTTGAAAAATTAAATAGGATAGAAAAGTCCTGATAGATCCTAACTAATATTATAAATGCGAATGTGAGTTTGTTTGTTTGTTACCTTTTCACGCCTAAACCGCTGAACAGGTCGCGATGAAATTTGGTACACAGATAGCCTATGGTATAGAAATGGACATGGGTAATTTTTTTTTCTCGGGAACGCGGGTGAAACCGCGTGGGACAGCTAGTAAATTATAAGTAAGGATAGAATATATTGACATATTATCAAAAGAGGCTTATATTATTGCATTCCAAAGAATTTTATCTAAGATTATTTTATTTCTTAAAAATAACTAAAATTACATCGAATCACTTCTATTTTTTTATATGATAATATGAACGTTGCTCGTTATCACAGTAAACATACAGTAGCGCGTGCTCATTGCATTACACAAATACACTTTTTATGTTTGTGATATCAATTAGTTTTAGATAAAAAATATAATACCTACTAGGTACCAAATAAAATTATTTGATTCTGTTTTTTAGTAGGTAAGTTTATGTTTGTAAGTTTAATCTCTGTTTCCGACGGTGCTTTTATTTTGATTTTATTTAAAAAATAGACTATAAATTTTATTTTTTCCAATTTCAGCTTTGGGTATTTATATAAATTAATTTAAATTATATTTATAATTATCCAAATAAGTTAAAAAATACTTAATAAAATTTGATTTAGGTTGTAAAAATACTTTCAATTGGCACAATTACAGGCAAAAAGTTGTGCAAGTGTTTAATAAACGTACATTTTAAACAATGAATAGATTAATTATCGGTTTAATTTCACCAAAAACACTTTCTATCATACATTAAAACGGCAATCAAAGTTACGATACAATCGTTTTACTCGTTCCGACGGCGGCATGCATTCTTTCAATGGAATTTTTGCCCGCTTTCTAAAGATACATGTAAATGCTGCAAGCCTTTTAATTATTTATATTTAGAGCTCATTAATAAAATATTTACATAAATAATTAGTAGTGAAGTATTTTAATCTTAATTTGTCTTTTTATTAATACGTAACTTGCACCGTAGACCAATTGCAATAAAAAAATATTGACTTATTTTTATTTAATAAATGGCTTTAAAGTTCCTTCAATATAATAAAAATAACCTTTATTATGGAGTTCTTTTATATCAACTCTGAACATAAAAATTATACCTATCTATGAGTACCTATTTAAAATCATTCTTTATATTTTTTTGTTAATTATAAGCATACATCAAATAAGATCAACATAAAAAGAAAAGGTTATAAAACAGCCACTTACGTCGCTTCGCCAGCTGCCGGAAGAAGCAGGATTACTCCCATTCCACTTATATTTACTGCGATTATTTTAATGGTTGACAGTTTTAAAAATACACATAGGACCTACACTTACTGTGACATGCGAAATAACTTGCGGGAAGCGTCCTCTACTTTTTGTATGATTATACTTTAAAAAATACATTATTTCACTATTAAACAAAGGACGCATCATTTTTTAAGCATACGGGAATTTGTCCAAGAAACATTCAACTTTGATCCTTAATTTCGCTTAATAAAGTACTGTATCATATTGTCTAAGAAACTATGCTGAAAATTATTGTTTTGCTTGTTTTGTTTTAGAAAATATTGTGATAAAATGAAATAGATTCTATACCATGCCACTATATTATAAAAACCATCTGTTCCCTTTGTAATGTGCGTGAAACCACCGGGCAACAGCTATAGTTAGTTGATATCCAAAGCAGGCAGCAGCCCAAGCAAAACTGCATTTTTAAACTAGCTCGCAACAAGTTTACAAAGTATTTAAAATAAAGAGTACAAATACTAGTAACTCAGCCCACAGACACAAATATCTGCGGCATCGGGGCCGACCAGAACATAAAAATCCTCTCTCACACATTGCCTGAGGCAGAAAAGAAATCGCCACACCTTACCTAATTCGTATTCATCACTTGTAGTCCATATTACATTACGCTCGAAATCGCGTGCTGGCGTCATGATACCTCTGATAAAACTAACCATCGACACGAGATCCCTCACTCCTGGTTTTTGTTCTACGCCGGGAAAGTAGCAGGAGGTCTTCCATAGCTGGTCCTTGAAGTTTGATATTTTGACGCCTTGCAAGACTCCAACAAATTAAATAATAAAGGTCTGATTTGTATGCGGGACGCGTGCGCAGAATGAAGTCGTCGTTAAGGGTAAGTGTTGCCAAAGTCAAATTGCAAGGAAGTAGATTTTAAATTCAGATTGATATGGCAACACCGTAAAAAAAATTTTAGTTTCTTGACAAATGCCAGCGAGATGAATAACTGAGATATAAAATTATTTAAACGTTGTCACGTCAAGCGGTGATATCATCTAAGTCATTCACATCACAGTGTGCGTTTAAAATATTATTTTGCTTCAGACATGATACATATTTACCGAAAATATAGTTTCTTATACATTTTTTAGTATCTCAGAGAAATAATAGACCCCAACAAGATGTGCATACAAAATGTGCACTCAATACTATTTTTGAACAGTTTTGTCATTGCATAAAACTCAAGGGGGTCGATAATACTGTTGATACTGAACAAACTAGTTTCTTGAATATATTAAGCGATGAATAACTTGGATATAATCATCATCAAATATTATAGTGTACCTACCCAAAATACAATGCAACTTAAATCTAGTTAAAACTGAATTCAAGACCACATATATGACTTTTAATTACCCAAATATGAAGACAAGCCTTTATAAGACAATATTTGTTATTTTGACACATTCACACAGACTTTATCGCTGTTTAAACATTACGTTTGTCCGTGAAAGCCATTCAGAGATTTTTTTTCCCTTAGGACCTCTTGTATTTGGTTTCCTACCAACGTGACAAGTGCAAAGGGCCCTATATTATGGACGGGCAAATATGAATAAGCACAGTTTTTGTTTTGAAGTGTCTGTGGGTGTCAATGTGTCGGGTTCTTAAAATTTATTGCACCTACAGAAGGATTAAGATCAGCACTGATGATGGTATACGTTTTGAAACTCCAGTTTTATTTCACTGACTGTAATACATAAGCAAAACAGGCGTGATACTTAGGAAAGCAAAAGGTAAATTAATTTTATTTACGAGTCTTACTATTTAATTAATAAGTGTATTGGATAATTTATTTTATATATGATTGGTTATTCAAACATAAACTAAAGTGGCCACACATATTCATGAATAAAAAATGATAAAACTGGATTAATTCGGTCATAAAAACTGGCGCACACACGTCACAATATGTGATAATTTAAATATTATGTAGAATGCTAATTATGTGCAGTGACGTCACGTTCGCCACCGAAATGTAAACCAAATAAAGAAATAGTGCTAATAAATAAATAAATACGATGACAGAATATTCGAATCAATTAGAAGTGGAGCGATGACGTTATTATTGATGTGACATTTCGTAGACTTGTTTGTTTTATTCTGCACAGTATTTGCATGCAGATTGACTTGTTCTTTAAAAAATAATGTTGTTTTGATATTTAAAATTTAATTGTATGAACAATAAGTATTGGAATATCCAGTATGATTAATTTCAGCAACTTCAATCAGACAAGATTAAATGTAAAGACCAAAACTTTTAAGTTCTCTTAGCCTCTCCATGAATTTGAGAAGGAAATAAGAATTTCCGACGAACACGCTTATATTTACGTAACACTCGACTACAAAGAAAGGTAAATAGAAAAGTAATATGATTTCCAGCGTTCCAAACTCACAGCACCGGCGCGAGAGTGCACCGAGATCTTTTTTTTGTTGTAGGCCGAATACGTAGTTCCCGAGTCGAGGCCGAGTCAACAGGCCGTGATCTCGATCGCTCTCAGCCCGTGTTTACCCGCTTGGCCCTTAAGGATTAATGCGCGACGCAAATATTTATCTAAACGTCTGCAGATTGACAGTTCGGTCGTCAATTGTTTGTTGTCTTTACCTTTTCAAATGAGCATTTCATTTCGAGTTGCACCCATTGCCTTAAGTGGCGTTCGGGTTATGTTTATTTTAGTTTTTTTCTCCTCTCTCATGGATCGTTTTACCAGGCATTGTCTTTACGACGGTGACAAAAGTCAAACTTATCGCGTGTGGACAATGAAGGCGTTTTTTACCATCACTTTATTTGCAATTCTCTGTCTCGGACATGTTTTTGCAATCAATCCTTCTGAGTTATGCTTTCTTTTTTTACAGGGGAATAGCCAAAGCGGGAGAGCCAAATAACCTGTCGCCGATTTCACCTGGAGTTCTTTATATGGATCCAGCAGTTCACGCGACGCTCAGGCGGAAACAGCGACGGCTAGCCAGAGAGAACCCTGGTGTGTTGTCAGCAGTTGCCAAAGGCGCTAGTATGGCAGTCGCAGAATGTCAGCATCAGTTCAAATATAGGAGATGGAACTGCTCCACGCGAAACTTTTTAAGGGGAAAGAATTTATTCGGCAAAATCGTCGACAGAGGTAAGTGACAGAAACCTCTTTATTAGATCAATTACCACTAAACTGATAAGGATCGACAAGCTAATTCTTGAATCACGCTCGTTATGTATCCTTTGCATAAAAACAACAATGAACATTGGAGAGCATTATCCACACGCGTCACTCATTTGTCTCAATTTTTTATCATAACAAAACGGACAAAACATTATAAAGAAGTTAAGTCGATAAGTCTTAAATACTCTTTAAAAATACTAAGGAAACAGATTACAGTCCATTGAGATGTTTAAACATCTAATCTTTAAAAAACTCCAATCGAAAATCCGATGTGCAGTTTAACCCTGCAAAAAGTACGACAGGGACAAAAAGGTCCGTTTTGTATAAATCCCCTAATTCCAGTTACAAAGAGAGGCTACAAATTAAGTGATATCTTTAGTTGGCAACCCTTTTAAGAGATTTTATCTGTATTCAACGAGAGGGTAGCGCGTCAGGGGCACATATAAAGGGCTCATCAAGATAAAACATCCTGGATCAATTACATGAGGCCGAGTGACGTTCGTGTTCCCGTTTGTCGATAAGTTCATTTTTACTTTTCTTTTCTGGTTGCTTTGATTTTATAATGCGTTCCTTGATTATTGAAAGGAATATGCTAGGATTGTTTACATGTTGCATTTGAGCAACTATATTTTTTTAACAAAAATCAATTCCGTTTCGATGCTTTGTAAAAAATACCAAATATGTTCCATTCTTCGTAAGCACCGGTTCACAATTGCACGAGAGTCGATTCCATTTGGTTGATTTGAATAGATGTAGATTACTATCAATAGATACAAATCAGCAAATAGATATCCATTAGCCTCACAATACTGGTTACGTAACAAAATTCAATAGATTAGGGATAGATTACCACATTTGTTATTTATAGAGGGCTTTTAACTTGAAGCGCAATATTTATTACATTTTATACTTGATCTTTGTATAAATTGAAATACGTTAATAATTTACTTTTAATATAATAAAACAAGGACAACCGTACGAAGGTACACATTGAAATTAAAATGTTTTAAACGCATTGCCATATTGTGATATACCTGCACGAAAAGTGATAGGAACTTTTATTAAAAGTTAATAACGTTGAATTTTGTTTGACAATCAACTTCGGTAACAGCAAAAAGTTATTTTGTTGCTCGATTCGGAGCTGCCCTATCTCCGGTGTCCGATTTCGATGCTTTGTACGCGATACGCCTTATTATGAGCTCGCGAACATCTGTTCAGCAAGAATTATTCGCAATAATAGCACAAAAAGTTTATTTTGCGTTTTAATCCGAAGCATGTTAATGGGAATTAATAATAAAAAGTAGATAATAATACGTTTTAACATCTGTATATTTAGTAGGTTATTGGTATAAATCAAAGTGCTTCGGGTACCGATAAAGATGTTTTAATAGCGAAAAGCTTTCGATGGATCGGGGTTCACAGCACGCATTAGGGAGTTATCTTGGAAATTAAGAGCGTTCGCTCTCGTATCTCTGCCTAATTCGATCTCATTTTGAATATGGAATATCGGGATTCTGTGTGTTTGTGTGTTTTGTGCGCTCCGGTTATTGACCTGATGGGTCTCTGTTAATGAATTGTGCATGCGCAGGGTAAGATGTCTGCGTAGGGTAGCCATCATAGGTTTTTGGTTATTTTTAGCATTGACCCAAATATTAAGAGGACATTACCGCCAGGTCGTCTGCTTGGTATTTATTATTATTATTGCTATCTCAATCATACGTATGGGGAGCGCAAGCGCGTAGGTGTGACTGTTAGTTGTTTTTAGTCATTTATGTTATTAATTTAATAACATGAGATATAAAATATATAAAACTTTTGAAATAAATAAAATATTAATCATGATTTTTGATACATAAATCAAACTTTCAAAACTACGTCGACAAGCGAATAAATATATTTGTAGTAATAATTTGTCATTAAGATGCACTTAAATAAGATGCTTTAAAATATTAAACTAATAAAATATTCATGGAAAAGAAAATTGGGAACAAATCGCAATTAGATTTATATGTTTACTTAACATTAATGTTTGTCGTAAAGAAAAAAAAGTCATAAGTGAGGTTGGGTTGACACTAGCCCGCGGCCATCACAACTAGAAACCGATGCGTGAATCGAGTAAATCAAAAGAATAATTAACTAAGTGTTCATTTTCAACTTATTTATGTAACCTAAAACAACTTAAATTGCCATGACAGAACTAATTAAAGACACGAGACTAAAAAATGAATAAAATTTTTAGGTTAATGATAAATTAGAACATTTCTTTCGTTGTGTGAGTTTGATTTGCCTGATTTAAATTAGGACCATTCATTATTGATGTAAATATTTTTATCTGATATAAAATAATTATAAGTCTTCGAAGTTACGAACAATTTTTCATTATTTTAATGTTATATTGCTCTATAAAACACCAATATTAATAGAACCAACACGCTTATACCTACACATAATAAATTATTAATCTACATGTAGCTATATAATACATAACACCTACGGCCAACATAAATTTTGATACATTCGAGTCTCGAGCGAACAAATATTAAACGGTCGAGTGCCATTTTTCTAAATTAAAAGCCAGATACAGCGAGGACCACCATCGTAATAATTTCACATGGTAAGAAGAGAAAAGAGATTATAAAATTTATGTTATATGCGTGTGCATTTAGAGCACATTACTTTATTAAGGGCAGGCAGGGCGGGCAAATCACGCGGCCCGATATTACAGGCCCGCCGTAAATATCCTCCGATAAAACTTTTTAATACATTGCAATTACGTCCGTTTGAGAAACGCATAAAAACGGACAACCGATCACGGCGGGTGCCCGTCAAAACGCTACTCATTAAACAACAAAAAAAGAGTCGCAAATATGATCTCGAAACTCGCTTTAGAAACTCATCAAATTTCGAAGTTTCTGAATAGGGTTGTCTCACACCATAATTACGAGCTGGACGCACAAAGACCCCCACGGACGGACACGAATAATTACTAATTTACACGTTGACACACCATTGACACGTCGGATGTGACGACTTCATCCTATTGTGGTGTAAACCTCAAGGATAGTATTAACACAAATGATGACAACAGCACAATAGTGCGGCCTTTATTCGACGCTTCATTGTCGACCCGAGAATAGAAAAATATATGGTCCGAGATCCCGCGGCGCGGGCGCAGTCTCCTGCTGCGTAGTTTAGCGATCCAAGAGTACGTGTAAGAGCTCTACGGAAGCCACGTTTACACCTAACGTAGCTCCTAATGGCAGGTAACTCGGCCAATAAAACCCGACCTTTTTTCAAATATTTCCTGTTTTCGTGTATAACTTATGCGCCCTCGAGATTCCAACGTCGTGGGTGGATAAAACGTATAAAACGATCGACACCGAAAATAAAGCCTATATAAAATGTCCTCGACGAAAAATTTAATACTCAATTAGATAAGCGTTTTGGGTTTTGTGGCGTTTGAATTGTTTTCGAGATAACGCGCGTTTTGTGAAACTGAAATGAGACGATTTAAGTTCGGTACCGATCACTCCGGCTCCGGTGACCGCGGCCGCGCTCGTATTTATCGACCGATTCAGACTCCCGGTCCTCTCAATCGCCATTTTATTGTTTACGAACAACTCACTTAAAACCAAATTATTTTCGGTGTTTTTTTCCAGAGTTTGAAAACAAATGTCTTTGTCCATTGTGTGAATGGGTGTCGTAGCGGTGGCTGGTAGCCGGTGGTAGCTCGAAGCGCTTTGTGCCACTCACAATGAGTGATATACGACCGACGTAATTTTGAATTGTCGCACTGGAGCCTTGGGACGCGGACTCAATGTGAAATTATCACCCATACATGGCATAACGAAAATGAATTATTGCTTTTTATTGCCCCATTCTCGACATACTTTTATAGCAAAATTACCAACATCTTTCTACTTTACTTCTATTTCTGAGTTTCAATAGCTTATGGTCCATTTTTATTTCATTAACTCTAGCCTCTTATTATAGTTAATTCATCGCTCACGGGATAAAGATAAAATGTCATTAAGGTCTCGTAAAAGTTTATATTGTTTAGATACAAACAACACGGCGTCAATGACTTCATCGCAGTCGGATAAAGCCGTCCGAGACGGAACGATTTCTAAACCGGCCAAACACCGTATTATAAAACGGGTGATTTATGGTTGTTTTGAGTAATTACGTCTCATCAAATTTGAATAATGCAAGCGGTCATAAATAAGGTAAGAAAGGCGCGACGCGCGAAACCGTCATAAGTCAATCCTTCAAATTAATCTTGTGGAAACACCTCGGCATGATGACTTAATGTGGACAGGTACATATTTAATTAGTGCATTAATTTTGAATTATTTAATGGTTCGCTCCGTGGGGCCAGGTGTTCGTCAAATGTCAACAGTGATTAAGTTTTATTATAACAGTGCGCTTGGACGGACACGCGGTAGGATTTACGAGTTTTTGACTTTTATAAATCCTTAACGCCTCGCCTTAACTGCCAATCCGTCGAGATGGAATTATCGCTCGGTGCTCGCGTTGTAAACCGACTTCGGGAACATTTATTATCCGCACAGATAATCCACGGACAGCACTTTATTATCAGTTATAATAATAATTTACTTTTATAGATTCACATTACTCATATTTGTTCTTATTTGACTGCGATTTGATGGGGCGAAATTGCCTCAATAAAGTAATGGCATACCTTAATTATGAATATTATACAGCTTACGTGTATTGCATTGCGAGTGGTTAAACAATATTTATTTATATTAGACGTGGTACACGACCGGCGTCAGATTAACGTTGTTCGGGTGGTTAATTAGGCTCGTGGTAGGAATTTACATTTTATTTAATGCTGTGACTAATGGGGCCCCTCGGACGGAGCCTCCTTACATCTGTCATAATTTTTCTACGTCGCGACTTATTCGCAAAACGCGACAATCGGCTTTGTCCGTCGAATCGAGAGTCGTGCTCCGGTGAAATATTAAATCGATTTATTTATAGTTACACAAACATTTTATTCAAATATTAAACGAACAAAGAATCACTACTGAACGATGTCGTGTGACGGGTTAGGCTTCTACGTGAATCATCGACAGACGAGCCTTAAAATTCTCACAGACCAATTAAAAATTATTTCCAGTTGTAGTTTACATCTAATTGGTTAGAAGACTGCGTACCGTTAGATCATCGACGAGATAAAGTAAAAGTAGCGATGTTAAAATCACAGCGGGCCTCGATTCACATCTGTTGTTGGACAGATGTGACGACAGTTATCGACGCGTTATGAAGACGGTACGTGAGCCCAGCACGCGGTACGAGCCACCTGGCTCTCTGGTCGCGACTCGCGGCACCCCGTCGCCCGACCTCCGACTTCGCTGACTCATAACGCACTAAAACAGATATCCGTGAAGCCTCCGCCGATTTATAACTCCACTATAAAACTGATATATAGCAAGATTATCTTGTAACTTGTCACAGACCTAAGTCAAAGACTTATTCGCGCATTACGTTTACATGTCGATGGTAAATCTGATTTGCCGAAAGCTATTATTTTACGAGCGTTATTTACGTGTGCTATATTTAATTGGCCCGCGCCTATTCGTTACAGTTAATGCGAGAGAACGTTTCCAAGTCATTACAGAAGATAAATGCGCGACTCCGCGACCGCTCTTATTCGTATCTGTACCTTGAATTAATTTCGCCCGAGCATTGAATGATGGCAAAATTGACATTAAAATTCCCGGTCGAACGTCTCAAGTAATTGCTGAATAAAATACTTTTGTATAACATCCCAAAGGGAATCACAAAAAGCGAATCCGAGAGCGGGTTGCAGCAGTGTGCGCGCAACGTAATTTATATCGGTGCACGATGACAACTCAATAAAAAAATGATTTCATTTGCTTATTGAGTCCTTAATAAAGCTGGCGCGGGCTGCGCCGGACCCGTTCCACATATTATTATTATAAATAACAACAAATACGCGTTCCTTATTATTTTTACATTCTTACGGGGTCCGTTCGTTTTTTCCGATTGGATTTTATAGTGAGTCCGGTGGCCGGAAGCCCACCAAAGGCGCGCGCTCGCCGCACTATATTAACGAATGAATGGTATTAGCCGCCGCGGTGACACGTCATTACACTTGTGTTAGAACTGACTTAATTATCGCTTTTATACCAATTCAAGTATTTAGCGATCGAAATCGAAGTTTAATAGCTTTTGTGGTATTTCATTGCAACCTTGACGGCGGACGAGGCGAGAGCCTTTAATGAGATGGGCTTACCAACAATAGCCGGGTTATTAATGTACATTATGCCGTAAAATTACAATGTCTACGTACGTGAATTAATATCAAGATAATGTCTATACAGGACATTTGACAGAATTTATGGAGGTATATATTTTTAACGTAAATTCAATTAGGTATACATGTGTATGTACTATGTTATTCGTTTGGTTAATAATGTCGTAATTACCAAGCTGAGGTCCACGTAGACAAAGAGCGGTGGTATTAATCGATAAAAGTACACGGGCTATTAAATTGATATTAAGAAAGGGAATTCGATGCGCGCCGTACCACTTGTAATGTTCAAATTTATAATCTCGCTGGTAGGTAACTGGTACTTCTTTTATTTTCAATCTGAGATATACCCTCTCTCTCTCTTTTAATTGTATTTTATGAGTATTTGATTCTAATGCCGGACCATTAATTATTTATAGTATTCGATACGGGATGCGAGCATCAATTTATGTATTCGTCTGTAGGAGATGAATGGACGTGTGCAATGATTGCTCCACTCAAACCTTTATTGCGTGAATATTAACTTAATGATCTCGTTGCTATTTATGGGCCATTATAACTTATTTAGAGACTTGCATCACAATATTTACGTCTTATACTTGCTTAAACATAATTATGTTCGTTATTTGTCGTAGCAGCTCAATCTTGAAGTGTAAAGGACACTGAAGTTTATTTAACAAATATCTTAAGTAATGATTTCAAATCTTTTGATGTATGCTACTAGGATTATTATGAACGTGGTTGACATTATGTGTTAGTACAGTCAGCAACGTAAGTAGATGAACAATTTCAAATTGACAAAACACCTGCACACTAAAACTATCTATGATGTAGAAATCGTAAGAACGCATGTTTTATTGGACATACTTTTACATGTTTTGTTTTATCTTTAATTTATCTTTCCATAGTGTTATAGGTGTTGATAAAATTTGTATTTGTTCAGCTACTTATGTTGTTGATTGTACTATTTGTCTACTACACAATAAATTACGCTAAAATTACTCTTTAGTCTCCGCGTTACTCTTAATTCTGTTTCTGACCACGTTCATTATGATCCATATCTTACTGTATGTGGTTACTGCTGGAGTTATGGAAAGCTGAACCTTATTCCCAAAAGGTATTTAAACAAGTATTTATTATTATTATGTCGTTTTTAATGCGGTAAAATATTTTCAATGACTTCGACGTGACATAAAAAGTGTCATCACGGTTTGATGACACTAAACCTCTGTTAGGGTCGAGTCCCTCCGATTGCAATTCACTGATGAGCTCAAATGTTTTGCGTTTCTGAATTATAATACCTAAAATATTTAAAACTGTCGAGATTTTTTATCCCTATACCCGAAGCAATAATAAAATTTGATTAAAATATGGACCCCTCTGTTGTTGGGATGAATTAATTATACGAATACCAAACATGCCAAAGTAAAATATGTGTACCTGCCGTATTTAATAACATGTTTAAATATTTCTGGTATTTTATTATTAATACACTTTATATATCGCTATATGGGTGAGGTATCGACTATTCATCATTTTTTATGTAAACAAAAGTATGATCAACATTTTTAAGCGATAATTTGCTAAAAACATATATTATAAAAATTATAATCATGTTAATGTCATGTTAAAACGACCTCAATTCAGGCTGTATACCTATAACGTCCTTACCAATATGGCTTTCGTTGTTGTGCTAATTTCCATTTGCTAATAGACCTTTCTATTGTTGCAGGTTGTCGAGAAACTGCGTTTATCTACGCGATAACCAGCGCCGGAGTAACGCATGCGGTCGCTCGTGCATGCGCCGAGGGTTCCATAGAATCTTGCACGTGTGATTATTCGCATGTGGACCGCGCGCCGCACCGGACCCGCGCAGCCGCCGCAGCTAACGTCCGCGTCTGGAAGTGGGGAGGTTGCAGCGACAACATCGGTTTCGGTTTCCGATTCAGCCGCGAATTTGTCGATACCGGCGAAAGAGGAAAGACTCTTCGAGAAAAAATGAACCTCCACAACAATGAAGCTGGCAGATCGGTAAGTGTCCACCCTCTGTTTACATATCCTGTATCCAATCGCCATACGGCAGCGCCTCATAAACATAAAACAATCAGTTATCGAGCCAATGACGGCCTTTGTCATCATTTATGTTTACATTACCATTACGGGCGACGATCGATCGGCGGCTACTTGACTTGTCGCTTAAGTGTAATATTAATTATGCGTCAGACGGCGCGGCCCATCACGCGACGACTGCGCAACAAGCACCCATTCGTTGCGCTCGCGCATCTCCCTCCCACAGCACACCCACATTTGCATACTCACTGTCCGTTCCTACCCAAAAAATCATCAAAAAGGGACGTCTCAGGCGCCTCGAGCCACCCAGACGCATCATAAACCGACGCGCTTAATTCCTGTCACGACTGACGCGATGGGTGTCCACCTGATGAATATTCACAACATTCCATCGATTGTTTAACACATATTTGGACACTAGACCGTATAACGCACTCTGCTATCTACATGTGAATGAATAAATACCGTCGTCGAAGTTCTACGAAGTGCCTGCGCTTGAGGATAGGGAAATATTTACTGTCTCCTATCCTCACGTCATTTATCTACCTTCTAAGAATGATGAATGTCCCTAGAGTATGATTTATGATCGGTCCACGCGCGGTGACGACTGGCCCACCTCCTCACGATTTGTAACAATTTGCTCGATCGTGAGATGCGATCGATGGAGTGCGCTTAAAAGATCATCGATCACACTGTATCGACTCTTATCGAAGGAATTTAAAGATATTTGGACATCATTATAGACCTCCACCTGAGATACAATACATTAGACAATAGGATGCTTATCGTTACGTTTTGTTCACAGCACGTGCAGACAGAGATGCGTCAGGAGTGCAAATGTCATGGCATGTCTGGTTCTTGCACGGTGAAGACTTGCTGGATGAGGCTGCCGAGCTTTCGCTCTGTGGGTGATGCGTTGAAAGACCGCTTCGATGGCGCGTCACGGGTCATGATATCTAACGCCGACCTGGAGGCGCCCACGCAGCGGAATGACGCAGCGCCACACAGGGTGCCGCGGAGAGATCGATATAGATTCCAACTTAGGCCGCACAATCCAGACCACAAGTCCCCAGGGGCTAAAGACCTCGTGTACCTGGAATCCTCGCCAGGTTTCTGCGAAAAAAACCCAAGGCTGGGCATCCCTGGCACGCACGGACGCGCTTGCAACGACACCAGCATCGGTGTCGACGGGTGTGACCTTATGTGCTGCGGGCGTGGCTACAGGACTGAGACTATGTTTGTGGTGGAACGATGCAACTGCACGTTCCACTGGTGCTGCGAAGTAAAGTGCAAACTTTGTCGCACGGAAAAAGTGGTGCATACGTGCTTATAGGCGACCGGACGCCCGTGACGTTGTGATCGATGAGAGAAACTTTAGTGTTGGACGCTTGTGATTGTGACTCAGACTCGAGAGTGGACCTGTTTTTGTATTCGGAGGCAGATAACGGACCCTGTGTATAATCGCTTCACTTTTTCATCTATCGGAGTCGTCGAAATCGTATATCATGTTGACTTATGTAAATAGTTTCTGTATCACTGTTTATTTCTTCTTTTCTACACGATAATTGATCCGGCGTGAAATTAAAGTAAGCTACTTCTAGTTCGGTTAATTTATTCGGCTATTAAATGCGAACATGTGATCTACTTAGTAACGTTATATTTTGTGGACACTGTCGTTAGAAAATTAATGAGACCAGTTTTACGTCGATTTATTTCTGTCAGCCTGTCATCCCTGGTTTATAAAGAGATTGGTCTTATTGGTTTCCTTACGCGGTCAGTTGTGTAATTTATTTATTTTAGATATGGTACTGTGTTCGGCCGACTGCATCCGAGGGGGCACGTTTGTGACTCGTTCGAAACTTTATATGGTATTGCTTAATATCATTCCAAAGTTTAATGCTCATCTTTATAAAGAACTTAATCGCAATCTAATAACCGCGGCGATAATCATGCGAGTTTTATAAATACTTTCTATTTTATAGACGTCCGCGTTGTGCGCAGTCGCGTAACTGTTTTAATATCCAACAGCGAAATTATCTTGTAATTATAATTTCATATTATAATTAAGCCTGTTAATGGAATTTGTGGCTTAATTTCATTTGCATAAAGTGCCTTCTTGGGTGTTCAAGTACGGAGGTTGCGTTCGGCCCTTATCAGTCAGTAAGTAGCGCCATCGTAAAAGTGTCCCACATTACGAGATAAACGCTCTCGAGAATTTTCATTATATATTAAACGAATTAAATAATCAGTATTATACTTATAATATTGTATGTGTGTTGCGTCCGATATTCCAAGATAAAGGTGCACGCAAACCGACTCGGTTGCTGTGTACATTTGTTCGTCCATTTAAATTATTCCTTTAATTAAAGCATGTTTACTGTTATAGTAAAGTTATAGTTCTCGCTCATATATATACACCTTTGTTACTGTAATCAATCAAATGTATCGCAAACTGTTGACTTAGGGGATATTTATGTAGCATTTTAAATTGTACCTTTTTATTTGGACTCATTTAAAAACCCTTTTACCGACTTTTCAAAATAATCAACAATGACAATTTAGGGAAAATAATTAAAATGTTTTTGACATTCCAAATTCGACAGTTTGCCAATAAATGGGAAAGCTTTATTAATTATAAAAAATATATCAACGTGAATGATATTTCATAATGTGATATAAACATAGAATAGACTGTAAGTATTGATAGATAGCCTAATTCTTCTGAGCTTGTTGTACGATAAACGGCAATGAATGTATTATGTACGTAACGTATGTTTTAAGAAAATATTTATTAAAAAGAACTATTGTTTTAATTTATTTTATTTTACTTTAAAAGTACTCGATACATTTTTAAAGTAAAATAATATGTTAGTTTTAGAAAAAAAAAATCCGATGTTAAAACAATCGGTGTTTTTTAAAGCAGGTATTTGAGTACTTTCAAGAAATTGTTTGAAAATATCGGATCTCTGTACGTAGACATTAAACATTTGGAACTTAAAAAAAAAACTCAGTGACAGAGTCAAAGTACTAAAGAACTGATATCGCGTCGGATTTAAAAGACTGAAATATTTTTTTAATTTTCGTAGGTGTAATATCCATGACTGGATTTGTAAAGCCATTAATATGAGTTTTAGCATGATAGCGATTGTGATAAAAAAAGTATTTTAACGTTATTTAAAAACAATGCCAGTGTTATTATGAATTTTGAAGTAAAAAATCTTGTTGGTGCCATTTTAAAAAAAAAAAAACCCTTTTTATTCCTGACAGTTTCCTTTTGGATTTTAACTGATACTATTAATTTCCGCTTCAATCAAATTGTAAAATGTATTTTTAGGCATGTAAATATTATGTTTATTTTGATATTTTTAAGTTATTTATGTGAATGTATCATTTTTAATTGTTAATATTTAGATAAAGGTAACAATTGAAATCAGCTGAACTTATCGGAATCTCAAATATTATTGTTGTATAAATAAATGTACGTACCTTTTTGAAATATATTTCGTCCAGTGACAGCGTTTGGGGGTTGACACAATTTATTATTATGTAATATTGGTTGTACATTAGCAGTATCTATTTATAATTAAATATTGATTAGTTGTTACTGAAAATACAAAATTGATCAAAACTAACACATTTTCATTTTTACCTAACCTTTGAATCAAGGCTGCCCGATGTTATCTACACTAATATTAAACCTAAAGAGGTAAAGTTTGAATGTTTGGATGTAAGAGGTAATCGCCAAAAAATACTGACGCGATTTGAAAAATTTTTTGAGCCCGTTAATTAAAGAGGATATAGGCAATTTTTTAAAAGATGACGTGGTTTAAACCAAAACTAAGTATTCAATTGCCTCTTATATAACCTGTAATTTTCAAATGGTCGTAATTCTACCTTACCTAGTACCTATTAAGATTTCCAACATAAGTACCAAATATTTCTATGAATCGTAAATTATGATATGTAAGGTAAATGGAATAATAAAATCCATAGTTAGGTATAGGTAGGTACTGTTATATGCAAAACTACAAAAATAGCTATAGGTACGGTCAGCAACATAAGTAGCTGAACAGATCCATGTTTTCAAAACATCTGCACACTATATTTATCGATATATGGAAAAATTAAGTAAAAGTGTGACTACAATTTCTACATCATGGATTGTTTTAGTGTAAAGGTGTGTAAATTTGGTTCTGTTTTGCTAGTTATGTTTCTGACCGTACCATAATTTCAAGAAATAAGTTATTTTAGTTCAAAATATATAAAACTAGCTGTTCCCCACGGATTCACCCGCGTTCTCGGTATAAAAAAAACCGATAATTTAATAGTTATTCTGCTATTCGAGGCGAAGTCAAATCAAACAAATTAAATATCATAAAAATCGGTCCAGTCGTTATTGAGTTATAAATAGTGTAACTAGCAGGACTTGGTTTTATAAAGGTATAGGTAGATATTGTATAGGCGATTGCTAGAAAATAGATTATAACAAGCATTATAGATATACCTAATGATTGCGTTGATCTCTGGTTTCAGAAATCAAATGTAAAGACTAGTCTGAATATCAAGATAAATCAATAACATCTTCAAAGACATCTGTACGTTTAACGATGACATTTTCATCCATAAAATTTATGCTCATGCATTTCTTGCATACGCCATTTTGTTTTATTACCAACGCAACCGTCTTGTACGGTTTCGATAGTGCAATTTTCTGAAACGGCTTTATTTTCTAACAAAAGGTCAGCCATGGCTGTATGTGAGACTTATTACTTTGCAATAAGATACAATATTGTGTGGCAGCAAATGTCGAAAGTGAAAAGTCGATCGGTGCTGGTGGTCGCCGAACGCCGAAGGCACATTCCCACGAGTATCTCGCTCGGTGGAAAATTTATGTTTATGAACAGAGAAATCTGTCATGAGGGATACGAATGGCGTGGCTGGATCTGAAATAGCGTGAATAATTTTTCACGCGAAAAGACTTTTAAATTTCGAAGGATGCACAGCGAAATGAAAACAAAAGACGATAAATATATTCTTATTACAATTTATTCCAAAAATGTTGTTATTATTTTATGCGGTAAATCTGACCATTGACTGACAACGGTCAGATTATAACTTAGATATCCTCTGAGATTCTATGGAGTATTACGTACTGGTTGGGATTACAATAGAGGCAAGTCCGTCTTAAAACTGCAGACTGGAGAACATATTGAAGCGAACGTCTTAAACTCATCTTTAAAATAAATGAATACCGAAGAAAATTTGTTTCACATCCGAGTGCAAACTATATAATTCTCTGCATTGCTTTTTTTATTATAAAACTAGTTTCAATTTAATATTTATAATGTAAATATTTATAGTCTTTACGATTTTCGATAAAACGAAATATAATAGTTTTTTTTAAACTGCTGTTCACTTCAGCAGGTATGTTTAAAATAGGAAAATGTGTTCTTACATTTTATATTATTTTCATGATGTGTCCGAGTCGTGAGTATTACTTACCTATCCACCAAAATTATTCAAAAATTGATAAAAAAAAAATATTCAAATGTAATATTCTTGAAAATAATTTATTTCAATTTTCATGCCTGATATTCTATGAAATAATAGTCATTATATACTGGTAAAATTATAGTCTTACATCAACTAATTCTGTATGTATCCCGTGTGCAAATGTTCATAAGCGGCGGTTAACTTACCAGCAGGTGGGCCGTCTGCCTGTTTGTCAACCTACTGAAATAAAAAGAAAAATACTAACGTAACGCATAAACTGATAATATAATATTATATATTTATTTACAACAATTATTTACAATCCTAATCCTAATCCTAACTTAATATTATAAATGCGAAAGTGAGTTTGTTTGTTTGTTACATTTTCACGCTTAAACCGCTGAACCGATCGCGATGAAATTTGGTATGCAGATAGCCTTTGGTACGGAGAAGAACATAGGCTACTTTTATCTCGGGAAAACATAAGATCCTTGGGGAACGCGGGTGAAACCGCGGGGCGGAATCTAGTCAATGTATAAAATACAAACTATGATATATAGAAAACATCCTCAATATTATTATGTATATTCTTTCTTAAATTACTAATTACTACAGTATGTAGAGTACACTAGCCAACAGTTACGCAGATTTGTAGATGTAATTATAAAAAAAACCTACCTATAATTAATGAAAATATCTCCAATGATAGTTACAATAACTACGGATAGTATCGATGAGCCTTGAACTGTTTAGCTACTGAGCATATAAAAACGGCCATGGTAGTGAGGCCTAGGATGGTTAAGAGACCTCAGCGCCCACCAATTGGCTGCTTATAGGCTTTAAAGTTATCAGAGGCTAACGCCTTGTAGTCCATTTTTTTTTTTTTTTTATGAGTAAATAATTCTCTGCGTCTGTATATATGATACAATACAGTAGAAGTAACAATGCTGTAATAGTTGTTGAAGTTCTTCTATACGGTAATATCCAGGAATACTTAATTAAGTCATCCTAAACACAAAATGCATTTAAATATATTTTGTTGTTTTCCCATGTGCGGTTCCTTGAAAGGCTTTCCTCACCAACAATTGTCAGCTTTTTGAGCTATTCAGTAATATAAGCTACTAGCTTCCCCGCCGCGGTTTCACCTGCGTTATAGTAGAATAGAATTTCCCAAGATTAAATCCCATGTTTAATTTGAGGGTATTATTTATGTATGCGCCTTTCAGAATAAGATAAGTAACAGTACTACTTACTAGTTACTATTTTTTTTTGACGTGACAAGATGGTGGTGGTCTTTCGACCGCAGCCATCCTAACGCGGACAACTCAGCGAGCGCTTAGGGTTCTCAGCCGGACCGTACGCTGATGGGGCTTGGTGTACTTTTATGTCGCTCAACACACATTCAATTTATTATTTTTCTAGGAATACTTCCAGCTCTTGCTGAACATAAGCAAGATTATTACCACGCCAGAAGGGTACGGTTTCCTACTACTTCACGTTACAAGAAAGACACAATGAAAGGTATTATACATGATGAAGTCAGAAAGGATGCAAATGTGGCTGGATTCGATTTGACGGATGAAGAAATTATCAAATTTAAGATCTGGCCCCATGGAGTGATACCATATTATATTGATGTGCTTTCTTTTAAGGGCAAGTTATAAAATATTAACAAAAATACAAACCATAATAACGAAAATTTCCTCGAAGCTAAATTAAATTCCACAAATTAAGTAAATGAAATCGTTATGCAGGGAGAGAGTAGTGCATAAGACTTAATATAATAGGCTTGTACTGTTGAATATAAATTTAGCATTGTTTATATTCATTGAGAATTGGAACTTATTCGAACTATAAAAATATCCAATCTTATATTATGTGTAACTACTTAACTATTTACATTGTGGAACCTACAATTTTATTCAAAATATAGAACATCAAATTATTGTATATCAGGTGTATCACTTTAATCAATTACTTTTAGACAAGGTGCTACGTGACAGAATAAGAGGATTTCTCAATGTCGTAAATGGATTAACCGGTCTTAATTTCTTGGAACTACTAGTTCCTCCTCAAGACGAGAAGAAAAGATGGATATTTTTTATCAATCGACGAGGTCTTCTGGATTGTGCAGATCATTCCATTAAGAACTTTACTAACGAAGGTGTTCAGGTAATATCTCATTATTTTATATCACTAAATTATTTTATAGGACTTAGGTAGTCCTTTATTAGGTTTTGTATGGTATGGAAATTAAATCTCTGTAATATGTTTCAAGCAAGTAATACTTGGCTATGACTGCATGAATACTCGTGGGGAGTTAGCTGAGGCTGTTTTAGCAATAGCAGGACTACCACCGCAGCACAACGCACCCAATCGAGACGACTATATTCAAGTGGTTGAAGATAGTATCATGCCTGGTATAATTATTTTGTTTATTTACAAAGAGGGGAAATTAATATTATTTTGTTTCGAATTACGGATCCTTAATTATCATAAATTTATATTTTAGATAAAAGATACTTGTTTGAGAAACTAAACGATAACGAATGGCTTTTTCATGATATTGCATATGATTTTTATAGTGCTGGTCACTACCATTCTCACAAATATTCAGCGAATGGGCGTGCAACAATTGAAACACAGGTAACATAGGTAATAGAAGTTGTAAATTATAAGCTATTCATTTTGCAGACGTAACATTGGATATCAATTATTTACAGAGAAAATTAGTCGATATTCCAGTTGGAGAAGTTGAAGTTGTCCAGTCAGGCAATGAACTTAGCAATAGTGATATTTTGAAAATAAAAATGCTGTATTCTTACATTTCTAAGAAAAAACAAGCCCACATCCCGGAATGCCATAAGCTTTTCCAGCCTGGTAAACATTTCAGCAGCTTTAAACCAATCAACAGCATTATCAGTCCACAAAAAAAGCCCAACAAATACTTAGGTATTCCAAATGATGAGAAAAATGTTGCTGAGGATGCCAAAAATGATGCTGGTGATGACCAAAATGATGATCATTATAGTAATGACAGACTCAATGATAACCAAAATACGAAAAACGAAGAAAATGATGAAGATAATCAATCAAATAAAGAGAAAGAAACTGTGAAGAATATAGATGAAGAAGACTTAAATAATTCAAAAAATGAACAGCTCAAAGACTCAGTCACTTATATATATATTAATAATACTGGAAACAAAAATTCTAAAAAAAGACTGGAGCACAATAAATCATTCGAAACAGTTCCTATTAGAAAAAAGGAAATGAAAAGCGAATATTCTGGTAGGGATGATGAAGATAATCAGCCAGACAAAGATAAAGAAACTCAAGAAATAACACATTATGATCGCCTAAAAAAAACACGTTTTATTAAACCAGGTGCAAAAAGAAATAAAAATAATTATTTAAAAAAATTTGAAAGTGATGATGAAGATAATCAGAAAGACAAAGAAACTCAAGAAATAGCAGATGATAAGCGCCCAAGCAAAACAATTTTTGTTAGACCAGGTGATAACAGATAAAACCGAAATCATTCAAGAAATATAACATAAACAGGCACTCAGACAAAATGCGTTTCGTTAGATCAGGTGAAACCAGTAAATGGACCTAAATTCATTTATTTTAAATTAAAATGTTACTTCCGTAAAATTATGAATAAAATACTATAATGGTGACTGAATACACAAATATGTTTGGCTTGGTAAAAAAAAAACTTATACTTTTTTCCACCTATCTAGTAAAAATCATAAAAAAAGATTATCAATTTATAAATTACATTACAGTAGGTATTTTGTTTAAAATACAATGGAGTGTATTTGATTAAATTGGATGCATTGGATCTCCGTTTTTAACCGACCGACTTCAAAAAAGGTTCTATGTTCGACTGTATATATATATTTTTATGTTCATCGATTTCTCTGGCAATTGTGAACCGATTTTAATAATATGTTTTTTTGTTTGAAAGGGTATACTTTCAACGAAAAGGAGCATGAATATCGCGATTGAAATAACTTATTCAATATTGTTCACAATTATTATTGATATGCATTATCCTCGATCAGAGACTACATTTTGATAGGTATTCAATCAAACGCAAATAAAAATTAAAAATGAAAAAATTAAATTAACTATTTAAGCCATACTAGTGCTTTATGAATAAATAACGGATATTTTTGTAGTTAAGGACTCATTCTATAGTTCCATAACATTTTGAATGTAAAATGAATATACCTACTTACTTATAAAAATCCATTGCCATAGATACTTGAAATAGTCGTAATGAATTAAAAAGCATAAAATAGCCTTTAAAAGTTCATTAACGTTTAACAAAATGTAAAACCGACTTTAAAATGGGTTTTCACTAAATGTATAAAGTATGTTAGAACTCGTTTTGAAGTCAGCGAAAGGAAAGCACGTGTTCCAGAATCTAAAATTCTTTCGCTGCCGCTAAACTTTCTGTGTTTCACGAGTCTAAAAACAACGAGAGAAAATGTCTCTCCATCTTCTTCTAGGTCTCCCTTTTCTCCTATTCCTTTCCCTTGGTACCCATTCTGATAACCGTTTTATCCTCTATTGTTATTCATCCTACAGATATGTCCTGCCCAGTGCTATTTCAGTAGTCTAATTCTTTTCCGTACATCTATTATTTTTGTTTTACTTCTGATATTTTCGTTATCAATTCTATCATTTTACGTTGGCAGATAGCATTTTTTCTATTATATATTTTTCCAGGGTAGAGTTATCCTTCGTTGTATTTCTTTTGCGGTGTTATTTTCAAAAGATACTAGCTGTCCTAAATATACTTTTTTTTTTTCTTTTGCTACTATAATGTCTTGGGGTTCTCCATTGGTTAAAATCTTGGTTTCATTGTGTTTATTGACAATCTTACCTTTTGGCTTTCTATCGCTAGTTCTCTGACCATTGTATAATATACAGAGTGGTGACGACATAACGACATTAAATGAAAATACGATCCCTACTAGTTATTCAAAACACTTTAAAATGATCAAATATTTTACTTCACCAAATTCCAAAAATCATTTTTTTCAAAGTAACTAAAAGCGAAAATAATCTCAATTTTACACAACAGCCTTTATAATTGTGTTTGGTTGTTTTACGCATGTAGGTAAATTAAATTGTTTTGATGTGAATGACCTAATGAACTTGCGAGGCGAAATCATAATGTATTCTCACATAATGTGTTAAAATTGTTAAAGTAAAAAACAAACCTATACCTAAACCTAGCTGCTAAACCGTTGATTAAAATTTGATAATATTTGGTGTACGTAGTACTACTAACGCGATACCCAGTGTGTGGTTTCAATTAATGTCGTATTATCCCCACCACTCTGTATATTTTCACGAGCCTACCGCCACTGTCTATGTATGAGCAAGGATCTCAGCAGGCTGGCAGCGTTATATCTTTGGATGGCCAAGCTAGCTAACAGATACGTTGGCGGAAGAAGCTCCCTGCCAGCCGCCGCGCCGGCCTCTTTAAACATCGATGAGTTTTGACTAAAAAATACGAGCTAGTCGGCAAACTTCAGACCTCTACGGTTTCTACCGCAAAAGGCATTAACATAATAAGTCTAATGCAATCGTATTTTTCTAATGTGGTTCCAATAGGCTTCTAGTAAGCTGAGACATATGTGGACGGACGAACTGATGGAATCAAGGAATTTACAAAAAGGTTGTTATTTCTTAGTGCAATTGTGATACTGAACCATAAAAAACACCAGTCAGTACGATGTGGTATAGTTTTAAATCCTAATCCTAACTAATATTATAATAATATGTAAATGCGAAAGTGAGTTTGTTTGTTACCTTTTCACGCTTAAACCGCTGAACTGATCGCGATGAAATTTAGTATGCAGATAGCCTATGGTATGAAAAAAGACATAGGCTACTTTTTATTTCGGGAAAACATAAGATCTCTGGAGAACGCGGGTGAAACCGCGGGATGAAAGCTAGTACTAAATAAGTTATAGGAAAGTTAATTAATATGTCATTGTATACTTCCAGCGACTATTGCTCGTAAACTAGTAAATGCTCGTAAACTAGGTGATACTTTCGTTTTAAATTCATTATAATATGATACTATTGTGAATATTTTTAATTTTTTAGGTGGGTGGGACCCTCATCTCTAACAAAAATTATGAATTTAAAGTTTCATATTTCTAAAACAATTTTTTAATAACAAAGAAGTGTTTGAGACAACCTTTATATCTTGGAATATTTCTTCACACTCGGCCATCTCATCTAGATGTATGCTACTTTTTAAATACATACTTGTGTTTAATAATACATACCTGTTGAACGTTTGAGCATTTGTATTCGAGCATTTGAGCAGTGGAAAACAAAAATAAGAGGTCACCATCAAATGTCAATATTCTATTCGTAAACAAATGCTCACGGTGAATATACGATCTTTATTGGCTAAATTGGAGGAGTATCGGATATGTAAGCGGCAGAAAACACTGCAATCCGCCGAGTCTTTTCATACAGCAACCGTGTGACTGCGCTGAAATACGAAGAGCATTTGAGCCGTGCTTCATAGTTTATAGCTTCCGAGCATTCGCCGTGGCTTTGAATTGCGTCCCCCTGTCCGCGTGGATTCTGCCACCGCGTACCTTATGGCATGTGATAAAAAACAATATCTATAAAGATATAATAATTAATTAAGATCAACGATGAAATTTTCATTATTTTCATATTTACGATTATGCATATCCTGCAATTGTCACAGATACGCTGCAGAGCTGTAATGTTTGTATGTATGATGTAATTCTTTGAAAGAGGTGCAAGAGGCACCTCTTTCAAAGAAACCTCAGACATTAGGTATCCTGGGTGAATATCAAACCAAAGACTCCAAAGACTTGCGTAGTGGTTAGGTTATCTAATTCCACCATCAACCGACTCGTTCAAATACTACTGGCAGCTCTATATTATATTACTAGCTTCCGCCCCGCGGTTTCACCTGCGTTCCCGAGGGATCTTATATTTTCCCGGGATAAAAAGTAGCTTATAGCCTTCCTCGATAAATGGACTATCCAACACTGAAAGAATTTTTCAAATCGGTTCAAACAACCTCTTGAGCTTTATAATATTAGTATAGATAATTTCAAGAAGATTACCAAGTCACCACACAGCACCGGTTCCATGATTGAATACGACAAAAAAATATTGTTATTTTCATTAGAAAACACGTTGCAGTTGGTTATACCTACTTACAAAAAAGGCATTTATTTTTATTAACCTTACGATTTATATACAGCGCAATAGTAATTGAAAAAAGATTTTTATTTCATACCCGCGGCTGTTTAGTTCATTCAGTAATAATGTTCATGCTGGGAAAATGTGTTTTTACATTTTGTATTATTTTCATGATGTGTCCGCGTAAGTAATTGCTTCTTATTATAAAATTATTTAATTATGGAGTAATTAACATAACAGGCATGTAGTTAAAGTCTACAGGTGAACACATCACCATAGATAGCAACAAAGACAAGCAAAGCTCTTCGCAAATCAAAACTCAAAAGAATATCTAATACAATCGTTTTAATTCAAAATTCGACCTGTATTGTGATCCAAGTTCTTTAATACAGACTAGCAGCGATGGACATCTAAACAGGCAATGCAGTACAGCATGGATTTTTGTTCACTAACTTCTATAAATTCGTTCTTGAAAACCTTTATTTCCCGACAGTTGTCAGTTTTTCGAGATATTTTGCTGGTTGTCCCTTATCGTTTTACTTATTCTAAGAGTCAACTATGTGCCTGTATTCTATTCATTTTGTTTAAAAAGAAAAGCCTGCGTGAAATGTACCCTCGGTTATGCTGTTCTTGCATGCATTCATCAACACCAGTGGGATATGTGTATCTCATTTACGCTGATTGGTGCAGCTTTATTTAGCTTATTCTCAGAAGATTCATGTTTAATTAGAAACAGTTCAGGTCTCAGTTACCCCATATTTTTTCTAGGACAACGTCCAACCCTTGCAGTTCATAAGCTACAGCAAGATTATTACCACGCCAGAAGAGCACGGAGTCCTATTACTTCAATTTCAAATTTAACAAACAAATATAGCACTGTTAGAAAACACAGCAAACCAGGTGGATATCTGGATCAACTTTACAAGAAAGACACAATGAAAGGTATTATTCACGATGAAATTAGAAAGGATGAGAATATGGCTGGATTTGATTTAACGGATGAAGAAATGATCAAATTCAATATTTGGCCTCATGGAGTGATACCGTATTACATTGATGTGCTTTCTTTTAAAGGTAAGTGATAGTATTGCAGCATTGTTCAACTTTGAAAGTTAGGTACCTGTTGATAACTCAATTCTTGTGTTGTAAAGACATACTGTAAAATTATTAAACCCTGGATTCCATGTTTTTTATGTGTAATTTTGGGCGTCTAGAATTGTATTTGGTATATTTTTTGTGTCACTAAGCTTTAAACAAATATTATTATTATTTAAGACAAGGTACTGCGTGACAGAATCAGAGGATTTCTCAATGTTGTAAATGGATTGACTGGCCTTAATTTTTTGGAGCTACTGGTACCTCCTCAGGACGAAAAGAAGAGATGGGTATTTTTCATTAATCGACGAGGACTTCTAGATTGTGCAGATCATTCTATTAAGAACTTTACGAATGAAGGTGTCCAGGTAATAATACCAAAACCTAGGTTTACTGTTAAGCTTTTTGTGAGGAGCAATAAAGCTTGGGTCACATGTACCTTTATCCTCCTAAAAAAATGATGATATGATTTGTGAGATTATGACGAATACACAAGCCTGTGAATGTTTACTTTAGCTTGATATAAGACTATAAATTCTTATTTGTTTACCTGAACAAATGTTTAATTACTATGATTTTGTAATAAAAATAAATAAATAAATAAATAAATAAATAAATAAATAAATAAATAAATAAATAAATAAATAAATAGCTACATTTGAAATTTATATTTTTAAAGCAAGTAATACTTGGCTATGACTGCATGAGCACTCGTGGGGAGTTAGCGGAGGCTGTTCTAGCAATAGCAGGACTACCACCACAGCACAACGCACCCAATCGAGACGACTACATTCAAGTGGTTGAAGATAATATCATACCTGGTATGATTATTTTGTTGGTTTGCAAAGAGGAGAAATTTAAATTATTTTAATAATACATAACTGTATATTTTAGATAAAAGATACTTGTTCGAGAAACTTAACGACAACGAATGGTTATTTCATGATATTGCATATGATTTTTATAGTGCTAGTCACTACCATTCACACAAATATTCAGCGAATGGGCGTGCAACAATTGAAACACAGGTAAATGATAAAGTGAGAAAATTATATACTATGAATTCGTCAGAAATAATATTGAGAATCAATTATTTACAGAGAAAACTAGGCGATATTCCAGTCGGAGAAGTTGAAGTTGTCCAGTCTGGCAATGACCTTAGTAATAGTGATATTTGGAAAATAAAAATGCTGTATTCCTACATTTCTAAGAAAAAACAAGCCCACATCCCGGAATGCCATAAGCTTTTCCAGCCTGGTAAACAATTCAGCAGCTTTAAACCAATCGAAAACAATATCAGTCCACAAAAAAAGCCCAATAAATACTTAGGTATTCCAGACGATGAGAAGGATGTTACTGAGGATGCTAAAAATGATGCTGGTGATGACCAAAATGATGCTAGTGATAGCCAAAATGATGCTGGTGATGGTCAAAAGGATGCTGGTCATGATCAAAATAGTGGTTATGATAGTAAAGACAAACTTGATGATAATCAAAATACAGAAAACGAAAAAAGTTATAAAGATAATCAATCTAACAAAAAATCAAAGAAGAATACAGGTGAAGAAGACTTAAATAATTCAAAAAATTATCTGCTCAAAGACCCAATTTCTTATTTATCAGATTATCATTCGGGAGACGATCTCAAAAATAAGCCGAAGGGAAAATTAAAGGCAGACTGGGTATAATAAGTAGTTTTATTTGAAACATTTAATACATTGTCTATCACATTAAAGGCATGTTTGTATGTTTCGTTTCACGTAACATGTTTCACATATAACTTCGCAGCACCATTTGAATTGACAGTTACAATTCTCAGTGTCTCTTACTGATTTTTCTATGTACCCCCTTCTGCAGCACAACTGATCACAACTGTCAGTTCCAGCGGAGCTGACGTTGCATTGTCGGCCTTCCGTTCCAAGTGAGCCAGTCTTTATGTTGGGACCGCAAAAGTCTGGCGACTCTTCGGAATAAATTATGTCTTTCTTGCCAGGCCTTTTGATAGTTGGACTTTCTGGCATAAAACTATCACCATCGTTACTGGCTATTACCTGTTTAAATAAAAAAAAAACACGTTTAGTATCTTTTTTTATGTAGATAATAAATAAAGCCACCGGAACGTCGAATAATTGTAAATATAATAAAATGTTACTGGTACTAGAGTCGCAAGTTGAAGTAGCAAAATATTTGATTGATCATGATTCCCATATATTCTCACCTTAGCAGCACCTTCGAATCTATCACGTAGTTTATCACCGATTTCTCTGAAGGTTGGCATTCTCCACCAACAAGTTCTTAGGGTACAGGAACCAGACAACCCGTGGCATTTACATTCTATCTTCATATTGTTCTTGATTGCCTGGTAAGTTATTGAACAATTAGTTAACCTTATTGATTCAGTAGTCAAACTAGAACTAATAATAAATACACAGAGTTTAGAGCGATTCATACCTATATTATATTTGATTTTAAAAGTTATTTAGAAATAAATATCATATTTCCAGAGTAATCATGTAAACTTTGTTCAATTTTTTTACAATCTTTTATTTAGTTATTTCGTTTTATATGAAGTAATTTCCATTATGTTAAAGACAAAATTTCAACTCTACTACGTAATACTATAACGTTATTATGTGCCACGACTATATTTTAATCCACAAAGCTACAACTATTGTATCCTACGGTACTTAATATTTTCAAAACCCGTTTTTTGCTTCTCTTTGAAATTGTACCATGAGCGTTTTCATCAAAAAAGCAGTACAAATTAATTATATTGTCAACAAGGTTCATGACTTCGATATAAAATTCTTACTAACCAACCTCCCAGCATTGTGATTGTGCAGTTTGATCAGGGTCTTTATATCGCTGCGTTTCCTGTACCGGCTGTCCATGAACTCCCGTGACTTCTTGAGGCCGAAGCGCACGTTGTCGCTGCAGCCCCCCCATTGCCACCTGTCTGTCGGAACTTGGGAGGGAGGGAGAGCGACTGGCTCACGACCGCGACGCGGTTTAGGTGCACCCTGACAGAAAAATCATCATATAGTTGGATACTTTCAGTATTTAAAACCCTAAGAAAGGTTATGCTATGCTCTTTTTGTAGTTTTAGACTTGGTCTCTAGTTTTTTTATACTACTTAGTTGGCAAACAAGCTTACGACCCACCTGATGGTAAGCGGTTACCGTAGCCAATAGACGCTCATAACACCACGGGCAAAAAAAATACAATTTTATATTTTCCCTGCCAGGGGTATCACTCACGCGTTGCCAACCTTGAGACATGAAGTTGTTAAGTCTTCTGTGCCTGTAATTTCACCGACTCCCATACCCTCCTAACCGAAAAAAAGTAAAATAGTTCAGCATAACAAACCCAACTTGGTTTGGAAAAAATACATCAGTTAAATTTCGATCAATTACAAAACACTAATATCTCAACTTGGAATACTAGTAGGAAACATTTTAACATATTTATTTATATTTCAGTATGTTGGTAATGGAGTCTTATTCCAAGCATTCTTTAGCGAGCTAAACTTAAAGCAAACAATTGCAAACGTAATGCGGTTTCGAGCATTTGAGAAACTGTTGTAACATTCATAAATGCAACACGTAGTGTAGATAGGTATATGTTTTCAATCGTGTCGTAATGGCTGAATGAATTTTGATGAAAGGCACATAGATAGATCATATCTTAGAATATAAAATGAATACTTCTATCCCGGAAAAACATTATATCCAGGAACGCGAAACCGCAACATGAAAGCTAGTGTTAATGCCTGCGGTGAGAATACCCAACTTTATATGTTATTATTTGGAAACCTACTTAGATACGTCTGTATATCAGGCCAAGTTCTTAAAAAAGCAATTTGCATTTAATACGAATAACAAGCCAAGTTTTCTATATAAAAATTTGCCTTATACCTAGCTGAACTTTTCAAGCTAGAGAGCTAGATAGTTTAACTGTTTATAAGAGGTGAATTTGGGATTCAATTCAATGGGATTAAAAAAACATACTTAGGTTCTTAAAAGGATTTTCTTTCAGTATAAGTTACTAGATTTTTAGAGCATTACCTTTTCACAAGAACATTCGAGAAGTGATCCTGCTGTACATGCCCTGGTGATGGAATAAGTAACACCGGCAGCAGTGATGGCGTTCACGAATCCTGTCTCTCTAGTATCTGTTGGCAAAATTTGTATCAATTATTATCTATCACAAATATTTATAAATTCTATTAAAAGTTTACTTCAATAATAGCCAGTAAGTACCAGGATGACCGAGCTTTGCTCGGTTTTTATTTTGCAAACGACGTTTTCTAAAAATGAAACCTAGCTAGATCGATTTATCGCCCCCGAAACCCCATTCATACTAAATTTCATGAAAATCGTTGGAGCCGTTTCCGAGATTCAGATTATGTATATAGGTATATATATACAAGAATTGCTCGTTTAAAGGTATTAGATAGATAGATTGATGGATTAATCATCAAAACACACCTAGGTATTTATTATAATTCCTAACAATGGTAACAACATTAATATCATAATACTAAAACGTGAAGCAAACCTTTTTACGAATAAATTAGATTAATAAAAAAAACATTGCATTTCATGCTTTGTCAATAATGCGGCAAAGACAAACTTAAAGAAAAGAGTTCGTAAATGAGTAAAGTATTTTTTATTTACATTCTTAATATTATATACTCTTTTCTTTAATTATGGTTAAGGCTTGAACACGGGTGACCACTAGATAAAATTTAAAAGCAATTATATTTTGGTCGAGTATAAAACTTACATATATTGGTAATAGTGAGTAGGTACCTACTTCTATGTTATAACCATTTTGATACAACCATTAACTAATAACGTAGTCATATTTCTGAGAATAATTCATTATAACCGTAACAGAAAATAATGTAAAATTCCAACTTCACACCTACATTTATGATGTACAACAATCGTGTCAAAATGCTTACAATACTTAAGTCGATTTCACACTTGGTGACTATTTTATAGTCGCGCGTATCATTCGTCGCGGTCATCATAGGGCATAGAAATAAAACGCAAAGGCGAGACATAAAGCTGGTACAAGCTATACAAAGTGAAGCTGTTGACCCAAAAATCAATATTCACACGAGTCTTGTAATAAACTTCGATGAGCTTCACGAATCGAAGGTCCCATCCATAAAACATTTGGGTATGACACACGGTTGGGTTGTTTATCGTGTGTGCTGGGAATATGCGTATGGTACCGTAGGGCGTACGTTTTATTCAAATAATTTAAGAAAAAACGAACATCACAAATAATTTGTTCCAAAATATTTTTTACTTTACATACTGATTTTTAATAAATTTGTAAATTAAGTAGTTGATCCTTCTCGGTTAATCAAAAATAACCTATTGACCATGATTATATTTTTTACTTCAATAATTACAAAGTACCTGATGTTAGAGTTAAACCAAACTAGGCTATGTTACGTTAGAAACTGAACCATAGTGGGACTACCATGCTTTCCGATCTTTGCTCCAATGTGTCACACGCTAACAGTCACCTGGCTATAACAATTAATGGCAGGTCAACCGATGTTGGATGAATATTCAGACGGCATGAATAATGTGAAAATTGCAGCGCCAGTCATCCACTGAATATGCGCTGAACATCAATAGTGTGCACTACGTTTTTGTTCAGGTCGTTCACTCTGCTTTGATGGATTTTAATATTAATGTACAACCTTTAAGACTATTTTAACATTCAGCAGCTGCACTTGAGAGCCTTCCTTATAGGTTTTATGAGCTTATCACCTTCGGACACATCATCATTCACCATGGTCATGGTGAGCGATGAAATATCTGCTTGGCGGGCGATAATTATTATTATTTTTACCGTAAAAATACTTGTCTATGGTTTGACTATAATCTGACCACTATTCCTCATTTGATCCGAGTTATCAATTATTACAGCAAGGAGGTTAGATATAGAGAGGTAAGCATTGTCTTTCAATTTCTTACTTACGAGAGTTTGCGCCACCAAAGAAGTCCCAAAGGCAAATTTACATTTCATTTAATTTTATTTCAAGGCCACCTCTATCGCAGAAGAAATAAGATCGATTGTAATTAATTCCACAGAACTTCTTTTACAGCACAAACTCTATTACCACGTATGCACACACAAAACTATATCTAATTTAATTCTTTATGTAAATAAACCTAATCTGTGACCTAACATAGGTTAGGTTTGTTATGCTCAACAACTTTACTATGTGACCAACTCTGAAATTACGCTCAAGATTGCTCATCAAAATGTATGAAAAATAGAAATTCCCGAAGTAAAAGTTGGTCAGCATCACGAAAGCTACGGCTATCACGGATCGGACGTGGAGTTTTTGACACATGATTCGATGTATTTTTTTTTTGGAGGGAAAATTCTGCTCCATTTTCTTATCCGAGTTAAAAAAGTTGCATGATAGAACAAACCATGAGAAAACAAAATCGTTCCAATCATAATTAAAGGAAGCCATAATATCATCTATATAAGAACTGATACAAAATCTACATAAACCAAACATAGTTCCCTGAAAATGATCAATTGCAAATTCTGTACCTACTTGGGTATAAACTCGAGTAATCTATTCCGTATTAGCAACGATCTAAGTTTGCAGTAGCCAATCTCAGTCTATAGAGTAGATTTAGATTGACCATTGATTCTAAACAAGTTGTATATTGCTGCTTAATTATGTCATTATTAAACCAACAATGCCATTCATAATGTAATTGATCGTCTAGCTACAATTGTTGCGCGCGCACCGATCCGTCACGGTTGGGATGCGACGATAATTGCGTACTCTATCGCCAATAGATGCACTATTTGCCATTAGCGTATAAGGCGACAGATACTGTACGAACACTATTATAAGCATATTTGCTTGCACAAGAGAAAAAAATACAGCTCACATTCAAGTTTAAATTTATTGGACGACATTAAAAGTTGTTATGATCTGAGATTATACCTATGACATAAATGTACCTATATAAGATAGATAGACCGTAATTAGAGTGTTACTTGTAATAGCTTATTTGCATCGACACGCGTGTAAAATTTTACTTTCTTTGTTCACATGATAGCGACAAAGTAAGTTGGGCGATTGTACTGTGGCATTCATTAAGTTGAGATTAGATAACCGCGGGCTTGCGCAATGCGGTGGAGTTGACAGCAGATCGCCATCGGCCGCGCCTATCGATCCCATGCTAATTGGGCCTCGTATGCACCGGGCACAGGGACGAGGCGTATCGTCGTCTCGCATTCCCGCCATCCTGCCACCCGTCCAAAGAGATACAGCAAAATTTATTGCACGAACAATTTATATAATTGACGTGCGACAAAAAAGCGAGAGTGCACACCCATCCGACGCAGAATTCTAACCGTAATTATACCGCGTTGCAGCCGACGCTCGTCCCTCGATAGTCATAGACATTTTTGATCAAATCTCAACCGTCTCCGCCAAGGATACGTCCTCTGGAATTATGAGAGGAATGTCAATTTCGAGATTTTACGCTAGTCGTTTAGATGGGGGGTAAAAAAGTGGCGTCGCGGTGGTGGGAGGCGAGGTGCATGGGAACAGGTCCGCCCCGCGCGGATGCCGCGGACGCCACCGTTTTTCTGCAGCGCGCGGTGCGCTGTCGATAGGGCAGCGCGCGGCGCGGTCGCGACACTCGCTCGTCATTATAAATCCGCGGCGGTGAGCTCACAGCGGAGCATTCCGCGCGCTCCGCCCGCGTTATGCGTTGTAATTATCGCAAAACGCGGCCCCTACTCGCAAATATGTCGTTGGGAACGAGGGACATGACATTCTCATCACCGAACGTTCGCTTTTTTCAAGCGTCTCCGGCCTCGAAATATGTCCAGCATCGAACCACTCCCACGAGCTACGCCACCGATTATATTCGGGTACCTCACGACGGTCGTTTTTGCGTGCGATGCCACGAGCGGTCGCGGAATGCTGGTATTCGTGTCCACTGAATAATTCAGCGGAATTGTCGATCGATCAATAAAACCGATGGAATCAAATTGATTCACACTTGAAGGTTGTATGGCTTCAATATCTCGCGTGTTTTTGCAACTTCAAAATACTTGGAAGTCGTTCCGCCATTCACATCCAGTCAATCACGCGCACGTGCGATCGCTGCCGGACGTCTCATGAAAATGCTGCAATAAGTTTTCTCTGTTCGGATAATTGGTGCAGACTTTGTGCGAATGGACCAGTGTCTACAAGTTCTGAAGCTATAGCCGTTCGACCAGGTTCTTGTAGGAAATGTGTAATTAATAAAACTTGCAACTCGTTTTCACTGTTAACTTAGGATCTTTTTGCTTGTTATGTTGACCATAGATCATTTGTTGTGGCTGTCAAAGCTGATGCAGTAACTATGACGTCTTGTACATCTTATACACTGAAAAAATAATCACCATGGTGTAATCTCAGGGTATAATGTAGGATAATAATCACTTCGTTTTAGTCTGTTAGTAAGCAAATCATTCATATATAATATATTTTGTAATAATGCAATGAATTCATGTCATAATAATGGATATAGTAACTATGTTTCACTATATAGCCGTCGGAATAATTGTTTACGCAATCATTAATGATTCAGAAGATGAGCGTCAAATAACAAATCTAAAAAATAAATCTGTATTGAACATGTGATCATTTTATCTTGAGGAAAGATATGACAAGACATCTACTACAAATTCCAACCGACAAAAACAAATAATGAGATACGCCACGTTTGCTAGAAATAAAGTCGCATAAATATTGAGTTATTTTTTATTGTAAACTAACTTACATTTGGTTTCCCTGGCTCATTACAAATCAATGAGATTGAATGAAGCACCTGTGCTGTGCGTTGTTAATGTTAATTCTTTATACTTTACAGTGAGGCAATGTGAATGAGCAATTCAAATACGTTCTTGTACCTAATAATATTTGAAAGTATAAAATTAAGATACAATGAAGTAGGTAGGTACTTATATGATAATCAAAATGTACATTCAATTATATATTTCAATCTTAGACATAGATTTATCCAAGAGCCTTAAACCAAACCCCATATTTATTAATAATGCAAATTACAGCATTAATCACTGTTAATAAGAACATAAATTATATTGATATAAAACAGTGAGAATACCTCAAGGGTAACGTCAAATTGAGGAGATAAGACGACGAGCTGCGTCCGCGAGATCATCTCAAGCTCAGCCCATATGTGAAATTGCTGAGAATTTTGCAATTTTAATTTTATTTATAACGTGATTGTCAGGGCATAAGCTGACAGCGATATCAGATTCTACCATTGGCTACTCAAAGTACCTAGGCTGTTCGGTATAATAGAAATATCAATATAGATGAATGTAAGGCATAGCAACTCGAGAACTTAGTTACCATATTTTTGATGTGGTTTTATTTCTACTTAAAAATAAATGTTTACTAAAAGGTTCTCAAGTACACCTACCAAAGTACACTGGTAGGTACCCGGTGACAGGTATTCAACTTGAGGGTGGTAGCCAGCCAGGCGGGTACTACAAAGTACTCAACCACCGTGCTGTGCTTTATTCATGATGTTTTCCTTCACCGTAAGCTCAAGCTAAGCTCAATACGATTAATGGAGGACGTCACCACCACCGACCTATATTTAAATAAATTCACTGATTTCGTTCCTAATTATATCACTTGATTATTCTGTTAAACGTTCAATGCATGATATTTACTCGGCTTTTTCATACTCCAACCCGCTCCATGCTACAACTTGGGGCATCGCATAAATCGGCCGGACGTTCCCGCTAGAAACTGATAAACTGAAACTCGCTCCCTGATACTGATCTCAATCGCATTCGCTCGTCTGAGGCGACTTTAAATTAACTGTTCACGCACTCCCGTTCAGGAATTTTAGATTTGAGATGGATGCGAGAGGTATCGAGATCGGGACACTTGTTGCCTGCGCATTGGCCTGTAATAAACAGCTGATTATATTATAGAGCCCGCCGGTCGCCGTGTGAATGTTTTACTCAATTATTTTTTTATTATGTTATATGTTACTTCGATCAACAATAAGCAACTAGATATCTAAAAATACGTCTCGGTAAATAACAGCGCACTTAGACGTGAGCTCTTATTTTGTTTAGTTCGTTTGAAACACAGCCAATGTAAACACGTCTCAACAATGCCGCAGTGTGTATTCAAAAGTTGCAAAAATAATGCCCGAAAAAGCAATTTAACGGCCGGAGTATTTTACTTTCGGTAAGTACATGAAGAATAAGTTATTTTCGAGTCTCTATCTCCCTCGTCAGGCATTACATTGCACATAATAAATTAAGCTTGCTCTCACACACATTAAATAATATTTTGCTTTATTGAATTAGACGCATTTATAATTTACTATGATTTACATTTACTCCAAGCAGAATTCCAGCACGTAACATCTTCATCCCCATTTCTTACGAGACTGAGTGAAACATGCACCTTGTGACGCGACGTTTCCTTGCAGAGCTGCCAAGTATCATATGTCGGACTGTCGGCCGGACTCGGGTATCGTAAACATGTATGTCATACACGCTGCCTACGCGCAAGCACCGCAGCACGCTCGTAAAACCATCATAACTACCCTATATTACCATTTAGTACCTCAAAGATGGAAAACACCGGTATATAGTTACAGGTAATATTAGACATACGTTTCACTTTGCACTTTCTAATTATAGTAAAGCAAATAAAAAGAGATGGAAACGTAGATCAGCTTATTGTGAAGACAATACATCGAGTTGTCAACGCGACCGCATCGGAATGTTTAAACGAACTCGGGCATTTTATCTCATCTGATTAATTCAAATATTTAGCGCAATAAATACAGGTTGGCGGGCGTAGGGACACGGGGAGGGACGGTAACGTCGCGGCTGTCGGGATGACGGCGCACGGCGCATGCGAGCAATTGCGTCAGTGTCAGCGTGTCACCGCGGGGCCATTGTGGGCCCTGTGGCCGATATACGAGCGTGGCGCGATCGCTGCGTCCGCGCACCTGATTTATCGACGTCCCACGGCTGGCCGCGGCTGGTGCGGGACGCACTCTCGCCGCCGAATAAAGCGCATTCTCACGCTACTGAACGCACGCGAACTCACCGTCTCGTATCGTACTCGTATTTAAATGGAACGATCGTTTCTCATTCCTTCCCCCAGATATTTTACGTCGGGTAATACGATACGACACTGTCCGGCTCTTTCTGCAGTTTTCGCGTTCGTTTTTTCCCTCGGCCCGCTATTGTTCACTTGTCAATTTCTTTAGCTAATGCGAGTAAGCGTCTCATTATGCGGTACGGTGCGTCCGCGACGCGCATTGCGTGTTGTGACAGCAACCACCCACCGGAAGGGGCCGAGCGTCATTCAGTCGCACACAAAACGCGAATACTTTATTCAACGACGTCCGATGGCTAATTTGAATGGATTGTCCCCGTTTTATGGGAATAATTAGCTCTGTTAATGTGCGCCAGTCGAGTGTGGTGCGACGAAATATCTCTGTTAGAGCGCGTAAGTATTTCGTGTGGTTAACTTTTGTTCTTCTAGTTAACGCTTAATTAACGCATACAGATGTGCCTGCGTCGGCTCGGGTTGCGTCACAGGTCAAGAAGCCATTACGTGCGGCAGATTTACGTGTACACGCACAAAACTGTTCAAGTCACAGTTTAATAAGGACAGTCGACGTTTCACAATCAGTCAAGCTGTTAAGTGTCATAGTGGGCTGTAAACGCATTTCTCACGGTGACGGGTGCACATCGACAAACCTGAATACCACGCCAATAAACGACTTCCCTTATTTTCCCTCATTATAAAGAGTACTTTAATGCAAAGTTATTTTGGAAAAGGTATTATAATTCTCTTAAAAGTCACATTTCGATAAAAAGTAAGTCGTTCTGAGAGCTTATTTTAGTGTAGTAAAGGTTTACTTTAATTTGGCGAAGGGGCGAGCGAACTGTGACAAGTGTGGATTGTCGGGACCTCGCGCGCCTCTGTCACTAGTGATGGACAGACGGCCGCTGTCCTCGGTAGGGAAAAAATAAAAGTGGAATAACGCAGCAGAAAGTTATGAGCGGGATGGATATAGTTTTTGAACTTACGCAAGCGAGAGGTCCTAATGTCAAAAGACAAGACGATCCTGTGAGTTTTCTGGTCGATGGATGCGATAGGGTTGACTCTACCAACAATTTCGTGCTTGAGACGTCGATTACTCCTAGCAAGGTTGATGTTTGACTTTCAAATAACTGAAGGGAAGCTATTGTTTATTCCACCATGAGGCTTAACGTGAGCTGTATCGACCACTAATAAATATGGAGTTTAACTTTGTTTGGCAATACGTGGTCGTTTGTCACACAGTTATGTGTTTAAAAATATTTATAGGTACTGACCTATACACGGCTAATTAAATTTGTAATATTAAACAAGACATTAGTCCATAGATTGGACTACGACACATTGAATTCTAAAATGTCACTTTAATGCAAGTGACATAAAAGAGTTTATAGGAAAGTAATGAAGAAGAAAATCTAATCATATGAATCTTCTTAATAATATTACAAATCTGAAAGTTTGTGTGTGTGTTTGTTACTACTCAACTCCGTAACGACTGAACGAATTTGAAAGAAATTTGACACACAGATAGAATATGTTCTCGATTAAAACAAAGGATACTTTTTATCACGGAAACGCGGATAATACCGCGAACCGCGGTATATTGCAAGATATATTGGGAAGTATTTAATTAGGTACCTACATTCTTGAACATCCTTTACTAATATTCAGAGATATTTAATTTTAATCGATACAAAATATTTGTTTCGGATCTAATATATAATTTATTAGGTACGTACATACCTACTCGGTTACATTACATCCAGTAAAGAATGATATCGTATATCTTTACTTATTTCTAGTATTATTCATAACATTGTTAAGTCTAAGCTAAGGATGTAATATATTAACGTACCTATATCGATATCGATAAAACTTACAACTGTCACCCGGACGCGGCCGAGTATCAACTGTGGCTGGGCATCGGCCATAAGAGTACAGATTAGATATCAAATGCGCCCCGGATATATTACACTATAATTAAGAACATTTACGTGTTGAGGGCGCCAAATTTATCGCCGAGTTTTTTGTCGATATAAAGCCATTCTTGGGTATTTATGTGGGGTTTTCGAAGTATGTGTGAGGTCCAGTAGTCAGGTTATCGTGTGGTAATCTTTACGAGCCTCCGGAGACTCCTCGCTGCGACCTGTCGACAGTTAATGGCCACCCGAGATTAGTATAGGGCCTCGGACTTCAATATTTTGGAAGTCCGTGTTTGTGGCTTTGTTTATAGCTTAATTAGGCTGTTTTGTTTAAGTGGAAATCGGCTCCGGCGTCGAGTCTAGCCCGATAAGGTGTAAAGGTATTTACGATTTGATATCGCGCCGCTGCGCTGAAAGTTTATGTTGTAATTTTGTTTTGATTGAGTTTATATTCCTTGGTAGGAATTAAAACGCGTAGGAATTGAATCAGGTGTGGTGGAACTTGTTGAGTTAGAAATCACCTTGTCACTTGGGTAAGCGTACTTTGTTGAAATTTAATACTACTGCTGTGGTGTTTAATTCATATTTATAACTAGCTTCCGCCCCGCGGTTTCTCCCGCATACCCGTGGGATCTTATGTTTTCCCGGGATAAAAAGTAGCTTATATGGTATTCCAGACTATAAGCTTTCTCTCTGCCAAATTTCATCCAAATCCGTTAGGTAGTTTTTGCGTGAAAGAGCAACAAACATCCATCCATCCATCCATCCAAACCTTCACATTTATAATATTAGTAGGATAGGATAACTGCTAAACTAAATTTCACTAACATGAGTTGCGAGATATTAAGTTAAATATCACAGTCATAAAATCATTTATTGATATCTTTCTGGTGTAATCATTATTTATAATGATACAATCAATAAGTAAGTAGGTAAGTAAAACATTATTTAAGCGTTCAACGGTCATCGGACAGTACTCCTGATAAAGAAATTTAAATAAGAATGAAATCCTTTTTTCATTGATAAAGATTTGACACCGAAAAAACAAGGAACCGAAGAATGCACTGCCTTACTAATGAAAGGGACCAATTAACGATGATTATTTTTTCTCATCTGTACTGGACATGATACAGGGGAATCATTTATTATATAAATCAAATAATATACTTACTTATTGTATAAATATAATTGTTGTAAATAACTGAAGTAAATGTTTTCTGGTATTTATTATATTCTTAATCTTATTAGCGATTTTTCAATTGTACTTAAATATTTCTGAAGTCTAAATATTTTATAGAACTGCTACTATTTATATCAATTTATTATTAGGAATTACAGAATTCCTCTTATAGGCAATAGATGTAATTTGTTAATAAATAAATTATTATTAGACATTATTAAGTAAGAAATATTATTTTCAAAATCTTGTTTAATTATGTTTAATTTAATAGACTTTTATGGAATCCCAAATTTAAATATCTACATTTAATGATTAGTCGATTATCAGATCATCCTGTGCACATTATTTTTTCTTGTCACAAAGTGATAAAAAATCCGGGACTAATTCAGCTCTGTAGGCCGTTGCGCCCGCGCCACCCATCGCCGTTCGCATCAATTTATAGGCTTTTAACCTAATTTGTTGGCGTCCTCCGTCTCCCGCACCCCGCCATCCCTCCACCAGGACCCACCGCCCACGCGACCACCATCCTCATTTTACTTTTTTAATAATTAATTTAGTATTGAGACGACGTTTGCTCTTATCTCCAAAATGAATTTTAATCCTGGATTTAGAAGCTTGAGAATTCATTAAATAAGATAAGATGATCTCGTTTCGCTAAAAAAAGTTCTCGGTATTTGAAACAAAAGTAAGAAATTAAGCTATCATGCCCAGCAATAAAATATCCTAATTAATGTATTTTACATTAGCAAAATGGCTGTCGATACCCAACAGAGTCGTAAAAACAAGCGTTGACATTTAATAATCGTGCGTATAATATATTTTATAGGTGAGTTTAAGCAATAAACAATTTAGTTGTGTATATTTTTTGTTACATTATTTATCTGGTACAAAAAGGTGTGGGCACAATCTCCGCTGAGTTATTGTGGAACGTTATAAAGCCCCGGGGTGGTAAAGTTTATAAATATTTTCTGTGCGCACGAAATTTTGACAAATACCACTTAATTTACGCTAATGAATCCGAAATGAATGCAGGTCGACGACTAATGGTTGGGTTTATAGTGTCGCTGATAATATCGATGTTTTATAGTTTATGGAAATGTCGAATACTACACGTCGTGACTTGTACCAGTTCTGTAATAAAGTTGTTTTGCTTACTTGACTTTGGGGGTACATAGTATTTAAATAACAAGTGTATGTAAATGAAGAACTTTTATTACGAACCTTTTTGTTACAATGTGCAACAATAATTAAAACAATATAGTTTATGTTATTTAACACTTATCAAATTCTATATTACTGTAAACTAACCGATGAAGTAACACAAATTAAAAAAATAGGACGCAAACATTCCCAAAGTGACAACTGATACTTTATTCCTTAATGGCTTCATTAGTCCCCGAAGTATCGATATATTTGTTACTTAGCGCAACACTAAAACGGGCGCATTTAGATAAACGAGCGGTCGCATAAAAATCAACTCTTTTGGGTTAATCGAATTAGGCCCCGATATCCATCTGTGCGATTTAACACGTTTTGCATTCTTTTGTCCATCGACTAATAAAGGTAGTCAGGTAGCAAAACCTCTGCCCACATTTACTGTATTTTAAATGTTGATGAACTCAACACGGCAATTTCGATAAAATATCTATCGATTGTCGGAGGTTTGTGTCGATTGGTCGTAAATAGAAATTATCGATTCAATATAATCTTTTATACGTCGTGTGAATCATTAAGTTATTGTTATTCGAACAATAAATTGTGGTTTTGCGAGTCGTCAGTGCATGTCGATGGGTTTTCGTTGATTTGGTTGATTTCTTATTTAGGTTGATGGCGACATTAATTTATTATTTATAATTTAATATTAGTAGTTAAAAGTGGTGAATTCTGTTTTTTTGTACATTACACACACAGAGCCAATTGCAATTATTACTTTAACCAAACTTTCTTTTATTCTTTTAATGAATTCATATTTTTTAAAATAAAGATATATAAACATTACTATAATCTATTTTAAAATTCATTAAAAATAAACCTATTAGGAGGTAAGGTTAATTTTAAAGTAATTCTTAAACGATAGCAAGCTTTTGGCATCTTTTTCTTGTTCTTTCACATAATCCATCTCACCTCTCATAAGTATTTTCCTCATACTCTTTCTCTGCGTGGTGCAGTTCCACCTTCTATTTCTGAACTGATGCGCGCACTCTGTAGCTCCAAGAGTCACTCCTCGCGTGATCTCCTTCAGCAGTCCAGTCTCGTTTCTGCAAATCTGAGCCAACCGGCCTCTAGTGCGACGGTTCTTCTTGCAGATCATACGAGGGTCTAGTATCACTGCGCTGCCGGACGCCCTGAGGACAATAAGTTGAAGTTTAGTTCCGGATGATTTTGTTTCTATAATGTGTGAGCGAAGTTAAGAGTATAGGACATTTCCAGATACTATTTCTTGCATCTATTGTAGGTATCTGAAATTTTTCATCCGCTTTCAATGCGAAAAAAATCCATAAATCTTTATTTCTACCTAAGATCTGAGAACGTTGAAATATAAATAGCACTTGATAAAGAACCTATGCGTACCTATACAATCATAATCGAAACGTTAAAAAAAGTTTGATAATCACAAAACAGTCGTAAAATCCGACTCACTCATTACAACTAGTGTTGTTCTTTCAACTAAGTATCGATTTACGATCCGCCACGCTGAGCGACGACAGGCGAGCGCCAGGTCGCGGCGAGTGATCGATTGTTTACTCGATAAGAGTTCATTGTCAGAGTATCGAGTGCGAAGCTAGTTCGAATAAATTTAGACGTGTCTGTAGACTATGTTCCGGGAACCGTCTCGTCCGCCTGATCCTCGTGGATTGATCCGATTCCGAAACATGCTTTAAGAAGAAACAGATGAATCGATTACAGTTATTAAAATATATTGATATTTAACTTGTGCTTCATTATATTTATTGGTTTTGAATTTGTTAAATACAATTTTGCCCTCGAATTTTTATAGTGTGCTTCATAAAATTATCAATGTTTCTAAACTAAGAGCTCTGTCAGTTTATTCTCTTAAATGAACTTAATCTTGTTAAAGGGTGATTACAATAGAAGATCTAATAAACTTCATTATCGCCGGAACCTTGTATTGTATAGGTATATCAGAAAATAAGTAGGAAATATTAAAAGATTTTGTTTGATAGCTAAGGAGTTATATTTCCCAATACACTAATTGAGGTTACTTAAGACAAGTGAAACACAAAAAATATCAAAACTGGTAGATATAAGTAGTCACAAATTACCTTTTTTAAGCAGACTAACAAAAACTAGTAAATATCCGCGGAAGATACTGTAAAATTACAATGCATATTTTACAGTGTGTTTCATACTTATATCAAATATTTTAATCATAAGTATATCCCACCCAGTATATTAAATGAAATCACAATTATTATTGTTCTGCTGGGAATCTTGAGGATTTTTTTTATAATTATGTGTAAAATTTTCAATTGTGTGTTTATTGTGTCATGTTTCCTTTTTATCATAACACTAAGCAAAATTTCCTGGCATTTAATAGCCAAATTGAAACCTATGAACTACAAACTGGCTAGGTGTATTGTAATATGGCAAAGTTTGCAATATAGCTACGACATCTACATCAGCTTACATTAACATCGACAAATGTTAATAATCCATCGTGTTTCTGTCTTGTAACAATTCTGTACTATTTCAATGCGTATGCGATCAATCTTCATTCATTTGCTCGCATGTGTTTATATCGTGCATTTTTCAACAATATTTCTAAAAATGTATTGCATTAAAGATAGTTTTCAGCTTCAATACTTTTTACTATATTAAAAAATTTAAGCCTATTAAATAAGCTGTGGTGGCTCTGTGCCACCGGTGCACTGAGCTACGATCATGAGGATGCTGGCAAGTAGGTATCTGTGTTCTTAGCTTTCTTAAGAATTTACCACTGTAATTTTAAAGTCCTTGTACGGAAACCTTCTTTCCTCTTTATATGGCAATATAAGTCAAATTCAAATGGTTGTGAAGTCTTGCAACCCACACTGGGCCCACATGATGGGCTTTGGTCCCAATAACTTTTCTTGTTAGGGCTCGTGCCCCTGAAATGAGGACGCATATGATGGATAAAAATAATTGAGTGGTTCCATAAGTTGAGCAACCTAGGGTAGGTTGCTCAAACTCGGCGACGAGATTCGTTTAAAAGAATGCAGCCACAGTTTTCCCCAGTCTTGTTTTCGGTAAAGATTGTGTGAGTTTCTTGCCGGTTCTTCTCAGTTGAAGGCAACTTCCGAATCGGTGGTAACTTCAATAGTTTTGACGTTCATAACCTTCTATGGCCTAAACTGAATAAATGGCTTTGACTTTGACTTTGAAATTGTTAATTTGGAACCCTTATTTTTCTTTTGATGGGCTACATAGCGTAGTGTGTAACAAAATGCCTTATATGGTTACTTGTGTCTCAAAAACTAGAAGGGCATAGGTACAAAATAATAATTCTACAGATTTTTTTGCAAAAAAAAACAGAAAATAGTAATTTCATAATAACAATCATGTGTCTTTACTGATGCACAACTATAACTCTAATCAAAAGGGACTTTAACTTTTTTTGAGCCATTTAGCAACCACAAATAGATACTACCAAAAACCTAACTACAATAATAATATGAGTTATTTTTACACGACCTGGCATTTGGGCAGAAGCATCCAACACACGCCAACATGAGTTAATCAGGTACACTGTCGAAATTTCCAGCTTCACAGAAATAAGTTTTAATCGGGAATCGAACTAATTCATACAAACAACTATACTAGTGATCGACCTTCGTGTTTTTACTACTACACTAAAAAAACCGAGTACAACACTAAAAGTCAAGATGCCGGTAAGTTATGGCCACAACATGTCAGTGAATTGCTAGGTTACTGTTTACGGAATGATTTTATTAACCCCGAAAATTGGACTGGATGTTTATATTAGGGTACGTTTCATAATACTTCATACATCGATGATTTCATTGGTATGCATGGTAGGGTATGGACACAGTGTTTTGAATTTTATTGTAATTTGTAGGTATATTTGTGGCTGCTTTTTATAAACGACACTCGGTTTTGCACGTTTATTCAACCAGCTGTAGTAACTTTTGGTCTTCGGAAAAATGTATTGAAATTAAAAAATAAAACATTTACAAGTACGTACTTCTCCTTCTGATTCCTCTTTTTCAATCTATCAAACATAAAAAAATACTCTTCAAGTAGATCAATAGAATTGAATGGTAAATACTATGTTTTACTGAACAGTAGATTGCTGATTATAGTTAGTACCATTAAAAATATACTTATAGAACTGATACAGAATTTCAGTCAGTCGGGGCGAATCATCATTACCAGCGCTTACATTAGCTGAATCAATCGGCGCAGGAGTGGCAGCTGAATGCAGCTGCGGTGACACCTAGCGACGTATGTCCGCTGTGTTTTAACTTCACCACTCAAGGAATTTATGGAAATATTTATTGTGTTTTTATACTTTTCGAGAATTCTTTTGAACTCTATTGTTTATGTTAATTAGTGTTTGTTTTGTGTTATTCATATTTTTATTCACGTCTCAATTGTTTTATTTGTTGATGAATATCATCTGTTTACTTAACCAATCGGTAAATTGCAAATTTGTACTTGATTGTAGTTGCTAATTGCATTACTAATAAAATAATTGATTACAAAAAAAATACTAGCTCTGTAGGCGGGACCGGTATCTACACTAATTTGAAGTGAATAAACTACTAATTTATAGATTTTAGCACGTTGTAGAAGCGAGCTATATTTTAGAATTATTTGCTTCCAATATTTGCTCTACAAATTAATTTGTCAAACATTTGGGGTACAGTTACGAAATACGTCATTGTACAGTTTCAAATTTATTTTGGCCACTACTTAGGCGTTTCTCACTGACAGTAGCTGTTTAGTCAACTAAGAAGACACTGTGGTTTTATAGCAACGATAGTAAACTCTATTTCATCGACTTATAGTTGTTTTTAGTGCGCGTTCGTGCTAAATGGAAAATTGCCAAAGAGGCGACACACCTCTGTGTATCCAGACGAATAAATTAACTGTGATAAGTTGTATGTCAATTAATTATTCTTCAAAGCACCATCTGGTGTGAAAGTCGCCAAAGCGAGGAGAGGAAGTGCTTTAATGATGAAGAATTGAATTTTAGACGTCAGTATCATCCTAGTTTGGTCGAGTCGTGAAAAACTACTTGTTTACTTAAACTAGCGAATCAGATGACATTACGCAACACTGTTTGTCCTATGTATGGTCTAATTAATTTTTACAAAATATCACACGAATCGTATATTGATCACGATTCACTTAGGTGATTGGTGCTCGATGTAAAAATATACACTCTATAGTGATATTCCATATTTATTCGTAGGTACGCAGAAAGATGCATGTCACTTGACGCTAATTAAATTTTTAATAATTTAACACTTATTCAATTTCTTCTTGAAGCATATTCAGGGTTATCCAGAGCTACTCGATTGTGGTACAAATTTGGATGACGGAACGCTTGGATATTCTAGATGAAATCACTCTTAAATTTACTTTTCAAACAACCACGACAACGATTGATTCTACAACGATTGGAATGGCAACTGAGTAGATCTTAATAAAGATGTAGAGTATATACTTATGATTGATTTTTCTGAATTCTTCGTTAGTCCAAGTGTGATTCATACTGACCATTCTAAATCGACATCATCACTTACGCATGTTCTTATAAAGATGTGCAGAAGTATGAATTTATACACTAATAATACCTTTGCCTATTAACTGTCAGAGAAAGAGCGCGAAGACATAATGAACGACAGCCATCCAACCATGACCTATGTCAACAATAAGATCACACTTGGCACGAACGCAATTATTCAGTCTATTACTAAGCAAATATATTTGCAGTCACTAACTAGCATATGCGTTACCTGCGTTGTTACTAGCATATGCGTTAATTGTGGATCAGTCCTGAATCGCGCTATTGAAGTTTTCTTGAAAACGCGAAATTATGGTTCAATGTCATTTGTTTACGCTTATCTACGCGTAAAGGTATAATTGCCAATTGTGACTAACACCCTCAAATCAAAGCCCTTTATTCACTTTAGATCCTAAGAGGCTACTTATGAAGGTCAAAGCGTCTGAACTTACGACCAAAAAAAAGTTTATGTAGGTACCTACATGTACTCCGTAAGATGTCTGGAATTCGGAATGACCGTTGCTTCACTGTTGATATTTAATAATATTTGTATGCGTCTGTGGTATTAAATCAATCAAGGTAACTAAATTTAATGATAATATTTACTACTGACTGATTGGTTATCTGAACGTTTTTTAGTATTTGGGAGAGAGATAAATTCAATAGGTGTTATGCGAGTTTGTCGGCGCTCCATGCGTTTCCATATTATTATTTTCGTCTTGAAATAAGACCGTCTTTTGTCTTCGTATCATCGATCTAGCCGATCACACCGTCCCACAGTTCGGAGATTTATGGACAAAATTGGACAGCCCGTCTGTCCAATTTTGTCCATAAATCTCGGAACTATCTTCGATCCCGGACGAGCCTCCAAATTTGACCTCAAACAACAATTTTTACAGTTGTTCGTTTTACGTCTTTATCGCTAATATAGTCTATCTATCTCTCTCTTTCATTTTTATCTTTCAGTCACTATTTCGTTCCAATTATAATTATTATATCCTACGAAAACATTGTTATTAAATGAGATTTAAATTAATGGGGTATTGCAATCCCTTAACATCTAATACTCAAAACAGTCTTTGAAAAGAGAATCTATGCGGAAGGGCTGATCTCCATTCAACTAGGGTGACAATGAATGACAGTGTTTGCGGACACCGGGCGAGGCGCTAACTCGCGACTTCGGTGCGATTAGCGACCACATGACGACTTAACTGTAAACATCATTACCATTACCTATCCACCACTTTCACGTGCCATTCCTAAATATAAACTAAACTCTATTACGTAGCCGGTAAAGTACAACGTGGGTGTAAGTGTAAAATTGTTGGGGCATTTGTCAAGCCTGCAATCGTCGGACTAGATCGTTCTGTCACAGTGTATGTAAGTAAACACTTTTAAAAGTTTATGTGGTTATGAGCAATGTTGTCGCAAGATTTTAGCGGTCGCATCATGGACGTTCATGGTGACGGGTGTAACCATGTTTGTTGTGTCGTTAAAATTGGGTCTGAGACGTGTAAAATCGCGGTCACATTGTTAAGGTTTTTTACGCTTTCGAAAGCTATGTGGGATGTAAGTGTCTCTTGTTTACTCACGTTATGCTATAATTTGAACTTCTTACTTACGTTTTTTTTCAATATGGACGAGTGTCAATATGAGTCATTTAATGGATTTGATAAAATTACTAAAATAAATACTGTGAAGGAAAACATAGCATGGTAGGAACATAACTACCCTATAGTACCTGCATGGCTGGCCACTACCCCCATGTTGAAATCTATCGCCAAACATCTATCGGTGTATTCCAATAGCTGCACTTGAGAGGCAGTTCCTTCTAGGTTTTGTGTGCGATTGTGAAATTATGGTCAAACTCAGACATATATCTACTAGTAAAAAAAAAAAATCCTTCCAATAAAATGGCAACTATTTGAGAGCAGAAGAAGCTGAACTTTATTCTATTTCACTATGCTGTGGTTAACCTTAGAGATGCTGGTTCTGGGCCAGACTTACTATGTTAAATGAGATGACGGTACGTCTAACAGCGCAGTATTCGTTGACTTCATTTCTCCAAATCTCTTCAATGTTAACATAAAGGTTTGATTGAGGAGTCAAGCACCGGCATTAGATGTCACAAAAGGTGGTAAATATATAAAGCTTGGAAGAAAATTGGCTGCTAGAACACATCTGGTAGATGCTTGGAGACAAAAAAAAATATAAAAGTATGGTAGTCAGCCAGGCGGTCTCGGTTAACCAAACACCGTGCTATGGTCTCGTCACTATGTTTTCCTTCATCGAAAGCTCAAGCTCACTGTAAGATCCGAATGTATGTAAGTAAATTTCGTTATGTAATTTTATATATATATTTGTTTCGCTTGTATTTTATATTTACAGTTATTTTGGCTGTAAAAAATAATATAATTATTATTATTTTTAATTTTATGAACCAACTAAACTAAAATGTTTTTGCATACACTACATCCTTCTGATTCATATTTCCCTGTAATACCTAAAGTTGTTAATTTGTTGTATTTTCCTCCATCCCTGAAATATCGAGCAGTCTGTTGTCACAAGTGGTTTTAGCGCCACCACAGTTTATGTCCGTCCATAATGGGCGCGAGATGCGATAATTGGTTAAGTTCTACGCACAATGACGTACACTGTCCTCTGAATATTACAGGGACCAATGATTATGTAAATCTGTACAGATGGTACTAGTGATTTGAATATTGCTGTCTTTCAAGTAGCCCCAATAGTTCATGGTCGGTTGACCAAAAAAAATTACAGAATTATTAGCTAGCTTTTCAAATCTAGCTATTATTACCAAGCCAATAAAAAACCGTGCAATTCTTTCAAATAAAATTTTCCGATAAACAAGCTCGACCAAACTATGAGCAAGCAATATTCACTTGATTATGGAGACACAGCATAATTGCCACTACGGATAAAGTCAAATTTTTGACTGAGTCCACTCATAGCACCACTTTATTCATAGGATTTTTTAAGATTTAAAAAGTCACAACTCTGAAAAGCCAACAAAACAAAATATTCATTAAAATTGAATTAGTTTCACAGGTGTGACGTTCAATATCCATCTGCACACCACCTAATCTTTGCCACAACGACACACTGTTAGCGGCATCCCGCTAAGCACACCGCAAACATGTGCGGGCGGTCGTCGCGGTGCGCGCGCGCATGGACAGGGCATCGCACTACTCTCGGTGCTAAATGAACTAGTTCCATCAGTGATGAGTTGACTACAACACTTTTATGTTGGACATATTTTTGACATTTGTCATGTCATGTTGAAGGTATACTTAATTGGGAGATTGAGAAAAAAAAGGCTCGTGCGTTTTAATTATTCAGGGATAGATTATTACTATAAAGGAACTTTTCCGTTCGGTAGTTTTTGCGTGAAAGAGTAACAAACATCCAGACATCGATCCTTACAAACATTCACATTTATAATATTACTAGCTTCCGCCCCGCGGTTTCACCCACGTTCCCGAGGGATCTTATGTTTTCCCGGGATAATTTTTTCAGTGTTGGATAAATGAACTATCCAACACTGAAAGAATTTTTGAAATCAAACCAGTAGTTTCTGAGATTAGCGCGTTCTAACAATCAAACAAACTTCAGCTTTATAATATTAGTATAGAAGTATAGATTATAGTAGGATGAACGTTACAAAAGTTAAAAGAATCTAATGTTTCCTTGCACAAAGATCTAGATATCTCAATAGTTTAGGCAGCATCATAGTGATTGAAAGTGAGATAATAAACAGTGTGCCAATTAAAACTAAACTTTAGCAGTATGAGGAATACTCTGCTTTGTATCATAATTTGTGTATTCCTGGAAGGATGGTTACGTCAATGAATATTTGTAACACTTAATCAACAACATTGGAACCCCATTATATTATTAGTGGGTGTTAATCAGATTCTTTCAAGGCTCATCTAATGCAAATTATTGTACGGCTTTCACAGTCCATACCATATTTGTTATGAGATAATAAGTTGGAAAGTGTAAATATGTTATGCTAATATCATTCATTACCAAGAATATACGATATAGAGTTGCAATTTCCAAAAAATACAAGATTAATTTAATTTAGTAGGCAATATGAATAAATCAGTTAATAACTAATTCAAGACTGTCGCGAAGTAGGAACTAATAAATTCGTGTGATGTGAAAATAGGCTTCAAATTAGGTCGTTATTATTGTTAGCAAACACTGAAGTCTATCCGATACCTTTCGCCCTAATTTTAATCCCTTTTATGTAAGAAAATGCGATGGAAAAAGACAACTAGGTAAACAATTTACATAAACTTGGGACAATATACATAAAAGTGTCACTGTAAAAGTGTCTGTTGAAAGTGTCAGCAGCAAGAAAACAGATTTAAATTCCCAATTAGACATTCACGGAGAAATGTCCATATCTCTATTTAGAGTTATCTATCAAGTTTTGTCATTAAATAACCGGACTGCTAGTGTTGTGACTGCTCACGACAGGTTACAGGCGGATATTACCATGTTTATTATCTTTATATTAAGGGCCAGTTATTTATACTATTAAAAAAAGCGGGGCGGAAGAAAATATAAAGAAAGGAGTTCCTATGATCTAAGAAAAAAATATATACAGGATGATTTTTTAGTCGTTGGCACTACTAGCAGGGGTGGAAGTACTCATCAATATCAAAAACTTTTACTGTGGGACTAACTGTGAAATCACGATAGAAATTGTTCATGTTCAAATAATGTGTTTTCAGGGTACCGTACCCAAAGAAAAACAGAGCCCTATTGCAGTCGGTCAAGCTCGTAAACTAAATAAGTTACAGATCTAATTTGGATATTTTGTGTACAATGTTGACCCTAAACTGAATATTAAATTAAAAAAATAAACAAATGTGAGGCCGTCAAAGTTGTAAGTTTTTAACCATTTTTGTAATCTCAAAAACTAAAAAAATAACTTAATAAATAGTAATTCCCGTATATTATGTACCATTAATTAAATAATAATGTAAATTTCAATTTATAATGTAGTTTGTGAGTCGTAAGCTAACATTTTTTTTATTCAAAGTACCTAAACAGAGTACAGAGCCACAAAGATGAGTTGGTTTTATGAATATTGTACGGAACCCACCATGCGCGAGTGTAACTCACACTTGGCCTAATTTTTTAATATTAAATGAACTTGTTTTTGGCTACCGACCCACTCAGAGCTTGAGGTTTCGGTGAAGGAAAACATTATGAGGGAAGACTCTATGTCGAGTATGTACCTACATAGTACATATCACCTGTGTGCTCATCACCTTCCGCCACTTCATCACTTAATATTGTGGTCAAAATAAGCTTAATCACAGACAATAGAGTACAAATCCGCCATTATGTTGTTTGATTTAATTTCATCTTTGACTTCATCTAGATAAGGTTAAATTTTGAAATGAACACTTTTATTCTCTGTGGATAATACCCTACGTGGCTGTAACGTCATTACAATGTATTTGTAAATAGAGAGATAAAGTCAAAGAGAATATTACGTCCAACAACATACGAGTCGAGGTAGTGGGATGCAGGCTCTTGATTTTTAGGGTGTCAAATAATTAACTTGGCCTAGTCGAATACTTACATCAATTAATTGTGGCTGAAAACTCTTCTGCTCAAATGTTGATTAAATACTTGGTTGAACCATGAACCTATACTAGTACAGTCAGCGTCAAAAGTAGATTGGCACTTTAGTACCCTTTCATAATAAATCTATTGACATTCTCTTGACAGTTTGTATGAAAATTATGAATTGTCTACTTTTCACGCTGACTGTACCTATATGTATGCAGTGGAAAATGTTCCAGGACCTATTTACTTTTTCTATTAAGTTTACTAAATATTTATTTCTAGAGTAAGGGACAAATCAAACAAAAGGTATTAGGCGCGCTACAGATTGTACGACTATAAAATTGTATGATGTCAAGCATCGATATAATTATCTGTAGCACAGAAATCCATAGAGCGTCGGTAACGGCTGCGCCCCGAGCGCACACCCTAATGTTTTAACAATTCACAACTGGACCTGTTTCAATTATAGGGTAACAACCTCATATGTTTTACTTCGCTAAAAAGCTGGGAGGTGCCTCTACCGTATTTTATTTATTACTTTGTAGCTAATTATTCAAGTAACATTTATACTCATTAATTAATATTTCGTCTCTTCTCCTTGATATAATTGATAGGCTACCATTTTATGTGAAGTAAATAAATTAACTACCTCGTAAATCGTTTAAGATGTGGTATAAAGCTACCTGTCCATTAACGGTCTCATACTCTTAGTTTGAACTTAGAACATAATAAAATCAAATTATTTAATTTCAATAAAATTGTCTCATCAATTAATATTAGCGTTAACTTAATTTCAATAAATTAAAGTTTTAAAAAAAACTTGCATCGTCATTATTAATATGATAGCGATATCGCTATAATAGATGTATCATTTATAAAATGGTCATAAAATTATTTTATTTATGACTTTTAAATAACGAATTTACGAATTCTAAAATTTACCTTGACAATATTTGCCTACACGGAAAGATTAACATTATTATTGTCCACAAAAAAAAATATTATCATATTATTAATTAATTTCCGCCATTGATTTAACAACTGCTATTGAATCATAATAAATGGACGCAAATATAACATGGATTATGAACAAGTAAGATTGCAACATTTATTGGACTATCTAAAATTATTTCAGTTGAAATGTTATACGATAACCAATAAACGATCATTTTATTATCAGACATTATTTTTCATATTAAAAATAACAACTTAACCTATACTTAGAACATAACATGAATGAATCTAACAAAACTAAGTGAGAACGTCATTTTTAAACATAAGTTTATTTTGAAGTCATCTAAAATTAAATCTGCATATCAGTAAAATACCATTCAATAATGGCATTAACATTTTTTTATTAAATAATAGCTCTACATATTTTATGTTCTCTAAGTACTTACGTAATTTCTATAAATGCATTAATGCGAAATTAAAAAAAAATTAATTAATTTATTTAATAGATATTGAGGTTTTATAACAATCGTGGGCGAATAAGTTGGAATGAGCCACTGCACCCACGTTTCTGTCTGACATCAAATTTTATGGACATTTTAATGAAAGCAACGATTCGATTCAATTAAATATCAATCGGTTAAGTTACGTAAAAATTATATAAGTACCTAGTTTATTCTTTAATCCAATGTTAGTATAATTTAATATGCTGGGTTTTGCTACTTTCACAGTGGAACTTGAACATACTCTACGTATAATTAGACAAAGACTCTCGGCACGTCTGTCTAATCACGATTCTTAACTACTGAAGATTTTATTCTGGTTTTTAAGATAGGATAAGATGTGATCATGAATGTCATGCAAGTTGGATAATAAATGTTCGTACGATGAAAAAAAGATCAGCACTAGCACAACAATATGCAGCCAGGGCACAACACTAGTAAGCATAATAAACTTAACGTATAAAATAATCGTTATTTTAGTTCAAACTGCTCTACTCACCCGATAGATCTGCTGAAATATTATGTAGACAACTTCATATTGACCTAACGATTTTTTTAACTACACAAAAAACATGATCTATGATAGAGACGATTAATTATACTACCTACCTAGGTAGGTATACCAACGTAGGTACATAATTACAGAATTGAGTTCCGTTTTAAATAAGCAATTTATTTTTAACCATTAAAATTACGTGGTATGATTTTATCTGACCATATTTTATGATAAAATTATTGACACTTGCAACACACCTCTCATTTTGTAACAACTACAATCAATCAATCTGCCACAGAGACTTCCAAATTGCTAAAATTTAGTCATTCTTCACCATTACGCCCCATGTTTCAATCTCTGGCCATCAGTGAGGTTGGCTGTCACATCAAAAGTCATTGATTATTTGCCCAACAAGGAAAGTTTTGTTTAAATTGGCATATCTTCAATATTACAACACTTTATAAACTTATTTTGACCTCTTAAAAACATTTGAAATTATAATTTCATTTTGGATCCGTATTGATTTATGAAACCAAAAAAACATTATGTTATTAATTATTATGATTTACTACACGAATTATATATCTTTAATACAAGTATAGAGCCTTACCATGTTCATTAATATCAATAAATTTGATCACTAAACAAAACTTAATTACCATAATATAATAAACATATTATTATTTAAAATGCGTCCATTGTGAACGCACCCTGGCTGGTTCGCATCAATTTTTGTTGATCGTGCACGAGACTCCTAATTTAAGTCTTGACTTGATTAATTGTAAATTAAAGTCCACACCGTGGTGGTACGCTGTTCGATATGACTTTATTGAATTTCATGCCCCGTGATTTATGCGTCGAATTACTAATTTATTATTATCGGTCGAGGGCGTAGCGATTATGGACGCTTTCTCGTCGAAAGCTTTATTATGGTAAAATAATTATTGTGCGGAAAATTATGATAATATAAAAAAAGTTTTCCAATTAATCTTTACCTTAAATAGAAACATTGTGAGGTTTAAACTTATAAAAAAAGTATTAATTTTACTATTCGTTAATTTAAATAAATATAAACTGAGCATCAAGATTGTGTTCAGCAAAAAGGTACTGACGTGATTGTGATCTTGACGTGTAAAATACTGCGAAACACACAAATTAAAGCTTTAAAACAAGAATAAAGTTTTCAAGGAAAAGGCAAGACTTACATGACTTGATCCATTTAAAACAGATATTGTAGAGTAGTATGTCCTTTTTAGGCGTACGTAATAAGCGTCAATAACAGAATACAAAATTTTCTTGAATGCAAATGTCACAACGTAAATATCTCGAACATTGTCATCAAATATATTAAAATTAAAGCAAAAACACACAATAAATCCTACTTAGTATGTGTAAGTAAGAACTAACAACGCAGTTATTATAACAATAAATCAAATTAATATCCAACAATATTTATTTGACAACTAGAATCATAAAGGTAGACGCAGATTAGTCCGTTGAAAATCGTTTTTATTGCACTTCCTTGTTATAAATTTGATAGTGTAATTATATTAGACGGTATGGCCTTTTTTTAGAGACTATATAGAGCACAAATTCGTCACAGTACATTAAAGGCACAGACAGACCTATTTCTAGTTACAATATTAGGTACAGTAATTACCGGTTGGAACTGACATTATCTTCACTTTTAATTTTTTCTTTTTCTGTCATTAATTTCAATTGGGTCCCAATTTATTCCTAAGAAGTGACCAAGAAGTTATAATGATGAGCATTTACTACATGACATCATCCTCAAAGTATTCACTGAACATCTAAATTGTCATATAGTAAATCTGACTCCAAACATTACGCTTCGGCAAAAGTCTCTTAAAACCAGTTCTCTTCCAACCCAGTACTTACCACTTTCTGCCACATCATCACTTTATCATCTCATTATGACAGTGATATAGTCGTAGTGTAGTCAAACGCTAGTCTATGTTTTTTTTTTCTAAAAATACCTACTTGACAGAACTTAAATAGCATATTTACATAGTCTAGCAAAGACTCTGGAAAGATGGTGTAAAAAAGTATGCTACTAGACTAGCTTGAACTTCATTATAAAAAACTAGTATAAATCTGTGAGCAGCATAATATATTCTAAAGTTGAGAGTCAGATTCTCTCTGTCATCGGCTTTAGATAGATGTCTGACACTTAACGTAAATGCCTGCCACTTTGTAGATCAAATGCCAAATAATTCCATTTAATTCAATTACTCGTATATTTGTAGTACTTTCCGTCGGTGAATGCACATGATCTACAAGTCAATCATTCGTACTTGATTATTGGTTTTTACTTATTTTTAGTCTTTTACTTTTTGTAAAATCGATATTATTTTATTATGCCTAATATAACTAATTGACTCAGGCTTGCGGAAATCCATGATTATAAAATAATTAACTAAAACTAAACTTGTGTGGGACTCGACAGAGATGGAGATCCAGAGGAATTAGTAACTAAATATATGTCTTTTATATAATCTTATTATGTCTAATGTTAACCAATTAATAATCGGGCGTAATGAATATGGCTCTATAACATAACTTCACAACTACCCTAAAGTGGTGAAACTACACTCCAACTTTTAAACAAAGTTCGAAACTATGACGACAGAACAACTGAGCTGTGGCTAATTGTAGTGAATGTATCACCCTAGTACCGGCAGCCGTATCACAGAACCTACTTCTGAGATTACGAATCCACCTAGCTTTACAGATAACTTGAACTATAACGCTAATTGAGAAAGTTCTGTGTACAGTCAATTGTAGAAGTTGTTTGTATATTTGAATAATTTAAAATAAATTTAAAAAAAAATTATTAGCAGGCAGAAGGATGTATAAAGAAAATAGAAGTGCATGAAACATGAGCACGTTTACTTTTATTTACATAACACTTGCCCTAATATCCCTTTGGCATTAAAATGGTTAGAAAGACGATACCTAAAATGTTACAAAACAAATGGCAACAGAATATATCACAGTGAAGAAGAGAACTTTGTCATCCTAGCCTGATCCTGAAGATATGACTTCAAATTCATGGACTTCTTTTATGGTTTTATCCTATCAATATGTAACAATTAGCCAATTTATATCATTCAAATAGTCACTTTAGTGGTAACATTATAAGGTTTAGTTAATCGTGACAACTATTCATTTCATATAAATATAGTTATGTCGAAATATTAATGTAACGTGAAGTAGTTAAAATGCCAACAGTTACCATTTACCGGGCATTATAAAGTGCATGTTTAGAAATTTTACTCCGTCAGCAAGTAACACAGATTTTTTTTTTTTTACTTTGCCTCCCTTTCCATAGATATGTGACAATATTTTTACAAAGTCACCTATTTTTTACGTTTCACCATAATCTCGAGTTATGATGTGACTGAACGTGGTAAGTTCTTAAATCGTATCCAGCCCTTACTTCTTGATGTAATTAGATACATAATTTGCAGTTCTATTAATAAACTTTATATCGATTACGAAAACAAGGTATTACCAGAAGTAGAGTATGTAGAGTCTATAGAGAAAGTGATAGAGGAATAGTCTTCTAAAGTCAAAATTGTAAAAAAAATTCTCCTGAGACCTCTGTCAAATAAAAATAAAAAGCTTTTATATAAAAAAGTAAACAATGTGACTAATAATAAATAAGAACCCTGTTACAAGAATCATTGTTTTAAAAGTCATTTAATACGAACATCTGAAAGGAATGTGAATAAATAGCAAGAAATATGACATCCGATTTAACCACATGTAGAGAAAACATAATAAACATGCCTGCAAATGGTAGAGTATGAATTAATCCTAATTGGATATTATAAACGGTTTAATTTCACATAATAATTAAATTTCATATCCCTGGAAATATAAAAGATTGAGAAAATAAATATGATGAGCTTTTTAATGATTTTATATTATTCGGTGTTCGCTTTAGAATCAGCTGTTCGTTACACAAAACAAATTACTAGTCGTCACGGAATACTTTGTGAGCTAGTTTTTTGATTTAATTATTTTCTGATTTATACCTACGTATCATTTACTTTATAGGCTTATAAAGATGAAGGGAAATAGTTCATATCAGTGAGCAGAACTTTGATGACGCCGGAGAAATGCTTAGCAGAAGAGGCTCAAGAGGTTTAGAATGTGTAGCAATCATTACTCACCACCAAGAGTCAGTGATGGGCGCAAGGAGCAGCAAGCAGGCGGCGATGACAACAGGCCGCATCTCTCGACGGACATCACTGCCCCAACACCTGATCCCTAATCATTACACCCCAAAAATACGCAATAGTTGCCCTATTTCAAAAACCACAACCCCATTTTTGTTGTTTTTTTTTTCCAAATTTCGATCGCTCTATTTTTTTCGAATAGAGAATGAAATGCGTTCGATTTTCAAAACAGCTCGGTTAATTTCGCGGCGTGTCGCGTGTGGATCCCTGTCGGCGGGAGATCGCGGCGCGGACTGACGCTCACCTGAGAACACCCCGCCGCACGCGCAGCGCAAAACGATTTTCGCGCTATTTTGGCTAAGATTTTAGCAGATTAGGCTTCGCGTGATTAGATATATGAAGGTGGGGATACGTGAATTTGTTATAATAACGATGTGTGTGGGCGATTTGATAAATTATCTCTTTTGCTCGATTAATTAATGCATGGGGCCGCTAATCCTGTTTTACGGTATAATCGGATGCATGTCAATGTGTTAGTATTCCAATAGTGCGTTTTGATATAAATAGAAGTTGTTTGAATGATGAATGAGATATAAAAATAATAGGAAATGCATATTTTTCACCGATGCACAGCTGTTTAATTTTCGATAGGGCAGCTCTAATACGAACCAGACATTGCCTGATTTCGAGTGATGGACAGTGAGAAGCGTTTGAAACACAATCTATTATTAGAATACACGTGCGAAACTCTAATTGTGTTAAACAAACAATCTCGTGTACCTATACACCTGGCATTCTCTGTGCGTCTTCATTATATGACATAATTTAACTAATTTTGCTCTAAAACCTAGATTTATTGTGAGCAGCTGCAAGTATCTTCAACCTTTAGACGAAATTTTATACAGCAGTTTCAACTCGTTTTAAATAAGTCATTAAACTTGCACGAGACTTTGATTCTATAAAATGTTTAGGTCAATTTTAATAGTCGTCTAAGTTCAGGTTGGGCAAGCATGACCGTGGGGCTAACGTGTCTACCATCAATATAATCATTATAATAACATATGCCCATTATCACTAACTTATATCTAATTTATTAACAGATGTAATGCTTAAAGACCTAGTTTTAATTTGGCCTAAGCAGCAATACTATCAATAAATTAAGAATCATTATAAAAATTAAACTGTTGACGCAATAAATCATGAGGACAACATAATGTTATAAAAATATTTACGTTTCGAGATAATAAATTTGTGCATCGGATAATTGAATGAATACGTTGGAAAAACAATCTTTGCGTTATTTGCGCCTTTTATTACCCCATTAAATTAAGAAGCGCTCCTGATTATAAACAATTGTGTATTTATTACGCTACTAACATTTTGCGTCGTAGAGTTATCGCTTACTGCTTTTTTATTTAAAACTTTTGGGCGCGATTGTACTTTATTTAAACATAAAGCGCATTATATTTATTTTTTACTCTTTGTTCATTTATATGAAATTAAAATCAGTTAAAAAGCTTCGGAGTTAATACATACTGAAACTCAATCGAAAATCACAAGCCATGCCTTTAAACTCTATCCACAAAATTTGTCAGTACCTACACGTCATATCAGCCAATCCATCTATTATTTCATAAACTTTATTCGGTTTGTAACCGGCTGTACACCATCAGGCAACAGGAACAAAATGTAACAAAGCTGAAAGTAACGAACCTGGAAACGGTGATTGAAAAATGTAATATTTCACGTTTCGACATGGAAATATCCCTTTGTGGAGAACCGTTCTATTAGAAATTTGCTTTTGAAGTTTACTTCGCAACTGCAGCACTTTGTAGAGATATTCCTTTGAAGAGAATAACAAATGTAAACAATTGTGATGTTTCAAAGTTTTCTTAATCCATTTTACAGGTAAGTTGGTTTGGTTATTTCGTTTATTTTTCTTTAACTGTGTTTCCCTGACGCAATTACTTAATATCCTATTGTACATATTTATGTGGCGAGAAAATATTTATTTTCGTATGTACCTTTAATATTTTATCTTTTGTGTAATTTAAGTAAACAGTCGGTATAAAATTGACAGAAAATCATAACAATTTATACAGAACTTACATGATCGTTGACGGCGAGTGTACCTGTTATCAACACACTGCTGTTGATTATTTTTTGACATATTTCCTCACTGTTAAAAAACTTATGATAGTAATCACTTTTTGGCCTGTAGGTACCCTGAGTGTAAAAAATTAACGTTATTGTATACTTAGCTGTCTCTCGCGGTTTCATCCACGTTTCCGAGAAAAAAAAGTAGTCCACGTCCTTCTCCATACCATAGGCTATCTGCGTACCAAATTTCATCGCGATCAGTCCAGTAGTTTAGGCGTGAAAAGGTAACAATCAAACTCACATTTGCCTTTATAATATTAGTTAGGATTAGGATTTTCATGTTTTTAATAAAGTCACAAAATAAGATAAATAAAATAATAATAATAAAATTTATTCAAAAATATCATAATAAGCTAACATAATAAAATTTTGTTATAGATAACACATGCCTGAACTAGGAAATCCTGTGTCTTAGGCGAGAAGAGCTTGCTTCTCTTAAATAATCAAATCTTAATCGTTATAATTATATTACAGTGCATATTTAAATTTATGTGTAGTTGGTAAGCAGCAGTATAATGAAAAACAATAAATAAATATTACTTTTATAACAAAAAGTAATTAATGTAAAACGGATACTTTTGGGAGTAACATTTTATTTTAACACAGTTAGTAACTTCTCTGTATCTTTGTAGGACATGCTTTTCAATGTATACATTAGGATTTTTTTAACGCTACTGGAATTCAGAGAGTAGATATTTGCTATGGCGTTAAGTCTATTTTAGAGAAGTGGTCCGAGAAAAATGAAAAGTTTGGATGTAAAAGCATGTTTTGTTTCTGTATTTTGAGAGCAAACTTTATCTTTCCGTCTTTTATTAGTAAATTCAGTGCTATAAGAAAGGGAAGTGTGCTGTTTTAGTACAATGCTCATTATGAACAGTTGTCGGACTGTTAGGACTTTGCAATCTTTATAGAGAAGGTTAGTGGGAAAAAGAAAAGGGTGGGATGTAGATACCTTGAGAATCGCTCTTTGGGCTCTTTCAACAGATAATATTAGTGTTTTTGCCGCACCACCCCATGTGGATATACAGTAAAAGTTAATATTGATTGACATAAGGCAAAGTAAACTTGCCTAATAACTTTTGGATCTGCAATATAGCGAATCTTTTTAAAGACAAATATCAACTTGCGCATTCTTTTTTTTAAAACTTCAATATGTTGCTTGAACGAAAGAGTTTCATCAATCACAATACCCAAGTATTTAATTTTATTAGTATTTTCAATAACAGGGCACACACATTGGTTATTAGTGGGGACTCTACAATGATGGGCCTTCAATGTTGAGTTAGTTTGAGCTGACAGCTTGCGCATCGAAAATCTAATATAATTTGTCTTTTCTGCATTTTGCTGAAGCCATTTATTTACCTCATTGAAACCATATTGTGCATATCTGAAAGCATCTTCTCCTGAGTCAGACGAGAAAAAAAGAGCAGTGTCGTCAGCGTATGATATAATTAAGCCGTGATCCAGCTTTAAATTGCAAAGGTCGTTTATGTAAATCAGGAACAGAGTAGGGCCTAAAATACTTCCCTGGTGAACTCCAAAAGACGTATTTTTCTGGTTAGCGCTGAGGACATTGCCAATCTTTACACATTGGGTATGTTCTAGATAGCTTGTAAAGAGTTTTAGTTGAGTGCCTCTTATACCTATGGCTTCAAGTTTACGCAGAAGAATAGGAATGGAAACTTAGTCAAAAGCTTTTGCTAGATCCAGGAAGATTCCTACGGTGTGGTTACCTTTATCAAGTTCTTTCACTAAATAGTCTGTAAGCTGATGGACGGCATCAGCAGTAGATACTTAAGGTCTAAATCCAAACTGGCTCTTAGACAAAGTCAACTTATCTTCCAGATATTTTACTAACCTTTCATTTATATTTTTTTATATTTTTAATGAATGCTCCACTATAATAATATAGCTTTAAATCAACTGTACTATACATTTTGGTTGAATAGTATTGTATGGAACGGATTTCTTTTCACGCTTTGAGAGTTAGTTTCATAGTAAAAGTTGTTTTTATTAATACCTAAGTATTTTAAACCCTAGGTTATTATAAATAATATAACCTTCCTCGTAAACGCTATTTCCTAAAATACTATTAAATCGGACACATAAATAACCACAATTGTTTGACAATGACGGGAAGTGGTCAATAAATACGTGAACATAAAACATTATTTAGATTAAACAGCGTTTATGACCATATTTATAGTCGTGTATGACATAAGTTACAGGGCCCTGTGTAAACGAACTGTCATATTCGTCTAACAACTTAATACCTGTGTCCACGAATACAAATACGCCAATTATGTAAATAGCGCGGCCAATTATCATGGCCATACTGTGCCGACCGGCAGGCGTGTTGCTACTTCATAATGTGTTTGTCAAACTTTGTTAGCCACTCGGCCCCTTCAATTAATATTGTAAAATATAAATAAAAAAACTGGGAATTCCTTATACACGTCCATCTGACCCCAAACTAAGCAGAGCCGAGCAGATGGAAGCCAGATAACTGATATACTACATTTCTTTTGTAAATATATACTTATATAGATAATTACACCCAGATTCAGGACAAACAGACATATAATATTATATATTATGCACACAAATTTCTGTTGGAGTGGGAATCGAACCCACGACCTGTGGTGTGATAGATAGGGTATCTTACCAACCACGCCAACTGGCCTAGAGTCTAATTTGAACAATCTGTAGTACCTACTTACATATAATTAAATGATTATCACATTACACCATCGGTAGCATTATTGACCTAAAGTCTATAACATCTTCAAAGCAATTTTGTTAGCATTGCTAGTACCGTGTTGGAAACAGATTTCTAAAAAAGCGTACCTAAGTGCTAATTGTCATCGTCAAAAAGCAGAACAGAAGGAAAAAATATGTAATAGCTGTCCCTCGCGGTTTCACCTGCATTCCCGGGATAAAAAAACCTATAACCTTTTTCAAAAATTTGGCTATGCATAAAAAAAAATTCAAATCCAACTGGTAGTTCCAGAGATTATCGTTTTCATATTAACTTAAGTGCAAATACCTACTATAAATAAATTCCAAAATTAGAAGCAATATTCTTACAAAAGAAGGACACCATTGTATCATTTAATAAACCATATCAAAAATAATATAAAACCCGAATGATTTTATAAATCACAAACTCCGAAGGCCTATCTTCTGTCAAGAGCTTTTTACTGACGTTTGAGAACCACATTCCGGTAACGCTAATAGCAATAGTAATTACTGTTGTTAGAATCGTTTTGCTAATTCACGTAATATTTTAACACCAACAAGCTCTGTGGTAAAGCAAAAAAGTTACTTTGAGCAAATTCAATAGGTAAGTTTTCCGTATCATTAAAACTTTTTTTATCCAAGTTAAGGTTACACTGACTAATATCACAAAGGAATGATGAGTATTAAAAATTATTTTATTGTTGCTGCAATTAGACACTTTTATTTTTGAATTTAAGTAATAGTTCCAAAATACATTACCTTGAGATTGAGAGAAACTAAAAATATTATAAGGATATTTTATTTATCAACAAAATAAATATATTTTCCAATTCAATAATAAATTTCATTTTTTTTTTTTTACTTTGTATAGGCTTGTGTTTGACCACAATCTCACTATGGTAAGTGATGATATGGCCGAAGGTGGTAAGCACACAAAGCCGAGAAGGAACTGGAACTATGATTAATCCTTCATTTTTCACATAAGATGCAGACCATAAAAACCGGCCGGATGACAACAAACATAGTAATTGTAACTATAAACCGTTGTCATTTCTGCGCTTAACACCTAATAAATATTCTGTATATCGAAATGGTTGTGAGTAATTTAGCTAACTTACCTAATTTGGGGTATAGTTATGCAGTTTCATATTATCTATTTATTTATTTATCTATAATTATTCACTTAATTATAACTGTTTAAAAGGTGGTGAAATTAATTCCTCAGTTCAAAGACGGACAAAACTGTATGTCAAAGTCATTTTCCATGAGACTTTGGCACTAGGTGCTTTAATGTTTGTATTTGATCGCAATCTCACCGTGGTAAGTGGTAGATAATGTAGCTTAAGGACAGCTACACTTGAGAGCCTAAAGTGCAGCTGCTGGCAAACCTGTGCTTGGCAATAGATATCGAAACATTCACAAAATCAGAACTTTTAAAACAGAAAGAGAAAGAAAACATCCTGACATTTATTCCTCATTGACCTAAAGTCAAACATGGACATTCTTCACACGGCACCGACGCGGACGGTACTCGTCACGGCAAGCTGAATGGCCCACTTATAGTACTCGTCCCTAGAATGCAAAGGAATAACACTCGCGTGTAAACAAAACATCTTGAGTGTACACTCCAGTTAAAACGATTTCAATGTTCAAATGTATTAGAACTTTTTTTTACCGTTAAACGGTGAACTTGAAATTGAGAAGGAATTAGAGACGGGACATAGAGTAGGTATACATAAGCAAGCTATAGAGTAACAGTATCGCTCCGGTCCGTTGTGCTGACCGTAAGCAAATGTTTTAAAGATACTTAGCTACGGCTTAGCGCTTTCATAGCGATGTTCCATGCATGACGAAATGTCTGCGCCCGCCCCGCGTCTCCCACATCCCCTTTTGAGACCCTTCTGTGTTCATACTTGTGCTTTTGGTTCATACTTAGTAAGGCGTGCCCTATAGCTTGTTTATATATATTCTAAGCGAGACATGATTGGCCAATTGAAAAATTAAATTGTATTTTCTCTTGGACAGGGCCAAAAAGGTGCGCTGGCGCCTCTTTTAGGTACAAATTCAAAAAACCGGTTTTCTTGGAATTTTAATAGTAGTTAAATACTAATAGGTAGCTAATCAAGAGCTTATCATGTATACCATCGACTTCATGTTTACATATGAGTGTCAAAGGTCTATTGGCATTCACTGAAATTGATTTAATAAACGAAAAGTTACGATTTAAATTACACTAAAAGAATATAAAAGATCTATAATGTAGACAATTTACTAAGGAACTTTATGTATTTATTATGCTGGATTTAATTTATTTTACTCTATTTTGTCGAATTGATTTATAAATTGAATTAATTTTCTAAATGATCATATCACTATTTTTCAATAAAACAATTTTGGTGGTCCGCTTGAATTAAAAAAAAGCAGTATTATGTTTAAGAAACTCAATTAAAGATAGCTCACTCAACAAGAAATATCTAACAAATCAATTAAGTAATGCAAGGAATTCATTCACCTTTAGTGAAGCTACTGTGTCTACAAATATCATCGATATCGATACTCAAATTTGTACAAAATACATAGTACTATGGCTTCTAGTATTTATTTCTAAATAAAATAATTAAATTATAGAAAAAAATACATAGTATATTATGTAACACACAAACTTCAAGCAGTCTGATTCTAGTGCATACTTTATAGTACAACAACAAATAATAAAATATAGGTATAATAAAATCTAGTTTCCATTGTACAAGCTCTGCCTAGTTTGTGATCAGATGGTCATGTGTGAGAAATGTCCTAGGGTTTATTCCCGAGACTTACTTAATACTTCTAAAAAAATCTAGTCTACCTACTAAATATAATATGTTATTATGTGGCCGTCCTGCTACTACGTCATAGCAAAATTGCCTAAAATTAAGTTGTCTTAATTATTTTTCAATACACTTGCTCGTAAAGTGACCCTTATTACATCGCATTTAGGGCCGTAAACCGAACTATAACACACGCGTGCATAATAATATTACCGTACTATTGCGGTAATAGAATTATCACTACAAAGTTAAATTAATACCTTACTACTTGTACTATATGCGAGTATTTTCAATTGAACCGGGTAATACTTACAGTTTTTTTTTAGTAACAAACAACAAAGAGATTTTATGCCGCTGAAAATCCATATACATTTTTGGAATAAATAAATGTGTACGTCTTTAATTAAGTCAAACAAACATTTATTTAATCAAATTATTCATAATTTACAATAATTTGTTATAAATTATTAAAATATCTGCATTTTATCACTTAAAATTATAATTTTGAATTAAATTGAAGTAGGCTGTATGTTCATTGACCATCCATATGGCGCTTGAAAAAAAGCTTGCGTGCCATTTCCCATAATTTAAATATTTTGTTTTTATCGTATTTGTCGCTGTGTGGTAAAAATTGTGTTTGTTTTTTCCTCGCAAATGTATTAAAAAACGTCGTATGAAACTCGTGAGCTCTGCTCATTACACACTCGGCTATAAATATACTACAACTCCGTATTCAATAAATTGTGCTCGATAAATAAAAGTCAATACATCGATAACAAAAAACGCAGACACAAACGCGCAACACTTATGTTATCGCGTCATCGATTAAAACATTTTGATTAGCTTTCAACTTACGAGCAATGTCATAAGCTGTTATACTGAACTAAACGTCTTATACGCCGTTTTGGACGCGTAACAACCTGTCCTTTCGATCCGGGACGGGTTTTAGAAATTAAATTCTATACATTAGACGCTTAATATGGTACTAGATGGTTGTAACACAAAGAGACGTGATGCCACCCCAGTCAAGTGACTGTGCAGGAATGTAAAGATAGTGATCATAGATTTTAACGTCGATATTGTCTTGCAATAGCAGTCACTCGACATCCCTATTGAAGTTAGGCTTGACGATAATTTTAATGAATTGTGACTTATAATGACGCATGGAGAAAGGATATGGTCTGTAGTCGGTGGACAGTTTAATGGACGTCTAGGGTTCTAGTTGTACCTACCACCTATGTGCCGGTTATAATATATCGATAGATTCTTATAGGTATTCCCTGGCAAAGTATATTTTTGGTGCTAAAATTATTTATTAATTGTCATAATGCTACCATGGTAATTAATGATGTTGCTATTAAGCAAACATAGCCTAGAAGAGAAATGGCTCTCAAGTAGGAGCCGCAACACACTTATAGGTGCTTGGTGGTAAATTTTTCAACTTGAGAACTTTCCCAAGTATTTTTTCTTCACATCACATTTACCAGTTATGATTGTAGTCGAACACAAGCCTATTCACCGTGAAAAAAGTTTGTAGGATTTGAACCCAAGACGATCGACGGCATTACCACTACGCTATCATAGCCTTAAGTTTACAAATCCTGGATAGTAGCTTTCGCCACAAAAAGTGTCTTGTGACCATCTGCATAAATGTTCTGTAAACTCAGTTTACTTTGTGCTATAGACACTCAGAAGCCAAAGCATAATAAAATTGGACATTAATATTAATAACCCAATAAATTAGGCTTCTAAACCGTCTAGGCTTTATAAAGGTCGGCAACACATTGGCAACCCCCTTGGTATTCCTAATCTCCATAGGCGACGGTAGCCACTTACCATGAGATGCCTGCTTGCTTGTGAGCCTTCAAACATAAAAAAAAGCTTGGAGTTGGATATAAGCATTAATAAATTCACCTAACGGTTGCAAAATGGTTCAGGTTTGATGTTTTAATTATTGAATAATTCCCTATGAAAGTATGCCATAAAAAAAAGTTTACATTAAAAATAATGGCCATCAACGATTGTAAAGTTTCAAGTGAAAAGCGGCGTCAAATCAATTGTTGGCGCGCTGTTCGGTTTGGATTGTGGAAATAATTAGTGCCCCTTGAAAAATGCTCATTTACAACGCGTGATAAATATTTACGAGTTATTGTTCTTTGATGGTGGTTAGGAATAGTGTGGACAAGACTTATACAGATTTTTACCTGGGCTTTATGTGAGCCATGATAAAAATAATTATAAGGTTGAGCAAACATGATATAATATATGATAATGCTTACGGACAATAAAGGTGGTTAAATAAAATAAATCTTTTAACCCAAATTTATTAAGGACCAAAAAATTACATTAGTACTTTTCAGTAGACATAACCTGCATAAACTTCTAATTCATCTAATAATTTACCGACTTCTGCAAGCATTTCAAAAATAATCAAATCTCATCCTCTCAAATCTTTCATCGCGCACGAACACAGGTTTAATGACGGAGTAACAAACGTTTAACAATAATTTCTTAATAACATAATATTTTATTAGCACAGTCCGCGGTTAAATGAGTTAGTTAATTAGTTGTATTAAACAATGGTTTGTGACCCAAACAACGCGGTTTGTTACAATATACTTTATAATGAATTCTCATTAAAAGTTAAGAATTTTCAAGAAGGCGAAAGTGATTTTGATCAAAATTGCTTTAAAATAAATCAAATGCTCACTTGAATTTACAAATTACAATAATTACAACAGATAATAAAAAAGACGTAGATCTACTTCTCATCAGAAAAATCGAAACGCTACTGCAACAACACCTCTGAATTTTGGTTTTGGTTTCGCAATTAACTGGCATTATTACTTCATTTTGTTTAATGTAAAAAAAAACCATAAAACTCATTCAAAACCAAACTTCAGAGGTGTTTCGATTTTTTTGATGAGAAGTATAAATGATATGAGAAAAACTTTACGTTACTTTTTATTGTGTTGATCCAGTAAAGATCAAAAAATGACGAAGAGGTAGGCAAGAGATGATCATTGTCGATTTAGGCCCGAAAGTTAGACGATATAATTTAGATTAATGGCAAACTATGAATGACATCTCATTCTCAGGATTGGAAGGCGTATACCCAGTGGTACCAACATAGGTAACAATTTAAACACATCCACTAATTGGTGGATGGTCTCCATTTTGAATATACCTACTGGGTGACTTTTTGGTCACTGGCAATATTTGCAGGTGTGGAAGTACTCATCAATATGAACAACTTTTATTATCAGACTAACTGTGAAATCACAAAAAAATATCAGCTGTTCCACACAAAAGTTCAATACCTACTCGACCATGTTGGTCGATTGGTATGAAGCAACCATTTTATTTTACGCGATATCAGAGTTGGTCCTATAATAAAAGTTGTTCATATTGATGAGTACTTCCACCCCTGTGCAAGTATTGCCAGTCACTAAAAAATCACCTGTATAATGGATATTTTAAGCTAGCGCCTATATGAAACGTAATTTGTGATTGCGCAAGAGGCGTATGGCAATGGATTATTTTACACATTCATTATGCTTACCATACCTTTATAATCCATAAATAACGGAAGGAGTCAATATATAGTGTTTTGAATGTAAAATTAATACATATTTGTACTCATAGTTACATAAATCTATATCGAATCGTATCGTAATTATTACGTCCCATAGGCGCTTAAAACTGATATGATGTAATAAATTAAAACGCAAAGAATATTCGTCCACCTTAAGTAGCACGCGTGTCAGTTCCTCTCTAGGTTTTGTTTGCATAAAATCATCGAATACATCACCACTTTTCACGTCACTAGGTTGTGGTCAAACACAAGCAGTCATTATTCTTACAGCTCATTGAAAGTTTCGCGATTTAGTGTTGTTCCTATAGTAAAGTTAATGAGCATTCAAAATATAAGAACTCAAAATCTTGTACTTGAATTATGTTATTTTGGTTGGATCATCATTGCTTTACACATACCTACCTAACATTTAATCATAGCAAGTGTAGGAAAATCCATTCAAATAACTATGTATTGATCAAAATTTTGTTAGAATCCATCGATCTATTACAATTTAACTAAAAACCCAAAACTATTATCCACGAGGCATGTGAAAATCCAGAAATGGATTCGATTATGAAAGGCGAACTTCCAAAGCGTTATAATGAGACACTTTGAATCAATTCACAGTGACTCGCTCAAGGATTCGTGGTCCACCCTGGTTTTCCTGTCCATTGAGAAAATGATTCATTGCAGTAAAGAGTAACAATTATGCTCTGAATCACTCATTTTCTCTATAATAGTTTATTGGGGGCGAATGACGTACATTAATTCGAAGAAACACGGATCTTCAAACTTTTAAGAGGTTTTTAGAGAGGTAAAATAAACAGTTACTTGAGACAGGGTGGAATTGAAAACAATTGGGATTCTTCCCTTATAGGAAGTTTTAGGTCTACAAATTATTGACTTACATGATTCCGTCCAGGATGTGGATTATTTAGAAGTCTACTTACTCATCTTATGACTCAATTCAAAAGAATTACATAGATACCTATTTAATTCGTTTTTATTTAAAGGTAACAAAAGAGAACTTTTTTTTTATTCGCACTTGACCAGCCAGACTTCAATTTTATTATTTGTGAAATTTCTCAGAAATCTCTGAGCTGGGGTGTTGTCAATCACAGACGTCTTTTTATTAATTTCCAGGTCATTCCATCGATGACTCACTACCAGATACCAGGTGAATTCATTTAATTTGTCCCATTCCCATGGTCTGCTTACAGGAATGTTTTCGATGGAGAATTTTAGCGCTTACGGTATGGTTTCCCATGTCAACCTACCGCATTCAGACAGTTTAGGAACGATAGGCATTTTGTTTGATAAATAAATTATCGTAATGCACTTTTTGTAAAAAAAAAATAGATTTTTTTCTATTTACAAATAAGTTCTCACGTTAGAATTTGTACCATCTACTTATTGATGTAAGTACATTAATTTTTGTTTGACTTAAAAAATATCTGAAGTAAATAAATACTTCATTATATATTAAAAACTAAATTACCTATTTATTTACAAAATTCCAGATAATGGATGTGCACTGCCCGGGAATCGAACCCGGGTCGCAAGAATGGGAATCTTGCATGATACCACTACACCAGCAGTGCTTACGTAATGTTAGCGAAATAGTCGTACATTACCAACACATAAATCTTACTAGGAATACTATTTTATCAGGACGTGAATCGCGTCAAATTTTTATTTTATTTTCAATAGGTACCTATATTTTAAACCTGACATACATTTTAGTAAATATTAGAATTAAATATTTCTATATATGTGACAGTCATCCTTGAATAATCGGGATAGAAATATAATGGTCTCCTATCACCTTTTCTCACAGTGTCATCGCCTGCGTGCCGAATTCGTTTCGCCCCCGGTGTCCCTCGCATTATTTGCCCAATATTTTATTTGTTCACATTAACATCTTAATTTATCCGTCCTGTCCCAGCCGTGTAGGATTAAGAGACAGGGTTATGAGTGATAAATTCGTTTCTTTATTTGATTTTACATTTTTAATGGCTTTGGGTTAAAGATATTTTAATTAAATATTGTTAATTTGTGATGACAAGGTTTCCTTATATCCTACTGTACCTACCTACCTAATTGAAAACAAAAACAGAACAAAGCTAAGAAGATAATCCTGTAACGATATTTTAAATACTTTCATTAACATCTAATCCTGCCTATTTGATATTCAAAATTTTATAGATAACCAAAAAAAGTAGTTTTACCTCAATATATCGAGCAACATACCACCTACTACCCAAAATGCCGAAAACGAACCGGACGCGACGTGTAAACACTCGCATCGGCGCGAGCGCAATAAAAACGCTGTAAAATTTTGATGTTTCTATTCAACATCGTGCATCCCACCTACGCACTTTCAGAAAAGTATACGTGTCCCGCTCACTCTCCTGAGAATGGTTCAGATTATTATCAATGCACTTTACACAAAGCAGAAGTTCCGAAGTCTGCCTGACATTAATGTGATTTTGAAAGTAAATTCTGTAGGTTTAGTGCCCGATAAGTAGCACGTGAATGAGGTGTCAAGTGATAAAATTAATAAATGGAGCTAGATTTCATCGTTAGATACTAGAATGGTTGTAAAATTATATTTATTTTGATACGTCTCACGGGTGTTATTAGGGTGAAACGTGGAATTTGGAACTATTTCATGGAACCCCTATTACTTACTTTATCTCCATAAATACGTGGAAACGGGGAGGGTAATTCAATGTTAAAGTTCAAGTCGTGGTACTTTTGTTCCGGATACAGGATTCACTTTATGAGATGATAATTCATAGAGATATTTGAATCCCGTTTGAATCAAAATTGCATAATTGACATATTTAACCCATCAGCATCATTATTTGCTTTTGTAAGGAATGGGGCGGCGAACAGTTGAGTCGTCTATTGATTTACTTGCACCAGCCCGCGGTATCACCCACGTCTCCAAAGGATCTTATGGTTTCTCGGAATAATAAGTATTCTAGTATCTATCTGTATGCAAAGTTTCAACCAAATCCGTTCAACCGTTATGGAGCTGAGCGGTAACAAACAAACATAAAGTTTCGCTCTTATAATATTAGTTAGATTTATTAATTCCTGTTTCTGCTTGCATAATTTAATATCGTTTAATTGTCTTTTGGATGTTCGAGATGTCAATGACCTGGAGGCCAATTCTCACGCTGGTAGAGATTATCTCTAAATAGACATTATCTCTAATCATGAATGTCTAAGAAAAATGTCACCAAAATGTCTACTAAACAAAAAAATTGCATTCTCAGTTACAATAGACATTATTACCTTCGACTTTGCTGTAGAGATCATAATAACACGTTCCGTTTTATCGATTTTGGTAGTATATAATCGAGAAACGTCGTCATTACAGATTTATAAAGTTTAAAAATATGAGCATGGTGTAAAAATAAATTACTTATTACTTCAAATACTAATTTATACCAATAATGTAAGCTACGATGGTTTTAAAAAATATTTTTCAAGTATGCGACTATGAGAAAAGTTTACCCGCGTGAAATGAAATTAGTTTTTATTTTTGTCTGGCATGACCGTCAATTCAATTGTCAAACACTTATTCAAAAATAAATGTTTTAAAAGACTGTTAAAGCTTGTTTTCTAGTAATGCTTTGTTGATTAGTAGATATCTTAGACATGTTGGTATAATTAAAAGACTGTTGCCTACTGTGATTTTACTAGGCTATATTGATAAGTAGTTACTATTGTAGTAAAATTGATATTAAATCTTCCGTTAATTCCTTGGACAAACGGAAATTTTTCTCAAAGGCTCTGTCGCTCAATTCCATAGCTATCTAAACAGAGATCTTTAAATTGAAATATATGTTCTTGACAACAGTGACAAACATATTAAAATGAAGTCAGTGACGTTTAATGTCAATTTGTCATTCGACATCGAAATCTCTACTGCTCCGGACCATTCGTGGCATCTCGAAGGAAAGGGTTTCGACATATCTCTAGCGTGACATCCCGAGAATACGAAAATTGGTTTTTATTCGACATTCGCCATTTTGTTTCGACATATCTCGAATTAGAGATCATCTCTACAACGCGAGAATTGGCCTCCAGGAGGCCAATTCTCACGCTGGTAGAGATTATCTCTAAATAGACATTATCTCTAATCATGAATGTCTAAGAAAAATGTCACCAAAATGTCTACTAAACAAAAAAATTGCATTCTCAGTTACAATAGACATTATTACCTTCGACTTTGCTGTAGAGATCATAATAACACGTTCCGTTTTATCGATTTTGGTAGTATATAATCGAGAAACGTCGTCATTACAGATTTATTAAGTTTAAAAATATGAGCATGGTGTAAAAATAAATTACTTATTACTTCAAATACTAATTTATACCAATAATGTAAGCTACGATGGTTTTAAAAAATATTTTTCAAGTATGCGACTATGAGAAAAGTTTACCCGCGTGAAATGAAATTAGTTTTTATTTTTGTCTGGCATGACCGTCAATTCAATTGTCAAACACTTATTCAAAAATAAATGTTTTAAAAGACTGTTAAAGCTTGTTTTCTAGTAATGCTTTGTTGATTAGTAGATATCTTAGACATGTTGGTATAATTAAAAGACTGTTGCCTACTGTGATTTTACTAGGCTATATTGATAAGTAGTTACTATTGTAGTAAAATTGATATTAAATCTTCCGTTAATTCCTTGGACAAACGGAAATTTTTCTCAAAGGCTCTGTCGCTCAATTCCATAGCATTTTTACGCCACAAACATTGCCGCCGTGGAATTTCGACCGCCGCATTCTCTGTGGCCTCAACTAAATTGTTTATAAAAGCTACAATATATTCTTCGGACATTATTTATGATTATATTATAAACGTAAGCAGAGTAGATATCTAAACAGAGATCTTTAAATTGAAATATATGTTCTTGACAACAGTGACAAACATATTAAAATGAAGTCAGTGACGTTTAATGTCAATTTGTCATTCGACATCGAAATCTCTACTGCTCCGGACCATTCGTGGCATCTCGAAGGAAAGGGTTTCGACATATCTCTAGCGTGACATCCCGAGAATACGAAAATTGGTTTTTATTCGACATTCGCCATTTTGTTTCGACATATCTCGAATTAGAGATCATCTCTACAACGCGAGAATTGGCCTCCTGGGCCCCGACTAAAAACCAGCGCAAAGGTTAGTTTTTATATTTAGCCTTAGCATTATGCTGAGTCGGGACCTATTTCTGTCATCAGGGGATTATTAGTGCTTCTTTTTAATTGTGTACTCATTAATAAATGTAATGTATGATAGCTCAGTGGTAGTGACGTCAGACGCCGCGGCGAAGGTCATGGGTTCGAATCTATAATGAGCTTGAGCTTTCGGTGAAGGAAAACATCGTGAGGAAACCATAGCACGGCGGTAGGGTACTTTGTAGTACCCGTCTGGCTGGAAACCACCCCACATCATAAGTCACCATAGTGAGATTGTGGTCAAACACAAGCCTATACAAAGTAAAAAAAAAATATGTTGTGTATTGTCATGAATAAAATTAAATGTATTTCTTTCTATTATTTTTTTCAACTATATTACTTTTGTGTCCATTTTCGATAATTTCCATTACTATTACCCTAAAGCACAAGCCTCCTGCTTCATTTCCTATTATTAGTCTTGTAAATCCTTAATTGAGAAATGGTGACCGTTCAACTAACATGAAACAAAATCCTCCCATGTAACATTTTGGCCAAGAATGCACCCTTGATACAGACATTGTGAAATAAATTAATTTTGGGTGCAAATTACTCCACCGGAGCCTGTAATTGAGCAAGCCGCTGATTTCCCCCAGTTTGACTTTGCTGCTGCAGCCACAAGATATGAAAGTGAGAAACGTGGATGCGTTATAATTAAGTGTTTTATTGAATCAAACTGAGCACGATATATCGCAAAATTAATCATAATTGTCTTAAAACTTATTTAAAATGACTTGAAGCAATTAGCGTATTTAAAAAGTTCTAGTTAAGCTCAGTCATGCTTCGCTGTAGTATTTTAATTTTTTTTTATTGATAAAACTCAATAGCTACTAAACAAAAAAAACGATTCACAAACAGAAGAGAAAAAGAGTAAGTACCTACCAAACTATTTTGACTTTGCTTATCTAAAAATAAAAAAAATATCTATCTATAAAATTAAGAAGGGTTAGCTATAGATACCATTTATAACTTAAAAACGGCTGTACCTGTACCTACCGATTTTTAATTTGTTGGATTTGCAGAATAACTATTCAAACAACCGTTTGGAAACAGCTAGTTAATAGCTTACCCAATTGATGCAAAGGTTTGTACAAGGTTTATTTTCATAAATTTATGCGAGGTTTCTGTGAAAATGGACTATTAAAATATAAAAATGCCACATCCAAAGATGCACTTTTCTTAATATCATCACGATCAAACCTTGATATCCTTATCTCATTACCAATTTCATCGGAATGCGAGCGGTCCGCGGGAGTCGATACAATTCACTACATAATGGATCGCTATTAGCCAATCTATACTTATGATGCTTAAAATACTGCTGAAAACTATTTGTTGATTGCTAAATTGCTTTATTAGTTGTAATGTGACTTGTTCCCTGATTTCCTATATATAAAATAATTTCATTAACTATTGAAAATAAGCGCTGGGAGTTCTTCGAATATTTTTCTGCTGAGAAAGGGGTGTGTTTGTAACAATTAAGCTATTTCTAATGTGTTTTAGAGTAGGGTTATCATACCAGTAAATAATTATTATTAAAAGTTAGGGTAATTACATACACATATTTAAGTGTTTAAGAAAAAAAACTGTAATATCCAAAAGGCACGTTTATCTCGGCCTCTCGCTGACTTTCTTATTTTTTATTTATGGGAACTAACAAGCCATCTAAACACTTCATAAATTGTCGACAGACCAGACCGTTGCAGCACTGGCTTGAGCGAACACTACGAGTCACTAGAAATTAGCCATTATTCAAATCATTTCCGCTTTGAGCCTGCCAATCATTCACCTTCATGCAACATCTTATCGGCCCGAATTGATCTGCAATAATTTCAGTGCAATACCCATCTCATTAAAATTAGTCATCGTTTCAATAATGACGTAGAAGTTTGAACTACTGTCGATTAATGGTTTCGGAGAAACATGAATCAAAAGTTTTTGATAGCCTACCTTTAAGTAATACTAAACTTGTTAACTCCCAGCGGTTTTGCCCGCATTCTCAGTTTAAAAAGTAGCTTGTGACTCTCCTCCACATTAACTATCTCTGTACAAAAATTCACGAAGATTCGTTGCTCCGTTGCTGCGTGAAGGAAGGACAAACCAACAAACTGATAAACGCACTTTCTTCCCAGAGAATAAAATTATACTACTACTATTTAAAGATCATTTTGTTCATCTTTGATATTAGAATCAAATAGGTACCTGGAATTCATAAACTGATTTAATTATTATCATTATCATAATTTGATTCTCTTTTTTGGTTTATGTCCTACTTTATAGCCTCTTTATATCCTACTGCTGAGCACACGCACGAATAAGGGTGAAAAGAAATGGGCAAATAGGTACTCCACCACGCGTACTGCGGATTGGTGAAGGTAGGCTAGTGGTCAACATACTGTTGGAGTTTTAAAGCCACCTAGGAGGTCTCCAATTAGCTTAACGACTATCACAAATAAGTGATAACCGGGACCAACGTCTTTACGTGCCTTCCGAAGCACAGAAACGCTCAAGATGAAATACCACTTGGCGGTCACCCATTTAGGTACCGGCCTGACTGGACGTTGCTTAACTGCCGATCGGTTAAGAACGGCTAATCAAGCTACGCCACGAGTGCTTCTTGGTTTGATACATCAAAGAGAATATAATCTCTTTATTTAGATGTAGCCATATACAAAAATTTTAAGACAATGATAGCTCTGTGGCAGTAACGTAGAATGACGTGACAAAGGTTGTGGGTTCGATTCGGGCGTAATTAGGCTTTGCGTGCTTACCTTCGTCCACATCATCATTGACATAAGCCTCAAACGGCAATTGATTTTTATATACTTGCTGGCTGTCCCCCGCGGTTTCACCCGCGTATCGGTATAGAAAATAGCCTCTGACCTATTTTCAGACCTACCAAATATGCACAAAAATTTTCATAAGAATCGGTCAAGCCGTTTCGGAGGAGCTTGCAGACAAACACTGTGACACGAGAATTTTATATATTACCTACCTAGCTAGAAGATATAAGATAAATTATCTTATGTTTAAACTATAGGAACCCGATTCTCACATTTTCGACTTATCAATGTAGCTTTCAAAAACATGGATATCTTAGAAATTCTATAACATTTTGACAGATTCCCGCCATGTTGTTCGCCACATAATGCGACATTGATGTCAAACGCGCGAGAATAAAGTCTCGAATAAGACTCAATACACTCACATTAAAAACTGAAATCTATAGTATCTTTTAGAAACGAATAGAATAGCCAACATTAAAAACTCCATGACTCAGCCAACTCCCACCCTAATATAAAAATTAAATAAAATTAAACAAACCAACACCGACAATTACCCAATAATCGTAATAATCACGACTAAATTAATAGTTACAGGCTTAACATTGAAATATTTCTCACGGAGCAAGCTCGACATGATTATTAATAACGACTCAAGAGGGAGGGGCAAATTGACGCGTCAATATAAGGCAAACATACTTTATATCACATTCAGTTAGAGTTAAAATCAACTCTATATCACTATAAATAAGAATAATGGTAACTGTAAATATATCCTTGTAAGATGCCAAAGAGATGGTTATCAGTGGACCACTCCATATCTGCGTCTTCAAGCATTGACGTTTGAGACAAAGTGATTTGACGCATCCGTTTTCTTTAAGTAATTTGCGTATCATTGTCGATGGTTTTCAGTTTTGGAATTCCATTTTTTTGGGCACCAATTTTAATACCAATGTTGCTATTTGTTAAAATAATATTTACAGCTTGCAAGTCATGTTAAAAATATCTGAAAATATTTTCACAGTGAAATGGAATTATTTTATTCCAATGTAGTAAAGTAGGTACCTATATACAATATTTGTATTAACTGGAGAGTAGGTGCATAAAAGTCAGAAAATAAAAATTATAGGTATTCAATATTTTGTTAACCAGAAAACAATTAAAAATTTATCCATGAAGAAGAATTCAACGACGCACAATTCAATGCGTATATAAATAATCTCGAGAAACATTGCATCACTCATAATACTTCGCGAGCTGTTAAAAATAACAGTGATAGGTATCTCGTATCATGGTATCATGTTATTGTGAAGATTCGATAAAACACCTATTCGAAAGAACACGCGGCGCGCAGCTAGGGCCCGAGGCCCCGCCCCCGCCCCCGCCACGCCCACCGCCCCGCGCAGCCCCTCCGCGCCTACAATCCAATTTCCCGCTTTTTCAATTTCAAATTCCGAATTCCAAAGTTTCAAGTTTGAAATTTCTCGCCGCTTAACAATTCCGCTCTCCTCTGAACAGGCTACGAAACAATGCTCGTAAAGTGTTATTTTTAAAATTATAGAATGAATGGAATAGTTTTCTTTTCTTTATCTTCAGTGGTTCTTACATTTTTCTAATTATAATTATTTATTATTTATAAGTAAGTAGCTATTTTATACATTGCTAGAAAATTGAAAAATCAAATGTCTGAGTCTCTGAACGATGAATTTTAATCATACCTAGATACAATCAGAAAATAGATATGTACCTAATACCTATTCCATCTGATGGTTCAATTCTCCGAAACATAACAAATAATGTCGTTCACCCAATCAGAGTTAATGAACCTCTGATCCATTACAAGGATAATATTTAAACAATACAATTTAATGTAAGTACCTACTGCATTAATGTCCGTGACACAATAGCGCCAAATCATGCTCTACAATGGGATGTAATTAAACTACAATCCAAATATTCTCATGTCTAGGCGGATCTCTCACTGGTGGTCGCGATAATAAAATAATGACAAAGAATAATCATTACATTACGATGCACGTACAATGCCTATTTGATTGTAGACTCAGTGAGGCAACAGTATAAAATATACGCAGCGAAGTCGAGAGTTTTGTATGAAAAAGTCGTATAAAGTTAACTTTTACAATTAATTATGTTTTTAATCTCGCTTACAAAAGAATTTTCCCATTATTGAGCTAACTTTCTCAGTTAGTGAACTTAAAATAAGTAAGTAGGTTGTCCAGATACTTTAGTATTCAAATATTAAAAAATTAACGGACCCAAACTGAAAGTTTTCTCGCAAAATAAATAAGTAAAAACCATAATGAAAACTCATTTTCATATAGAAAAGTTGTAAAAACTTCTGGATTTAAAATAAAATTAACTGCTTACCACAAAAAAAACCTCACGGGTAATATTGGTCTATCGTTTAAAATAACATTTCTTTTATGTGAAGTGAAGGTAAAAATGAACTATAAAATTAATAAATATGTACATCTACTTTGTTTATCAATCTAATCTATGGAATGACTGCGCACCCGCGGTGGCGTTCCCACAACGACCTCCATCGCTCACCGAGCAAACTGATGAAATTAGATCGATTAACATGATAAATCTATCGATTGTAGCATCGATGAATCGATACCATCGATATACCACTGACAAATTACGCTCTGTCCCGTCTGCGCTCAATCGATGCTTCATCTAGATTTGTTTGCCGATTGATTTGTATTCATTTTTGTGCTGTCGTTTTTATATTAATGACTTTTTCGTTGAAGTCACTAAACACAAATTTTTATATTTGTGCTAATGGATCTAAAGATTAACACATTCAAACGCTTTATCTATTTGCTTTAATTTAATTATTTTGATTGCAGTAGTCTGGAGAAATTCGTACTTAACCGAGCTGTAGGGATACATTATATCATTTGAACTGTCTAATAATGACTTTAAAGATGAAACATATTGATTGAAAACGACTTTGGCTGCGAACGTCTTAGCAAAATCTGCGCCATACATTTATTTATAAGTAGGTACATTATGTTGCAGGCATGACGTTGATTGGACATCTGACAGTATGTATGCACCTACGTTGTAGGTGATGGTCTGATAATGTGTTTGTTATTTAAACGAACACTCTAAAATTTATTATACGTAATTTCGTATCAGTAAGTTCATACTATTCCGAGCAAATGATATTCCTGACCAAATTCAAAATCATAATTGGAACATTTTTAAATGAGAAAACCTTTTTGTATAAGGGGCCGTTCAAGTATTACGTAAGCACAAAATGGGGGTGGGGGAGTCTTTGCTTTGCTTATTTTTGATAACATGGGGGCCGTGGAGGTCTGAATGGTGATTATGCCAGCAATATTTATTAATTTACTAATCTTTTTTTTTTTGCAAAACATAGAGATTTTGTAAATATTATACCAATGCTTACGTAAGCATAGGCGGGGCGGTAAGAGCTTTGCTTACTTTCGCTGACAAGGGGGAGGGAGGTTATTACTAAAATTCTGCTTACGTACCTAATACTTGAACGGCCCCTAAGTACCAAAAAACTAATTTTGACAGATCAATCTAGACAGCAGAAAATTTGAAGATTATCATTCTATTTTATCTCTCAAATGTCAAAAGGTCTTTACTAATTTGTGTGTAGAAAGTATTAACGTGAGGCATTTTTTTAGGTATAACTTCTAGACTCTTATATCTACAAAAATCTAAATGGTTTCAGTTTTTAAAACATACCAATCTACGCACACATACACATGAGCACAGTCACATCACAACGCACAGTGGAGCGCACGGTATGTGAGCAGTCCTCATAAATCACTGCGCACAGGCATCCGCGGGCACTCGCTGACGTTCCAAATAACTCCGTCTAATTGACTGGAAGATGTTACTGCGGTTATTTGATTTTTATTTAATTTAAAAAGTTTTATGGGAATTGTAGAGTGAAAAGTTGTTTTGAAAAAGCACATGAACGAATTTCAAAAGAAAGTCAGACTTTATGAACAGTTTAAATGTAAATATCTTTTGCAGATTAATTTATATAACACTAGCTGTTCCCCGCAGGGTTACCCACATTCCCGAGAGATCTTATGTTTTTCTTGGATAAAAAGTAGCCTACAGCCTTCCTCGATAAATGGGCTACCCAACACAAATATTTTTTCAATTCGACTCAGTAGTTCCTGAGATTAGCGCGTTCAACCAAACAAACAAACAAAATCTTCAGCTTTATAATATTAGTATAGATATGGATTGTAAAAGTCAATTCACTTACAAAACATATCTCGTGCATAGATAAATTAAACCTGCAACAGATAATCTATAAATTGCATTCAAAACTATTTGTGCCTACGCTTATCGTACCCGACTAATTCAAATCTGAGTAAATGCAAATAGCGGTCATAATATCTGATCTAAACTACACGGACATAGATGTATATTATAAAACCAGTTCAAATTAACAAATAATCAAGAAATCGAAGTCGCCATAAAAATATTTATATGCAAATGGTTGATCTATACAATGCGATGTTTATTGCCGTTTCAATTATCATTCAGCTTTGCAAGGAGAGTGTTTAGAATTCTAATGGAAGGAAATCGATGGACGAGATACTAGGTGACACAGAAAAAAATATGTAGACGTGGAAGTAGGTACAAATAGGCCAATGATCACATATCATATTCAGTCTCATACTAACTTAACCTAACCCCATGCTAAAAGTTAAATGAGTTCAAAACATACAGGGTGATTTTTTTAACACTGGCAATACTTGCAGGGGTGGAAGTACTTACCAATATGAACAAGTTTTATTATGAGGCTAACTCTGATATCGCGTGAAATAAAACGGTTGCTTCATACATTTTGGTCGAGTAGGTATTGAACTTTTGTATAGAAAAGCTGATAATTTTTTCATGATTTCACAGTTAGTCCCATAGTAAAAGTTGTTCATTTTGATGAGTACTTCCACCCCTGAAAGTATTGCCAGTGACTAAAATCCAGTATATGAGTTCGACGTGTTTCTCAATGTTACTTAACAAGTACTTACAGGTTTCCTTAAAATAAATGTATCGCAAACAAGCTTAAAATTCTGAAAAACGAACAAAACACTCCAATCATAGTAATAAAATCAGTTAAGTTCAACAACATTTACTTGAATCATAATAAAAATATTCAATACAAGAACAAATTTAATGTTAGTATCGCTTTTGGAAACGATATCTAAGAAATGTAACCAATGGTGAACAAAATCTCTGCATGGATTGGTGATCATGTACCGAAAAGTGTCGCCAACCTGAGTCGCTGGGAGCCGCTGGATGCAAGCGGTACAAGTTAATGTTTGTCAGTTTGTAACGTATGTGCTGCTATAGGTCATCCGATAGAGATTAAACTTTGGTAAGTTGTTAGGCCCGCGATGATTTCTGATAAATATAATAGAGGTATTGCTACCTACGTAAGTTGACGTCTCTAGGCTGAATGTTATAATGCAGATTTTGAGCTTCAGCTACTTAAATAACATCCCTATAGACCCCTCTGTACAAATAAAGATCAAGATAGTACTCTATATCACAGCGATGCGTGTAGGGCAGCGAGGGCAGTTTATCAAGATGGCTAAATGCTCGCAATTAGCCCATGTGAAATGTCGCATACACATGCTAACGAGATCCCGCCTCGAGCGTGCGTATGCGCACGGCCGTAGTCAGGGTAAGCCCGCACACTGGACCGCTGCCGGTGCGGATCCTCAGTTATCTGTGTGTGTAAGGCTGTCTGCACATTTGCGATTCTACGACTGTTGAGGAATGAGAATGGTAAGATTTATGATTATAAAGTAATTAATGGTCGGATTTAAGCCAACCACGATTATCAATAAGTAGCACGAATCTATGTAACGATTCCTGGCTACCTATCCTAGAGTATGATGTTATTTTCAACTTTTTAAACTCATAAAAGGATCACTTAGACTATATTTTAAAGACACCGATATCTATACATATAATCAACCACAAAAATTGAATCCTCACTATATATATCAGCCTATGTTTCCTGCTGATCATAGGCCTCCTCTATGGATTTCCATGACGAACGGTTTTAGCTAGGCCATTTGTAATTTGTGGCACCTATCGACTAAATGGTCATTCCCACTGAGTTTGAGACCGTCGACTATTATAAGGTAATGATTCCAAAAAAATTATGTTGACTCATTTCGGTACTACACCTAAAAGTACTAATCGATCGATTTGGATATGCCACCTTTTTGTAAAAATTTTAGGAAGAAAATTGGCGATTTTACTTTTTTTGTGTTAGTAAAAGTAAAATCGTCAGTGCGTAGATGTCCTAAAATATCGCGTTCGAACCTCGACTGATTTATAGCCCCTTATATAGCCCCCTAAAGTTTTCTAATTGTGCTTGTGTGTACGTCGCCTCGACAATCTGAGGCATAATTAGCACTAGCTTATGAGAATCTTTTGTTAATGTTCATGACAGAGAGAAACTTGTTTATGAACTACATGAGAGATTATATATGTAAATATGTATATAATGTGCCTGTGAATTAATTTGTCAAGTTTGTGAATGCGTCATTCAATATATATGTTTGCAGCAGTGAAGTTAGGATTTACAGGTAATTATTTGTAAAAATATTTGAAATCTGTGGACACTATGCAATTATTTATAGCTTCTAGAATTTCGATACGGCTATAACTTACTTCAAATAACTTTTATATTGGTTATCTAGAAGTTTCGTCAATTGCCAATAATAATATAGTGGCACCTAAGAGTGCACATATTTTTATTTAAAAAAATATTTCATATGTGTACACAATTGCTTCAACATATTTGTTTTTTTTTTGCATTATGCAGTAATTAATTTACCTCAAACATGTTCGTGTTTCAAGTTATCATAGTGACTTACAAGATGATAAAGAAAAATAGCGAAATCTGGAATTATATGTATTTGACTTTACTAAGTTTTCTTTAACCATTACTAGTAACATATGATAAAACCTTTTAAGCAGGTATGTACCTACATGTAGTATAAACCATGTGGTTTTTTGCAAAAACAACCCAAGCGATTGTTCGAATCTACAATAACTTAACCGCATGCCACACCGCTATTACAAAGTAAACGCACAGATTTACTTTAAAAAAGAAAAAGCTTTTCACTCGTGTAGTTGGTAATTTTATATAAGAGCTGGTAACCCCGATACACGCCACAAATGTTTCTCAGCCAATATTGCGGTGTCGCGAGGTAATTGATAATGACAGTAAATGATGCGTGACAGTAGCTGCGAGCGATTTTGTATGTAACGCTTAATCGTCTGTAAGTGTGCTTTTGGGTGTTGCTATACCTTTGATTTTTCCCAATAATTAAGGACTTTGATGCCCTACATCAAGGCTTTACTTGTATTAAGTTTTGATATAATAAAACATTTAGCGACGTTGATATCTTTGCTCAATCTAGACCCATCTTTAAACGCAAAAATTAGAAAAAATCAAACTTAACATGTAACATGTAGACATCAATAACAATAACAATTAACAAAATCCCATACATCCCTATAGTAACTTACACACATAGTAGGTAATTTACATACATACGTCATGCACATCTCACACTTAAATTCGGTAATTGATCACACTGTTTTATTATTTTTAAGATAAATAGCTCGTAGTTCTGTTTTTTATTTGAATTTTTTTTCGTTTGTTACACTTTGTTGTGATATCCTGTTATTGGCTCTAGATATATAATTTAAAAATACTATGTTAAACTGTATTAAATTGCTGTTGGATGTCCTAATAAATAAATAAAATAAATAAATGATATTACTATTATTTTTTTAGTATTCGAATGTATCAATTAGTTTTTAGATCGGTTAAGGCGAATACAACGATTACTATAAATCATTTACCTTTTTTTAAATTTATATCGGCTATAGTAACATTAATTTACAAAAATACAGTTTTTATTGCAATTTACATAAGCGAGTTGCTAGGAATTAACTATAACTTTTTTAGCACCTAAAATTCATCTCCGAGTGGTAATAAAATGCTTACAAATAACGTGTTTTTCAAAATTAATTAAATTTGAATGTAAATGTTCTTGATCTTTTTTTCATTAAATATGCTTTGTTATTAGAAAGAATTAATCCTTATTTGACCTTGTTGATCGCTATCTTAAAATACGGGCTGTTTCTTTTAACATTTCGCTGGTTCGATGCGGTTGAGGCAAATGATTTTTCGAAATCTATGAATTCAATTGTATTTACCTTTTTTGAATAAAATGAATCCTTTTTTCATAAAAAAAAATATTTTCAATATTTATGACACTTTCCCTGCATGTGTCATAATCGTGGGAAGCTAAAGCGTCAAAATTTTACTTTTGGACGGCACTTCCCCGACAATCCTGTATAAATATTGGCAATATTATTGAACCAACCTTGCAACACAACAATAAATGTGGTAACCCACACCACATCGTAATTTCATCGGATATTTATTTAAACACAAGCGTTTACGCACTAATGACGGTCCGTAAGCATTCATTTGCCGACAATAGAGCTACCTTAGATACAATTAAGTATTAGTATATACGATATGGAAAATTATTGTTTAGTCATAGGTATGGAATGGCACAAGTGTTTTGTACTTCACGCTTTAAAGTTTAAATTAAGTGTTAGGACGTCGACGTGAGCATTAATTTTAACTTGGATACGTACGTAAATCAGGGCAGATTTCTATTATTAAGGTTTTATAAACATAATACAAAGAAGTGAACTTGGATCATAATGGAGAACTACTACATATATTACTATAAATATATTACTACTAGCTTACCGCCCCGTGGTTTCACTCGCGAACCCGTATATTACTCCGTTAGGGGCGGAACATTCAAAAATCCTTTCTTAGCGGATGCCTACATCATAATAGCTATCTGTATGCCAAATTTTAGCCCGATCCGTCCAGTGGTTTGAGCTGTGCGTTGATAGATAAGTCACGCTTTCCTTTTATAACCAGAAGATATGGACAAAATCTAAAGCCTTTTGAGAGAATAGAACCTGGGCGACCGAGCTCTGTCCTGGTGAAAATAGAGAAAACAATTTTTCCCAGATATGAGACATACCTAGATAGATCGATTTTTTCCCCCGTAAACCCACATATTTCAACTTTTATCGAAATCGTTAGAACCGTTATCGAAAACATGATTACAAATAGGATATATACATAAATATATACACTACTACTAGCTTCCGCCCCGCGGTTTCACCCGCGTTCCCGTGGGATCTTAAGTTTTCCCGAGATAAAAAGTAGCCTTAGCCTTTCTCGATAAATAGGCTATCCAACACTGAAAGAATTTTTCAAATCGAAACAGTTGTTCCTGAGATTAGCGCGTTCAAACAAATAATCAAACTCTTCAGCTTTATAATATTAGTATTAGTATCGGAATATACACTGTATATAATACCTATCATTATATTTGAGAATGATGACGTCATAGGAATGTGAATAAAAAAATACGGTATACAGGGTTATTTTTAAAACACCGGCAGTGCTTTAAGTGGTGGAAACTCATCAATATGAACAACTTTTACTATGGGACCAACCCTGAAATCGTAAAAAAAAAATTCAAACTTTTCATACATTTTGATTGAGCAAGGTTGATCTTTTGTATGAAAAGTTATATTATAAGCCCGTGTTTGACCACAATTTCACAATGGTAAGTGTTGTGGGTGAAGGTGGTAAGTACACAAAGCCGAGAAAGAACTGGCTCTCAAGTACAGGTGCTGGAACACACCGATAGACAGATTTCATCATGAGGGTCGTAGCCAACTCAAAAGTAGAATGAATTATTTACTCGTTCATTAGGTAATTAAATATTAATTAAATATACTTTCTTTTTATTTTGTAATAACAGATTTGTATGAAAATAATTACCATTAGAAATTAAATTGTAACCGGATTTCAATATTTTCAACCATCAACTTTTATTTATAACGTTTAAAATATAAAAGATCTACAATCTGGCTTCAGTCTATGAAATTTGCATCACATCTCCATGTTAACAAATAATAGACAAAGTTTACAAGTCTAGAAAGAAACCGTAATCATAATAAGACTAATATTTGAAATAAAGGCGAGTGCTCTTCACCGGAGTGGTGACGCGTGCCTGCGAGATCAAAGCCAGCATTTACATAGCTCCCTGATCGTGCATAACACGCTTTATTTTATGTTTAAAGACGGAAAGATATTTTTGATAGACGTGTGAAGGAATGCCAAATTAATTTACCAGATTTTTCACCGAGAAATCTTCATGGATCGTGGAATTCTTATGTAAAAAGCTCAACTAGAGAAAAACGTGACGATGAATGCTACGGGTAGTGAAGAATGTAGTCTCAAGAATGATGATTAAAAAAAAACTCACACTAACGAGCCATTCGAATGATTAAAAAATACAAAATATAGAATTCAAAGTAATGTGCTGTCACAAATCTATACTTCAAAAAAGTTGTAATATACAGTATATCAGTTATTTGGCTTCCATAGCACAAGCTCTGCTTAGTTTGGGGTCAGATGGCCGTGTGTGAGGAATAATGTCCCAGAGTGTCCCAGAATATTATTTATATGTTACCGGCCAAACGAGATTTCAGGCCAAACTAGTTTGTGCTAGGCCAAACTGATTTTGAATTGAGAAAAGACATTCAAGAAGATACATGTACTTACAATGTTTTAACATATGTAAGTAATCGTAATTTGGTGATCTATTTCTCTTCCTATTTAGAAACGACTCGGATACTTTAGGTTAGAAGTGACGTCGTTGTTTTTTTTTAACTGCACGGAAACCCTTTTTTACTTGCATGATAATTCAAAATCATTTCGGCCCACGACAAACTAGCTTGTCCTGAAATCGAGTTTGGTCGGTAACATATATACGAATAAATAAAATTAAAGTGTCTGTTAGAATAACAGCTTTTTACTATATGCATATAAAAGTATATATACCTATACGGTATTTATAACAAAAAAATACTATTATTATTATACCAGAAACGAGGGTGAAACCGCGGGGAACAGCTAGCTATAATTATAAATGATGTCAAACCTTGATTTAGAAGCCTTTTTAATTCAAAGCTATAATATTCACATAACGAACAGAGACTGGTGACAGAACTTTACTTTATCAACCCTACAAAACATGTTACGGTCAACAACAACAGTAATTGAGGCTTATATTAAAATTTTCCTAAAATATAGAAAAATAATTTCTCCCAAACAAAACTTTTCAAGCAAGCAGTGTTTTAATAAAGTTCTACCATAAATATATAGTCTGTGAGAATGCAAAGCTTACTCTTCAACTTTTTCCGTTTCATCCAAATCAATAATGTGTGTTCTGTCACTCAGACATAAGGGTTATTATGCATGTAACATTAAATTTGTAAAATTCCCTATTGTTATTGCGCACGCGACTAAATCGTTCCCTAATGAAGGGGTTGCTGCCCTTAACCTAAGGGCTATTATAATGTATGGACAGACGGTTAGTACAACCCTCTTGATTATTATAGGTACTATTTTGTCATTGGGATGTTGACATCTTTTTTATAATTTACTTTTCATTGCACGGTCAGCACCAAAAGTTGATGATTAAGTACTTTAGTACCGTATCACATTACGCAATTCACAGTTTTCATACAAAATGTCAAGAGAATATCAATAGATTATTTTGACAGGGTAGTAAAGTGACTACGTATGTTAAAAAAATACATAGTAAATATTAATATGTATCTAAAATATAAAGCCGTAATGCATTATTTATACATATGGTTTTGTTGTCAATATATTTTAAAATCTTGGGCAGTAAATCAGCCAATACCACCTAACTGAGCTTGAAAGTTTTATGTAAGTACTATTTTGTCAATAATTCCGTTTCCAGACCAGCATCAATGCTATTTAACAATATTTTGTTCTGTCAAATTAATAGCATAAAATCAATATCTTAAAACCCTAGAGCCGATGACAACGGGATACCATTTCCCTTGGGAATAAAACGCGTGGGGCGGCATTTTATAGGCAGGGATTGCGTTCAACAGTGCCACTGTCAAACGAGACCTCTTTGTGTGCACACGGCCGCCTATCGCTCATAAAATCAAATTGTTCAGTGCCGTAAATATCGGAAATAATCGCGTAAACAAGGATAATGAGCGAGTAGGTGGGGCCGTGTAGAAGACGCCCCTCTAGCGCTTTTTTTTCTCAGCGTCTGGGCGGCGCAAAGAGAACGCCTCGCGGCCCACGCGCCCGAACGCACATCATGAGCCAAACACGCTCCTTAAACAAGCCGACGGCAACGCGCCGACGGCACACCGGCTGAAAACGTAAACAAACAAAAAAGAAAATGCGAAAAATGAATAGAGCGCGCGTAAGGTCGATTTCTAATTTGAGAAGCGACGAGTCTATGTTTTCGCGCATTTTACTCGCCTAATCAACACAGTTATCGCGCTACCGTTGTTGATTGAAGTTTGTGTAGCAGTTATAATTGACGATTTACGTAATAGTTTTTTATTTGAATCGACTTTATAATGTGATCGATTTAAATGTGAATTTGTGTGAAAATTTTCGCGGCTAAAAGTGACAAGTTAAAATGAGCCCGCGAAGTAAGGAACTAGTGCTGCCAACATGAAACAACTTCAAGTCACAATTGGCTTCAACAACAGAATGCTCAAGATATTAAATACGGCTACAACATTATTGTTTCTTTTATTCAACATGGTGAGGTGAGTCAAAACAAATTCACGAAGATAAAAGGCAACCAAAGCAAAGATACAGGTTGATTTAAAAAACTAAATAATTTATTCAATAATTCAAATAACATAATTGCATTCATACAAAGGCGTACATGGAACAAACGTCATACAAATAGGCGGGCGCAATGAATACCAAACTAAAACATCACGGACGCCTAATCATGCAAAACAGGCGTAAGTAGACAACACGCCGACTAATGAATAATGAATGATAATGAATGCAAATTTAAAAGGTGACAATCATTTTGTCGGCCCACCCAATCGCGCAGAGATTTACGTAGTATGTTAATGTAGACCGATATGCCACTGCACGTGGCCGTATAATCGTGGGGCTGTTTGCAGCATGATTGATATTCTGTGACAAGGAGGTATTTTTAACTAGATAGGTCTACACATATAATATAAGATTGTATTTAAATGGGCAAAGACAAAGTATCGGAAAGTATAGCTAGATAATAATTCAAATAAGTGCGTTAAAATGTTAATGTGCATCATCAATTTAATTGTCATCCTCAATGATTTTACATCATTTTTCAAAGCATAATCGTCGACAAAGTTATTTTTCAATGATTAGGTAGGTATATCCACCACAATCAAAACTTGGTGACTAAGTAAATGATGATGAGGCTAAAGGTGGTAAGTACTCTATAAGTCAAGAAGGGAACTGTATCACTGTGCTAATTGTTAATGGAATCAATTTAAAATGTAAATAATAGTTGCATATAAAATTACTTTATTATCAATATTAAAAACCATTTAAATAAAAAAAGTTATCAGCTTAAAATTAATAAGACTAAAAAAATACATTTCCAGTAATAATCTTATACCTGTAACAATTACTATTCATAATCGGTTTGCATTACTATGAGTCCTGGCGCTCGAAGTGTCTGTGAATATTGTGAGGCTTAATTTATTTAGAACTAATCGTTTGATTAATAAGTTTATATTTATTAGGTATACATTAATTTATTTAACTATTATAATCAGAATTATATTTGCGATAAAATGATAATCAATTAGTTTGAATAAATAAGTAGGTACTAATAGTCCATACGAATAATAAACAAATAGTAGATTATTTGATACTAAATCAAATCTACTCAAAATCCGAATTACAGTTTTGAAATTGTATTGAATATCTACTCTTCTTTAATCCATTCATACAAATTTTTTTTTTTGGTGTTTGGGTGTTAATTTTACAATAATACGTGACTAAAATATTTTTTTCTGGAATTAAAATCCATTATACAAATTTAGAACTAAAGTACCTAATATAGGAAGGTCAAAGTAAAGCAAACGACCGGTTTGGAAAGATTACCTATTTGACTACGCCACTACCATCACTAATTATCCTACAGTGGCGACATAAGGAGGAAACCGTGTTATACAATGTACTTACGAATTGCGACATAAAGAAAACTATGCTCCTATATACAATGTACATACCTACATAGTTATTTATTTAGAATAATTACTTTTTCAAATATAATTCAAAATTGCCAAATTTCCAATGTTCCCAGCGATTAATATCATAATTATGACCTTGTAAATGGCACCTCAGTTGAGAAGTTTTATAGGCTGATAACAATAAAGGGCAGAAGCCTAACGCACTTTAAAAAATAATAAATACTCCATTGTTGAGATTAGTCAACTAATGGAAGATGCAACTACGGTCTTTGAAAAGATAAGCGAATGTAAGCACAAATTAACACTTATCGAATTAATTGGTGCGGCGCACAATATTTTTTAAACCATCAATAGCTACCTTAAATCGTGCTGTATCTTGAACTTTATCGTCGTAGATTATAAGTAAAACACATAGGTATTAAGTATACATATAGGTACTGTTGGTACATGGAATTTCAATCAGGCTCTTATATCTCTGTTGTAAAAGGGCGTAACTTCACAAATTGGGTGTGCAATCTTATGAATTATAAATAAAGAGTTAAGGTTGGTTTTCAAATGTGATATTTTTAGTAGGGATGTTATATTAATGCGTGTTAGGAGAAAAGTATTTGCAGAATTGTCGGCTCGCAGAGACGAGCAATGCAAGTAGCTGTAATTTGTATTGGAATAACCTACAGAATGGGTATCACAGCATTTCATCGAGCGGCCACGTTGGATTTATTATTTTTAGTTTTTTTTACAAACGACGTCTTAAAGCATGAAATTATTGTTTTTATCATGTCAAGTGGTATTTTTAAAGCAATTATTAAGTTTTGCGTCGGGTTTTAATTGGATCACTTGAGTTTAACGACTTGCCTGAGGTAGCTGGAGGTGCGTTTTTAAAATTTACCTACATAGGAGTTAGGGTTGTGTAAAACGTATTCAAAGGTTTCGGATATCCGTTACAAATTCTGTGAAATAATTAATATATAAGACAGAATAGGTACTTACAGTGAATCAAAACACTAGAAGACAACCAATCAAGTAAACCTAGTAATTTAATTAAATAAAAAAGTTGAAATAAATGCAAGCACATTGTTTGCATTTCACTATTTTTATTTTATCGAATTTTCATGAAAAATTGGCGCCAACCTTGTCTAGGTTTCTACTGGACTACTACTTTATAGGATGATTTTTAGTCACTGGCAATACTCGCAGGGGTGGAAGTACTCATCAACATGAACAAGTTTTATTATGGGACTAACTGTGAAATCACGAAAAAAATATCAGCTGTTCCATACAAAAGTTCAATACCTACTCGACCAAAATGTATGAAACAACCATTTCATTTTACGCGATACCAGAGTTGGTCCCATGATAAAAGTTGTTCATATTGATGAGTACTTCCACCCCTGCAAGTATTGTCAGTGACAAAAAGATCAGCCAGTATTTTATATTTAAAAAATCAAATGCAATACTTAGGTACCTATCGGAGATAAGATAACATAGTTTTAACTCGATTGTCTAAAAGATGGCTCTAAAATCAACATGAATACCCAAAAACTTCTAAAAAAAAGAACTGTCATGTCATTACTTATTCATGAATTTTAGCATCGTATTGTTCATACATTGAAGTTCAAATAAATCATCTAAACCTACTTTATATTCACTTCTATAGGTATGTATATAACATTATAAAAGCTTTATAAACATCATAAAATTCTAAAAAGCAATTTGTACACTTAATTCGTCAATTTGTGCAACTAAATAAACAAAGTTCCAAGATAATTCAAACTCTTAGAGTGCTAATGGAAACGGATTCTATAAAATTAACATCACCATATTTCCTTGCGCAACGCTAATCATACAGAAATGAAGAACATCATTGCGAGTGTGTTTCATTAAAATCATTAAATGACTTAAGTTCCACACTGTAATGATACGCCAGCATACCAGCGCGGGCGCAGCGCAGCGTGGGAAGAGGAACCAGATAACACAACAGTTATGTAAAGACGGAAAATTGTGTTTGTAGTGTTACAAATTGTTCTTAGAGATCCGTTTTTTTAATAAAAAAAAAACTCAACAATGCATTTTTTTACGAATTTTAATCTCAACAATTTTAGCATCAATTATAATTATTTTTTAAATAATCACTGCGTAATGTCAGTCCATTTTTATTTATTACCTTTACACTGCTCTCAATTGTATTGTTTTTTTTTTTTGCCGACGACAATAACATAAATAACTAAAACAAAACAGAACCCAACATCACTGATTCAGAATTCACACTTGACCGTTTAATAGGCATGTCCTTTGGTGACGTGATAAGGAACATGTATTTGTACGAAGCTAAATGGATGATGTACCGCGCCCTAAACTATTTTAGGCCCAAACAAACGAAAACGTTTAACCTTTGTACTTAGATAAATGTTTGCTTGCAGACATGTAGAGAGGTAGAGCATAGCGATATGTCGCTCAAAGAGCAGCTCGACTGGGGAAGTAGGTACCTCCACCTTACAGAATACCGCAGCCAAATAACTTATAGTTGTGTTCCTGCGCGTGAGTAAGGTCGCCAGAGCTCATCGGGGTGGGGGGAAGGGTCGGCAACGCGTGAGTAATACCCCTGGTGTTGCAAGCGTTCATAGCTACGGTAACCGCTTGCCATCAGGCGGGCCGTATGCTTGTTTACCGACTATGTTGTATAAAATAAAAAAATACTTGCTCAGTTAAAAAGGAGCTCTTTCCTGCAATTTTATTAGTAACACATGATTTTAGGCCTTTAAAAGATTTCGCCTATATTAGACCTAAATCGGCAAAGATTGTGGGCTGAAATTAGACAGTGAGCAGAGTTTTTTTTTCTAAATATATATTTATATAGTCATAATATTAATACGTAAAGCAAAATATAGATAAATACAGATTCACGAAAAACGGACAAGTTCATGCACTAAAATGTCTGTCCCTCCTGGGAAACGAACCCATGACCTGTGGCGTGATAGGGGTTTCTTACCAACCACGCCAACCGGCTTCAAAAATGACTAAATCTATCGGAATATATATATTATGTTACTGTTGTGTATATAATACTATTATGTATATATAATACTATTGTGTAATTATACCTATCTCCTTTCAGGCTTTATGTGCTTATTAAAAACTAGCTTCCGTCCCGCGGTTTCACCCGCGATCCCGAAGATCTTATATTTTCCCGGGATAAAAAGTAGCCTATAGCCTTCCTCAATAAATGGGCTATCCAACACTACAATAATTTATCAATTCGAACCAGTAGTTCCTGAGGTTATCCCCTACAACCTCACAAACTCACAAACTTTACCTCTTTATAATATTAGTATAGATAAACTAATAAGGGGAATCTTATTGCAGAGACCCGAAAATCAGTTTCATATTTTATTCCCAACTTGTGGTGAGCACTACAGATTATATATACAAAAACTGATGTTGTAAAAAATATTTTTTAGTCGGGGGATTTCCATCCACATGTTGTCGACATCCCGCTTATACGGACACAACGCTTTGCTTCATCGTTCCTTATGCGAACAGCGAAGGAGTGGAACTCACTTCCGGGGTCTGTTTCCTGACACATATAACCTAAATGTCTTCAAGGCCAGAGTGAATAGGTTTTTTCTGGGCAAGCGTGCTACATCCTCGGCTTCGTCTTAACTCCTCCTGGAGTCGATGGCCAAACGCAAGCCCATTTCACATAAAAAAAAATACAAAATTTTCTAAGTAAACCCGGTAATACATTTAATCTACCTACGCAGCCAAAAATCCTATCACGACATCATTTATCAGCCATCATCATAATACGTCACGCAGTCGTGTTGATCTGATGACGCTCAAGGTACCTATGAGTACGTGAAGCGACACAGTTGTTGTATTAACACTTCCTAGATACCTACTTGTGAAATATATCTTTGTATAAGTGTATGTATATTCGTGATGTCTACAATTTTCAATATATATATTATATACTTTCCGTAAAAAACCATCCATCCGTTTTGGAGAAAATCCTCTTATCCCAAGTGGCCTGCGAACGAATCCCTCTAATATTATAAATGTGAATGTTTGTATGTTCGTGATTCAATCACGTATAAACGGCTGAATGGGTTTGATTGAAACTTGGCACTAGGCTTGGCTTAGATAGATCATTAAAACATAAGATCCCTTAAGAACGCGGGCGAAACCGCGTGGTAGAAGCTAAATAAATCGCAACATCTTAAACTAAAAATCTGTGATCACAATTCAAATAACAAAGCTATAAACAAATACAACTATCGTATAGATTACATTAATAAATTTTAAGTTGTTAACTAAATATTGCCACTAATTGGGTAATTCCTTCATTATAAATGTCACTGTAATTAATTTATTCGTAAACTGATGCTATCGAACGTATTTCGAATAGTTTTATGTTTAAAACAATTTGTTTGGCAGCTCCACAGTTTAAAGTATGCGACGATGAAACTAATAAGGTTTTGTTGGATTTTAATTAATAAATGCTGAGGAAGTTTTTAAGGAATCTGTTATGAATATCGGATGCTTTTTAGGGTTCCGTACCCAAAGGGTAAAACGGGACCCTATTACTAAGACTCCACTGTCCGTCCATCTATCCGTCTGTCACTAGGCTGTATCTCATGAACCGTGATAGTTAGACAGTTAGACAATTTTCACAGATGATGTATTTTTGTTGCCGATATCGGCAAATATTTGTTATAGAACAACAAATAGTAAAAAACAGAATAAAATAAATATTTAAGGGGGCTCCCATACAACAAACGTGTTTTTTTTGCCGTTTTTATAGATAATGGTACGGAACCCTTCGTGCGCGAGTCCGTCTCGTACTTGGCCGGTTTTTGGAATTGTTGCGTAGTTCATTATAAAATGTTGATATACACCTACTTCTTCTTAAAATGTGTGGTCTACTCGTGTTTATAGATTTTGAGAATGAAAAGTACCCTAACTAATCCAGAGTAAACTGCTGCTGGGATTGTGTAACAGGCATATACCCAAACAAACAAACAAACAAACAAACAATATCAAATTTAACATGTGTAATATAAGAATCATCAATCATCATTCGAGGTTATATTTTCCACTGCGGTATCTACACATCAGACACCAAATATTTTTCTTGAACACTTGAATGCCTCAAAATATTTGGGATTTAAGAAAAACATTGTTATTATCACCTTACTGTACGTATTTACATGAAATTTAGTATAAAATTACTTAAAGTGCTGGCATAGGACATAGGAATCTTTACATCTCGGGAAAGCGTAAAGACGCTATATAACCTTCCTTTTTAGCAGCTACTGCAGTAGCCGCTCCAATTTAGAGTTTTAAACGTCAATCTTACTTCCATTTCAGCTCCAGAGACAACATGCTTCCTACCCTAAAGCTCAACTCAGCACTTACCTGCCGTCTCGTCGGAGGGTTGACCAGGGAGCAGAGAAGCGTCTGCAACGAGTTCCCGGATACCACCACCATTGCCTTTGAGGGTCTTCAACTAGCGGTCAAGGAGTGTCAGCACCAGTTCCGATGGCATAGGTGGAACTGCTCCAGTATGACAGTAAAGAGCAGCAATCCTCATGCTAGCGGAATTATGAAGAGAGGTAAGTAACTAAACATTTTGAACAAAAGATCTCGACAGGATTTGTGCCTACTCATAAAAAAAATTGAGAGGAACTGGAGTAGTGTTACAGTTGATCTTCGAAGCCTAAGAATTTTTAGAAACCCTGAAATATAACATAGATAGTTTTTATCCAAAACATTCGAACCCTCGGGAAAACGGGTAAAGCGGAAACCGACTAGTGCTTTGTAAATATCATTTATAAACTGAAATAATGACACGATGTTGTGTAGAACTAGTTTTTAGGCATGATGGTACCTTCTACCCTTTATCAGGTCGGCAACACATTTATAGAATAGGATAGAATAGAATATTATTTATTATCATAGTTGAAAACACTTACACCAAAAATACATAGGTACTCAAGTAAAGTGCAACATGCCATGACTCGTCATATTATTTAAGTTTAGGTATTACATACAAAATTTAATTAAAAATAGATTACAACGTATCAATTGATTAGTCTCAATAAATTATACTCGCTAAAACAAAGGTACAAATAATGTATGTATAATATAACAATTTATAATGGATTCTTTAAAAAAGTTTATTATATGTTTAATTGATTGATTTTAATAAATTATATAACCCCCTGGTATTGCTAATGTCCATAGGCGACGGTAGCCACTTACCATTGGGTGGACCGCCTGCGTATTTCACAGCCTACTGACATAAAAAAGAAATAGTTTTGCGAATACTCAAGAATATTTTAATTTTAAGTATAATATTTATTTTTGACACCATCAAAAAGTACTTTACTTAATTTTTGACTAAATTATTGTATCTTCTAAAATCATCATCGTAATCATGATTCCCTTCACGGTTATGATTGGTGACAGGTTAAACTGACTCGCCTCGGGTTGATAATAATCGTTAATTTTAGTTTATTTTGTGTGATTATCGTTTGACATAGATAATTTGTCTAATTGCCATTTAAATTCTATGTTTATAGCATAACAGGTGGATAAATATTAATGTAGGTAATAAAAGTTAACTACAAATTGAATATCAATAATATGAGATTTATAAAATATCAGTAGGAAGTTCGTGGTATCATCACTTAAGTATAACACTTTTTTCTACTGTTAGATTTAAGTCATTGAAGCCTGTTCCGATGCAATAAATAATTGACGTTATGAATTTTGTAGTTATTTTTACCAAAGATAAACCTTTCTCGATCAATATTTTTTTTTTTTCGCAATTTCAGAATTTAATTTGTAATATTGATGGGTACTTCCACCCCTTAAAGCACTGCTGGTGAATTACAAATAAAGTAGACATGTAAATAACAAGCTAAGGCCGTGGCTCCGTCCTCGTGGTAATTTTTATCTCTGACTTGTTTTCACCAAAATGGTTACTACTCAGCTCTATTTAGTCATAGGATAATACATAAAATGCCAAATTATATGCTGACCAACGGACAGACAGACAGAGGGATGTTTCATCCTGGATAAAAAAAATACTTGCTCACTCTTATAATTTATTAAATTTTGTAACTGAAAGAGAAGCAATAACACTCCAAGATATTTTACAAACACGTAGGTAGTAGCAATCAGTATCGATTAATGCCAAAACCAGTCCCATTCGAAATGTGTAATTTTTTTACTTGTATATTATTATTAAAATAAACGCAACTAAAAGTTTCAAACCAATCGCGATCAGCCATTACAATCCGAATTTATTACGACGAAAAATTATTCACGGGCATTAAGAGCCCACCGGTGAACGAACGAATGTGGACGCATTATATTGTTAATATACGTATTTACCGAGCGTCGTCCGTCTTTATGTCTATCTTTGGGTGTGAAAAGGCTTTGTCGACCTCGTTTTTTCCACAATCATCGCACACGTCGACGTGGAAATTTACGAGCATGGAAGATGGGAGACAACAAATAAAGATGGTCCTTGGTGGTGGCCAGGTGTTCCCCCGCACCCGCGCCCCGCAATTTCACGCTACGTGTGGGTCCGACTCCATGCCCCCTCACCCGCTCTCGGCCCGCTATCGCCTCTACCAATTAATATCTTAACTGAAATTGCCCGGACTCGAGTCCCAACGATGTTACTCGATTTTCTCCACGCCCTTTATAGCTGCACGCATTTTAATAACAGTTTGATATTCTTCATTAAGCCTCATAAAGGCAGATGTGAATTGAAAGTCATTCAGTACAGTACTTCTAACTTAAATAGAGATATAAAACGTAATTATAGATTAAGACATGAATCGTACGCGGATTATCTATAGGAATGCTGCTGGGTCTATTGTGTCTTGACATTGAACTGTATTAGTATAGTTAATACCCGTAACGACACCTTCCGGCCCTTCAGCGACACGACTCTGTTTAAATTGAAAAATTGTGAAAAAACAGCGTAACTAAACACTTAAACATCTTTCTTAACTTGCCCATTGTTGGGGTCCCGAATTGAAACGCCGACGGGAGAATGAAAGCAAAAAAGCGAAGAACAAATCGAGAGGCTTTTAAATAGGATAATAGCGATCGATGATCGGAGAAGAAAGATAATAATGATTCTGGACCGTTGACTTTTTTTGCTCGGACGTGTAGATACATCGATGAAAGAGCGCTGTGGACGTATGGCATTCTGGATAGATCACGGGATTCGTTTCGCTTCCCTGAGATCTTCCACACGTTGTTAGCGCTGTTGTTGGACGTGACGATATTACAATACTCGTACGACACCGTCGGAGATTTAATGACTTTTGTGAGGCTAATGAGGCTATTGTCGGAAACTATGTTCACCTCGCGCGTTATTAGATAGACGAGATTAGCGCGAGATGTCAGTCGTCGCGTCGGATGTCGGCGGTGTCGCGTGAGAGAATGGCACGCCGCGCCGCGTCGGGGCAGCCAGGGTGGCGAACATGCGTCGATACACATCTGACGGCGCGGGCGCACGTGACGTGAATCCACGAGCCGAAAGTGTCATAAAAAAGTGACATTTATTGGTGTTTTATATCAACGACGTGTCCACAGGTGACGACAAAGTGTGGTTATGATGCTGCAAAAACAAGATGGTTGTTATAAGACGCTCTTATCTTAGTCGATGTGTCGTGGGAATATCACCGCTCGCAACGATGAGACATCTCTATCATCAGCGGTTTTGTACGAATTTTATTACATCATATTTCGTGTTCATAATTTTAAACAGATTGACCAATTGTCAAAATATTTCCGCGGTAATTGAAGATCGCCGATAAGGAAAATAAAATGACTATGTAGAGGTGTATTGGTGACCTAAAATAACAGCACTTAAAGGATTCAAACAAAAAGAGGACGTGTCGAAATGTCTCAATGCGATGTAGCTCAACCCTCTAATGGTTACGATAACATCTTTCTCGGTGCGTTACCGAATCGTGCTCCTTCAGATGCCTCTAAACTGTGAGAAAAAACACACAAAAGATCCCATAAAAAACATGAATTTGTCCAAAGTTCCCAGTTTTAGACGTGACATCGAGTGCTTTTTTGTTTCACCTTTTTGTTCCCTGTCGGATTATGAGGCGGCTTTTAAGGGTTAATTAAGTCGAGAAGTGTATCAGTGATGTTGCGGAAATTTCGGGAATAATGTTAATGGAGCGATGATTCAATCGAATTTATATTTATTTTGGATTATTTAGATGCTAATATTGTTAAAATAACCCCACATTAACGTAACATTATAATAATACAATCTGAAACGTTGATAAATTTTATAATTTAAGCACTTAAAAGCTAGGCAACCTTTATTGAATGAAGCTCATGTTTGGCATTGGACAAATCTATTTAGCCTTCCTTCTTTCATTTGCTTCCTTAGGGAGCAAAAATTTTAAAGCGAGACATGCATTTTTATGCTGGACAAACATTCCAATATGTAGGTACCTACTTATTGAAATTTTAATTATTTTCATTCCAAGTGAAGCATGTGTTAACCCTACACGGGTCGTAAATTTGTCGCGGATGACGTCACATGCGGCTTATCGGCCGGTTTCGGTAATTAGCGATTCGCAACACACGACTTTGAGGCTCTACCTCCGTGCGAGCCTTAATTGGTACAAAACCCCTTTCAGCCGCTGACGAATCATTCTTTTTTTAATATATTTGGTTGGATCAAACTTATTCTTTCACATTAAAAATTTATAGATTAACACGTCGATAAACAACATTTTGCAGCAACAGGGTTAAGATTTAATTGTAATTTACTAACTCTGAAAACTTTCAACATATATACATGTAAGTAATTATTTAAATATTTTCTTACTCCACCATGACATCCGCGTCATGAATTGAATACTAAACGACAATAAAACAAGTCCCGCACCGTTACCCATTCAAAGAAGCGCATAAAAGTCACTGCAAGTAAATAATGTAAATATACACAAGGACTTTCCAATAACTGACGAGAAAAACTCAATGTAAGTTCATTCATTTTGGCGCCAGATTTATAAGCTACACAGTTGGAAGCATCTTGAAGAACAGCTTTTAAGAAACACAAAGTGCACAATCGTAAATCACGCATGATGCGCGCGCGAGCATACTTTGCGGCCATGAATCCGCGCGAACGCATCAAAAACAATGTTACACGACACGGAAAAAGCCGACCACCGCCGACGCTGCTCGGAAAAACCTATCATTATCCGCATTCGATTAAATAAACGTCCGCGTTCGCCCATACATTTTTAAATAAAGAATCGGAGATGAAATAAAACGTTCAATGATAATTGAAATTTGTATTTACTTAGGCTGAGGGACCTTTTTGTGTGTCGGCGCCATGTTGCCGTATATGGGACGAATGTAGATTCGCCAATTTAATCCTTAGTTCGAAGAATCAAGGTGGCGCTGCGGTCGCAGGCAGACGACGATAGCTGTCCATCTGTCCTGCTGATGGACAGGTATAAGTAATTAGGACCACAAGCGTTACTTGTTTTTGCTCTGTTTCATAAAACACAACTTTAAGTCGCAAATGAGAATAAATGCGATTTCAATGTAGAACGCCATGTGGATATAACGACGGCCATTGGACAAGGCTGCGACGATATTTCAATAGTAACTGGTTACCTTTAATAAATTAAATAATACAGCAACAAATAATAAATAAGGACAGAACTTAACTTGCATAAGTTGAGTGCCGTAAATCGTCGTGGGCTTTTTATGTTGACAACTCGTAACGAAAATAATTAGGTTCATGTCATGCATTATTAAAACAAACAGGCAAAAAAATTAAGGGACAAGTGTAAGGGAAGAATTTAAAATCTGTCACCCGTTGAAAATTCAGAGCATTTCGTTCAGAAAAAGTCGAATGCGAATAATCGGAATTCATTATAATTGATTTAAGAATTCGGCACGGGTATCGACTGCGGTCGAATGACGACCTTATAGTCGATTGATTGGCACAAATTGACACTAAAACAAATCATTTTATGCTATAGAAGAGTTCATTATGAAATAAAATTGTGGTTACTGATTGCTCACACTACTCAATTTCAGACAACACACCAATTGTCTTCAAATACCTTGTTGATTTCCGCCGACGACGTCGCTTGCCAAACTATGTTAATTAAACATGGTTTGTTAATTTTGGAGATTAATAGGCCTGTTCAAATAGAAAAACAGACAGCCAGATTATTTTTCAAATTCAACTTTTTGTTTTCAAATACTATATTCAATAGATAGACACGATGGTTCTAGATTTTTATTATAGGTATATGATAGACAAATTTCTGCTCTGCGGTTTCACCTGCATTCCCGAGGGATCTTATGTTTTCACGAGATAAAATGTACCCTAGAATATAGATACCTAGATAATCACCTCATTCAGCCTAGTGATGTTGAAATTAACGTAGCTCGGCCACCAGTTGATGTGGTGATAATCCTTACACAACATATATAATAAAATTGATAGACATTTACGTTATTATCATATGATAATATGTGTTTATCAAAACACGTGCAAGGCTTTCATTCAATAAACTACATTATTTACCATAGCTGTTACCATTATATTACCATTCCCAAAGCTACCAACAAATAATTCTCCCATAACAGTACACCCAACCACTGTCCGGTCACCCATAACTCCAAATCGATCAATCGAGCGTGGTATAAATCGCGACGTATCGATTCTATCGTGTCTCGAACGATCGACAAATATAAATTTGTCACTGGCGACTCAGAAAAAGCATGTTGTCGCCGCAACTAAGTTTATAAATAAACAATAACATATCCTTATTTGGTTTGTACACCGTAATAGTCGGTCCTTCGTTCGATACATTATGATAACCATAGTAAGGAGAACTATTTATAACCTACAACCTTTTCGATTATATTTCGATTTTGTATGTTCAAGTATAAAATGTAGATATACAAAAATCAAATAAAATTAGCAATTGCTTAGTCTAGTATTCATCAAACCATCAACTTCTTTACTTCTGTAATTTTAATATTACTTATCCACAATAATTGTATTTATGAAAAAGTACCTATAGGTAAAGATTCGAGAACAATAACTTGTTTAAAATATTACTAAGCGTAAGCACCAATATAAAACTATGCCTATTAAATGTAACATAATAGACATAAACTAAAAACAATAGAAGTAAATAAAATTGTGATGTACATACGTAAACCGCAATCGCACGCTATAAAAGTCCCCAAAACACAAGACTGTATAAATTCATCGGCCAAATGATCACTTCAGCGAGATAATGGTTGATTTATAATGATTATCATTTTATTAAACGTGATTCATCCTAAATCATGTTTTGCGCAGTTTTTTCTGAGGTTTGATGAACTTCAACCGCAAACCGTCTTACTTTTAAACGAATTCTCAAAAATGGGTAAAAATACAATAGATCAAAAAAAATATATAAAATACCTATTTAAAAAATACTTCAAATAAATGTAGATTGTAATAACTTCGCATAAGTAAACGTTTATGAGCATCAGCTCATAACTTGAGAGCTGAGAACAACAAAGGGGGTTGAAAGCCATTGGAAACCTACTGCATGCGAGCTTTGTGCGTATTGGCGAACTTCAAAAGCCCCTTAAAAATTGCTGCGGCATATAGAATAAGGTATTTACGCTATATGAGAAAAAATCTAAAATATACTATTGAGATAGTTTTGGCATAAGCAGTCGATGTTACTTTTATTTCATAAAATAACGAAATTAATTTTAAAATTAATTTCAAAGTTTTCAGTTTTTTAATCGGTTTATTAAACAAGCGAAACAGCAGCCGCCATGATATTATGTCATACGGTCATGTAAACATAAAAGTGTCAACGGATCAACAATATCAGCACATTTACTTACGTGACCAACTGACGTCATGACATGGCGTCTAGCGTTTTCGTCAAATTACGCGCGAAAATTGAAAATGTAAAATTTAAGTGCATTTTTATGGCACTTATCGATTGAATAAAAAAAAATGTGTTTTTTTGTGGTTTATTAGCACATTCGGATCGAATTGAGATACTTTTCAAAAATGGGTGTAATAACCTATTCCCGATATTGTCCTATAAAAAATCAGAGACCAATCCGTATGTTAGAAAAATAATTAAGTTTCCGCCCCGAAGTTTTTGTCAAAGGATTAAATGTCTTATATTTTATTCCACGTATGATCTACCTATCTATGAGCCATGTTTCATTCAAATCCTACAACCGTCATTTATAGGATTTTGAATAAGTATCACCCCAGTCGCATCACAACATCAGGCGAGTCCCATTTAAAATAAAACCGCCATTATATTAATAAACCATATCTTTGGGTGTCAATTAGGCTCACTATAGAACGAGAGCCACTAATCCGTTGAGATAACGCTCGCCGATCCTCGTATTAATCACTCGGTACAATCGAATTAATTTATTCGACTCATTCGAATCATCCTTATCGATTTAGACTGTTTCGGGTGAGTCCGTGGGAGCTCGATAAGGTAATTTGGATAAAAAAGAAAAAGGACATTTCTAAGAAGACGATTACAATTTAATTTAATTACTTCTACATTTATTATATTATATTATTTTATTTGCTCAAATTCAACAATGAGTTTCAGCATTCGGTGAAGGAAGGAAAACCATAGCACGACTACTTTGTAGTAGGTACCGGCCTGATTGGCTACCACCACCTACTGATGTGTTCCAACATCTGCACTTGACAGTCAATTCCTTCTAGTCTTTGTATGCTTACTACCTTCGGCTACATCGTTATTGATTATGGAGATTGTGGTCAAACACATGCCTACATACCTCTAAAACCAAAGTAAAAACTACATCCACAAATATATTTCATTATTCAAAGTCAAAATTATTTATTCAGTTTGGGCCCTAGAAGAGCATTTAAGGAGGTCAAAGCTTCGCAAAGATATTTTCAAACAATTATAAACTCTTTAAAATCATATGTATATAGAATACAGAACTTCGTTTTTCTTTAGCAAAAAAAAAAAAAACCAATTAAAGATTAATACTTGATCAAACCCAAGATACACGAATCACGAAGCAGGTGGCACATCCAGGCAGTAGCATAATTGCCCATTAAAAGGAGATGGCTCTTAAAATCGTTATAATCCAGCCAAATGCCTATTCAAGTTAACACAATGAAATAGCGAGAATACCACATTATTAACCTTCAGAGACATTACAACTGAACACAATTAACTAAGCAGCCGACTCTACCTAACCTAACTCAAATGCAAATCGCCAATCATACTATTTATGGTAAAAAGATTACATTGTGTGAATCCAATAGCTTATCTTCCCATCGCGAATGGATTCACTGTTTAATTTATCGCAATAAAACAGATAAATGGTGGTCGTAGACGTTCCGCGTTCCTATAAATTGAAGGTAGACTTCAACTAGTTTATGTATGATAAATACCGTATCGCGATATGATCGGTATGCAGCGATACTCATGTTGCTTTAAATTTATCGCGACTCGTGAAACTATCTACAGAAGCAGTAATGGACAGCGATATGGCCAACTAGTTCTTGTAATATCATACTATTTTATTTTACAAAAAAATCATATTCATAGAACAAAGCATTTCACATACCATTGATACAGATACTGATGTACCAACTATTTAAAAATATAATATAATAACATTTCTATTCAACTTAAAAGCAAATCTCGTGTCTTCAAGGCACTCGTATCTCCAAGTGTAACTTTGTAAAGAAATGTAGGTATGCAACCAGGTCTTCCGTGTGGGAAAGGCGAGCCGACCACACACCGAATAAGGGAAATAAAGAACCCGATATAAGTGCACACGTGAGTATAGAGTTCCTGAATGTGGCTTAAGATTGTGAGCGCACATTTCAATGAGAACCCGAGTGTAGACGCTCTGATTTTCATCATGATGATAGTGATGAGATAATGTAATGGATTATTAGACAATGTTTATGTTGTTACCTAAATACCTACTAGCAATCGAAGGAAATATTTTTCCCACCACTTTTGAATATAGTTTTTCCGAGGAAAAATAGACTCACTATAAACAGGGCACTATCCCTTCCATGTTCATATCTGCTGCTGTAGATATTCAGCTGATTAAGGTAAGTTAATTTTCAAATTGGATTGATACAGTTGGATTAATGTGCACTTCTATTGTCTCTAAATCCACCACCATCTGTTTTTAGTTACGATTGCAAGCGCAGGTGGATTATTTTTATGCGAAAAGATAAACTAGTTCGCCGTTCTTCTATATTCAAATAGTTTATTTATTTCATCTCTTGAGGGCTTTACATGTTTAATAATCTTGTATTTCTGCATATAAACCCTGATACATGGACTTATTTTAATAGCATCAAGTCTTGGCATGTCGTCGATATTATGTACCTGTACTTAAGAGCTGACTTGGGTGGGCTTCGATGTTATGCAAAACTAGGCATTTACAACGTTTTTTACTTTTATAAGCACTTTTTACATAGTAGCAAATGTAAGGTAACAAATTGTGTCGTATTTGAGAAGAGCTGAAAGTTGGAAAGAGAAAGTTTTCTTGCGAAAGCTAAATGCAAGTTAAGAAGGAAGTTCTAGAATTTAACTCTAAGCTATATTTGCTTTCAATGGCGATGCCTTTGTGCCAAATATAAATAAATAAATCTTCTCGAAGGTTTCCCATCATGTCTAATTTTCAGAAGGATTATTCTTTTATATTGACTAGCATATTTACAAATAACTCTGTACTCTGTATAGCATACATTAAAATTAATTGAATTATAGTTCTAAATAATTGAGATTTATTTTAGGGACGAACTAAAATTAAATTAATTATAGTTCTAAATAATTGAGGTTTATTTTAGGGACGAACTATTCCTGAAATCTCGAAAAAAAACATGTCATACATTTTTATTGAGCAAGGTTGATCTTTTGTATATATTATATGATATATTTTTTTTTTTCACGATTTCAGGGTTGGTATGGAAAAAGTTGTTAATAACGATGAGTACTTCCACCCATTATAGTACTGCTAATAACCCTGTAGAAGTAGACTGAAAAAATAAAAAATAGGTAGAATAAACCGAAAGACTGCCATTTTATTATTAAAGACAATTATCAATCCACAGGTTTCCGCGAAGCGTCATTCCTCTACGCGCTGACAGCAGCAGGAGTTGCCCATGCCGTCGCCAGGGCATGTGCCCAGGGCCGGCTACTATCCTGTGGTTGCGACCCCCTCGGGTACAGGGTCTCACACGACCCTCGAGGAAGAGCGAGGGCAAACAAATGGGAGTGGAGTGGCTGCTCCCATAACCTAGCGTACGGGTTAGAATTCTCGAAGAAGTTCCTCGATATCAGAGAGCAAATGGATGATCTACAATCGAAAATCAATGTTCATAATAATAATGCTGGGAGATCGGTAAGTGTATTTGATTTTGGAATATTGTGGAATATGCTTTTGTTTTTTTGCAAATATAACCTAAATTTGAATTAAGAAAAGATATAACGCGATTTTAAATTGCGTGACGTCATAGTCTATGTTGATACGGTTGTGCTCACGACAAACTCAAATGCTCACTTATGAATATTACAATGATTGTGACCTGTGGCGTGGCAATCAGTGTATTTAACCTCTACGCCTATAGACTAATTTATAAAAAAAAAAACAGTTATTCTTCTACTTTTACACATAATATACTTAATACAATTTAAAGTAAATGAAAAAAAACTATAGTTTTACCGTTATGTAATAGTCACCTCATGGCGTAGGCCGATTTATTTAGACTAATTTAAATATATACACCCACTTTCCCACTTTTTCTGAAATTAGAAAAGGACATTGCGTTAATAACTCAATCCTTTTCAATAAGTCTGTTTCGTGTCATGTGCTCTGAAAGCTTGTCTCGCGTCGATGTCGAAGGAAAACAGATTTACTCTTAATTAATTTATGGCCTCTTTTAAATACACGTGGAATAAATCCGCCGCCGTAGGTATATTCATTTGATTATGTATTTATCATTTAATTAAATGTATATACGAAACACAAAAAAATATATTAAATGGCTTCATATACGGCCATCCAATACGTGCTGATGCACTACGTAGATGAATAATGAATAATAACACTAAATACAATATTAACTATATATGTGTTTAAGTTTGGATTGGTCGATGGTGATAGTTATAATATAATATCTTTTAACTTTCCTTTAACTTAAATATCAAATAAAAAAGCAAAGAAAATTGAAAAAAAACTCGAATGTTGATTAATTAAGATTTGCTCTCACTTCACCATATCAAATTACATTTTCTCTTTTAAAATTTTTCTCTTCTGATAATTCTTTTTCAAACCCTAATAAAAATGCTTAATACCTAGGTTTTTTGTGTTCCCAGTCCCAATTTTCCCAGAGAATCCTGCCAATTTCCAGATTCAATAACAGAAATAATTGGGAGCTATATTTTTGTACTACATACATCATAGAACAATCAAATAAATAATTAGAAATTCCCCAATTAACTTTGATGTTCTATTCAAGTGGAAAGTACAGAGGTTGAAAAGACAACACTAGTACCTGATGACACTTCAATTTACTTCGTTAGAGCACGACACAGCTCCGGTTTGATGTTGTTGGGGTGAAATTTAAATTAGAGTTGAATTAATAAATGGAAATGGAACACTTAGCATATTCAATCTTCTGTATTACTGACAAATAACAGAAAGAAAGGAAAAACTAGTGAGGGTCGGGGTACACTGACAGAAGAGTAGTAGTAGTAGGTATGTAGGTTCGAATTACGCAGCGATTATTAAACATTTCACTTGATTTAAACGAGGTGATGGAACGAGCGTTCGTTACACATTTTTTCATTATAGTTCCCATCCCGAACGTGCGATAAGAAGCTTCCCTTCAGTAAATTATATTTTGGACTCGTATATCAGTACACTAATGGTGTACCTTTTGGAATACAGCGGGTCTGGTAAACAATCAAAAATCTATTGAGGGTGTTAGAAATGAATAAAAATCTAAAAATAAAGTTGTTATGTCCTGGGAGGAAATAAATAGTTTGAAAAGATTTTCGTTTCGTTAATATCAATTACATCAATGAGCAATTCTAGTAGGATTTTATTTCCATGTGGCTATAAATTTTGTTTAAAAAAAGTAGCAAATTATCGAATAATATAACCTAATAATAGCGCCATGTTATTCAAACCATTCAATTTGACAGCATAACAATAAAATTGGAGAACCAACGTGACCCAATGACTCAATCATCTCAACAAAAGCAAATTACAGCTAATGACGTCAATTGTTATCCAACAAAACAATGTGACAAGAAACCACAAAACTTATCTATTTTGAAACGTAACAACCAAACTAGCAGCATTACATCCAGTTACGATAGACCTCTGATAGATATAAAGCGGAGGATGATAAAGGGTCAGGAAGCCTGGATGGGAGGGTAATATTACCCAAAATTGGTCTACTAAGGCGTCAAAAATGAGGTCCAACGTTTAGTTCAAATTGGAGAGCGGTGAAAAGGCGTGGTCCTGATAATCACCATGGTGGGTGGTCCCACAGTTATGGCAATGCTTGACTATAAATATTGTATTATATTGCATTCGCCAGACGTTTCGGTGGTCACACCCTGTTTTATGTGCCATAAACTGCAGCATATATGGTATTTACCTTTAATCGACCCCATATTGGTTTCGTACACGATCATTTTAGGTTTAATGGGTTTTAAGCTTAGATTATTGCAAATTATGTTTTCGAAATTGGTTGGTAAAGGTAATGTGATGAAATTTAAAGTTTATTTAAAGTAGACGTTTGAAGTTAATGATAAAATTAGTAGAACACAAGACCCTACATGTAATGTAGTATTTCTTCTGTTTTATTTATTTAAAAACAAGTAACTAACAAAAGGACCAAGCAAACTTCACAAAACCAAACATTCAACCACGTACAGACAGTACAAATTACAACGCGCTTTCTGACACCTAAACATGTCATAAGGGGTGATTTGTCAGTGTACACTAATCTACGACAGCGACGCGGACACTACCGACGAACGACAGCTAAGCCAAAATACCGGACCTACCGTACGAGATTACTTCTAATAATTTAATAGCCCACTCTTCCTTCTAATAATAAACATGTCAAGCTAAAGTTAAATACAACTTCAACAAACTTACATTTACTATCTACATTATTAATTTAGACCTTAAAGCTAAAATGTGACAGTTTGAATCTGTGAAAATAGAAGTAAAGTTGTGTTTGTAAATAATATTATATTAGTGTCTGAAACCAAATCTGACATTAAAGCGGCATACCACGTCTCGTGGTTACTTATTAAGGGGGATTTACGATTTAATACAATTTACGTTCTATACTACTTTTTTTATAATACAAACACGACGCGTAGGTACAAATTATTTAATTTGTAATACGTTTATAGTTGTTAATTATACGGTGGAAGGCGGATGCTTAATTTATATTGGATCCATAGTCCAATGACATTTACAGTGGGATAATTAGGTTGTTTTTACACGGACTTTTATTGGATTGATGCTGTTGTCAGAAAGAGTGCAATAAAGTCGCTTAATGGGGATCCAACATTTAAAATCTCCTAATTTTATTGTATTACATTTTTACGGCAAGTTGTTAGCCGCAGTTTTTTTCCTGATTTATTAAACCACTAGTTAATTAATTAAAAATAGAAAAGAGAAGCATCAAGCAAACTCTAACACCCAAGTTGACATGAATATCTCGAGTAAAGACTTTATAAAAAGGTATTTCAATCACCATTACGTTCCAAGCATTCATAAAATTAGTACAAACTTGAAAGAAAAATAAACTAAAGATATTCAAATTCATAAACTAAAGAACGTTATCTACTGAGATTAAGTTATAATTTGTTATTAACCGTTTAATTTACATATAAATAGTAGTTTATTTCATAAAATAATAATTATAACCAATTAGAACCGATTAGGTTTATAACAGTTTATAAACAGACTTTTTTAATCTGGTAGCAGGAATGATATATGCGAAATGTTGTTTTAATTTGGACATAATTTACTATTAACACACAGTTAAATATGACATTTTATGACCGACAACCTGTGCGCGCTATATAATTAAAAGAAAATAACGATTTAGATACAAAGTTGCTTTTTATAACTATAGGCTACAGCTTAATGCTATCAATCAATTAATATAATGCCAAAAGTTTATAACTGTTTTGTATAATTAACGTCTAATATCGTTAAGTTTAGTATTTTAATGTTTTTATGCCATGATTGCCAAAATACTGTATTATTAAGTCTGTACCTAACCTCATTGAACCGTACCTAACCTTTTTTTTATTATTTTGATTTTATCATTATTTTGTAACTTTATAGGTACTAATATACTTTTGAGACTCAATATATTTATATTTTAGTTAAAGTAATCAGTGTTGCCAGACCCGATTTTTAAAAACCAGAAAGCGTTACAGAAACAACAGAAGCATGAAAAATCTGCAAGAATAATCAGTATTTTTCTTTCAACCAATAAGACGGTTAGGTATTTTAAGAGTTTAGCTAACATGTCATAAAGTATGCTCGATACAACACCGGTTTTATCATTTGGTACTTGCTTCGTGGGTAATTTTAAATAAAATTTTGTTAAAAACATAAACATAATGCTGAGCATGAGGTCTGCTATAAGCTAAACAATTCTGTACTCATTACATTCTCAAAGACGGTAAGGCACTGTTACGTTCCATTTCACGTAATTTATTTATTTTCTAATGAATTATGGTAAAACAAAATTCATATAGAAAATCAAAGCGACAGGAGAAATTTAGAAGACACAGAAAACTACTGTAAAATCAGGAGATCTGGCACTGCCGAATATAAATGACTATACTAAATCAACAAAAATGTCGGATTACAAAACTCTTTAAGGATAGGCTGGTGTACTAATCAAAATACTTTTCACTATCAAATATTTAATATAACAATTACAAGCTAGAGCATCATGGCGCGAGGGTAAATTGACCCATTAATGTGTGAGCGTCCACGGTGGTCCCGGACCCCACGCTTGCCCATGGTCCCGGCGGCATCGGCGTTTTGTTTTGTGGGCACATAATTAACAGACACCGAGTGAGATCTCTGTTAGACACGCTCGCTTATAATAACCCCTGCGATGATATTTTTATTAATGTCAAAATAAAAGCGACTGCGTTCACACCGTTCCGTAGCAGGTATACGGTGAGTCAGAAACATGGTAGGTAAATCAGGCCAGTAACGCAAAGTGGGTTTCATTCATATGTGTAATATGTATGTATGTAGATACATATTTGTTTATTGTTATTATATTAAATGTCGTAGAGGTCTACGAATGCCTACGAGATTATTTGACTACATATTTAATATTATGCAAGTTATCGTCACCCCAGCTACTGTTTATTAGGCACATTTCTTTTAAGGTTAACCAATTTTAAAACTGTACGAGTATTAAAAGAAAACATATAATAAAAAACTACAAATATATACGCTACGGTGTTATAGGTACTCTTTTGTTGTACCACAGCGGGGTCTATAAAAGATCTCACATCTCGATCCATACAAGAAATTAGGTACGACATTAGAGGGGCAAGGTGATAATTACGTTACAAAAAAATCGATTCGATGAGTTAATATTTTGTTATGTCTCGATGACTGTCCGATATCGATTTAAATACGATTCTGTTGCTATTAATTTTTTTGTTCGACATTAGATTGCGTCAGACATATGATACGTAAAATCCAATGCGAATGAACTTCGTTTTTGATATTTCTATTGGTACTTACCTTAAATATTGTACCAGTATACTTTTTTTATCAATCAGTGGTATATGGTTTTCTTTCTCCTTACCCAGAGGTTCCCAAAGTTAACGAACCCTTATTAAACCCAGAAGAATTAATTGATTAATTAATTAAGAATTTTTTGATTATAATATGGTGCAGATATATACATAGAAGCGTCAAATTCAAATTCAAATTCAAAAATCATTTATTCAGTTTAGGCCCTAATAAGACACTTATGAACGTTACAATTGATTCTACCACCGGTTCGGAATACACCCGGACTGAGAAGACTCCGGCAAGAAACTCAGCAAGGGACATTTTTTTTTATAGATCTTTGTTCTTTTTTATTTAATTTATGTAGCGTCTTTAATTAATTTGATTAATAGGCTTATCTTTTTGCTAATTGTATCAGTTTAAGGAAATTTTTTGGCTCGTTCAGGTCAGCCGCCATCATATAAATCACTGGCTAGAGCAGCTGGTGGTCCGCGGACTACTGGTGGTCCCTGGAAGCACCCAAGGTGGTCTGCGTAGTCATCCGAAAAATATTAAATCGTATTTTTTTTTATACTATTGGCTTTGAACAATTGTATGCGTGTTTTATTTATAGATAGAAAAACTATTTATTAATTTATATTTACTATATACTACCTCCAAACTGTTGATGGTCCATGGCAAGATGGAAATTTTGTCAAATGGGGGACCAAAACTGAGGGATCATCACTAACAGGTTAAAAACCACTGCCCTAGAGAAACTTGTACCCCACTTTGAGAAACCCTATCCTAGTCCTAATTATTGTTTTCTAATCCTAGTCCTATAATACAAATCATTGTTTCTTAATATGACTATTGCAAAAAAAAAACGATTGGTCCACTGAAATAAAACACTAAAGAACACAGAAAAAATAAATACTAAAAGTGTAATACAAGGTGATTGTGATAATGATTTTCTTTTCTTTTTCTTCTAATGTTCAGAATAACTATTATTTTCAGAATTTTCCATCTCATAGTTGGAAACTAGAGGGGGCGAGGGAAACATTTTTCACGACGTTAGAAACTCATATCTCATTAACTATTTAAATAAAAAAGTATTTTTTAAATCTCTACATCATTTCATTTATGAAGACACATCTAAAGATGCAACATGCTTATGTCCATTGTTTTTTTTTCATGCATCAGTTACACGTATGGAGTGCCACCTTAATAGCACCATTGTATAGCGGCTTATAAAAAATACTTATCTTCCAAATACCTATCATTATACATATTACCAATAGTCTCCGAGTAAAAACGAACCCTAAAAAATCTGTTCATGAATTATAAATACATTATATTTCTGATATTTGATAAAAAATTACATAGAATATCAATAAAATACAAGACAAGTAGTACATACGATGTTATTTGTTATTGTTTATATACGCCGTTATACTGAATTCTGATAGTGTGAGGGGTGAAATGAATCCTGAGTCACCCTGAGTGACGGAAAATAATTTTATTTAAGGGGGTAAAATTTCATATCTGAGCAGCATGTAGTCTATACACAACACTACGCGCCGCTGTGTGCGGTTTAACTAATGGTTAATTTGTACGTCGGATTAGCCACGGCCATCTTAAACCTATTAGCGTTAGTCGCTGAGCGTTAATCGCCCGCGAGATAATGTTGTGATTCACATTTCACAATGTTAACAATAAAATGTTATGTTAAATTGGTTGGTTACACGTTATTTACACGAATTTTCTATTCCTAGATAAAGAATATTTGTGGTTTTTAAGTAGAAAGTAAAGGAACTAAAATTAAGGAGATAAAAAAGAGAATATCATCAACTAGCTTCCGCCCTGCGGTTTCACCGGCGTTCCCGAGGGAACTTGTTTTCCCTGGATAAAAAGTGGCCTATAGCCTTTCGCGATAAATAGGCTATACAACACTGAAAGAATGTTTCAAATCGAACCAGTAGTTCGTTAGCGCGTTCAAACAAACAAACAAACTCTTCAGCTTTATAATATTAGTATAGATCGATAAGCAATCGTACATCTTAGCGGTCACACTGTGCAATGCGGGGTACATTGGGCTCTGCAAAAACTCTAAACTCCACATATTATGTAAATACAAAGCTTCTCCAAACGCCGGGACGCGAACGCTCCAGTGTGAAGGAGTTTTCTTACTTTCTTCCCCTATGGTATAAATGGTTCTTAACAAAATCATTCTAAGTAGAACAAATATAATACAAATCATCATAACCATTATAAAACTACGTCAACCCACTGCAGAGTTTAAGTCCCTCTGTCAAGTCTTTCCCGCCTTGTCACATCTACAATTTTCCCTCCTTCTGGACTAACTCACTTGACAATGATAGCCCTGGTCTACCTGGCAATAGTCCTTCGTTTCTTCGCCACCATTCCAACACTGTATTTGACCTTCCGTCTTTCCCAGATATGTAAATAAAGCAATCGCTAGGTATATCGGGAAGCGTAGAAATATGTCTAACATGATATTGCAAAGTCGCTTATTGCATAAAACATTGCAACACACCTATGCCTCCAAAAAAATATTAGAAAAACGTACACATGTAGAGCTCTTTGATGATATCCGTAGTAAAAACTTTAACTTTTGTTATATTCTGCGTGGGAGCATTATAAAAAGTTCATTAACATTGCAAATATGAATTCCAACATTTGTCAATTTTGTTTCCAATAATTTTCAATAGTAATTCAAAATCTGAACATTTAGTAATAGACCAGTGTCGATAATTTTTGAAACCAAAAAAGTTGTAGTAGGATGAAACCTATTGGAAAATGAAGAAAATATAACAAAAATGAGAGGAAAAATAATTTACGTGCGATCTGAGCTCGGGAAGTGGGAGGGGGGAGTTTCTAAGCGTGAAAACGGTTTATCTCGATTTTCAGCCAAACTACAAGTCCGATGGAAAAAAGTTAAATGGCAAAGTAGTAGGTAGTAAAAAGATCTACAACTTTTGTATTCACATTTTTTACACATAACCTCAAAATTTATGTGAAAAATTCAAATAACCTAGTATTTGGTTTTTTATTTTAATATTTTACAAAAAAAAAAAATTTCACTAAATTTGGTGAAAACTTACTTTCCAATGGGTTTCATCCTACTATAATTTAATGTCACTTTTTACCATTTTCAAAGGCTTTGGCACTGGTCTGTAGATAACTGTTTTTAATAAATATGAAATGTTATATAAAAATCATAAACAAAACATATATATGCATTTTAAATACTTTTACCTGAATTATCAACCTCCATAATCTCCTGTGAATTATTAAAAAGTAAACTACAAACCAGTCTATAAGAAACAAATTAATTAATAACAGAGCTATTTTAACGAATCTACCTCAGACATGTCGTCTCGGTTATAAATAAAAAAATGTCATACAAAATAACACTAGCGGCAAATTTAATTAGGGCTATTTCATTTAATTGTAACTTACCGACAACTATCATTATAATCTAGTTTCAGCTACAGCCGTGGAAATCAAATACATGTCTAGAACTACCGTCTACTGATAAATTAATTCAACGAGAACTCGTAATTGTACTAAAGCTGCTAAGTACGCCACAGGCAAAATATATAAAATAAAGCACATTTCATACTTAATAACCAGCTTTATAGCAAAACTTTGAACTAAGCTTGCGCATCACAGTTGTTTTGAGGGACGAAAACGCGCAAGCTTACGGACGCGACTAATGCAAGTAGGATACCACTTCCATCCTTGTACATTTAGATTACTATGGAAGCTACCTTTAACTGCGCCTTAATGACATCATATTATTATGGTCCAAGGTTTTAAGAGGAAGGCTATTAACACATCCATCATTATTAAGTAAATAAATTAAGCTTCAGCTGGCTGTTAAAATGTAATTTGAATTGATGACAGCTCTTTATATCGCAGCAATTAAGTTTGTAAAATAAATAAACAGCTTATGAAGTGCTGTAACGAGTTAAAGTAGAAGGTCCACAATGAGGTCGTCATTCATTTTCTTGGACCTTTAACGTGATTGTTACAAAAAACAGCTTTATCACGTACAAAATATCGCATAATTTATGTGAGATATTCTACAAAAATAAATTGTGACGAAATAATCCAATATCAAAATCAAAGTGCCGGTAGATAGCGCCACCATTAAGAACTATTGAAAGTGGCCGAGCACGGCGCGGCGCGGGCGCAGCCGCTCGAGGGCCCATATTAGCCCGCCGTATTTCACGAACCGCCCGCCGAGGTGAGAACATAATAAGCGGTTCGGGGCCATTTTTAATATTCTGGCTTCATTACGACGTATTACAAACGTCTTGGGTGGCGAATTCTATCGCGAACGCTCTTAATACTACGTTATTAAGGCCCGCTCGGGTACCGGGGGCGGGCCCAGACTCCGATTTATTTGAATTTTTGCCCCGACTCAATTTGGGAAATTGTTCCGCCGGCGGCGCTGGCGAAATTAAGACGTCAGAGTGATTGCAGTGAGGCGTTTAATTATGTAAATGTTATGAGCTAGCTGCGGTGGGTGGCGTAATCGCGTAATTGTGCCAAAGATGCGGTCACGTATAGAGACAATTCGCTTTTATCATTTCAGACCTGACCATTTTAAAGGCGAGCCATTTGCATTCTTACATTTACTGAATTGCATCACCTGTCATGTATTGGCAGAAACTGTAGTCGTGCGGGGTCTTGTGTGGTCCATTAAATATGAACCAATATTTTACTTTAGGTACTTATTTAATACTTTTCTTTGGTTTTTTTTTTGCTACAAACTTCGTAACTTTATGCAGTGGAAATTTACGCAATTAAAAATTCACGTTGTAAATGTAGCTGTTTTTTATTTTAGATACTGTCATCCCACATGGAAGTACGTTGCAAGTGTCATGGACTGTCAGGGAGTTGTCAGCTCCGGACATGTTGGAGAGCCACGCCAGACTTCAGGGTTGTGGCTTCCACCATCAAACGGCAGTATCGGAAGGTAGACTCGATATTCCTGCCGTTTTTGTCTGTTAAAGGATATGTTTTTGTTAATCTATGAAGTTCATTAATGCTTATTTAATAAATGATGATAATTCAGATCATATTGTGTCCCCAGTCGATTGATATATTTTATTCTTGGATTTGAATACCTTGTTAAGTATTAATAGTACACTTCTCATCAGAAAAATCGAAACGGTACAGCAACAACACCTCTGAATTTTGGTTTTAAATTAATTTTATGTTTTATTTTTACAAAAAACGTAATTAAGCCAGATTATTGCAGATATTATAAGGTATCGCTTAACGAATATTAAATTAATGTTTAAAATTAAAATTAAATTTGTTTAAATATCGCGTTTTTTTCAATAGGTATCTTTTCTCCCTTTAAGAAGAATTTGTAAAATTTTAGAAAACGTACCGCATGGAAGCAGACATTAGAGCCTGGGGAGGAAACACGAGATACTGGATACACTTTTTATAACCATTTTTTTGTTTTACGTCTTCGTTTCAAAAGGTTTACAAAAAAATTTTGGAAAAAACATACCTACTTGTTGAAAAAAACACGATAGTTGAAGGAATTTGATTTTAATTTTAAACATTACTATTTTTTAAACGATACCTTATAATATCTGCAATTATCTGGCATTATTACTTTTTTTGTTTAATGTAAAAAATAAACATTAAACTCATTCAAAACCAAACTTCAGAGGTGTTTCGATTTTTTTGATGGAAAGAGGTACTAGGTACTTATCGAATGGATATTTTGATATGGCATATTTTCGAATCCTATGGTAGGTTTGTCATTCTGAACAACTAAACTATGGGACGAACTCATAATGTCCATCCTGTATACAGATTAAATTTTATTATAGAGCAAAATGATTTTCTATAAATAATTTTACTGTTTCAGGCACTAGTGGTGGCACAGGAAGAACTAAACAATGGTTTTTCGATGTTAAGGGGTCGCCCCAGAGGCAGGAGGCGAAGTCGAGCTCGACCAGCGCCGAAGACTAGTTTATTATTTTTTGAAAAGTGAGTTAAAAAAATGTTGTCTGTACCTTTATTTGAATAAGTAATTATGCAATTTTGAAAAAGCTGTTTTATATCGTTAAGGCTAAGGTTCATTGTTTGATACATGTTAATATATCCACTAGATCACCAAGCTTCTGCGAGGCGGATCCAAGGACAGACTCCGCTGGTACATCAGGTCGTGTCTGCCGGATCGGCCGAACCTCGCGGACTGGGTCGTGCGACCTACTCTGCTGTGGACGGGGCCATGCACTGATCAGACGATCCAGCATCAAACCATGCAACTGTACCTTCCATTGGTGCTGTAGGGTAGACTGTCAGAGATGTCGTGATGATAAATGGGTGGCCATTTGTAAGTAAATTAAAAATGGATTGTAAATTATTTATGAGTAACTTAAGGTATTTTGAGGTTTACATATACGAGGTTTACATATACATACATAAACGAGGTAGTTTTTTCTGTGAAGACGATATGGCGATTTTTTAGAGCATTTCAGTCTTGACCGGGCGCTACGTAATGTTAGGCAGTCAGGGTTCTGTAAGAGGCAGACTTATTTCAGTGTAATTGAATAGAATACCTTCCCAAATATTTTAAATAAACAAAATGGAATAAGGGCTAATGATGAAGTAAATTGTTGCACGACTATATCACCCGGAATTTAATGAAGTTATTTTTCATTTTACAGTGTAGTACATACCTTACATTGCCAATTTACATTCCAAAGAAAGGTATCGAAATGACGTATTAAATGCCACATAATTATATTTTCCTAATTAATAGGTAGGTTAATTATTATTTAACTGATCGACATTAGGCTTAATTTTAATAAAATGTTGTTTTCGTATTTAAATTAAAATTAAATAAGTAAATCAATGTACACATTCCGAATATAAAATAAATATTTAGGGTAAAAGAATGAAAGCAAAATAATGATATTGTAATATAAAATATGCGATGTAATGGGAAGTTAGATAATACCTAAGGTTTGTTAAAAAAAAAAAACAGTATTAATAATAGACAAATAATGTATACATGTAAGTAGGTACATAATAATGTAGTTTATTGCATTCCATTTTGTACATAAATCTCTCTCTATTATTAATTTAATTATTGCACTATTCCAGGGTCGTGATATTTTTATTTTATTTTTACTATGTATTTATTGTAGTGGATTTAAGATCTTTGTACCGACAATTTTATTTTACAGATAAATAAAATAGTGAACCAATTAATAGTAATTATTATTTCTAATTCATCTCAACGGTTTATTAAATAAATTAATAAATGATTCAGTAAACTCTAGCTAAGCTAGTAAGATAAGGTATTTTCATTTATTATACCTATAATAGCTCCTGCCCCGTGGTTTCACCCTCGTTCTCAAGAGATCTTATGTTTTCCCGGGATAAAAGTACCATATAATGTTACTTTGTGTTATTCTAGGGTATGATCTACCTACCTATCCAAATCCATGGAACCATTTATGCGTGATTGAGTCACAATTAAGATAATTAAAAGCAAATTATATAATACATGTATTCTACCATGTCTTACTTATGGATGTCAAACTTGGCCTGCGACGAGCAAAAATAACCAAAAACTAGTAGTTTGTCAACGCAGCATGGAAAGAAGTATGCTTAACATAAGATTACGGGATCGATGGACAACTTCAAAAATAAGAAAAAGAACAAAGGTCAGTGACGTATTACAAAAAATAAGAAAACTTAAATGGAACTGGGCTGGACATATAATGAGGACTGACAAAGAAAAATGGACTAAGGATGTAATAGAGTGGTATCCGAGGAACGGGAAAAGACAACGAGGAGGTCAAATCAAAAGATGGGAAGACGATTTACCGAAAGGATGGAGAAAGTTTGCCAAGGATAGAGAGACGTGGAAACAATTGGGGGAGGCCTATGTCGACAGACAACCTGACCAAAGTGGTTGCTAATAAGTTTATTATTTTTTGCTATGTAAATAATTAGATACTAATGTAAATAATAGATAGATTAGAATACTATTGTTTTATAAGAATAGCATGTAAGTTAAAAAGGTCAGCGAATAAAGGCTTTTATTATTATTATTATTATTATTATTAAGATAATTATTATCTTAAAATCTTGTTGGCGTGTTTAGGTTCTTTGATACACTAAATGTTATTTATAAGAGATCAAACTGTTAACAATATCTCAAAGACCTTTCATCCAAAGTGGGTACTTGAACAGAAGCGACATCTGAATGAGCTACGTCGCAATTATCTCGTTATTTCCAGCTAATTTGACCCCTCAGCCTCTCGACTCAAGGAGGTTCCATGCCCATTTGTAAGCGTTGAGGCGAAGCGAAGTTGTTATGTGATATTGTACCTATACTGACTCTCTAAATAAACTGATAATAAGTGGAAATAATTCTACTAAAGTTGTTCAAGTTTCGAATTTGATGGAATAATTTCCCGGGGATCTTATGTTTTCCCGGGATAAAAAGTAGCCTATGTTCTTTTCCATACCATAGGCTATCTGCATACCAATTTCATCGCGATCGGTTCAGCTGTTTAAGCGTGAAAAGGTAACAAACAAACAAACAACCAAACAAACTCACTTTCGCATTTATAATAGGTATTAGTTAGTGGATAGTTAGGATAGCTTTGATCAATGATTAAAATTGAATAGGTACGTATCTAATTTGGAAATTTTAGCTTGCCAAGTACCATATTTTATTTTTAAATTCAAAAGGGGTTTTCTCTTGAAGTACCTACATAATAATTGAAATCTTATGGTGTTATTCTTAACAGTATAGTATTTTCGGACCAATACTGGATATTATGATATTGGTGTTATCTCAAAGAAAATGGGTTTCAAATTTAATATTTATGCTCGTGACTGTACTTATCTCAAAATCCGATCAGTATAAAAAGTGCGCTGTTGTTTGTTGTAACAACTTCATTGAAGAATAGGAATGAGCTCTGTACAAGAGAGACGCGTTTATTTTTTTTTACACATTTACGGTATCCATATCACAAGAGGTATGCACACAATGAAGTGTAACCATTGTTACGAACAAATATAAGTTTCCGGCGATAAGTGCGCTTGATGGAAGACTTGGCGTGACTGATGTATTTTTGTAAATCCTATGACAGATCACTTATTTTGTAAAAGGGATAGCGCTACAAATTGATTCAAAAATCTTGCTAAATACGTTTTGCTACGGTTTTCAGTGTTGAATGCCTAATATTGGCTGTCAAAATTTTGTTATAGGAGTCGCAGTAGAATACGTATATACACCGACAAAAATCACAGTTACATTTCACTGAAAAAACTTGGTTTTTCATTCATACCCATATTTGTCTAATAACATTTTGTCAACCCTTAGCAAAAAATAACCTACCGAATCAGTGGAAAAGTCAAAATAGTCATAAGCAATAAAGGCTGACATAAACATTATGCATAAACATGTCTTCGACACTAAAAAAAAGATGTTTTAGTAGTAGGTACGTGTCTTGTAAAATAGGATTTCATACTACGCTACGAGCCAACATAAGACGTGAGTAACTTTACTTATTATAACATTAGGTAATATGAATACTATCTTAATTAATCCCCCTCGTGTCCTCAATTAAGACTGTATCCAAGGCATTCAAGAAGGTCGTCGAGCATTACCTAATAGTATTACTACAGATTAGTCGTATGCTCTTAATTCTTCGAAGCCCCGACTGCCCGGCACTTGTTAGGTCTCTGAAAGGCAGCTGGCACTCGCCCTCGAGGCGATGGTCGGGCGAAGTCGTTGGGAACGAGCGCTGGCTAAAGTGGTAAGTGAAATGAACAAAATAATTCGTTATTCATTATTATGGAGTGTTTAGATATGGATGTAGTAGTGATTAGTGATGTCAAACGTAAATTTTTTGCCCGTTTACTTTTCAGTGGAACCTATTTTAAAATGGTCAAATAGGTAGGTAATTGTTTTATTTTTGCTCTGATTTGAATATTCCCTTAATTTAAAACATATTACTTGTGAGTTTTAATTATATATATACCAATATAACAATGCACATTATTGCACATATTGATTAAATTGGTACCTACCTATAGGTACTTTTGTATTTATATAAGCTTTAGAGCGGTTATTTATCGTTGTAAAATTGCCGTGAACATATCCAATAGCCTATATTTTATGATTCTACTTCTGAAGTTAATATTTATGAACCCTGAAATCTAACCACACTAAAACTCAATACTTAGTACCTACTCTCTGAGCGTTCTCATTAAAAAAACAAATATAGAAACTACTTATGCAACGCAAGACAACATTAATCAGTATAATAATAAAAGGTTGTAACTTTTTCCAACAGGATTGTTCTGTCAATTATATGTTCCTCAGCCAACATGAAGGACGGTTTGAATGTGTCGTCCTTGCCAAGCCCTGTGGAGCGATACAAACTTGGCACCAAACTTGGTTCTGGCATCTTTGGAGAAGTATTTAAGGCGTCAGACTCACAGGCCGCTGGCAAGGCGGTAGCAATCAAAGTTCAAACATATACGGATGATAATGAAGTCCATATTCAAGAGGAGTACAAAATCCTTAGGGATTTCACAAAGCACCCAAATTTGATTGACTTTTATGGTGTGTTCTGTGAAAAATTAGAAGGTGCGAAGAAAATCTGGTTTGTTATTGAGGTGTGTTATTATTTTAAGTAGGTACTAAAGGATGTGTAGTATACCTACCTTAGATTGGGTAGGTTGGTCTGTTTTTTTTTGATATGACCCATTTATTTTCAGTTATGTGAATTTGGTTCTGTCATTGACATTGTCAGAAAACTAAATGCAATAGACAAAAAAATGTCTGAGGAACACATCGCCTACATCCTCAAATATACGATCAAGGTAAGCCCATATTCGACTGACTATAAACATGTCTCTCATCACATTCGAGTCTGCATGGCTGTTTATAAAACAAAGGGCCTGCCAGTCCACCTTTCAACGGCTGAATCAATTGGTGGGTACTTTGAATGCAAACTCAATTGTTCTCGGATCTGTGTCCCAGCGATTTCTGCTGCTTTCGTGACGTCGAATAATATATTGCCCGCGCGAATGTCCACGTACGTTGAAATACAATCTAGGGCCATTACTTAAAATGCACGCCGCTTTATTTGATGTGATTCGCGACGGAACAGTCGAACTTGTCGATGCGAATGTCGGAGCGCGCCCGACAACACCATGATGGCCCCCCATCGCGGCGCATCGCTCAATTATCGTAAATAATGCTCGCGCACATAAGATATACGGACTATGACGCAGTAGCCAATGATCTCCCTGACTTCAACCTACCAACTCACATTCTTCCTTGGGCCTATAAAAATAAAGTCGAAATCAATAAATGTGTGGTGGTTCTTTAAGCTCGAAAGGCTTCAGAAAAGGTTAAATGCGTATTATCTTTATGCAAGCCACTTGGCTCACAATACCGGTGCTCCGTCCACGTCGTACGGCAGATCTTCCTCGCATATCTACCGATGTTGCATCTCGTAAGGTACGATCGATGCCTGACTTGTGATGTAATCTTTGTCGATATCATCGGTTAAGTAACAAACGATATCGATAATATCACCATTTAATCGTGTAATTTATCTCTTACGAATTATGATTTTGACATCTAATATCAACTAATAAAAGTCTTTAGGCCTAGGTTTTAACTAGGATATTGACAATAAAACTGAATGTAGAATGTCACATCACAAAATGTAAATGTGTGTATTGTGTAGGTATACAATAAATAACATTTCTTTTATTTATTCAAAATCCTGAAAAATTTAGGAAGCCACTAAAATTATCGATATGCAATCATCTCAGCTCTAACCACTAAATGATCGTAATGAACGCATTAAACACACTGATATATCAGACAGTGGATAGCGAAGACAGGCCGCCTGTGACAGCACTGGGGCCCGATACGTATGCAAATAGACCTCAATGAATCTCAGGGGCGTGTGCAACTGACTGACACTGACGTTGGTATCGTCAGGCCGTCTTCACAATCAGACGAAACGGCAGAACGGGCCATTAGGGGCGGTCGCTCCATCACTCGCTGTCAAGCGTCCGTGTTGAATCAGCCGATTGGTCCGATCAATTCACTCAGCCATATGTATTCATTTATAGGGTCTTGTTTACATGCACGAAAACAAAGTGATGCACCGCAATATAAGATGTAGCAACATACTGATCACTAAAGATGGGGAGGTTAAGCTATCAGATTTTGGTCTATCGTGCAAATTGAACAGCACGCTTGATAAAAGTAAGACGAATATTGGATCGCCAAGTTGGATGGCACCAGAAATAGTGACGTGTGGAGATGGTTATGGGAACAGAGCCGATGTCTGGGCTTTGGGCATAACGACTATTGAAATGGTTGATTGTAAAGCACCGTTCCAAGATATGCATCCGACAAGAGCACTCTTTCAAATAGTAAGGAATCCCCCACCTGGTTTATCGAAACCTGCAATGTGGTCAAATGATATCAGTGATTTTATAACAGAGTAAGTATTGCAATTTCATTTGAATTAAAAAGGTCATCCTTGTTTAGAACATCTAATTAATGAATAACTTTTAGATGTCTCGAAAAGAACCCTGAACATCGGCCGTATATAATGGAATTAGAGGAGCATCCATTCATTCAATCTGTTCCAGAAAACGATTACCATGTAAGTAGATCTAATATTAAAGTTGTCGGCAACTGTTCAGCAGTTTTCATTCAACTAAGTGCTTATTCATTGTTTTAGCTTTCTACAGAGTTAAAAATGCTAGCCGTGGAAATGAAAGATAAAGATGCACCGAGTAAAACTCCTGAAAGGATTATCAGGAATGGTCTACTGACAACTCAGGGAGTTCTTGAACCAGAATCTATGCAAGTTGAAGATCTTGCCGGTCTAGAAGTTTTGACAGAAGATACTCTGATCTCTGAAGTGCAAACTAAGTTTGCCAGAGGGTCTTTTACATCATTTATAGGAGACATAATATTGATTCTTAATCCGAATACTGACGACGACATCTATAACGAAAGTGTACGTATTGGTACCAAAAAAAAGTTGATCTAAAAATCAATTAATTAAAAGATACTGTATGATCATTTGTTTTCTTTCAGTATCATAAAAAATATGAGTGCAAATCAAGATCAGACAATGAACCCCACATATTTGCAGTAGCTGACAGCGCTTATCAAGACGCACTTCATCACAATGAACCTCAGCATGTAGTGTTTTCTGGAGAAAGTAAAGCTGGAAAAACAACTAATATGTTGCATGCACTTTCTCACCTAACTTTCATAGGAGCTATGAAAAATAATACAGCTGAAAGGATACAAAAAGCTACAAGAGTTATTCACGCTGCTATCAGCTCAGCTACACCTATTAACGCTCATTCTACCAGGGGAATATTTCAGGTTCAAGTTACATACGGCAGTTCTGGCAAATTAAGTGGAGCTATATTCTGGCTCTATCAATTGGAGAAATGGCGAGTTTCATCTACTGATATGTACGTATTGCGACAGGTTATAAAATAGTAATATACGTACTTGGTAAAATAACTAATTTGACATACCGGTTTTCAGGAGTCATGCAAACTTTGATCTCCTTTACTACTTTTATGATGCAATGGAAGCAGGGAATCGCGTAGAAGAGGTATGCTTAGAAAAAAATAGGAAACATAGATACTTGAGAATACAAGATGAATCCCCTAGGGGAGTGAAAGGTGTAAGAGAAAATTCTGAAAACAATGTGCAAAATTACAAAAACTTCATCGAAAACCTTAAAATTGTCGATTGGGAGGAAGAGGACATCACATTTTTTGAAACAATACTTGCTTCTATTCTCGTTCTTGGTAATGTAAGATTCAAAGAGAGTAAAAACGGATCAGCGGAAATTGAGAATCCTGAAGAAGCGAAGAAAGTTGCAAAATTATTGTGTTTGGATGAAGTCAAATTTCTTTGGGCGTTATTAAACTACTGCTTAATAGAAAGTGGAACTGCTGTCAAAAGAAAACATTCTACAGATGAGGCAAGGGATGCAAGGGATACATTAGCAAGCGCATTGTATAAGAGATTAATTGACTGGATGATTAATTTGATAAATTCAAAACTCTCATTCATGAGATCCGTATTGTAAGTAAGCATTTTTTTTTTATTATGCTAGAAATATAATATGATTGATTCATAATAGGTACATTTATAAGTTATATTTTGCAGTGGAGACAAATACTCAGTAAGCTTATTGGACATGTTCGGTTTCGAGTGTTTCCACAGAAACCGCTTGGAACAACTTATTGTGAACACGACGAATGAACAGATACAGTTTCTTTATAATCAGCGGATATTCGCTTGGGAAATGCAAGAGACAGCAGAAGAGAACATTCCTGTAGTTTCCCTACATTTCTATGATAACAAAAATTCTGTAGATCAACTAATGGGTAGACCTCTTGGACTTTTTTACATTTTAGACGAAGCAAGTCGTACTGGCAGTGGACAAGAATTTATAATGAGTATGTTTATTTTTATTATTTAATATGCATTTAATACTACCTAGTTGATAAAAAATATTTATCTACAGGTACAATTAAAACAAGATGTAAAGGTCCTTATATAAAACTATCCGGAAGTCATGAATTTAGTGTTGCTCATTTCACCGGAAAAGTAAATTATGATGCACGTGAAATGGCTGACAAAAACAAAGACTTCCTTCCACCAGAAATGATAGAAACTATGAGAGCTTCAACAAATATCACAGTACAACAGTTGTTTAGGAATAAGTTGACTAAAACTGGTAATTTGACCGTGACTCCGAGTCAGCCTAAGGTAACAGTGATCAAGGCCAAGTCTGAAAAAGAAATGGAGAATCTTAAGGCAAGAGTAAGTATGAAACCAAAACACCATTTATATTCTCTCCCTTGACAACATTTTACGATATAAAATCATTTATTTCAGAAATACAACACAGAATCTAAAGGTCAATTCTCACAAGTGCACCGAATGCGTACTGCTGCTGCAACCTACAGGGCTACCAGTTTAGAAATCCTCAAACAGCTGTCTATAGGTCCTGGCAGTGGTGGAACCCATTACGTAAGATGCATCAGGGCAGATCTAAACGACAACCCTAGAGGATTCCAAACTGAAGTCGTGAAGCAGCAACTAAGGGCTTTGGCGGTTTTGGATACAGCTAAAGCTAGACAAAACGGATATTCCTGTCGAATTCCATTTGCTGAATTTATTCGAAGGTATGTATAATATTTTCAGGAAAACACAAATCTATTGGACATTAATTAAATATATTCTTACAGGTATCGTTTCTTGGCTTTTGATTTTGATGAAAATGTTGAAGTTACAAAAGAGAACTGTAGATTACTAATGATCAGGTTAAAGATGGAGGGCTGGATGTTGGGTAAAACAAAGGTGTTTCTGAAATACTACAATGAAGAATTCTTGTCCAGGTAATATTTATTTGGAACCAAACTAGCACAACTCAGATGTAAAGTTCTTCATTTATCATGAATTTCTTGTTCAGGTTATATGAAACGCAAGTGAAGAAAATAATTAAAGTACAATGCATGATGCGAGCGTACTTGGCGAGAAGAAAAGCGATAAAAAACAAAGCAAAGAGTTTGCACCGTTAGTATAGCCTGGAAATCAATTTTATTAAAACTAATGTTCAACAGAAACGCTTACCATGTGAACTTATTTTCAGTGAAAGAACTAAAGAAACAACAAACATTGTCAGTTACAGAAGATGAAGCAGCATTGTTAATTCAAAAAGGTATAACTCAATTCATAAGTGAGAATACTTATGAATCGAGATGCTGTAAATATCTCAAAATTTTGATCTATTCCAGCATACCGAGGTTACATAGTTCGAAAGGCTTATGGTCCTCTTATCAAGTCCACGGGTCAGATTGACGAAGAGACAGCGTTATTCCTCAAAAGGTTTGCTATGAAATGGAAGAGCCGATCTATATTCCAAGTTCTTCTGCAATACAGAGCAGTTCGTTATCAAGACTTGGTGCATTTTTCGCAACAGGTAGACATTTACACAAGTAATATTGAAGCAGATAGCTATCTTTAAGAATTAAATCAGTTAGGAATATTTTGAGAAGTAGGTACCCTTTTTTGATCAGGTTAAATCTTAAAATACATCCATTCATATATAGAATTATTCTAGGTGCACATCTACAACCAAGCAGTGTTAGAAGCCTTACTGAACACAAGCACGTCAGTGTTACTAGATAGAGTGGACCCTCATTCTAAAGAAGCAGACTTCCTCGGTTCAGGACCGCCGACGGTCTGGAAACTGCCTTTTAGGATCGATCAATTGCAGTATTATGATACATCGTATATGTGTGATCCATCTGCAAAGAGCACGTAAGTAACCTTGCTTTATTTTACTAATAGACATTTAAGTGTAGAAAATATGTGTATAGGAGTTGAAATAATAATATTAATAATAAGAAGACAGACAATTATATTATTGTGCTAGTAACATAATAAATAAAAATAAAAAATAAAATAAATATTCTGGGACATTATTCCTCACACACGGCCACCTAACCCCAAACTAAGCAGAGCTTGTGCTATGGAAGCCAGATAACTGATATACTACATATACTACTTTTCTTTTGTAAATACATACATATATAGATAATTACACCCAGACACAGGACAAACAGACATGTTCATGCACACGACAAACAGACATGTTCATGCACACAAATATTTGTACTGATGAAATCTTAAATTATATGGACTCAAAAAACATTCTACCAATACATTATAAGCATAGGCAGCGGTGGCAGCTTCGGGGAAATTTACTATGTAATTATAGTTTGTATTTCGTATTTTGTTGTAAATATAATGCTTATTCTAGGTATAAGCATAGATATTTTAACAATTATTTTGTTATTACAGTGACACATTTGCCAGTCAATATGATTCCGACCATGAGCAATGGGACGAACCGTTGAAACGTCGATTTAATCCAGCACAAAATGACACGACTTCCACGAGCACACAGACGCCTATAACAGTGCTATTCTGCAGAGATCCCACCCAACCAGTTCCAATCTTACCACCCGATGAGCCAGAAAAGCTTCCTGAACCCAAAGTTGTTGAGAAAGAAGCTCCCAGTAGTAGACCAGCCGTTTACAAGAAGAAACATGGTCACTCGCCTCAAAGTTACTACCAACCACCTGAGCCCTGGGTTGGAGTACGTGACGATACAGACATCCTCGAAGATACTGCTCCAAAACTTCGCAAGTCCAGCTACACTAGGAGTCTTTACGGTATCGACGGAACACCAGGGCCAGATCCAATCAGAGAACTGCAATCCATGGCTAAGTCAACGAACGATATGAACGAAGACGATCCTCCATTCAATTTCCAAGCAATGTTGAAGAAAACACCGAGGAACAGAGCTTCAATGAAGAGATCCAATGAGATTGACGGTGATAAGGTGGAGAGCAAACGAGCAGCAATGCCGAGGAAGACAACTCCAGCACCACCGCCACCAATTGCTTACAGTCCGGTCCCACTCACATTCAGCCCACCGCCAGCTCCTGAAACCCCAGCTCCACTCCCACCTGCTCCTGAAACCCCGGCTCCTACACCCCCAAGCCCGCCAGTGTCACGACGAACTCCAATATCGGTACCACAAAGCCCAGCGCCATATCTCAATGACGAATACCGAACGCCAACACCGCCACGATCAGCAAGCAAGGAGCTCATACGAAAAGACTCAAGAGATCTCATCATAGCTTCATTGAAGAAAAGGGACTCTAAATCCGAACTAATTTGCCCTGTCATCGACGACATCGAATGTGAAAAAGTAATATTAGCGCCTGGCATCATAGTGGAAGGGACCGTAACGGACTTATAAAATAAAAACCCGTCATTATTGTGTAAAAAATATATTTAATATCCATTGCATTGGAAGTCCACATACATTATCTTTCTTATTATGGCGTATCTTTCTTATTATCACTATTAATATTTTTTTGACAATTAAGTTTTTTAAAGCCATAAGTTTTATGTTAAGTCATAAGAATTTTATTGTTATGATAGATGTAAGTAAAATATAATTTATATTTTCTCAATAGAGTTAAGTATATTGGATACAAAGTGAATTTTAAAGCGAATTATGGCGAATTATTTAATTTACACACCTAACAATGTATTCACACTATACGAAAACGAAACGTTATTGACCGCTATGGTATTCTCACACTGTTACACAAACTAACTTCACATAAAGTTGAGAATATTATCGTGTTAATTTTTATATTTTAAATTAAGTATAACATTCGGATCTACCTTGGTTACCCGGCAAATTTGACAGCGTGCGCATTCGTAGGTAAAGATGCTGCAAGCCAGACAGTGTGAGACACGCACAGAACGGTCGTGACACGCACAGAGCAGACGTGAGCGTGAGCCGCATTAGGCTTACTTTAGGTACATGTTGATTAAAGTGACGCAGCGCAATACTGGTGCGGTGCGCCGACTAGAGTGCCACGCTTCGATATAGGCCACGCCTCCTCTGTATGTCCTGCGGCTTAAGATGCTGGCTACCACAGAGTCTATATCGTTACGCTGTCGTATTATGTAAACTCACACACTTAAAACATCACATCACACACCTTAAGGATTTATCACGTCGCATCGTAGAAAAATATGTATATCAATTTTATTTTAATTCCACTTAATTTACGTAATTTATCTTAAACAAAATTGCTTTGGTAACTTATTATAATTACTTATCGACTAAAGAGTGATCAAATAATGTCTCCATTATCATACTTTGAAATGTGTGGTCCATTAAGTAATAAATATATATATATAAGTGATAGTCGTAGTGATGCATTCAATAAACTAGACCATGAAATCAGTGAAATTAAATGAGTGAGTTGAAGTGTCAGTTATATGCTATTTTAATGAATATTTAATTGAGTTAGGTTCTAAAAGTTAACAAAACCCATTGCCGTTAAGGAAAACGTGTTAAATATATTTATATCTATGTAATTACAACAGATTTTCAATGTCTCGATTGAATGCATCATGTATGACAATGTGTTTACATGGTTAACTCAAAATTGCGCCGAAATAGGAAAAACATATAATAATAATAATAATACTCCAGTGCCTGCTACTTTTGTAACGTATATAAACAAGAAAAATACAACTTTATAGTCTAATATTTGAAAAAAATTGTCATGGCCCAATACAGATTCATAAGTAGGTATTTATTGTCATAAGTTTTCTTTGTAATACAGCCTGCTTGCAACTTTTCTATTCACTTGTCAAGCGGGACACTGAATATAAAAAAAACCATAGGTAACTGAACAATAGGAACTGATTAAAAAAAATCAGCAAAAATCAGTTATATTATATATATTATATGCATAGTATTAAAAGGTGGTTGTGGTTTTTTATTAATAGAGTAGGGTATATTTTTAAAGGTCATCTGGATACCATAACTACCATTGTGCTTTGTTTGGAGTCAGATGGCTAAGTGTAAAGAATTTGTCGTAGTACCATGTAGCTGGCACCGAAATAAAGGATTTATTGCGCCAATTGCCATTTGCGATGTTTAATGCAACGCGCAATTTTGAGTTAACTCATTTCTTCGAGTACTTATTTTAAACAAATTACCCATGTAAAATAAAACTCTGCTCAAACTAACGTGAAAGCCGCGTGACATGCGGTATGCGAAAAGCGCCGTCAATTGACCGTGTCATGAGAGCGAACGAGACGGCACGTTTCGTTTCGATTCGCTCGCGCAGAATTCGCGTCAGTTTGATCGAAGCTTAAAGCATTATAAAAATACGCAGATAAAGTATCCCAACGTCCATATAAATTTTATATTTTATCATTTGTATAAGTATTTTGTTGAAGCTCATGTACCATTTGTACCTACAATTTGATATGTCTCATAATAATGGTTATTATTATTATACACCATATTGCAAACATCACTATTTATTGTAATATATGAGCACTTGGTCTACCTATTATAATAATACCATTTACTTTATATATACTTAATCACAAATTTGTAACTGCCTTAAATTATTTTGTTATATTACTGGGGAAAAATACAGAATACAATAAAGTTCCAAAAAATATACTTTTTTTTCATCCACATTAACTTTACAAATCTCATTTTTCGCATAAAATCTATTTTCTTATTTACCATTTTTTTTATTCTATAAAATTTAGGCCTCGCATAAATACTGAACGAATATTAATTCACAAATACTTCATTATCCTCTCTTTTCTTATAAAAATCAATCAATCTTTATTGCTGATTGTTTCAGTAATTGACTTACATCTACATAGATTTATTATTAATTTCCAAAAGCAAATATATGTAATATAAAAATATCAAAATTTATTAATTTTAATCCTAATCGTAAATCTTAATTTCTATGAATTCAGTCAATATTACAAAATGTTTTTTGATATTGAACAAAACATTCACCCACTAAAAAAGTCCCAATAAAAATATTTAGATGTTATATGTCAAAAACCCCAAATACGACTATGCAGTGGTCAACATTCAAATCTGAGAATAGGTAACACCAAATCTTTATTTTCAAACTAGTTTCCACCCCGCGGTTTCACCTGCGTTCCCGAGGGATCTTGTGTTTTCACGGGATAAAAAATTGCCTATAGGGCTATCCAACACTGAAAGAATTTTTGAAATCGAACCAGTAGTTCCTGAGATTAGCGCGTTCAAACAAACAAACTCTTCAGCTTAATAATATTAAGTAAAGATAACGCTATTGAAAACAGTTACTTTGACATCCCAAAATTGCATAGTATGAAAGCTTTTTGAAAACTAAACTTTTTTGTCAGAGTAAGTGGCTACCATCGCCTATAGACATAAACAATACCAGTGGGATTGCCAATGTGTTGCCAACCATTAAAATAGTCTAGATTAGAAAACCTCTTCATCAGATGTTATTTTTATTCGGAAGACCTTTAGAAGACATGGGAAACATTGATTCTTAATCCATTAAAGATAAATCTTTAGGCAAATTACTTGTTTACACACAAACATGACACGAAACATGTCAATGGTTTTTTTTTAAATCGTGCAACTGACTGTAATCTGACTTCCATTCATTTGAGATCATCACACTTTTACTAATATCAATAAAATTATTAATAAAGAAAATTATTATTGAATAACTTAACATATCTAAAAAATTGACTCTCAATACCAGAAAAATAACAATGGGGGGGGGGGAGTGTGAAGCCTTTCCATGCCAAAAGGAAAGAGAAGTGTGAAGTTAAGATAATCAACAAGTATCAAGAAGATTTGTCCTCAATCCGGGCAGAATTAACAATGAGTAGAAGTGGGATAAAGAAGATTTATTTACACTGCGCTTTTCTGGTTTCAAGGCAACAAATTATATTCATTAAAATGAACTAATAAACGACTAACATTAAATTAAGTGCAAAAATAAAACAAGTGTTTTTTACTGGCCTTGTTACTGACAATAGCGCAGAAACTGGCCGCACGGATAGACACTAAACATTATGCTACGATTAAAAATATATTGGTCATACACGTGTATTTAAATTAATATTAAAAAATAAACACTGGACCAGAAATTATCTCACTGTGCTGTTAATTATAGACAAGTGTATTTATTTACCCGAAGTTAACAATTATAGTAAACCCAAACAAAACGTTATATATAAATAATTGAATAACCTTATGCCACGATAAAGCACATAGGTTCAATTCAGTCAATGTATACATTATTAAGACACGGCAATACGAGACTATAAAATATTTCGAAAATGTAAATACTATAGTATTTCAAGTATTTTTTTTTGGTTTCTATTAATTTTTACCAAGATGCATCAAAACTCACTTACAATATTATTATTTTTTAAATCACTAAAACACCTACTGTATTTTCGGTAAAGGTCTCCGTCCACATAAATGACTTTGACATGAGAGCGAAACTTCGTAAATCTTTGATAAATGACATAATAGAATTACTCATACACTCCACACTATGGATGTACTAAGTAGTAATCTATAGTACAATCACTTTAAAAACCATCTCACAGGACATTAGCATTTTTAACACACAATAATTTCTCAGTAATACATAAGTAAATGAAAACATACCCTAATTGCTCTTCTCACTTATACTGGTACCGTTGGCATCAGACATACCGACTTGTCCAAGCAACTGAGTCACACTTGGTTCATTGAGAGTGAGTACTGCATGGGCTTCCACCATTACCACAAGGGAGTTCCTAGCCTCCTCGTGGGGAACACCATGAGCTCTAGTCGCATGGGAATACCATGCTCCGGTTGAAGGAAGAATAGAGACGCACCATTTGCAAGATAATCTGGAAGTAAGATATAAATTTCTTGATCAATTGATCCATAAGAGTTGTTCAATCAGACAGAGCAGAAAACTTTTTTGGGGTTGGTTCAAACGAGACGGAAAAATATACAAACATTTATCCACATTTAAGTACTAATCGTCTTTGTTTTATTCATACAGAGTTGAAAACAAAAAGAAACATTCTCCTCACATCTACTCTTATTTCAATGGGATAAAGACTATTAACTTAAATATGGAAAAATGATCGGGTATGCTCAATTGATTTCAACCAACCCAAATGGAACCAAATATTAAGCAACAGTTGTTGAAATGTTGCAACATTTCACAAAGTTAATTTTTTAAAGTAGATAAACAATGCATTCATTTTCAAGTAATTTAAACAGTTTAGGCTTAAGAAGGGCACATACGAAGATCAAAACTATTGAAGTTACCACTGGTTTGGAAGTCAGCCTTTGAAGTACCGACAAGAAAGTCAGTAAGGTATTTTTTTTTTAGATATTCTGACTATTTTTGGCTATTTTAATATTTAAGAACAATATAAAAAATAATTAAATTACCTGTTTGTTACATGTCTGGATTTCACATGCCTCCTTCTATATCCCCAACTATTGTACACTCGAGGACAAAAGGGACATGGAAACGAGGGATTTGCATAGCATGTGTTGGTTTTATCTGAAAATGTTAAAATATAATCAATTATACAAAATGGCGCCATTAAAGACAAATCAATACTTTTTAATATTCAAATTTCAGGTTAAAAACTCATTATGATTACAAGCTAGTGACATACGGATTACAGCAATGGGCTCAATTAAGCCCTTTAGGTATGGCCTTAAATAAGAATCGCATGGAAGTTTCCATTTCTTTGATTATAAATTTTATGCAATAAAGGGAAGTACATAGTATATATTACTGCAGGAGGATATTTGGCAGTTGTATGAGTGCAAGATAATAAAATGACACAATGGTGTGTATTTTCAACACCATACTAACAAAACAGAAACCGTCTTGGCCAATCAGTATGCCAAATAGGTGTGTTAAAAAATACAACCAGCACTTATTTAAGTGAATGGCATATTGGTTCAGCGGTTAAGGTGTGAAAAGGTAACAAACAAACATACTCACTTTCACATTTATAATATTAGTTAGGATTAGCTTGTCAAAGTCAAAGCCATTTATTCAGTTAAGGCCCTAGAAGGGCACTTAAAATGAATGTTGAAACTACTGAAGTTACCAGTTAATGTTTGGTAAACCTGCCAAATACACTGAATAATACATGTATAATTCAGTCCTTCATACAGACCTATAATTCCAATCAAAATACTGCACTATCAAATTCATTTATTTTAAAAAGAATTTACAAAGAGAACATACCTTTACAATTCTGTGCCTCACTGGATACCGAATTAAGATTCTCTGTTGTAATACTCAATGATTCAACAATTGTCCCACTTTGAAGAACTGTTTCAACTTCTTTATCAATCTCAATGCTCTCTTTATCATCATCAACATCTATTCCATTGCTCTTCTCATTCCCAATGTTTAAGCATGGCTGTGTGCTGCTCACTTCACTGATCCACTTCTTAACATTACGGTCATTTAAGGCAGTAGTACAAACAGATTTTTGAGGGCAGTTTTCTGGGCTTATAGTATATTTCTTTTCCAAATTGTCATCTAGCAATGCAATATCTGTATCGTTAGTATTCTCTCTTGAGTAATCTGTTAAAGGTGAATCAACAGGCTCTACTTTAGGAATTATGTTCTGGAAATGATAAGAAAGTATGGTTTATTTTGAAGCAATCAAATAAAATATTGTTAATTTTCATGAACTAACAAATAAAATGTTTTTTTAATAAAAATACTTACAGAAGTCTTCAAAGAATCGGAGCTTACTGTAATGTTGGTTGCCATGTCTGGTTTGATAGAAGGTGATGGTTTCTTACTTTTATTATTATTATCTTCATGCTCACTTTTCTTACGTTTCTTCGGTTGAGCTGATGTAGTTTTCTGTAAATATGTAATTGTTAACTAAGTACTATTATTAATTTGTCTTGCAATGCCTGGAAATTCTGTTTTATTTACGTGTTGTTTTGGGATGTGAGTCCCATTTGTGAGCCAAGAAGAAGATATTGGAAGGTTTTAATGTTAGCCTTCTCTGAGCATTGTATGTAACTGGACTGCATTTTAATTAAGCCATAAGCTGTAATCACAATATAATTTTCAGGGATTGGATTAAGGGAAGTAAATAAGCCTAGCAGTAATAAGGTATAATTAATGTCAAGATTTTTGATGAAGCACTTACATCCTCATCCTTGCTAACTTCACTTCCAGTAGATAACCCACAAATCCTTAAGGTTTCAGCAGTCTTTAGCAGCACTGGCAGGAATTCTTCAGTCACATTGACTTCCCCATTGTACATGAACGTCAGTAGCGTCCGCAGGGAGGCCGTGTTGATGTCATGAAGTACTATAATTGGCTCCTTGTGGGGGTTTTGCTATGAAAAAACGTGTGGGTGTCAGACGAAAAACCTTCAATGTAATTGACTTACTGCGTAGTAATTTAACAGTCTTACCTGGAATATAGTTCTGAATACAGAACTGTTTGCTGATAAAATCACTTTATGTGCCTTGAAACTATGCCCTTCTGATACCAGCGTGACATCCGATAGGCCCTCATCACTGAACAACTCTTTTAAGTTCGATAGTATATTACTCTGATATCCGTTCCATTTTAAGCTTATTTCTTGATTTGCCATAGCGAGACGTTATGTATTCATACGGAAAGCTTGTTACTTAAAACAAAATAATGTCAAATAAACAAACCACAAAAAATACAAAATGATGCGAACTAAAATTCCTTACAACGAAAACTGTCTAATAGTGTCTGTTGTTGGCTGGCATGACAGTTTGTTCTAGTATTGCCAGATCACTCTAAAGTAGTGTTGAGTAGGACATACAAGAGACGGTACATTTGTCCCGTACATGACAAAATAATGTAAGAGCGGTACGAGATTTTGACATGTACTACTTCAAATTTAATGTCGCGGTACTCGTTACTCTTTCATATGATGTGAACTGTGAGTGAGAGACAGAGAAGCATTACATGCTTCATTTCAATAGCACGTCTTTTTATTCAAGACGGACATTTACGCGACCGTCCGAGCGAGACAACATGTCGCGTAGAGTTGGCGCCACCAAAGAAGTCCCGTGGAATTAAAGAAAACCGATCTTATTTCTTAACCAATAGAGGTGGACTTTCAGGTCTTTTTTTAACTCTATTATATTTTTGTATGTAGGTATTGTATTAGTGACTCGCACAGGTGACTAGTGTGTGTGTGTGTGTGTGTTATTGCCGAGTTTATTTATCAAACTGTTTGATTGAAGTAATAAACGAACTTATTAGGTAAGTCATTGTACCTAATAACTTTGCAATTAGGCTTCATTTCATTAATGTCTCTTATTATATATAAATAAACTACTGTAGATAGGAGGAACAGGCTCAGTGGCAAAAAAGTGTCACAGATTTTATTTTTAAATTTTAATTTGTAGTCACGTCATAAAATCGTACAGTTTCTATTATCATTCACTTCTTATAACTTTGAGATAAGTATTACGTCAATCACAATAACACTTTGTAAGGTACGGCATTGGGCAGTACAAATACAAAGACAGCAACACTAAATGTCATACATACTCTTTACTTCAAATGTACTACAAAGCTTCACGACACCTCGCCTCATTTGAAGTGGGACATTGTACTGGTTCAGTACAAAAAAGAGGCTACTCTTACAAACTCATTTTAAAACCGTGTCCTACTCAACACTACTCTAAAGAAAGAGTATTGTTTTTTATTAACCCCCAATCGCACAATACTACTGAATGTGTGTAATAAAAAGTAAATGAATATGTCGTGCCAACCATTTAACATTCGCAAATATATGCATGGACAAATAATGTAAGATTCCAATTATTTGCATCACAATCCTACTAAATTATTAATTGTGTGAACGATTATTATACTCTTTGCCCGTAATGGTTTGATGAATTTGGATGAAAGTTGGAACAAAATAATACTTACAGATCACTGCAACAAAACATATGATACTTTTATCCCTGAAAAGTAAATCGCTCAGGAACGCGAATAAAAAACTACCCGACAACATTTAACGTCGACGCGCAGCGCTATCTAGCGTCAACTAGTGAGATGGTATATTAATAGTTTAAAATAATAAATAATTGTAATCATTATTATTCATTGACTGACGCTAGCTATCTTACTAAGTACTTACTACCTCAGAGTAAATAGTTATACCTACCAATTTAAATTTTATAGTGCATGCCTAGGTACTTACTAGTGATAATTACATTAATTACAATGTTATAACTAAAATACCACCTAGATAAACACTTTTACGTTAGAGCCTTCGGGAACGTGAATATAACCGCCACAGATCATTCCTTTTACTATGCCTTATCTTTGACTAGAAATAAGTACATACCTACCTAGTTTTTGCGTAGCGTCATCTACTGGCAAGTAACAAATACTATTTTTATTTACACATTCTATAACGATAAACACAGATGGCGGTAATTAGGTAATTGACGTATTGAGGCTAGCATAGTGTGTGTCTGTCCGTCTGTCTGCTTGTCACATTTCAAAGTATACACAGCTGAACTCAAATCGATCGATCGACAAAGTGCACATTACCCACCTTTTTCATCATGATGGGTTTGCGTTTGACCACAATTCCAATAGACATACAAAACCATGATCGGAACTGACTCTCAAGTGCAGGTACCGGAACACAACGGTAAGCTTGGGGACTTTAGCTTGAGTGTGGTAGCCGACCAGACGGGTGGATACTACAAACAAAGTACTTACCCTACTTAACACTGCTAAATGGTTACGAAAATACCTACGACAAAAAAATGGTATAAGTTAAATAATTTATGTAGAGTTGGTAGAAAAGGTTACTAAAATATTTGGGAAAACCAGCTTTGACTGGGGATAAAAACAATAAATAAACATAATACCATAAAATATTACCTAGGACCTAGCTCAGTCCTACTAAATTGCATCATCGGCTACCGAAAACTATTACTGGGTTGGGTGCTCTGCCCATTCATGACTAGCGACGAGAGGTGAGATTATGGACAAACGAAAGACTAGTATATAAAATAAAAAAAGTTATAGGATAAAGGTGCGCAATTAATATGAGTCAGTGAAGAGACCACGGCTAAATAATCAGGAAATTAAAAAAAACACGTAGGTACCTAGATGGATTGTTCTGTCTGTCCACAATAATAGTCTGCTTTATGAAGAGATAATTGAGATAATTGGAAGTAAGTATAAAGTTGTTATTTTACTACAAAATATTACTAAAAATGCAGCCGTTAAATATTGTGAGCCAATTACTGTTTAGATTTGCAAATTAGCGAACAGGAAAAATAAATGTAATTACTTACGTAAATCCAATGAGTTGTCCATTAAAATATGTTGTCCATATATAGCATCAACCCTGCGTTTTATTGAGTCATTTCTGCTATTAGGTACTGACCGCATTGACATTGTTAATCGATGATTAAATTCCTGGTGAAACTATCAACGGCAGTGACGTCAACTACAGCGGCAAAAGTCGAGGGTTTGAATACAATGAGACTGATCTTTCAGTAAAAGAAAACATCATGAGGTTATCATAGCTAGCACCCATGATAGGTACCTATTGCTAATTTCTATTGGCCACAGTAGCCACAAACTTACCATCAAGTGGGCTGTCTGCCTTCTGACATAAAAAAAGGATAGACAAACAATCATTTGTATATCTATCTTATAATTTTATTTAGGTATATTTCAATACAGCGTCACAACAGCGTTTAGGTATACTATTATCATAAGTCTCTAAGACACTACTATACCAAGTACCTAAATTAAATACCGGCTGATGCAAATTACTTACCAATCTTTTCTAAATCTTTGTCTTAATAATTTAGATCATAATATTTTACTTATGAGATTTCAGCCATATCAAATCAGTACCAAGAGCTGCTCATAATTATCCGTTGCTTCCCATCTAGCCTAACAATCTCGCCCAACCCGTCAGTTAAGTTCATTTTGAAGATCATCGGCCCTTTCTTGGTCATAACGCCAATCTTTAACGTGATTAGATACTATCGTTGTATCTTTCTTATCACTTGTTACAATTAATTAGTCAGAACATTAGGTACTGTATATTTGTGAGAACATTAAAGTAGGTCACGCAACAATCTTCAGAACATTGCCCTGAACATGGCTTATCGTAATCAAATAATATAGCTCTTGTGAAATTATTAGCTCAACAAGCCATTTATCTGGGAGCTGTTAGTTCAACCGGATAGTTAGTTTAATCAACATGATTATCCCAATTTTATTTTTTTCTATCATCATTTTAATACTTACAAGTATAAAGGCAATCGATGAAAACTTATATAAAAGTGTAACTGATCCTGGTATACTTGAAGATGCTCGTCTAGATACAGTAAGTACATTAAGATAACTTAATAATATGATAACATCTTAAAGACGTAGGTACCTTTTTTCCTATTTTTAATGACCTACCTGTATACCTATTACCTATATAAGGTCCTAATAAATGAAGTACGGTCCTTTTGAGGGATGATAGTATAGGTCATAAGTATTCCGAAAATGATAAAAAAATATTCGGTTGTATTTTAATGAAAAAAAAATCCTGAAATTGTACTTCATCACTACTAAGCATTAATTAAAGCTCATTGTAGGATTCGAACCCACGACTTTCGACGCGGCGTCATCGTCTACCACTGAGCTATAGTCGTTTGTTTGTTTGTACATATATCAGTTATCTGGCTTCCATGGCACAAGCTCTGCTTAGTATGGGGTCAGATGGCCGTGTGTGAGGAATAATATCGCAGAATATATAGATAGATAGGTATGCCCCAGAATATATATTTCTCAAAAAAATATAATTTTATCTCCAACAGTTCTCCCTTATAAGAAAATATGGCTACAGATGTGAAATACACCGAGTTTACACAGAAGACAAATACGTATTAGAAATGCACAGAGTGCCACATGGCAGAACTAGTGTGTCCGATGGTCCAAGACCAGTGGTGTTCTTGCAGCACGGACTGTTGTCGTCATCAGCGGAGTGGGTCTTGATGGCACCTGGAAAGGGATTCGGTAAGATATTGTTACATTGACTTAAATGGTACCTACTTGATTTTAAATATTTATGTATTTAAGTAAAGTAGAGAAAATAAAAGGAAAGAAAGAAAAACGTCTTGTCACCCGTGTCCCCAGGATAAAGATGTACCCCATGTTCTTTTTTCTTGTTTATGTCAGAAGGCTGGTAATTAGGCAGGCGGTTCACCTGATAGTAAGTAGCTATATACCGACGCTTATGGGGGATATACCAGAGGGATTGCCAGTGCGTTGCCGACCTTTATAAAGCCTAGAAAGTAACTGACTCTCAAACGCAACTGCCGGAACACACCAGTTGGTGCTTGGTGACAGATTTTCAGCTTGAGGGTGGTAGCCAGCCAGGAGAAAATTGGCAAAATCCAAGTGATTTCGTAGATTAGCATGATCAAACCGACAGATAGACATACAAGAAAATAAAATGAAATGTCTTTGCATTCTGTTACTCTTACATCTTACATCACCCACACTCCATTTTTAGCAAAAAAAAAATTATGTTCTGTACATAATATATTAATATATTTCACGCCGGCTCTCCAGATTTATTATATGTATCTATACTAATACTACCTGTTCCCCGCGGTTTCACCCACGTTCCCGGTGTAATTTTTTTTCATACAAACCGTCTCCTGACAATAACGAACATTTAAAAAAAAAATTGGCCAAATTGGTCCAGGCGTTGTTGAGTTATGCGCTTACCAACACATTTTGCGATTCATTTTTATATTATAGATTATAAAACTGAAGAGTTTGTTTGTTTGGTTGAACGCGCTAATCTCAGGAACTACTGGTTCGAATTGAAAAATTATTTTAGTGTTGGACAGCCCATTTATCGAGGAAGGAGGAGGTTATTTTTTCCCGGGAAAAGATAAGATCCCTCGGGAACTCGGGTGAAACCGCGGGGCGGAAACTAGTCTCCTATCTTCTTATCTAATTTTCTAATCTAATATTATAAAGAGGAAAGATTTGTATTTTTGTATGTTACAAACTTACAAAAATACAAATCTTTACGAATAAACTCAAAAACTACTGGACTGATTTCAAAAATTCTTTCACCCTTAGAATGCTACATTATCCCTGAGTAACATGATATATTTTATCCAGAGAACGCGGGTGAAACCGTGCGGATAAGCTAGTCTTAGATATAGGTAGATGAGTAAAATAACAAATATCGTGTATATTATATGCTTACATTATATCCAGGATAAAAGGAAAATTTATCGACTAGGTTCATGAATAAATAAAATATTGAATACCTACCTATTATACATAATAATATTATTTATTGTAATACAATTTAACTTTACCATTATAATCTTTAGCTTACATACTAGCAGACGCCGGCTATGACGTATGGATGGGCAATGCTAGAGGAAACACCTATTCTCGCAAACACGTTTCTTTAAGACCCACTTCCTCATCTTTCTGGAAGTTCAGCTGGCATGAAATCGGCTACTACGACCTCCCTGCGATGATCGATTACGTCATCAAAGAGACTGGTGTCTCAAAGATTCAGTACGTGGGTTTCTCGCAGGGTACCACAGCTTTCTGGGTGATGACGTCCACAAGACCCGAGTATAATGATAAAATAAGTGCAATGCAAGCTTTGGCACCTGTGGCTTACCTTGGTAATATAAAGAGTCCACTTATAAAGGCCATTGCTCCCTTCACTAATTCACTACATGTGAGTATCTACCTACTTCATATATTTATCAGAATATCAATGAGAATTGAGGACATATTGATTTATAAACAAAAACAGGAAACCTGATAATAGTGTAAGGACACCCTTTTGCTTCTATTTACTAACTATAAGATAACAATGTTTATTATTAGGCACAGTAATTTAATCAATCGATACTGTTATCATTGAGTTCTGAATCACTTGTGGGAGTCTTCTCGCCTGCCTGGCAATCACTTTCATGTTGAAAATGTTGAAAGTTGGTGATAGTCAAGAAACGATGTAAATTTTCGACAACCATGATCAAGCACTGGAGCCTTGATAATCAGTTTTTTTCAAAAATATATAAGAAATGCATGCTGGCTATTTGCCAATAGATTACAAATTAATGTAGCACTTACTCGGCAGACTGACGGTGGTGACTTCAGTTGCTTCGTCCTTCAGTCTTCATGTGACGGCCCAATAGCTTTCAATAAAAATATATAAAGAAATAAAACATTAATTCAGACACAACATTTCATAAATAAGACGGAAGAAAAACAACAACATATATTAAAAAAAAGGTGTGATGCAATAAAAAATAATAATTACTTAATGTAATAATGATTAAATACCTTTTTCAGACAATATTGAAATTATTAGGAACTAACGAGATTCTAGCAAATGGAAGGATAAACGAACTGGCTGGACAGAAGCTATGTCTGGATGAGTCCTTCACTCAAAGTCTTTGCACTAACATTCTGTTCCTCATATGTGGATATGATGTAGATCAATTAAATACGGTAATATATAATTAAATTTAATATAATAAAACAGTAGAATCCGGGGTCATTGAAGAAAAGAAATAAAAACAGAAACCTCTTTTCTGTTTTCATTTCTTTTCTGTTTTATATTTTATAACTAAAGAAGTAATAGAATATAAGCCAGCAATTTTTACAATTCATTACCGAGTGTCTGTGTGTTTGTTAACACACATCTCCGGAGCTACTGAACGGATTTTGTTGTTTCATGTAGTTTTCATTAGAGTTTCCACAGGTTAATGCTTGGCTTGTCACTTTGAACAGGCTTTATTGCATCGAAAAGTCGAGCAAAGCCGCGGGTGAAAAGATAGTAGAGGGAAGTTTTATAACTAATGTATATTACCTTATTTCCAGACTATGCTGCCAGTGGTACTTGGACATACTCCAGCTGGATCATCAACAAGACAGCTCATCCATTTTGGACAGTTATATAAATCTAATCGATATGTTAATTTTGACCATGGTTCATTTAAAAATAAACGCTTATATGGTACATTTAAACCGCCGACGTACAATTTAAGTGCCATACGGACTCCTATTTTTCTTCACTATGCCGAAAATGACTGGCTTGCAACACCGCAAGATGTAGATAAATTGTCTAAAGAAGCAAAATCTGTGATTGGAAAATATAGAGTCCCATTAAACAAATTCAATCATCTGGATTTCGTTTTTGCTATAAACGCAAAGGAACTTATTTACGATCGTGTATTGAATATTATGTCGCAATTCAAATAAATTCTGTATACGCACGAAACAAACTTTTATTTACGTCAATTAAAACAAAACACACATCACTTATTTCAAACGCTTAAGACATCTTTGTAGATACCTGAAAATGATGATATTTTTACAATTATAATACAAACTATAATATTAATAAAGGTATAAGTTTCATATCAGTAATAATAGATTCACTTACAGATAGTGAACTGGCTGAATAATTAGACTCCGTGGTATTATAAGAGGGCATTGATCTGCTAGCACCAACTCTATGAAATGTTGCTTCAATATCAAATTTTTTAGTGCGATGCTTCCTATCACCGGCAATGGATAGTTCTCTCCTTACAATTTCTCCAAAAGTTTTGTGCACTAAAACATATTTTACAGGTAAAATAAATATACTATGTACTACTACATGACTTAAGAACCTAATAGTATTACTAGTAGTAGTATTATTGTTACCTCTGGACAACAAATCGACGGGGTTTTCATTACTACAACATGATCCATCAGTATTATGTTCATTAGGAACTGATGCATTTGTTTTGTGGAGCACTTGCAATAATGACACGTGTTTGAAATTCTGAAAACAATATTCTTTTTTGTACACAAAACATAGTATTATTTATACCGAGAAAGGAATTGGCATTAGGCACTTGTCCCACCGCCAACGATGAGCGAGAAGCGAGTAGAGCTAGAAACTAGAAACGAGTTGGCGAGCAGCGAGAAGCGAGTGTGTAGTTCAGATAGTTTTGACCTGGCTATAAGTGAGTGTGCGAGTGCGACGGGCGATTATTCGCACCACTCGCTCGGGGCGGGTAGACATCCTACGCAAGACTGCACGCGCTAAGCACGACACGTGTTCCCGTCCCGACGAGCTCTGACCGCCAAGCGAGCATCACTGAGCGAGTATTATCTTTGATAGCTCAGCGACAAACTAGTGGAGCAAGTCCTCGCCAGCAGTGTAAACAGTCAGCGATCAACTATTAATATATGCATCTCTTTTGTTTACACGGAATGTATATTTATTGTACGTTTCTTGAGCAAGATAATAGCCGATAGTTAGTCGCTTCTTCGCCGGTGGTGGGACAAATGCCTTAGAATAGAGCGTACAAATTTGCCAAGGGCTAGATCAGGTAGTTGTTGGTTTTCCCTACTATCCGCGGAAACACGTAGTTGGTCATAAACACCACATTATAATCGGGCCGCACGAATTTGGAGTTGCTGATTTGGAGTCCTCTGAAGTACCGTTGCCGAGATTCGAAAAAATAGGATGACAACGAGTGCTTAGTCGAGTAACTGTAGTGAAAGGGCCGTGGCAGTGGCGGACGAGCGTCAGATCTGAATTTATTTTAAAGTATTACACTTTCAATAATTTTCAAGTTGTGCAGAACTATGTATTACTGTACAATGCAACGTCAAGAACATCATCATTTCTCTCCGCAGATAAATTATACCTACCTTTTAGCCCCTCACCCTCCCTATCCCTAACTCGTGCGGCTTCTAAGACAAACCCCAAAGAAGGCCTTACCTCATTTTTACAGTTTTTCATGGTGATTATCATCTCAGATTCTATTTCTTTTGTAGAATCAGCATGAACGTTTTCTTCAACACAAGTGTCAAATGGTTTTGGTACAAGAGCTACTTTACCATTATCAGAACTCATAACAGCTGGTGTACAATACGCCGGTTTCCATTGACAATACTTATATGCGTTTTGTAAATCAATTTTCAATGAAGTGTTCTCTTGTTTCAATATTTCCATTTCGTTTCTTTGCCTATTATAATTGTCCTGTAAGTATTCTATATTAGCTTTGTATGCTTTGATTTCTTCATTTTCCTTTTCCATAGAACAAGCAACGCATTCTACATCTGCCATATGTATCCTTACAGATGTACATCTATTCACTTTCCTGACCGAATTCTTATTAGCTCTAAATATATTTGACTTTGAAAGGCAATCAGTATTCGTTGATTTATTTGTAGGATCCCTAGAACTTTTGAGGTTAACTTTTCTACTCATTAAAGGTGATATATTTTTGATGATCATTGTTTGGTCAATCATTTCATCCTGCCAAACTTTTGCCAAAGTTTTTACACTGTCCACACGGTGATAATTATTGCAGTTCTCAAAACCAGCTTGCTTAGAAATATTAATATTGAATATTTTTTCAATTATAATTTTCCAAAACATTTTGATGCTCTTCAAAGCTTCTAAGCATCTTTCGCAAGGCCAGTGACTCGTTTCAAATTCCTCCTATACAATTTTTGTGATTAGTAATTAAGGTAGCTACCTACACACATAATCATACGTATACTAGCACATAGGTACTTACCTCCTCAAAATACTTGCCCAGATTTTCATTTTGTTTTAAACATTCCTTCATTGCATGGCACGAATTACAAAGACTTTCAAGCAATATTTTCGATTTGCAATCAGGATGACAACGGGGCGTTGCCTTTAAAAATATGCCATCATTTACATAATTTTAAAAATATATAATTACACATTATAATTAGGTTTATTCTACACCTACTATAATGTAAAACTTTTATAAATACAAAACGAGGAGTGTTTTGTATTTATAAAAGTTACGATTTACGATTCTCAAAATGCAACCGAACCGGTTGGTAAATCAACTCAAACTAGGTGGATCTACACTGGCCATGGCGGTGACGACTTCTAGCTCTATCATCATCAGACCCTAATCCCTATTCGTTAGCCAACTATTCATCAGACCCAAGCCCGAACGTGATCTTTCTTGGCATTTACTAGTTCTACCATTTGATTTCTCAATCCTCTATAAGATGTTATTATTAACATAATATTGAAATGCTAATAATGTCCCTTGTACCCTTCAAATGACTTCGATGTTTGTAAGCAACATAATCAGCCGTTTAACCAAGGGCTGTTCTAAATACTAATATACGACAGTGTCAAGTTACGCCTTTAGTCTGATGTATTTTAATGTGTCAGTTTGGTATATGTCATCTACAACGTGACGAACCTAAATTCGTGAATGCTTATTTGTAAAATTGTAACTATTATACGCTGGATGCAAGCGGCTCAATTCAAAACCGTTCGTTGTGTAAAACTATGCAGGGTCCGTATAGGCTATGTTTAACAATACAATGGACATCCGTGAGCTAAATACAAATATAATCTTCTAATTATTACGGAAATATGCTAGCTTACCCGTCCTCGACTTTTGCACGTCATATTCCTCAACAGACTGGTCAAAGTCCTGATTGGAATGACACAAATAGGCATATCATACTTTATCCATTCCCTAAGGTACTTATCCCGGACCTGTGAGTCGTGACTCCATGCCCTTAAATCGCTACACGATTCGTAAGTCTTAATCTTACCCTCGTTACGTGCTAAAAGTCTTAGATTGTTATGACTTATAAAACTCATTGAATTTGAAAAGATATGAAATTATTTAATGATCTATTATCCATATTTTGTTGACATGAAATTTAGAATCGAAATTAATGCCGCGTTTGTAGCCCAAGCTTGAAGCCTACATTTACTCTATGGCCTACATACAAACTGTCACACAAACAGACATTAGTTTTTTTTAATATCATCATAGAATAAATATAATGGAAGGTAAGTAGGTAAACAGAACGGTATGAGTACGGTCTACCTACTGAAATTATTCTTATTTGACTCTTAATCAGTCTTCCATGAAATGACTAAACGATTCGCAAGTCTAATATTGGAAGAAAAAAACTTTTTTGGGACTTTTCGACATGGAATTAATATGTAGGCACTAGTTGTACGTAGTACATCTATATCGTAGTAAATCCATGCTTTTCGACGACAAATAAGCGAGGAGAGCGTCGTTCGAGTTTTTTCTCTTTGATATATTTTATTGCTACGGCAAAAGAGTTCTCACCAGCAATGTGAACATTGCTGAAAATGGTCAAATATCAGGAGTCCGTCCGTGGAGTCGGGTCCCACCCGGTGAGAGTCCCACCCGGCGAGGGTCCTTACGGCAAGCGTCCTCGTACGCACGCGCACGGTACGAGCCATTTGCAAATTGCAGGCATGCCTCGCGATGTCTATACCTGTATTCTCAGTTGAAGGCGACTTCCGGACCGGTGGGAACTTCAGTAGCTTCGACGTTCTTAGTGCCCTTTTAGGGCCCAATCTGAATAAACTTTGACTTTGACTTTAACCTTGATTTCGACTTTGACGTTGACTTTGACTTTGACTTTGTCTATGACTTAGACTTTGTCTATGACTTAGACTTAGTACTTACCTACAGTCCGTTCATCATTACTTGTCCCTTAGCCTTTATGTTGGCACTATTGATTGACAATATAATGTGACAACAATTTAATGGAATAACAGAGCTACCAACTTTTAAACGAGGGGACAGGTTATGATGAAGAACGGTCTGTACTTACCTACCTACTATATAATATACGATTATACCACAGATATTTGAAGATTGTCATTATTATGATCAGCGTCGAATGTATTTTTTTTTCACTGAAAATAACTGCATTACAGCAAAAATTACCTAAAGTGTTCTAAAACTTACTTTCAAGAGTTTCACGTCATGGATCATTTAGATTAGAAGTGTTCGGCGATGGCGAAGCGCAGCAAGCTATCTGTCACCAAAACACCTACCGGTGTGAGAGCCAATTCCTTCTAGACTATGTGTGCTTATCACTTGGCCACATCATCACTTATCATAGTGAGATTGTGGTCAAACATATACCTACCTAAATAATAATAAAAAGTCTAACATTATATTAGCGGAGGTAACGGGCTCTCTTGTTAAAAATACCAATGGCCGATGGGATGGATATTTGTTACAAGGGAATCCCCTCCGTATGCTCCGGTGACGATCAAGTGGGTGCACGGAATAAAGCATTACTATATAGATCAAAACTCAAATCATAAGAACCGAGAAACAAGAATATAACAACAACTTTTAATAAATAACACTGAGACGCGCGCATATTATACATAATATATTAAATTTAAAGAAACATTGTAATTATTTTAAAGAATATAATGAATTCTATGAAGATAACATTAAAGTACGCATTGAAGACTGTATTGATAATTTTCTAGTGCAAATGATGGCACTAACACTTACACTTAGGACAAAAAACCTTGCAAACTCCTTATTTTTAGGTCTGTAAAAAAAATATGCGGCGGACAAGTTTGCGATAAAAAAAGGTTTTTCTGTTGACACAAATAAGTAACTACTGGTTCTAATAACAAAGAAAACATTTTCAAAATAAAACGACATTTGTTTTTAGGCCCCTTGAATTAGGCTGCCATTCCGCCTAGATTTCTGATGACATTTAAAAATATTTGATAGATTTTCATTATTTACATTTTGCCGTAAGTTAAAATATTGTTGTGAGCCAATTATCAAAAATCGTTTCGTGATGCGTAAAATGGATGGCGATGAAAAGTAGTATCTAAATAAATCTTATTTATTGTAAGTGGAGGAAACAGTAGGTGATGTCTTTTATAACGAAAAGGGAACGTGTATTCAATGAATACGACCTGTTCGACTTGCCGGCAAGGAACGAAGGGAAGCTGAAGGCCTATGCGTCATGCACCGACGCGAGGGCATGGTCCCACTTCTGTTCGGATAAGACCGAACATTTGGTGGAAATAATAAAGAGAAACAATGACATAAACCGAACTAAATATGTACCGACGACTGTGATTGTTGAGACGTTGATGATCTCTAAGAATGCAGAGATCTCACGACTCAAAGGGAAGATTGAGGAGTTCGAGCAAATGTTGTCTGCCTATGACCAACTTGATCTCACCTGCGATCAGAAATGTGAGATTGCAAGTGCTGTAAGTTCTATTACATAAAACCTCTCGCTAGTTTTTTTTTTATTTCCTCAATTGTTACATTATACTAATAATGTTCTATGAATATTTTTTGTTGATTTTCTATCAATGAATTGAATAAATGGCACAAGATAATCTATATATATATAAATCAATGCCACTTTTCGTTGTAATTTTATAACTCAAGAACGGGCTCACCTATCCAAACCAAGGATATGCTTTGTTTGGACTATTTAGTAGATGGTTTATGTGAAGTTTGCACAAAATTGGTCGAGCGGTTCTTCATTTATCACATTTTTTGTAACAATAAATGCCGGATCATTTTGATAATGGGGATTTTACTGTCAAATTGAAACTTTTTCAGTGAATAAATAGGCTTTGTTTCGTCAAAATTGGCAAACGGGGAAAAGTTATAGACATTTTATAAAGTCTGCGCGAGCGAATCCGCGGGTGAAAAGCTAGTTTTACTATAAATTAGCACTATAGAAATTAAACTTATATTTTTTTTCAGCATGCTGCTATTAAAGCCGCTAATAAAGAACTTGATGAAATGGTTAGACATAAATATAAGTTGTTGTTCTTGCCGGTAATTCTCAGTTAAAGGCTGGCTTCGAATCAGTGGTAGTTTAATGCGACGATAGCTCAGTGGTAGTGACGTCGAATGCCGTGGCGAAGATCGTGGGTTCAAACCCAAAAATGAGTTTGAGCTTTCGGTGAAGGGAAACATCGTGAGCAAACCATAGCACGGTGGGTACTTCATAGTACCCACCTTGCTGGCTATCACTCTCATGAAAACAATGAATCTATCGGTGTATTCCAGCAGCTGCACTTGAGAGCCAGTTCGCTGTTAGGCTACCGTCATAAGTGTCCTCCTTGGGCCTAAGCTAAAATATATTATTGACTTTGAATGTTATCGTGTTATGTAACGTTATATAACTGTTGTCTAGAACTTTTATTCTGTGCTATGTTGGAGCTGTTTTACATATAATAGCTTACATTTAACTTTTTCAGTGCTTGAGTTTGGATCTTTCAGGATTTACAGAGGTGTGTATGACAATTACATTGATAATAATTACACAAGTAACACAAGTAACATGTGTAATTATTATCACTTTCGTTTATAAATAGGTATTCTACATTTTGAATATCTTACCTACTCCTCTACTTTTTATTACAGGGAATCGATTCAGAAGCATTTGAGGTAATTATAATCCTTACTTCCTTACTTTAATAATATTATAAACGCGAAAGTTTGTATGCATGGATGTATGGATGTTTGTTACTCTTTCACGCCCGAACAGCTGAACGGATCTGGATGAAATTTATTACTTTTTATCCTGGGAAAACATAAGAACCCTCGGGAACGCGGATGAAACCGCGGGGCGGAAGCTAGTCGTCTTTATAACTACAAAAAGTGTAAAGTTGAGTCTTAAAATAGTATAAATAGTTTTTAATTTATAATATGATAATGTCAATCTACTGTTATTATTCCAGACTGGACAATCGAGAGGCGATGAGGTAAAAGTGAACGCAATAATAGTATTACGTAATAATCTATTTCAACTAATTTTGAAGTTATGAACAGGATGTGAATTCAATTAAATCGATTTATACTGATTTTTCAGGCAGGAAATTACACAGGCGACGCGGACGAGGTGCGTAATGTTAAATTAATAATAATAAAGATAGAAGTGTATCATTTTTAAACTATAGTTTCCATAAATGAGCTTCTAATAAAATCAAAACAGTTGCCTATGTCATTATTATTATAGGTCTCGAGCCATTTATAATGAATCCATTAAAATACTAAACCTATATTTACCGTAGGGTTTTAACCATTTCTTACTACATTTATATAGAACTTATGTACTTCTAACTCGACTCCTACAACCGGACCTTGGAGTGTAGTTTTTACAAGGCAAGCGTGCTCGATTCTCGGCTTGAGACGCAACTCCATCCTATATTAAAAAAATAAAATCGAATATTTTAAAGTTTATGAAAGATATAAAATTCCTGCTATTGAAGAGTATTCAGTTATTTATACATTTGTATACGTATGAGGTAGATGTCTAACCACAATCGCTATAGTATGATCATTTATGCCAAACAGGAAAAAGATAACCTACCATGTTCTACAATATTTTTTCCTTAATATAAGGACGATTGTTGAACACTGGTTTATTTATTTAGCAGATTTGAAAATACTCACTATTTCCTACAAAACTGAATAATATTATAAGTAATCACCGGCGCGGCGTGCGATTCAATGATTTTCCTTTTAATTTTCTTTGGTCAAAAACCATCATCCCAATCGAATAAATGATATTTTTTACATATAAGTACCTATATTAATATTGCATGGGAGCTGGAGAATAAATTTAAATGCTAATGTTGTAAAATAGTAGATTATACAACAAGTGAAAAAAAAGGAAATTTAATTCGAGGGACTAAGTTGGATCCCGAGAGCAGCGAGGTATTCTTGATTTGAATCCTGAGCGGAGCGAGGGGTACAAGGACCGAGATGAATTATTTTTTTCACGAGTTGTGTAATCTTCTTTTTACCATTGACTGCGAGAAAATAAATAGTAGTATAGTATTTATCACAATAAGAGAACAATTTTTTAAAAAATAATTTTATAGCTCTATGGAATAGCCCCAGTACGTACTTTCAGCACGTTTTATTTATTAAGCTATTGATAGCTTTTATCGCGGGCTTCGGGGTTTGTTTTTGTACATAATTCGTATATTCGTGCTTGTTCCAAATTCAAAATGTTTTTATTCACTTATGTCACTTCACCGGGTCTCAATGACCTCCTTAAATTAATAAAAATATATTGTTTAATTATTTTTTTTCTCTCAAATCACAGTTGTGTTGTGATATGGAATCAACACCAAAGATGGACTCAAAAAGCAATCAAACGAGCATATTATGTCCCTGCGACGCTAGTACAAGTAAGGTCTCATTCTGGGTATAATAAGGCTGCTCTAGACCCCAAAATATAATCATATTTATTCTTCCAGACGTTAAAGATCCGAGAATTGATGAGATGCAAGATGTCATAATTGTTAAGGATGCCAAACTTAACGCTATGCAAAATACTATAGCTGTACGTATAGTTTATGTTATATTGTACGAGTTATAGTCGTATGTTTATAATAAGCTACCACCCCGCGGTTTTGTCTGTATTCCAGAGGGACCAAATTAGCCTAGAATATTACGCAAATGTCCAATGTTTTTTTGTACGTGTTTGACTACAATCTCACCGTGCTATGTGATGATGTGACCGAGGGTGATAAGCAAAAAGCCAAGAAGGGAACAGGCTCTTAAGTGGAGCTGCCGAAACACACTAGTAGGTGCTTGGCAACAGATTTTCAACTTGATGCTGATACTAGAATGTACCCTACCATCGTGCTATGGTTTCCTCACGATGTTTTTCTTAACCGAAAGCTCAAACTCACAGTAGGATTCGAACCCACAACCTTTGCCACTGCATTCGACATCATTGAACTATCATCGCCTTAAAATGATTCCAGTATGCGCTCTATCTATGTGCCAAGTTTCACAAAAATATGCTCAGCCACTCATTACTACTTGATTGAGTGACAAATATACATACAAACATACACAGAGTATATCTCTAATGTTATTGTTATATTAGGTGATAATATATAGATAAGTATTAAGTAATTTGCTGAATAAATTACTTATAAGGTAATTATTACAGGTGATGGAAAATGATGTTTGCGAACCATACTGCATATATGCTCACATATACACGGCTTTGGAAAAAATATTTGGTATTCTCTGCCAAAACGAAAAATATAAGCAATATTTGGATCTTCTAGTTAGTTGGGTATTTCTGTTTTTCTTATTGCAATCTGCATACAGAATTTAAAACATTTTCTTTTGTCTGTAGACTGCCGGAAGAGATACTCGCTGTATTGATATAAAGGGGAAAATACTTTTTAAACTAAAGGTAATAGAAAAATTTTCACTCGCTTTAATCGCTCCATGCTCGCCAGATTACACTTCAGCAGAACAAGGGCCCGCATGCTATCGTGCTGAAGTTGGTCCACGCGTAGAAACTAATTTCGCACTGATTACCGCAGAAACTAAAATGCCTAGCCTTGACAACAAAAGAGCCCAACTTGTAGCTGATATCATGGAAAGTGATGAAATGAAGGAGATACTCAGTAAAGAAACTGATTTAGAGAAAGTAGATGAAAATAATACTTGTGATTGTTTTGGTGTTGACAATTATTGTATAAATACAGAAAATTTGACGCGTCTTAAAAATTTGCAAGAAAACTATGATGATTTAATGACTTGCTTTGAGACTTTAAAACATGAGAGAGACAAATTGCAAGCTAGATGTTACAAGTATGAAGAGTTAGAGAAAGAATTTGAAGCTTTAAAGAGTCAATACAAAGAATACAGTACACTATGGAATGAAAAGGAATACTACCGAAAACGTTCAGTTGATCTTGATACTTTGAAAGAAAAGTACATGGTCCTAGCAGATGAAACATCAAATTTAGAAACTCAACTCAAAGCTGAAGCAGAAATTAACAATATAAAATCTTCTTCAATTGATGATCTGAGAAATGAAAATATAGCATTAGAGAAGAAAATAAACGAGGCTAACATTGCTTTTGAAAAGGACAAAAATGTTCTAGAGTGTAAATTGAAGGAAACTGAATGTAAAGTTATGTGCCAAGAACAGCAAATAAAAAGTTTATCTATGCAAATTAATAGACTTTTGGAACATGATCATGAAAGGGTTAGTACTGTTAACCTAATATTAAACTATTTAACAAGTTATCATAAATAACTTTAAGAAATTAGTTTTTACCATGTCCTTCATTTACATGAAGTTTATCAAAGTATGTATAACTTAAAGCTTTGCGACAGTGAACGCATCTCTGAAAAATATTACTTAAAATTAACACTGCAAAGTTTTATAAAATTGTTACTTGTATTATTTTTTTTATACCTAATAATATAAAATTTTAGATTCAAGTGTTGATCTACTTAAAATTTGGTTACCATATTTTTCTAAACTGATTTATTAGTATATTTTTTCTTTTATGCGTTTTTAGGTTCATTCAAATGACGATATATCGCAGTCTGCTTACAACGAAATAGAGTCGCTTAAGGAACAAATAAAGAACCTTAAGGAAGCTATATTTTGTAATGAAGAAGAAAAACAAAATTTACAAGAAGGATTCGAAGATAAACTTAAGGTCATTAATGACCTTAGGATGGAAATAGAAGACTGGAAAAGTATATTTATAATAAACGTTTCGATTTTTATCATATTAGTTAGGTATTATATCAAATTGGGTGAACACAAAAGCCTGTCTGTTCGTGTTACCAACTTTAAAAATAATAATTCATTTAACGATAGTTTTTTTTTTATTTATTCGTGTTAAATTCAAGTGATATTATCAACTTTTGTAAATATGTGCGAGAATTGAATACCATTATTTGTAAATTTAGAAAATAAATTTGAAGAACCCGATTAATGCTTAGTTTGCTATTAATATTTTAGCTACAAACTGAGATCAGTTTATTGAAATAAAAATTGAACTAATTTTTTTTTCAATTTCACTAGATTAGTTTAATGAAGTGGTACTTACTACGATAGTTTTTTCTACTCCGTTTATGTCCAAAAATTATAAGATATCAACTAGGGAACATATATGAACTCACCTAACCGGACCCAGTATTTGGTGTGGGATATTTTTTTAAGATTAATCGCCATAAAACAAGTACATTTTTTTTGATACATCAGACATTTTTGGCTAACGTTATCCGCTATTTAAAAAATATTCCAATTCCTTTCTACAAAAGAGTTACATGAAAAATATAGTTCCCTCTTTTACCCCCTCAGTGGTTGAAGTTTGGACAATCCTATATTTCAAACAGGTATATTATTGGTATTCGACTAAAGTAAAGTATCTTATGAGTATCGTAATGTCAGAAAGGCCTAGTTTAATATTACTATTACATCAACTTGCAGTAAATGTTATTGATGTTCTAACGCTGATTATATTTTAAGGTACTTACGAGAAAACACTACAACGGGGCGATTACTTAGAAAAATATACGGAAAATTTCCGGGACGAGGTACAGAGACTCAATGACGAAAATAGAACACTATCACAAGACATAGTAGAAAAAAATACTGCTATTGAAAATTTGTTAAATGTTATCAACAACAAATCCCAAGAAGTGCATAAACTTATGGAACAAGTAGACTTGAAAAATTCAGAAAATACAGATCTCTCTGAACGACTCAACAATCTTCAAGAAATGTATAATAATAGTTTAAATTTATTAGAAAATGAAAAAAAATGTGCATTATATTCACTAGATCTAGCTAGACAAGAAAGTCAAGAATTACTTGAAAAGATTAAAGACTACGATCAAATGATTCATAAGCAAAATGATATATCTCAATCGTTAGAAGTACAAGTGGAAGATTACAAAGGGCTACAAGAAGTGCTTTCAAATACAATTGAAGCGAATAAAATTCTGCAAAATGATTTAGCCAGCTGCGAAAATGATAATTCCATCTTAATTAAAAAAATACAGAAGCTACGTGAAATTAATAACTATGTGATAAATAATATTAATAATTTACAAGATCAGAAAGACCAATACAAAATGTCTTTTAGCCTAACGAAAAAAGAAAGTGAAATATTTAAGGAAACAAATAAACAACTTATTTTAGAGAATAATAGGTTAGAAAATGAGTTACGTGACAAAAAATTGGAATTAGTAAGCACTTCACATTCAATTCAGTTATCAAAGAAAGAAAGTGAAGAATTAATGGACAAATTACAAAAGTCAAGAAACATAAAAGATGATTTCAATAAATTAACTGAATCCTATAACCATGAAATAAATAAAAATAAAACTCTACAAAAAGATTTAATTGACAAGTCGAAGGATATAGATGATCTTTTATTGACTATAAATAAATTGAAACAGCAAAATGGAGAATTAATACAACAAGCTCAACGTGTCACTACTATAGAACAAGAACTATCACGTTTGGAAAAATCTTACGATGAATTACTTGCAGATAAGAGGGAACTTCAAAAAGATTTTGACGATAGAGCGGAACAAATTAATAACTTACACAATACCTTAGAAAATAAAATAGAAGAAAATAGGGAATTATCTGATGAAATAAAATCTTTGAAATTTAACCAATTATCGGCAAATAACAATATTATAACCCTACGAAATGAGAATTTAACTACTGAAACGACTTTAAAAACTATTAAAAAAGAGAGTGCATTGTTATTGGATCGAATTAAACAATATGAAACATTAGAATCTGAATACGATAAATTAAAGGCAACTCATGATCAAATGAAGTCTGAAAAAGAAAGGTTACAGAATGAATTAGAAGCACAGATAGTAGATTTGAAAAAATTGGAGCAAGAAAATGATGTATTAAATAGTCATAGTCGCAACTTATTGACTCACAGTGAATGCTTGGAAAACGCTTTAATTAATGCAAGAACAGAGGTGACAAAATAATTATTATAAGTTTAGGAAGCCGTTTCAATCGATTTGGCGTCTCAATTGCAGTTGTATCATAGTTTTTAAGGAAGTTGCACTGAAAAATGGGCGAACAGCGTAAAAAGGCAGACGGTGCAGAAGTAACTTGCAGTTTGTGCGCTCATTGTACAATAGTTGTAGTTGTCGTTGCAATTCTAATTGCTAGAGCAGTCCAGCTATATCGATTAAAATATTTTCAGTTTTATCGTACTTATAGTTATTTATCTGATTGTGGCCATGATACGACGTGATTGAGTAACAAAATACATACAAACATACACAAAAACATTCCTATTTTATTCATATAAGATGGAAGTAGGACAATGTTAGTTGAATGATAAAATTATTATTTCCAATTTTATAGCAACGTACGTTTATTTTTCCAGCTTATGATGAAATCTGAATCTCCTGAAGAATCATATGCGGATATAATAAGAGGAATAGAGGATTTAAAGAAAGAAAAGCTAAAGAACCAAATCAAAATACGAAATTTATCAGATAAATTAGATGAATCGGTATTTGAACTATTACATCCAATAAATTATTATTTAATTCGAATTATGGCATAATAATACCCTCCGCCGTATTTATTTTGTCACGAGACTACCATCACGTCATACTTCGACTTTACTTGTTAAAAAGTAATATGCAGTCGGGGGGACCCCCGCCAGGAACGAAGTTCAATCTATATTAATATTATAAAGCGAGTTTGATTGGTTGAACGCGCTAATCTCAGGAACTACTAGTTCAAATAGTAAAATTTGTTTAATGTTGGATATTCCATTTATCAAGGAAGGCTTTCTATCCCGGGAAAGCACAAAATCCTTCGGGACCGCGTGTGAAAGCGGAAACTAGTATATAATAAATGTTTATAGATATATTTTATATACAAATAGCTAAACCTTCTTAAGAATTGGGCTATCTAATGCAAAAATATTTTTTCTAATCCGACTGGTAGTTCCAGAGATTAGCACCTGTAAACAAACAAAAAAACTCTTCTGCTTTATTATATTAGTATAGTTATTTTTTTAAATTCTTAAACCTTTGAGAAAGTCGTATGGAGGGGGGCATAATTGGTGACGTCACGTCTGTCTTTTATTAAAAAAGACATGTATATAACGCTTTTTCGTTACGGTTCCCTTTTCTGTTAGTTAACTCGTACCGCAAGCTCCGTAAAGGAACTTCGTTCCAAAAACTGATAACAGGATCTTTCACTGATATAAAACATAATATTTTTAATATGTACTTAGTTATCAAATATTAATTTCAAATTACTTTATTCTCATCGTGTAGGAGATTGAAATTTCAAATCTTGGTGAAACCGTTTTGGCTCGAGAACATAAAATCTCGATCATGCAGAATCATATAAATGAATTGGAAGATGAAGTTAGAAATCTACACAACAATTTAGCTGAAGTCGTAGGCACTGGTGAACAAATAAAAGATTTTAGCTATCAGAAGATCGATCAGTCTCTAAAGAAAATGGAAGCGCATCGTATGTATTAAATAAAACTAATATAAGATAGGAAATTTCAGATGCAGTTTATAATTAATTTTATTAATCTGGTGTGTTTAAATATTATGTTGAACTCCTCGGGGTATCGTAGTGATACAATTTGAAATTTGTGACGTATCGTGATCACTCGGTGTCAAATCTATATATATAAAACATAAAAAATGTTTTTACTTATGTCCGTTATGGACTTTGAAACCATCCAACCGATGTGCCCCAAACCGGTTTCATTAGAAAAATTATAAGAAGAGATGGTTTTAGAATTGAGTTTTGTTTTTTTTTAGCTTAGTAGCACACGCAGGGTATCCACTAGTACATTTATAAGTATTTTTTATTGTGAACCTTATGTTTAATATTATTTAGAGTTTGTTTTTAATTAAGCTGTCATGCAGTTTAATTCCTATCGATATATCTTTAAAAACGATCATATTTTGTATAGTATCAGTGGTTTGGTTTCAGGGTGATCCGCACGGAAGATATCTTAAGAAATAATTATTTTATTATTAAAATGTCTTTATTTTTCAGATTCTAGAGCCACTCATAATATGAAAATAGAGTTAGCACAGCTTCAAAATGAAAACGCAAAACTCGAAGAACAACGTTTAGTCACCAAACTTAAGAGCGAAGAAAGTTTTAGAGATAAACATAAATATATGTCTCTAATAAGTAATCTACAAAATGAAAGAGAGATTATTGTCACAATTGTAAAACAATTAGAACTGAATAGTGTTGGTGATAGTGCATTATCACCAGATAAATGTAGCGTTGATGATGTCCTTACATCACTGGACAGAATCAGAAAATATTGTGATGCTCGATGTTCTAAAAGTAGTTCACTGGAACAAACGTTACTTAAAATGCAAACATCATCTCAACTACTATTGAGTAAAGCTGATGAAGCTAAGAAGATTGTTGAGAAGGAGAAACAAAAGATAATTAATGAAAAAGAAGAGGCCATAAAAGATAGACTTAATATGGAAAAACAATTAATAGATCTTAAAGAAAAATTAGAAGAACAAATAGCTCTAGATAAAAATATTATCAAGGATTTGGAGGCAGACATTCTAAATCAAAAACTCATCATTGGTCAAATAAATAAAACGACAGATAGTTATATTGCTAAATTAGAGGAAGAAATTAATTCCCTTCAAAATATGTATCAAAATTCTATTACAGAGTTATCGAAACTAAAAGAAAAAAATCAACACTTATCTGAAGAGAACAATAAAAATATTGATATTATAGAAAAAACCAATTTGGATTTAGAAGAAAAATCAAAAGAAATTTCTATTTTACAAAATAATCTTGAAAAATTGAAGAAAACACCACAACGAAGTTTTGGAGTACAAGTTTTACCATCTGCCAACAACAGAAACATAAGCTCACAAACAGACAATGAACTATTTTATGACGAATATGAAGCGCCATTAAATTCTAATATAAAATGCACAAATGAAAAAAGTATAGATAAAATAACAGATATTGATATAATAAGGACAACAAAACCAATCGCTGAAGAAAAAATTAAAGAGTTACAAACAAAAAAAATGTTACATTCCGTTAATGAGGTACAAATACTAACTGCAAGTGTTGAGCCACCATTCGACTATGTAAAAAACAGTTATTTAAATTACAAACTACAACGTCTTGGTGCTGGTCGACTAGAACAATATTCGATTTCATGTGATGACACCTCAGATATAAATCATTGTCAATCTTCTACAATTGAAAGGGATTCGAGTGGTAAACTTACCCAAACAACAGATGTAATTAATATAAAAATGGAGAAAACTTACGTTGACACAGGAATACCTCAAAAGCCAAATTTGATTGATATTTACAATCGTTTATCATTGCATACATTTTCAGGGCACAAAGATACCAACAATTTAAGCGCTGACAAATCACATCATATAGATCCACAGAGCCCGGTGAAATCAAGTGCGTTCACTGAGCTTGAGCTTACAAATGAAAGCTTTGGATCTGAAAGTAATATAAATCGTTTTCAAAATAGTAACATGTTGATAGATACATCGGGAAAATCAACAGATAAAGATTTATTTGTTATTTACAAGGACAGTGAAAGTAATAACGCTTACAAAATTCGAAATCAGGATGATATAAGACATTGGCAAAATAATGTTAAATCTGAAATAACGGTAGAGGCAGTAACTCTAAATCCAAACATATTAGGAAAAGACCCGAAAAAAGAATTAAAAGAAAGAAAACAAGCAAAGAAACATCGCATAGATAATGAATCATTATTCCATCCAGAAGATGAAGAATATAATGAAAATGATAGCGCGAAACATAAGCTTAATATACAATTACCAAGAGTTGAAGTTGGAAGTCCATCTCAAACATCTGAATGTGACAAAAAATCATTAGATTCCTTTAGATTGGACCTGTATTCATCAACAAGACAAACAAATTCTAATATTAAAATGAATGGTAGTAGAACTGTCGATGATATTCAACAAGATACTGCTGCTTTGCAGTCTTTTTCAAATAAAAAAGATAATTATTTAGAAAATTATAATAACATGGATTTGGATTTACAAGATCATTTAGAGAAATATTTAGCAAACAATAACGAAGACTTAAAAAATGATAAGTTGAAAGATTCATTTCTATCACAACAAAAACGCCATCAGAGTAATTATAAAATATTTAAAGCAACTAAGCCTGAAAGTGAATCCTATCACAAACTTTCTAGAGTTAGCGCTGATTTTGGTCTCATAAAAGCTGAAATAAATAATGAAATATCTGAAATGAAAACAAGGGAACCGTCAGATTTTGCATTACAATATATTTTGGAATCTGTACAAAGAGAAGAAGAACCTAACCACGCTGCAACACTTAATATATTAAAAAAAATACGGATGGCGAGGAGTGATGAAAGATTTAATCAAATAAAACTTCAAACTAGAACAGATTCTAGTCCATCAAGATTGAGTCCTTCAAAAATACCATCCGATGAATATAAAACTGAATCAATAAATAGCCAGATTAAGTCAAATAGTGGAAGCGCAAATAAATATTTCAAGGAACAAAGTGTGTTGGTTAAAATGGATGCCAGTGAAAATTTTGAAAATAAATTACATCATCTTACGAATACTTTAGAAAATATTGAGAATGATTACAAAAAAAAAATAGAAGCTATCAAAGTACAATATGATAGTAACATTAAAAATATTATTAATGAACATAATCAAGGTGTCAAAAGCATTCAAAGCCTTCATGAAGAAACTTTGCAAGATATCATAAAAAATCATGAGAATGAGGTTGAAAATTTGAGAAGTATGAGTATTGAAGCAATGCGGAAAGCAGACAAACTGGAAAAAGAAAACCAAACGCTTAAAACTAAGATAACAAATTGTAATACTCGAGGGTTGGATGAGGTAATAAAAAACAAACCTTAATGTCAGAAAACTGTTAGTGTTAGGTTGATCTTCCGTTAAGGCGATGATAGCTCGGCATAGAATACAGTGAGTTAAAAAAATTCTATGAGTTTGAGCTGCGGGGAGAGCTTGGGTAATGGGAAACATCGTGAGATAACTATAGTACGGTGAAAGGGTACTTTGTAGTACCCACCCGGTTGGCTAACACTCTTAGTGCAAAATCTACCTAGCAACTAACTAGGTACCCGTAAATGTTGAAAGCTCCACTTTATCTAAGCTTTGGGTGCTTAGCTTACCACTTTCAGCCATTTTAATTATACCAAAAATTATTTTAGTCCTCCCCTCAGTCTCAATTTTTTGACAAAGACACGCACACATTTCACCTCGGCACCTAACCAGGACCGCATAATGTGTAAACTTATTAACAGCTATTGTAGAACCGGCCTGTATAATAATATTATCATTCTTTAGGGTTCCGTACCTCAAAAGGAAAAAAGGAACCCTTATAGGATGACTTCGTTGTCCGTCTGTCTGTCAGTCTGTCAGTCTGTCAAGACGTTTTTCTCAGGAACAAGTGGAGGTATTAAGTTGAAATTAATATAAAATACTCAGGACTGCAATCTCTTGAAGCTGCGAAAAAATCAAATTTCGAAGTTAAGACAATCAAAAGATTATAGCCGTTTATGCCGCATATTTTGAGACTGTCAACTACTCGCAAGGGAATCAAAACCTATAGGGTACCTACTTCCCGTTGACCTAGAATCATGAAATTTGGCAAGAAGCAATGAACCGCAACCTATGTTGATATATGAGGACAACAGTTTACCCACAGCAAATTTGAGTTTTGCTCTCAATCTAGTTTATGTTTTCGTTACTATTCCCTTCATGAACGATCTATTTACATATCTATATGTTTGTACGGAATCCTCGGTGCGCGAGTCCGACTCGCACATGGCCGATTTTTTTATGAGGTGAGTGTGTGTGAGGAACAGTAACAGAGTGAAGATTACTATTTTCTTGTATGTCTGTCGGTTTGAACACACTATGCTATGCGGCTTGGCTTGGCGTTTCAAATAGGCTTTGTTTAATCGAAATCGAGTGAAAGAAATGAAAGATAATATTTTATAAAGTCTGCGCGAGCACAGCTGCGGGCGAAAAGCTAGTCATAAATAAAAATGTATAAATATTTTAAAGGAGCCCGTAAAAATGTCTTCTCCTGAATTGAAAAGACGCAAGAAGATTCGTACTGATACCAAAATGCTCACGAAAACGAATGTCGAAGCGTTTAATGTAAAACCAAAAACTCGAACCCATGGTCCATGTACTTGTTCCCTTGATGTGAACATATCTGACACAATACGCAACATATTTGACCAAGTTGATGTCGAACAGAGGAAAATAGCCGAGCACACTTACTTGAAGTATATTGCTAACAAAATACTAAATAATAACGTTGAGGTAAATATTTTTTTCGTATTAATTAATAATATTTTGTTTTCTCACACACGGCTATCTAATTATACCTACATATTATTAGCATGTTTACAATAATCATGTTGACCATAATATCGGAGGAAATATATAATTAAAATCAGTAAAATTTCAATAAATTCGTTATTAGTTATTTATTGATTCATCGTTTTTTTCTTTAGACGCTGGATGCACAAGAATTGTCATTTCTTCACCTAAAAGTATGCCGTACATGGAAATTAAAACTAACTAAAGAGGAGGCTCTTCAAAAGAGAATAGGCTCGTTAGAAAATGAGTTGATGAATAAGCAACGCCACGCTCAGCAGCAAAGTTTGTATATTTAATGTATTATTATTTATATTAGTAGTATGGAAGCTAAATAAAATGTTTTCCATGTAATGAGACTTCGATGTATCATGTCATGTCTGCTTGTTCTGGGTCCCGGTGTATATTTCCATATACCTAAGTATTTATTTACAAATAGTTTATCATTTTATTATATCTGATTTCCGTAGAAGCTCTGCTGATTTGCAAATTAGTTTGGGGTTAAATATATATATTGAGTCACTGAGCCGCTTACATCTAGACCGATTGACTAATAAAATTGTTCATCAATACCCGATAGAAGGACATTCTGTTCGTTCATGCTGACTGTTTCATAGTGGCAACTATGAATCATGTACCAATAGTCTTTCTCCATCTTATCGATGCGATGTGGTCTGTCCATTAAGCCTGACTAGAAAAACTATGCCCGAATTCAAAAGTGGCGACCTTTATATGGTTATTTCAAAATATTCAGTAGCGGAATTAGACCGTAAGGTGGCAGAGGAGCGACTTCGCTTGCAAGAAGTGCGAGAAGCCGTATGTCGGCGCAGCCCGTCCGGTTCTCGAACGGAGAGTCCCGAATCGGGATCGCGACGCACGCACGCGGATCCCTCATCAACCACCGATCGTAGCTTTAGGTAAGAACATTTTACGACTACTGTTTATTTACATAAATTGACTAACACTTTTTAGTTTTTTTTTAACCACTCACCGTGAGAATCCACCATTACATAATCATGTAACCCGTATTTCTGTTAAATGGTCATACTGGCAATAGCATGTGGTTTTTAGGGCTCCGTAGCCAAATGGCAAAAAACGGAACCCTTATAGATTCGTCATGTCTGTCTGTCTGTCTGTCTGTCCGTCCGTATGTCACAGCCACTTTTTTCCGAAACTTTAAGAACTATACTGTTGAAACTTGGTAAGTAGATGTACTCTATAAACAGCATTAAGGTTTTCACACAAAAATAGAAAAAAAACAACGAATTTTGGGGGTTCCCCATACTTAGAACTGAAACTCAATTTTTTTTTCCATCAAACCCATAAGTGTGGGGTATCTATAGATATTTTTTTTTTTTACTTTGTAGGTATAGGCTTGTGTTGGACCACAATCTCACTATGGTAGGTGATGATGTGGCTGAAGGTGGTAAGCACACAAAGCCTACAAGGATCTGGCTCTCAAGTGCAGCTGCCGGAACACACCAATAGGTGTTTGGCGACAGATTTTCAAAAATGATATTGAGGTGTCCAGTATATTTTTTTTCTAAACTGAATAGTTTGCGCGAGAGACACTTCCAAAGTGCTAAAATGTCCCCCCCCCCTGTAACTTCTACAATAAGAGAATGATAAAACTAAAAAAATATATGATGTACATTACTATGCAAACTTCCACTGAAAATTGGTTTGAACGAGATCTAGTTAGTAGTTTTTTTTTAATACGTCATAAATCGTAAACCGCAATTTACCTTTCATTCAATCAACTCAAATATTAAAAAAAATTGGCAAAAAGCAAGGTCTTACAGCACAAATAAAGGAAAAATTCTAAAAATAAAAAATAATGAAAATTAAAGGGTGTCCCCATACATACATAGTTACGCCAATTAATAAAGACCTCTGAGTTGTATGGGCGCTCAAACAATTTAGAGGTCTAGCTTAATTGGCACCAATCTCAAATAAGGTAAATAAATAAAATTGTGCATTTCCCGTTATGGACGAACGATGGACGAAGTTTGTACGGAACCCTCGGTGCATGAGTCCGACTCGCACTTGGCCGGTGTTTTTGTTCTAGCTGCAACTGTAACCCTCCAGCTGGCACCTACGATGTAAGCGAGAGACGTTCGGCAGGTGACCTCATGTCAGCGATAGCAATCGCTGGCCTACGTCATAAACGCATACGACCGGAGAGCAATAGGGTACGAAATGTGTCCCATGCATATTATACTAGGAACTTTGGGGTGGGTCTGTCAGGTTAGGGTCAGTCAGTAACCTTAACCCTTGGTGTTCCTGCGAAGCGTTCTTGGAGGAGACCATTCATATTTTTGGAGTTACTAGCATTGTGTATTTACAAGTTTTGAAAAAACGTTACGGTTTCGGAGTCTATAAGGAACATACATACATACATACTTACTTTCTCTTTTATATATATAGATAGATCTAATCAAAGGCAAATTCACCCCACGATTGCAATAGCTCCACCTACCTACCTGATTGTTAAGTCACAGTGACAAAATAACGCTGTCTAGTTTTGAGAAACGACATGTTTTTATGAAACCAGAACGATCAACTAAAATTTATTTTGTAATTAGGCGGCCCTGCCCAAATTGGACACCGATGAACGCCGTGAACCGAAGCCGTACAGTGACGAGCCACCGACGCGCTTGCGCAAGTCCTACGATCGTCCATTATCACGCTCTTATAAAAAATAACTAACACATGATAGAGAATTGGACATTCCATACTTCAATTATTATTTGGAAGTACTGAATGTGGAATTCTTACAATCTACGGGACTCGACAAAGAATTGGAATTACTTTCTAACTTTCTACTGGATAAAGGAATTATGACACGCAACGGATATTGCAACAAACAAAGGATGCAGATATACTTCTTGAAAAATTAAGAAATTTGAAGCCACAATATTTAAGAAAACTTTGTAAAACACGGTGTGTCGGTTTGTTTCTGTGAATATTTTGCTACTAAATTTAAGTTCTTAAGTTTTTGATTTCATTTATTTATTTTTATTATTTATACCTATATTTATATTAACAAATTTTTCAGTAATAAAATTCAATAACTTGCTACTCGCTTTTTGATACTGCAAATAAAATCCCAATTAATTTATAATTTCCGATTTATTATTAAATATTATCAAATTCCAGCTTTTCCTTGTAAAATGAACAATTTAATTGTTTAAAGATTTTCAGTTGAGTTCCAGGTTGGATTTGAGAAACTATGAGTAGGTTTTTGATATAGAGGATTTTCAACATTATATCCGGCAGCCGCCGCTTCATCAGCAAACTGCAGGTACTCCCGTTTATCATGTAAATCTACTAAAATTTTCCAACCAATTAATGTTACCAATCCGATCAAAATTACCGCGCCAACAGCACTGCCAACTGCAACTGAAAATGTACAAGGCAAAATAAATGATCACTAAGTCCACATTTGAAAACTACCTTAATGTAAGTACCTGGAACCGTTGAGTATTTACAGACGATTATATTTAATAAGCGAGGAACAGCAAATTTACTACTAAACTAGCTGTTTCCCGAGGATTCACCCGGGTATAAAAATTAGCCTATTACCAATAATCCCTAAGTTACTCCTTATTATATCAACTACCTGCCAGTGAAAGTCCCATCAAGATCAGTCCAGCCGTTTCGGAGATAAGCCGGAACCAACAGACAGACAGACGAAAAAATTAAAAATATATTTTTGTTATTAGTACCGTATATACCTACATACCTACTTTCATGTACATTTAGTAAAAAACTGTTATTATGACATTACAAACAGACACTTAAATTTTATTTATTTGTATAGATATAAGTACATGGACAAATCATGAAGTCACTATATTCGAGTGATATTTCACTGATCGAGCCGTATATTCTACTAGTTTTCGCCCCGCGGTTTTGCCCGCGTTCTCCAGGGAGCTTATGTTTTCCCGAAATAAAAAGTAGCCTATATTCTTCTCCATACCATATGCTATCTGCATACCAATTTTCATCGCGATCGGTTGAGCGGTTTAAGCGTGAAAAGTTAGGATTAGGATTAGAATTTCTATGGATCGAGCATTTAAATAGCTAATGATAAATTCTGCTGCTGGACACTTAATAGCAGCGCTGTTTCTAACCCTATTTCATTTTAACACACTTAGATATCATTGACAATGCGTCATAATAACACACGAACATTTAATAATTACAAATGAAGGGTCATCAACTTAATCATCTTGAAGTAACGGTTACTTACGTTTATGTGCCAGACATTGGCACCGCGCTTTTACAATTTTGAAGGAAAAAATATTAAATACTCTCAACTTACTATAAATATTCGCTTTTGGTGGAGTCTCCAATTCGTTTTGAATTCTCATATTCAATTTATACTCTTCAGTTTGTTCATAATAATACTTAAATAGTAGGAATCTCCCATCGTCAAGTGTCTTTTTGCATGTAACAGGTGTGATTCCAAAGCCAAATGGTAAACTATCATAATCAGTCTTATTAAGCAAAATAACTTCGGCATAGTAGGTTTTATTGGTTTTACTATCGCAAATTTTTTGGTTTTGCAAGTAATTACAATAGGCGTAATCGTCGAGCTCTTTGCATCGCTTCTCATTGTATTCATCACTTGAATCACAATATTTTCCCAAGTATGTGTCATTTCTGTCTGCACTTATTTTGTTACAAATGCATTTGCCGCATTCACATTTGCCGTAACCAGAACAAACCTGAAATATTTAACATCATTAAATATGAACGAAAACGTACGGTGCTACATAAATATTTTTTTGAAATCTTTAGGAGCAATACAAATCGATAGATAGATAGATAATTCTATATCTTATTGTTTTACGATAGTTTTTTTTAATTGATTTATTATCTAATTATCAACCTCCATAAATATGGCGGGAGTTGTATGAACATTTGATCTCCGAACAAATATTAGTTAACTTACCTCTTCAGAGTAAGGGGCCCGACATAGTTCATCACCAACTGCGCAACTGCAGTCTTTTCTATCATTTGTATTTATAAAACCATCATAGCATTGACATTCATTGTATTCACATTTTCCGTTACCGGAACATTTGAGATTGGAGGGTCCTGGACAATATTTAATATTATATTGGCAGAAAGGCCCGGTAAATTTACCGTTAATATTGTCATTGTCACATTTGCATAAGCCACATCTGTTGAGAATTTACATATATAAATTATTAGGGTCTAGTCTTCCGTGATTTAAAGCATCATATAGATAAATCATGGATATTTTGTAAGCAATATTGTGTAAACTCAGTGACTAAAGGCCAGAGTCGAGAGATAGGAATCATCTAGGCAAGCGTGCTTAATCTTTGGCTCTGTCATTGTCCTGTTTGGGTGAGGCAGAAACCAAACGCAAGCTCATTCACTGAAAAAACTTATACAGAAACGGCAAAAAAAAAATGGGAATGTCATAAATACTTGAGAAACCTCCATCCCATAAAAAGCATTTCAGTATTTAACCTTTTGACACTTACTGACATTCTCCATTTCCTTTACAGTACTTGGTGTCATTCACATTTTGTTTACATTTCTCCATGTCTTGTGTATCCGTCGAATTACCAGAGCATTCGCAGATACTACCATACCTAGATACAGGAAATCAAAAATATTTGATTGACTTATTCCAACATATTATAAAGTACAACACAGTCTAATTAACGCTAAACCTTATAGGCACGTATCTATTAATATAGTAAAAGAAAATTATATTTGTATTCCAAAACAAAACATGGTTGCAAGCAATAGCAAGGAAGGCCTAATATATAAAAAAAAAACAATTATATGGACTATATGACCAAAACTGGTCACGTATTTTAGACCATCTAACTATAGGTGCTCCCACACAGCAGTTATACAAAATTATATATGTATCTACTTATATAGTATTTTTTTATAACAAATTTGAATCTTTCACATAAATTTGCACATTAGTGACAATGTTTTATAGAATACATCTTATATTTCCTTATGTAGAAGTCCCAGCTTTCATAAATCGCGGTCGTATAACGGTTGACTGCCTCATTTCGAATAAAGTCTAAATCTAAATCTATACTAATATTATAAAGCTGAAGAGTTTGTTTGAACGCGCTAATCTCAGGAACTACTTGTTCGATTTGAAAAATTCTTTCAGTGTTGGATAGCCCATTTATCGAGGAAGGCTGAAGACTTTTATCTACTTTTATCCCGGGAAAACACAAGATCCCGCGGGAACGCGGGTGAAACCGCAGGGCGGAAGCTGGTACTTAATAATTTCGTAGCCGCTCTACCCCCGATTTTCGAACAGTCTGATTTTAGTCAATAGTTATATGATCGTCAAATAGCGTTCATAAGAAAAAACTTATATAATTTATTAATAGTAGGTACTCACCTGTCTTTATCACATTTACAAATACCACATTGCATTGCGCCACCGTTACTACATAGATGACTTGTATTATTAGATGAAATTTGTTTTTCGCATTCGCATTCACAATCTATTTCTACATGAATTATCAATTTATCCCTCAATCCACTTGGACCTATAACTCCTTTAGAGTTTTTTTGGCAGGATTTTACCGTAAGATTCACATTTATGTCAACTTGAAGTTTATCATGAGTACTTCCACAATTGACCTTTGGTATTGCTTTACAGTTTTGATCAGTTTTTATGTCGATGTATGGTGGAAAATCAGTTTCAAGATCTACCGTATCTACAGCGTTCTGAAATAAAAAAAAACATGTTATAGACAGTTTTGTATTATTATGTTAGATTTTTATACAATATAAAAGTACTCACTCTATATTGTTCGACTATAAGATCCACAATATTTGACTGCAGTTTTGTATATCTTGCAGACCCTATACTTTCTGCTAAAGCTTTATATACTAAACGGACATTGTCGGTTGCAGCAAATATAATTTTAAATGAACCATCGTAGGCCGCTTTTTTAATTTGACTAACTGATGGGTAATCTTGTTCCAAAGACTTAGAGTATGAGTTATTCTCGAGATGGCATTGCATATCGTTAGGTTCCATGATACCGATCATTTTGCCATCCCCCGCGCTGTGGTACGTCGAATCAGCAAAGAGCACAATAAAACGCCGAGAGTTTTTTCTCCATTTCAATTGGATATCACAAACCATTACTTGCATCAAAGCATCGAGTCCAGCTTCAGGGTCGTCGTAGTTAGATCCAAATGGAGTGTTGTCCATTACATTGCCAAATAATGTGATGTTCTTCGTAAACTCTAAGTGGTGCTCAAATGAATATGCGTTATTTACGGAACTGCAAATTATACAAAAGAATTAATGAAACATTATTAATCACGGGATAGCAAATTTGACAATCATCGTTTCAATTTAAAAACATTTACATTACTGATAGCATTAATAAGAAACAATAAATTATATAAATTATGTTAATCAATGATTAATAAACAAAAAATTACTTTGCATCAAAATATGGGAAAGCTGGTTTTTCTATGAAGGTACCAATACCAAATTGTACGTTATTCGTATATTCTGACAGTTTTGTATGTATAGCATATGCTTGTGTTTTTAATTCCTTTTTATAATCAAGCATTGTATACGAATTATCAATGAGGAAGTACACGTCGAGTGGATAGTGCTGTACAGGCTTATAGGACACGGTAAATGGGACGGGTACACCTGGTCGCGCTTTTATTTTCATTTCTAATGGTCTGAATTGTACTTTATTATCATCCACATTCCAATCATTATCGGCGTCTCGAGCTGTATTAACCAAATAATACTTCGGGTCTACAATGTGATCTTTGCACCAGTCAGTAGAGTTGAGGTTGCTTTTCGATTCACATCGATGAAATTCCTCCTTCAAGTCTACCTAAAACAGTTATATTTTTATTACATCAGGAGATCTTGGAACCATAGACACTCCAACATTGAGGCGAGATTCATGTGAGTAACATTTCTTACTCACGTCGCCAGGAAACCTTTAAGATGAATTGTCTTTATTTTGATTTTTTAACGAACATCAATTTTAAGCATCTAAGGGAGGTAATTTTGTGGTTCGTGCCTGAGTGTAGCAATGGATTATTATTATGTATTAAGTCTGTTTTTATAATTATTTAAACCCATACATTGCTTCTCCATTAATAAATAACGGACATTAGTAATACAGTAGTATCCGTAAAACAATAAAATTACTTATTCGTTAAAAATTCAAAATGGGGACCATTCATCTATAGTTTGATAAATTTTCCCCATTGGAGTTTTATTTAATAAGATACTAGAATGCAAACGCACAGCTGACATGAGTACGGATAATAAAAGTAACCTAGAAAAAAAGTATGTTAAAAATATCAAAGACCCGAAACGAAGGTAGTGGGTACAAAACCTACAATGAGTAGATATAAGCTTTCGGTAAAGGAAAACATCGTGAGGAAACCATAGGTAGATACGGTACTTTGTTGTAGTACCCGCCTGGCTGGCTACCACCCTCAACTTGAAAATCTATCGCCAAGTACCTACTGGCACTAATACTAGAGAGCCAATTCCTTCTAGCTTTTGTATGCTTACCACCTTCGGCCACATCATCACTTACCATAATGAGATTATGGTTAAATACAAGCCAATATGAAGTTTTTATCTTTTGTAAATATGTGCCATTTGGTGAAGCATCAATAATAGTATAGGTTTTGACACCTTCAGGAAGTCATACGTAATTAGTAGTCATAGAAAACTAAAATAAAATCATAAATATCTGTAGTGCTATAGAATAAAATATTAATTAAGTACAAGGAAAACTATATTTGTCACACAAATTCCGTTCTATACACAAAATTTCCATGACGTTATCGTAAGTATAATATAACATAGTCGGTGTAAATTGTATCCTATAATGGTTTGTAACCCTACATTACCTATCTCATATATATACCTACGTTATCTTTTACACAAACCTATACTGTACTCATCAATATGAACAACTTTTACTGTGTCTACAGTGAAATCCCGAAAATATCGAACTGTTCCATACAAAAGTTCAATACCTACTCGACCAAAACGTATGAAGCAACTGTATTATTTTACGAGTAGTTGTAAAAGTTGTTCATATTGATGAGTACTTTCACCCCTGCACGTATTGCCAACGAGTAAAAGAACATCCTATATAGCAAACTTCTTTCTTTAAATATAACTTCTCGGTTCCTTACTGAAGAGAAATATGATTAATATGGTAACTTGGAGCAACTAGCAGAAACATAGATGATGATAAGGTGATGATAGTTCAGTAGTGATGTCAAAGCCGTGATGAAAGTTGTGGGTTCGAATATTACATTGAACTTGAGCTTCCGTGAAGAAAAATATCCTGAGGAAACTATAGCACGGTGGTAGGGTACTTTGTAGTAAACCGCCAGGCTGGCTTCTTACCTATGTAACCGATATTATAATATATAAACATATGTAATATATAAACACTACCACCCTCAAGTTGATCTATCGCTAAACACCTAATGTGTATTCCGGCAGCTGCACTTGAGAGCCAGATTCTTCTAATCGGCAATCCTTCGGCCACATTATAACTTAGTATGGCGAGATTACGTTCGAACACAAGCCTATAAACGTACAAACCGTAAAAAAAATAATTACATACCTGTGCACACCAGACGCATTTATCGTATGGATTTCCAATGCATTCACCACATTTTTTTATGGCGTTGCAAGAAGAATCACAGATAATAAAACTTAATTTTAACACAAGCAAAAATAGTATTAACAGTTTCATGGTTAATTTAACTATATGTACAACATTTAAATTTTCTTCTTACACTGAAATGAATATTGAAGGATAATAAATGAATAATAGGTTAGGTACATTGTACATACTTTGTCATTTACAGCAGGGTATATAGGAAGTTTTAAAGGAAAAATACGATTTACAGTACCACAGAGTTTAAAGCTCACTACACACTCATTGCAATCTGTACCTAATAAAATACTTACATTTATGGACTGTATTACAAATATTTTTTTAGCTACAAACGCATATACAGACAAACGAACCGTAGGCTTTTTGATTTCGAGTTACCGAACAATTATTTTTCTTAGGCCCGATCTATCAATGGTCAGATAAACGCTATCTGGCTGTTTATTTAAAATTAGATCAGTTTTTGTATGGAGAATAACTTATCCGAAGTTTATGCAGTGATTAAAAAATTGGCCATTAGTCAATAATCACTATTGAAAATTCAACGGCACCTACTGAAATTACAAGTAGCTATAATTTAGTATATACAAGTAAAGAGCTACAAACCCTGCATTGAAAACATTTGGAAGAAGAATCACGTATGTGACAGTCACGAGCATAAATTGTTTAATGTATATATATAATAATATAATACACTTAGCAAAATTCGGGATTAGGTATCTCTTAAAGAATTGATTGAAACTTTATAGTGTTACTGATCGTTATTCCACGAGAAAATGACTTTTGAATATAATAAGCTTATGATCGTGACTGTACAAGGTAAATGCACGAGTTGGCTCGTACAAGACTTATTTAGATTATCCTGTATTAGTTTCATACTTTAATGTGTTGATTTAGCATTTATATTTAGTTTAGATTTAACTGGTTAGAATATGCATACTTTTTTTTGGTATTTAGCGTTATTACTTCAATTCAATTTAGTTTTTACGTCGGTATGTGACAAGTCCACGTGTCATGAGTGTATTACAGATCCTAATGATTGTGCCTGGTGTGCCATGGTAAATATATTAGTAGAGAAATTTAATAAATAACTA